>CM027873.1:52486643-53086643 GCA_016097615.1 Eucalyptus dawsonii
GCACTGGGGACATCCAGGCCGTAGCGTCCGGAGTGGTGGTGGCACTTGTTGGCGGATGTCAAAAATTGACCATTTTACTTCTTGTTTTCCTTCTTTTGTCTTGTTTTCCTTACATGTGAAGCAGTATTAGGTGAGGCTTGCTTCTGCATTTACACAAAGGGGAGGATTCATCTTCCCGCAAAGTCTTTCGAATTTAACAATACAAAAGTACAGAAGCGGCCCCAAATAATTAACAAACCTGGAACAATCCCGTATACCTAAATATGCATATAGTCACCCTTTCGTTTTCCTTGGAATGAAATGTTCTCGGGAACGATTTGAGCAGTCACCTAATCTCACCCAATACGAAGAAAATGATCTAGTTCCATAAAAATTATCCATTGTTTTTCCTATTATATATGTTAAGATTAATCTAGTGGTAGAAAGGGTATTGCCTGTATAGAGGTCCTTTAGTTATGATACAAACTTTATAATTATATATCAAATAAATATTTACACTATATCAAACTATATGATAGTCAAGTTTTAATTATTCATGCCTATTTAGCATTTCACCATGTATGTGCATACTCATTCATTTTTAGAATATTTAAATATTAAACTACGCTTCATTTAACAGTTTAAACTTTAGAAAAGCAATTGGCGATTTCATGCAATCTCACTTGATATTAGAGCCACATTCTCTAGAAACTCAAGTGCAAGGTGTATGTCGCATTGGGTGCACTTGGTGCACCCAACAATGCATCCCCACCACTACAAGATGTTCACCTATGGGCACCGGTTTCATCTAAGGAAGTGCTTAGTCAAGTCCCTTCAGCTCAATAGTCGCCAACTGGTCAGTTTCGCGAGTTGGCTTTCTTTTTGACACCAACCACTGCACATACTACATCCCTCGGTAACTATTTTCAATTTTTTCATAAACTCCATGTCACTCTAGTATGATATGAAGTTAGATATATTGCAATATATGTGTTCAAAAGTCCAACCCAAAAAATTTAAACTAATAGGTAGAGAGAGACCATATGTACATATAGTGCATATAAACATCTGTGGTAAATTGATGAAGATATTCCAATATGCCCTCTAATGTAATTCAGATTAGTAATGATATGTGGAAATTTGACTATGGGGGTGGAAATGAGCAAAACTTGGCTATGATACCATGTTGAATTTTGTCGATCCACTATAAATTATTCTAAAAGCTTAACTATTAATAAATGCATAGTTTTAATATATAAATATTTCAACACTTCTCCTCTACATGGGTTGGATTTAACCTTAGCCTAAAGCGTGTCGATATGTAATTAAATGGGAATTATGGGTTTGAAAAGATTAGAACTTAGGTATTGGCAAAATTTCTATATATTTTCATATTGTCATAATGAATAGTACATGAACCTATTTAAAGACACGTTATATGGCTTATATAAGATAATAATATAAGCGTAAATACAATATAATCAATTTGGTGTATGCACAATTAATGGAAAAAATAGTGAGCATGCAAAAACATCAGTGTTGTTCCATCCAAAAACATAATAATACAAGTTTTCATTTTAGGGTATTGTTAATGAGTGTTCGGACATTATCAATTATACTTAAACAAGAAAATTCGATTTTTAAAGTATTGATTGTGCATATCTTAAAGACAATCAGTATATTAGAAATTGCAACATCTATTTGATTACTTAACGAGTGCTCTTTGGAGTGCTTTTTAACAAAGTCCGTTTGTTTATAGTGCCTTCCAATCTGCCTTTATCTTTAGTTGTACCACTAATCATGAACAAAAATGAAGTAGTGATTTTGAGACAAAAGTAAATATAAACAAGTTTAAAGCAGAGGAACTCAAACTATTATTCCTTAAAGGAGGTTTACTTACAATTAAAATGAGTATATTTTCTTTCAATCCCAATCGGAGATAACATGTTGCAATAAAGAGGTTAACATGTTGCAATAAAGAGGACATTGACGGAAATTCGAGGGCGTTGGTCTTGTCAACTTTGAATCACCGCAATAGCTAAGACAGCTTTGGAGGCCTTGAATGGCACACAAATGTGAAAATAAACAACCAGATACTTTGTGTTAGACTTATTTTATTCTTATTAAAGTTACAGAGAATAAAAAAATAAATCTTGATTTTTTAATATACATGTTAAGGGTCATGCGACGTAAGTTTCATTACATTGTGTCATTGATTGAAACAAAATAAAATTACTATACCAATTTATAAAATATTATAACAACATTGAAACTAATCTGTTGTTGTGAAAATTCAATGTGTAAGATCAGTACTTTACTTTTTGTAACTTAGCTTTAGGGGTTGGCTTATTATAATATATTGTTCAAATATATTGACAAATTAATGAGAAAAGCATTAGACATTAACCCGGACAATTAAAAGAATAGTTATACGTGGTAATTCTAGATGTAAGATTTTATGGACCACTGTTGACTGTTTTAAAAATTTAAGCTATTGAGACTTTTGTTATATCATGTGAGATTTTGTGGAATTATTGTCAACTATTCTAAATGCTTAAGTTATTTAGATAAGGACATAGTTTAATAATTATATATTCCAACACTAGACTTTTTTAGATGTATTCCAAATCACTCGTGATGAAATGAAATTAATGTTTGTTGAGGAAAATAGATAAAATGAAAGGAAGAATAGTGTAAAAAAATGG
This sequence comes from Eucalyptus dawsonii, assembly GCA_016097615.1. Classification (NCBI taxonomy): domain Eukaryota; kingdom Viridiplantae; phylum Streptophyta; class Magnoliopsida; order Myrtales; family Myrtaceae; genus Eucalyptus; species Eucalyptus dawsonii. The sequence continues at coordinate 52,489,328 of CM027873.1, forward strand.
CAAAAACCAAATTGATTTGGAACATAGTCCTAGGTATTAAGAGAGTTACCAAACTTAAGTTGAAATGAAAGTTCTTGTACATATGCATAGAAACTCAAAGTTCGACGCTGACACCTTGTTACATGTGAGGAAGTGTTTGCATTCTCATGACACTTTTATGTACAAAGATTTTGTTATTGGTGAAGTATTATGACAACCATGACATCAACATATATGATGCGAAAATTCAGAATTTTTCTACATCTCAACCCTAGAAACAACTTATGTCTGATAGGAGGAAGTGAATGTTGTCCGAAACGACGACGACTGACTTGATATAAGAAATGTCCTCCGTTATGCTAATTCTCGACTATCTCTTTCTTCGCATGAATTTTCTCAATGGAGACTCCACTAGAAAGAGAATTAAAGATTTTCCAAAGAGATTGCTCTCCACCATTTTAATCCATTTTAGAATTGCAATAGATTCACTTGTATAGGTTTTACCGTTTTTCATCTCTTCCTCTCACTCCTTTTCAAAACAAAGCATTTAATAAAGCTATGTTTGCATGCTAAAATTTGGCACTTTTGCGTGCACACACCGACGCCGACTTTTAATTATAAGGAAAACTCTACATGTTTCCCCGTAAATGTTTTTCGATGTTACTACTAGCTTCCATCATCTTTTTTTTTTGGGTAAGGTAAAAATATATTGACTTTAAAACCAAAAGCCATAAGAAACTATATAGCAAAAACTTGTTGCAAAACTTGCACTCAGAAGACAACGGTTAGAGTGAGAGTGAGTGGAGAGGATACCCGAGGTGAAAGAGAGAGCAACCTACACATGAGTAGAGGAAAGCCAAAACAATGGCAAAAGCAAACAAAAACCGAAAATAGGGAGCAAATACATTACACAAGCAACCCCACCAACAACACAAAGCAAGATTGGTAGGTAAGGACAACACCACCGCTGGAGAGGCTTCCGAAAAATCCCAAAGTAGCTCCGTTCAAGGGCCTGTCTTCAAATGTGAGGAAATCAGGGAGAACTTCTGAAGGAAGGGTTGGAAGACACCCCCTACTCAAGAAGGTTTAACACGAAGGGTAGATCAGTCCACCAAGATGAAGGGTTTAGTGACTAGCATTGCAGCAACCTTCGATTACTTATAGTGTAATTCAAAAAAAATGTTTGAATTCTCCAATCAATTTTCTAATTGATGACCAACTTGAGCATCAATCCTATTTATTTAGTTAAGCTTGCACATGAGTAGGGCTGGCCATTGGGGCTGTGCTTCGCGAGCATGGCACAACCAACATGCTTGGACTCTTGCTTGGCTCTAGCGAAGGCTGACTAGTCCCATAGTCCCAAGCCCTCTATTTTTTATTGGCTTGTGAGATGATATACAAATATTTGGTGCATGTGGTTGTACCCCATAGTCCCAATCATTGAAATTTGATATGAGTGTATTGGGAAATCCTAAAACTTACTGTGAAAATTAATTGACTTCTAAATTTTTAATAAGAACAATTAAATCCTAAAAAATTATCAAGTTAGTACAATCGAGTTCTTCCATTAATTCTGTTCACTTGATAAACAGAAAATGTTAACAAGTTTTAAGATTTAATTGAATTTTTTGAAAATTTATATTGTTGTGTGCCACTACAAGATGGTGTTTGCCAATTCTATAACTCTGTGGTCACCATAATGGGTAAATTGAACATTTGATCCCCCCACTCAAGCATCAAGAGTTGGGGTCTCCATTACACAAGGAAGGAAAAGTATGAGGATTTCCTTGTGACGTGAGAAGGAGGTGGAATTTGACATACAAGATAGTGAGGGATGCAAGGATATGAGTGTGCAAAAAAATATTGTACCCAACCATACATAAGAGGAGCTACTCTCCTACGCTTGACACAAGAAGATTAGAGGGCACTGAAATCTTTAAGATTTCTTGTAGGTTTTTAGTGATGCAATGGAGCTTGAGTCATCTGGCTGAGTATATGCCAAGTAATTGCACGGTCCATTTGTATACATGATGTTGATAGTATCAGTGTACAAAAACTCTCCTTGTTCAATATTACATAATTTTGGTGTTGGTGAGGAGATCCAAGAGTGAAGTAGAAAGTGGTGATGGTGAGGAATTGGCTGCAAAATATGTATGTTGCATATACTAGTTAAACAAGATGAAATCCACCCCATTACGGGAATGGCGTCATTATTAAGCAGTGCCTAGAAATCTATATGGTTTGCTTTTTGTAAAAAGAACACCCCATAGCTTGATAATGAGAATAATTCATTTTTTTACTACATGAGCAAGCTAACATATATGACGGTTCAAAATACCTAAGACTAGCATTGTCTAATTAAAGACCGCATGCAATCTAGAAAAAACCCTTAGGCTAGGTTTCCTCTCTTTTCATTGAAGCCGCCTCTCTCTCTCTCTCTCTCTCTCTCTCTCTCTCTAAAGCTTTCCTTCTTCTCCTTCTTCTCCTTTTTTTCTCTCTCAATTTATTTTGGGAGTTTGTCTGTAATAAATTTCTACAGCTAATTTTATGGGAACATGGTGGAGATTAGTTCAACCATTCATCCAATTGATAGCCACCAAGAAGAATGTTCGTGAATATAGCTCCACAAACTCTCTAAGATTATGCCGCCTCTTCTCTCCTGATTTAAATTTAGGTTAAGTTTTAGAGTTTTGCTCTCTTGAACTAAATCTAAATATAGATTTAGGAGCTCCTTACATATATTTGTTTTGTGTTCTTTTAATATTTTTGATGTTGATTTCTTTGCATGGTGATGGTGTGAGGATTTGAACTCTAGATGCACACTATAAGTCGTAGCAAATAGAGTAGAAATCTTGACGTGTGTTCATCATTGATTGGTGGTAGTCATGTGTCGTTCACAGTGTTAGATTTATTCTTAAAGGATGAAAGTGTATTTCTAACTGCAAATTGTGCTTTGCTATTTGCTTTTTGACTTTTGATTTGTTCTGCAATTATTTGGGATTTGCTAAGTTCGAAAGTTTGAGTGTTATTTTGATATATGATGTCTGACCCCAAAAAAATTCTAAGATCGCAGCTATGCTAAGGGACGGGAAACTCTGCAGTGGCGCAAGAATCCTACATCGGAAAATGGAAATGATTCATTTTTTTTTCGTCGGAAAAATAATTCATTTGATAGGGCATTTTTTGTTATTTTGATTTGACAATTTGGAAACATTACACGGGCAGTGGATGACATTGTGCATGCACATGTGGCCACATACACCTGGTTTGCCCTTGAATCATCCATGTGGACATTTAAGAAACTCTTGAAAAGATTATTCTTTGGCTACTAAACTAAACTTATTAGCTTACTTAAATACGACCCATGGCGCCAATAAATTGGCCTGCACAATCGATTTCTTAACTGATAAGATATGATCAATAAGACATCTAAAACTTCTTTATGTCTGTAGTACAATCTAGAAAGCACGGGGGAAAAGCTAAAAGATAAATGAAAAAAAAAGTACCAAAAAGAGTAAGAGATGACCTTTGAATAGAGATAAATTATTTCCCAACCTCATCTTTAGAGACCATTGAAAAAAATATCTAATCAGTCGTAAATTTATTATATGAATGTCAATTCGATCATAACCTTTGTAATTTTATCAATTTAGTTTTAAACCTTTGCATAAAATTCAAATGTAGTCAATCCGATAAATTTTCCTAGAATCTACCTTGACATAGTAGTCCATTCATCATTGACTATTATTCATAATTGACTAGAAGGATTATATTGAAATTTTGCATGAAAGATTATGATTAAGTTTGCAAAATTGAAAAGTATTTAATTAAATATTATCCGTATAATAATTTACAACCGATTAAATATTTCTATCAATCACTATGCTACAAAATGGTATGACCATGTTGGATTATAAAATGAAGGGAATCTTTGACGTATTTTTTCCCCCAAATTCTTTTATCAAACTTTACGATAATTGGTATCGTCCTAGAGATCTTGGAGTAGGAAGTTAAGGTAGTACGCAAGCAATCACTTTATTTCGAGAGATGAATATTTTATGTTTGGTGTCTTCCATTATTGGTAAGCATCCGTCTTTCAATGATTCAACTTTGCAACGTGTGACCACAGAAATCGTGCATAATTTAACGTCGGCTATAGATTAAAGCATTTTTCTCGTTTTTAAATTAAATTTGACTCACGGGAAAATCCTAGTCTGACTCATCTCCTAACCATCCAACATGTGTACTCTTGAACTGGGATCCAACTTATGCCGACCATGATTAACTAATTCGAGACAATTTTTTTTTTGAAAATTTAATCATTTGCTTAGGAATTTTCGAAAACATATGCCATATACACATACAGATTCCATTCTCGAAATTCCAAAAAAAAAAAAGCCAAAAATACTTGTTGTCTAGTGCGATATTGGAGTGCATAACATTATCAATTTTAACAATGATCTCGGTTTTTTTCTTTTTTTTTTTACGCAGTTAAAAGTTCATGAAAGTTAATTTCATATGCTTGATGATTAAAATTGTTAATCTGCAAATTGAGAGGAGTTCTGTATATTTATATATTCGCACAAAGGTCACTCATTGAGCGTTCACATGATTAAATCCATCGACTTTTGTGTTGAGTTCATAGATCATTAGATTCTTTCTAAAATTAGAACATTCTATTTTTAGTCCCTTATATTTTCAAACCTTTTCTAATCGAGTCCATGCACATTTTATCTATCCATTAAGCCCATTTCTTAAAAAAGAAATCCTAATCAGGTTCCTTCGACACCAAATCCACAATGCTAGAGTGAAATGTGGATAAAAATTTAGTTAATATGACTGCCTACGAATGTCACCACAGAAAATTTATTGATGTGAATGTCAAGTATGACGGGACAAAATTTAGGTGATGTAGCAGCTCTTATGGACCCTCTCATGTAGGAAAAATCTTATCTATGTCAAACTTCAGATTTTACTGGATTTAGTTGGGAAGGGCTTAGATAATATAAATCAACGTTATCGCAACTAAAGTAGAAAAGCCAAAAATTACGAGATGAAAAAAAGAAAAATTATTCCGATACGTATACGCACCGTATGCGTGTGGGTATCCACTCACGTGTGTGATAAGAAACCCACTGTCTAGAGACCTAAAACCACCTCGAGGCACAATCTAGGGTACCAGGATACCATGCTACCTAACAGAGAAAGGACATATTCATACTCTCTCTCTCTTTCTCTCTTCTCTGAGAAGACCAAGGAATCATCGGCAACGAGATGACAAGTGGCGAGAGCATGTCTACAATCACCTCTATCAATTCACCGTTGCAGCACACGTGTCCGCGTGCCGACATGCATGTGCATGTATGCCGATTAGCCCCAAGATCTCATTCTTTATCCATCCTCGCCCACGGATGATAATGATAGTAGCAATAATTTTTGCAAGAATTTAGTAGTTTTGTAGACCTCCACGTACATTCTCTCTCTCTCTCTCTCCAAAGAACCCCAAGATAAATCTTGATTTTTTCCTGAATGCATTGCGAATATATTATACTAAAAAATGCGCTTGTTTTTCTTTGTAAAAGTAAAGGGATATTGTTAATTAACAGTCTATAAATAAGAATACAAAATGGATTACTTGAACTAGAAACCATCATGACTGGATTAAAGCTGGTTAGTCCGGTTCTCAAGAGTATTGGTTCGATTTTCGATTCTTAAAAGTGAAACCGACATACAAGCAATATCGAATTGGATTAACTATATATATTTAAAAATTTTCTTTTAAGAAATAAAAGTGACAACTTTTTTGTTTTTGTTTTTATTTCTTCATAATAGAAAGCATTAAGTAGTGGACAAAAAAAGTAATTGATTCCATTAGTTGATCCAAAAACCGGATCGGGACTAATGGGTCCTGAAGTTTCCTCAATTTTAGGATCTCGAACCGATCCTACCTTAGCTACTTTCGATGATAATAATTTGTCATAAAAGTTACAAATTCTTGAAAAGTGGACTCACAACAATTTATAATTATTTGTTATTTGATTTTTTTCGTAGTTTAGAATGATTGTTATTCTCACAATAAATTAAAAACCATCGCCTAATCATTCCTCAAAGCCAAAATATCAGTGAATTTCAGTTGGTTCGATTAAGAATGGAAAGGTATTTGTGGTATTAGATGCATGATACATATTCAATTCCTAACACCTTCGATTTGAATAATTCTAGAGTTGTGGCCACTTGATCAGGTTTTGCCTCATCTTAATTGAAGATGTTAGTAATGTATTTAATAAGACAAGGATTATCTTTGGATCGTATGAACCCAATATATTTTTAAAATTTTATTTATAGTCAGACTTTTATCTCATAAGAAAGAAAGTAAATAATGAGTATGCAAGGAAGGACGAGGCTGCAGAGGAATTCGACCCAGAGCAGGACATTTTATATTTCATGCAATGTACTATTGGGGGAGTATGATATGAGGCATAAGATTTGAATTTAATTTGTTATTGTATGTTTATGATTATATTATTTGAAGTTTTCTTTCTTTATTTGACTTAAATTTTATGATTTTTTTAGAATTTTAGGTAATATCTGAGGTGATTTGATTCGCCTTTAATGATTATCCGATTCTGTTTCGAATTTATCTTATGATTTAGCAGATTTTATTTTCTCTTTTACGAGTTATCTAATTAGAAAGTTTTGATTCGATGAATTAGGTCTTTTTTGTATTTATTTGTTTTGTTCTTATTCACAAAACAACCTATCTCTTTGAATTATTGAAAAAAAAGAGTGTTTTTCTCTTTTGTGCTTCATGCGGTTGTGGTTCGCACATATTACGAATTGCAATTCGCATGGTCACATGTTTCCATCGTGCCGTGATGTAAAAGCCGAATCAAATTATCAAGAGAGAGCTTATCAATGAGCTCAAAACTGGGCTGTTGACATGTTTAATTCAACTTATTTACAATCAAAAAGTTTAAACATTTTATGCAAAGTCCATGTGCTTTGTTTCTAAGACGATAATCTTTATTTCATTCCCCAACTAATTTGCTACCATTGCTTTGATATCGTCGCATCAAATGCCGCTGTGATCTGAACTTCCTCTCTTTCTGATAGGCGGGAGTTGATGAGTTGATGAGGAATTAAAAAAAAAAAAAAAAAACCGTGCTAAAAAGTCGTGTGTTGTCCCAAAATTCATTCAACGGATCCTTTATCATCCTTCATTTATTGCACGAAAGGTAGACGCGGAAGACCTACGTTTCTTACCTTAGAGTCGTGCTGCGACTAAAAAAGGATGGAGATTGGTGAAGGGGCCTATAGGTTAATCTTAGCCCTAATCCCACGATTGAAATTGTATCACGTCTTCCAATCACGAAAGTCATTTAATTGTTAGACATGTTGGGCATAAATATAACACGATTCCTAGTATAACAAGTTCTTATGTCCCGTTTTTGTGAACATGAGTATATAAGCCGCACGAAAGTTATGAAAATCTAGATTAATTGAAGTACTTTTAACTTTTCGACATGCAATAAGAACACAAAAGAAATCTAACTAGTGTAAAGATAAAGACAATACCAAAAGAAAACCTACAACAGCTTGTAAGTCTCATCGAGGAATCGCCAATCCCACATGTCGGTTTAAATTCAAAGGGACATGGAGGAAGAGATATGAGAATGCAAAACTATGTGTTATGGCATAAAAAGAAATCCCGATATATCGGAGGTGATCAATCGGTCAAAAACCGTGTCATATCTTCCAATACAGAAGTAAACTAGCTCTATCAATCGTTGAATGTGCAATCCGACTCGCGCATAACGTCTCAAAATCAAAGATCATGAAGAAGATAGAAGGGAAGAGATAACACGAAGCACCCGATGGGACCAATCGCTATGATACTAAAAGAGGTTGGTCCCTCTCCATTGGGGTCACCGTGTCCCCTTTGGCGCCCTCTTGCTTCCTTGTACATACATCCACTCCCAGCATCTCCCTCTTTCTCTCTCTCTCTCTCTCTCTCTTAAATTGCTTGCTTTCATCGGTCAAAGTCTAGTGGGGAGAGAGAGAGATGAAGAAGACCGCCCAATCATCCCATGAAAAGCTTCCACTCTGCAATGCCTGCCCACCTTTTCGATTCAATGCTCTACATAGACTAATATAATCCGCTTTATTGCGCCAAGAAACGTAGATGTACTTCCAACTTAATATTCTACGTATGCGCCTCCACATCTTTCCAGCAAAAAAATTCCCCCAGAAAAAAGGGCTTGCGTGGCCGCTCAAATGGGAGTCCTAGTTCTTTTTGTTATCTTTGATTGCATGAATTTTATTTGGTAAAGGGATGCACATAAAAATGCCTATACGTACGTATAAATCAAATGTTTAATACATGCTAATACATGCTTATATTGTTTGTCTGGCCATTTCAAAATATAGATCCGTTGACTAATGTTCTGATATCATACGAATGAAATCGAGATGAACAATGCCAGATTAAAAAAATTTCAAACCACTAATGGCCCTCCTTTTTTGATGATTAAGATTTGATAAATATATTGTACGGGCCAATTCCATCCAACGTTGAAGACTGCTAAAGTACTTAACTATTGATATCGCATCTTCCCTAGTCACTTTGAATTTGAAAGTATAATTGATATTTATTTTGATTGAAGATAAAGAAATGGGACATAATATTCTATCAATATGAACTAACCTTACAATACATATTGACTGCACTCTATGCAATATTAGCTCGATCCTTGCCCTACCAATCCTCTTTCTTGTTAAGCATATGCTTATTTTGTCTTTATAAAAGAGGGTCCAAACTATTCAAAATGGCCCCGTCGAAACCATGAGGATGCATGCGTTTAATTTGAATTCGATGGTAATTTAACATAATTTTCCAAAGCCTCACGATAATTTCAAATGAAAACCCCATACACCTAAGCTAAACATGAGGATGCAAAAAACGGATTTCTTTGAAAATATCTTCTTCTTTGCACAAATAACTTGGAAGAAATTTTAGCTTACTTTGAGCGAGACGATGCAATTCCTTACCATCTAAAGATCCCATAAATAACCATGCATGTTCTGATTTAGGTTTTCTTCCTACTGGTAGGTATTTCCATAATGTTTGTTCCTGATCAAGGTGTCCTCGGCCATGGCCATGTATTTTTCTGTCTGTCCGATTATGAACGAAATTTGTTTTTTCTCGCTAGCTAAGCTCATATCGCTGTAACATGAATGTATGACGTTTGTTTCTAATGAAGTGAGATTTTACCAAGTATAGTGCTAAAACTGATGAATAAAAGCATCCCACCATTTTCATTTTGCCCTGCGCGTCAAAGAAAGAAAAGAAAGGAAAAAAGAAGGAACCTCGTTGCTCGTGCAAGGCCTGAGTTGCCTGTTCCTTATTCATCTCTCTCTGTCTCTCTCCGTCCCTCTCTTCCTCTCTCTCTCTCTCTCTCTCCACCACCTCTATATCTGTGTCCATTTCTCACCCTCTCTCCTTTCACTCTGCACTTCCCCGGTTTTACCCTCTTCTCTCTCTCTCTCTCTCTGCATCGCTCCGAGACACGGACTTACTGCTTTGATATTTCCAAAGACCTGAGCGCGAAGCCTGAGCTCGTTCTTTCACGCTCACCGACGACGGGCATGAACCCCAACACCACCAACAACGACCCCTTGATGGACTCCTTCCTCGCCTCCTCCTCCCCATCACAACTGGCTCGGCTTCTCTCTCTCTCCAACCACCACCACACCCCTCACCATCTCTCCCCTCTTCGAAGCTTTCAACCCAGCTACAGTCCCTCTCTCTCTTTCTCTCTAGAAACCAAGGAAAAGAAAAACCCTTGTCTCATTTCTTTGTGTTTCTTGATTATTGAAGCAGGCGGCGTGGTCGATAGGGACGAAGATGCGCGGCCTCACGGCCACGGCCACGGCCACGGCCCGACCGACCTCTCGATGTTCTCTGGTGGGCCAAAGCTCGAAGACTTCCTCGGCGGCTCCGCCACGGCAGGCGGCGCGCAGCCGCTGCTCTCCCACTGCCGCTGCGCCCGAGGGCCCATCATCCTCCGGTGGGCGCCGCCGAGGCGTACGACTCCGAGCTCAAGACCATCGCCGCGAGCTTCTTGCGCGGCTACACAGCCGAACAGACCGACGTCGGGTCGGAAGCAACAGCAACAGCAACAGCAACAGCCTCTAGCTTCTTCTGAGGAGGCTGGGGCGAAGAAGGCGGCGGATACTTTCGGACAACGCACCTCGATCTACCGAGGTGTTACTAGGTAAATTTTCGTATCTCTTTTCGTTCCTCGGTAATCATCTAAAACAAGAAGCCATGGGTTTTGCAAAGGAAAAATACTGAGAGAAACGTTCTTCTGGGGGCAAAAAAAGGCATAGGTGGACGGGAAGGTACGAAGCTCACTTGTGGGACAACAGTTGCAGAAGAGAAGGGCAAAGCAGGAAGGGAAGACAAGGTAACGTCTCTTTTTTTTTTCTTTGTTATTTTTCTAATCTTTAGCAGAATGTTGTTTCTGGGTTTCTGACTTAATATCTTGCAGAATAACGAATCTCAATAGGTTTTGAGTTTCTTCAAACATCATAATATTCGAGGAATGAAAGAAAAAGAAGGTTTGATCGGTTAAAAAAGGGTGGGAGAAGATAAAGTGTGAGGGTTTGGTTAATGCCAATAATGGGAAACAATGTTCGCTAAAAAATTGAAAAGAACATGAAAGTTTCAATGCTTGCAGGTGCTAAATCTCTGATTCGAAAGACCTGGATCTTGTGGGTTTCTTCTGATAGATTTTGTATCGGCTTGTTTTTGCCCAAAGTTGGCATTTATTATGAGCTTGAAAGATCCTGATGCGTCCTTTCCATTCTCTGTGGCATGTACCGAATACCCGCAACCGGATTCTTCTTTCATCATTTCGTTTGGCCAGTTTATTTGGGTGAGTCCTCTCTCTCTCTCTCGTGGTCTTTTCCTTATTATTGCAACTTTGCTTTCCCATCATCGTCCTCACTGTAATACACACGGCCTTCTGTTTCACGGGCGAAGCTCACAATCTTTGAAACTCGAGTTTGACCGTGTACTGGGCTTTACTATTGTGGAGAACGAATGATTCTCTTCATCTGCATGAGTAGTTTGAAAAGACTCCGCTTTGATAAGCATGCGTTGTTTTATTTTGTTTTTGCTCATGTGTGTTCATATTGCTTTTTGTCTTATCATAGGTGGATATGATAAGGAAGACAAAGCGGCTAGGGCATACGATCTCGCAGCTCTCATACTGGGGTCTACTACCACCACTAACTTTCCGGTGAGAGCATATGCTGGCAAATTTGTACTTTTCCATACTCTGGTTTCACATTGTATTTTTGCTTGTGATTCTTTTATTTCTTGTCAATCCATTCAAAGGAAATTGTTCCTTTTGCTAGATCGCTAGCTATGAGAAGGAGTTGGAGGAAATGAAGCACATGACCCGGCAGGAATTTGTCGCGTCCTACGAAGGTAAAATATTTACGGAAACGCTTACATTAGCTTTAATTAAATTAGACGTGGGTAAAGGTACCTTTCTTTTTTCAAAAGCTTAATGCTTGAATTAACTATTGTATTTGACCAAGTGCTTGGACCACCTTATGTTCCTTCAGGAAAAGTAGTGGATTTTCTAGGGGAGCCTCAATCTACAGAGGAGTCACCAGGTTGGTTTTCTTTTGCAACAATTTGTGTACACATTTCATAGATGTTTAACTCATCTTAGTAATACAAATACTTAGGTGCCCGATCCCTATAATCTTTCTTTATAGCAATAGGAATATGAACTGTGAATAATCTGAGCTAAATGCGACATAATGTGGTTCTTTCAGGCACCATCAACATGGCCGATGGCAGGCACGGATAGGAGAGTGGCTGGGAACAAAGATCTCTACCTTGGCACTTTCAGTGAGTTTGCCCATTTTTAGTTACTTATCTCTTGCTTATTATATTCACTTATGCTGTAATGAAAGGTAATTTATGTGGCTGCTTTTGTTGAACAACAGGCACACAAGAGGAAGCGGCTGAGGCCTACGACATTGCAGCGATAAAGTTCCGTGGCCTAAATGCGGTGACCAACTTGACATGAGCCGCTATGACGTGAAGAGCATCATGAGCAGCAACCTTCCGATTGGCGGGATGTCTGGCAAGTCCAAGAACTCCTCTGAGTCAACGTCTGACAGCAGGAGCATTGAGGGGAGTGTCTGATGACCGGGACCTCTCGTCGGCATCCTCCTGACCTTTGCCTCACAGCCTCCTCCAATGTCGACCCTGAGCTTTGCAATCCCCGTCAAAGGCCGATCCCTCGGACTGCTGGGACATCCTCAGGTATCACCAGAACCCTAACAACCCTCTAAACAGTGCGAAACTGGTCTCTGCTGGTGGAGGCCCGTCTCCGTCACCAGCTTTCTACCAGTCGTTCGGGAACAACCAGAACGCCTTTGGCGCTGATTTCTCAGGGAGCCAAAGCAGCAACCACAATGGCTACTTCAATGGTGGTGGGTATGGTGGTAACATTCATCAGCAGCATCATCAAGAGCAAGATAGTAATCATGAGAATGGCAATACAGGCTCAAACTCGATCCCTTATGCCACTCCGATTGCCTTGTATGGCAGTGGCAATCATGAGAATGGCAATGGCTACAACAGCTGGATAGCCTCAACAGGCCTTCACTCATTCCAAACTGCAAAGCAAAACCTGGCCGTGTTTCAGACACCAATTTTTGGGATGGAATGACATCAGGGGGAAATTAAAGAGAAGGAGGATTTGAATGAGAATCTGTGCAAGGCTTTGAAAGGGAAAGGCACAAGAAAAGGGAAAGTTGGTGGGTCAAACTTTTTTTTTTTCTTTTTTCTTTCTTGTTACATGAATATATAAATACATGGGGAGGGGGGCTTTGAAGAAGGTTGGGGACTGACCCTTCAATTTCAGATTAGAGGCAGATGCTGACACGGTACTAACTTGAAGTCTGTTCTGTTTTTAGGGCAATGTTGTTTTATTTTGTTTTATTTTCAGCCTCCTCATCGTAACTGGATGATTAACATGGGTATAATGAAAGAGAAGCTCCTTTGGTCTTTTTTTTTTTTGTTATCTTCATTTTTGTTCTCAGCATGTTGTCCAATCATTAACGTCTTGTATATGTTGTGTGCGCTACTTTAAGATGAGGACTTAATGTCCTATTCGGGAAGACTTCATGACGAGATCAATATTTGCCATAAGGATCTTATCCAGCAACGGACCCAATACAAAGAAAACTTTAGTGCACTCATGCTCCGAAAATATTTTTATAGACGATGAAAATATTATTTATTTATTTAAATATTTTTATAAACGATGAGAATATTATTTATTTATCTATATTTTGTAAGTGGTATAATCAATAATTTTTAGAAAATATTTTGTTAAGTCATTTATTTTTTTTTCGAAACATATGAAGTCTTAATTCTCTTAATATAAATAGCAGTCTATTAGGTGTATATATGTGTGATGAACATCATTAACATGTGTGGGATATTTGCAAATAATACTGATGCCCCCCGGCACCCCACAGATTTGCTTTTGATGCAGTAAGTTTAGCAAATCTCTAATTTTATGCTATGAATATTTCAATTCGATTTTGCAATTTAACAAATATCTAATCTGACTATAGCGAATTTCTAATCTTGAAGTGATTTTTCATTATGTGAACACAAAATATATTTGGCATTTTTAGCAAAACAGTTATCCATGTCACTGCAGCATATCGATATTAATGATTTAATTAAGCATTAACAAATGTATAAAATAGTTTAACAAAGCAGGAATAGCGTTTGTTACAAAACGTTAATATATGATTAAAAAGCTATATTTTTAGAGGTCCATTCAATGACTATATATATATACATACATACATTACACACACACACACACACACACACACACACACACATATATATATATATATATATACATATATCTGTGTGTGTGTGTGTGTGTGTGTGTACCACACATGAAGAGTTTTATGAGTAAAAAGTCGTATTGATATTCCTTATAGCAAAATATTTTGTCATATTTCACAAATAAGTTATATCTAAAATCACTAAAAAGAATTATCTAACGTGATAGCTCATCATAACAAACCAATGATATAAAATATTAATTTATTTGTGCTAGATTAGATGCTTACAAAGAGTTCACGAGAAATATTATGACATGATATTCCATGTTTGACTAATAAATAATATTCAATGATTAAAAGAAACTATTGATGATCATAAAACAATATTATATTACATGTCTATCATCAAATGAAAATTAAAAAGGGTTAATACTATAAAGAATCCAATTGATATGCCTATAACAAATTTACCCCAAATTAATTTGTTCACCACACAAATCTCAAATCGATTCACTTGTGATAAACTAACCCTCCATTAGATTTTATGGAACTTTCTTTGTTAAATTACTAAGTTAGATGACACATTGCAATTAATGAATATACTTTGGTTTGGAATTTCATGTCACAAGTGTATCAATTTGTGAGTTTTCATGTTATTAATCCAATTTAACGTGAACTAGCAGATGATAAATTTATCATAAATATATAATTTGGGGTATGCATATCAATTTAGGTTTTTTTTTTTGTATAAAATTAGTTTAAAGTAAATTTATTGCAAATTTATCAGCTTAGCTTTTTCATGATATTAATCAAAATAAAAAGAAAGAAAAAAAATCACAAAAAGCACCAAACTATGCTCATAGCAACATATTCAACCTCAACCTCAACCTTTTTTTTTTTTTTGTAACAAATCAATCTAAACTATGTTTATTATGACACATTTATCTTAAACTTTCTCTTATGACTTAAAAAACCACAAACTTGCGCCTCTTTGACACATTTCTTTTTGGCAATGTTTTGTTAAATGATTTTTTAGCCAAACAACAATGCTTTTCCACGTGAGCCCCATGTCAACTCTCTTTACTTTCGAGCATCCATGTAGGTTAGTTTTAACAATTCTCATTGATAAAACTTGATGGTGGATAAATATCCCATGTAAATGTTTTACAAGGGGCATAATTTAGATATTTGATATTTTTGCCTAAAAAAGTAGAAGAAAAACACAAATAGCATATCAATAGAAATGATTACTTATTAGGGTTAATACTATAAAAAACTCTAAACTAGTATACATGATGAATTTATCCAAAATTAATTTTTTGACTACAAAAATTTCAACTACGATGCACCATTGATAAATTTATCTTATGTTAGTTTTTGTTAAATTTTCGTTAAATTATTAAGTTAAATGACACATAGTAGTTGATGAGCATATCAATTTGGGGTTTTACTACTGCGTGTTTGTCACAAGTGTATCGGCTTGGATTTTTTGTGGTATTAATCAAATTTAACGAAACTACCGTAGGATCGGTTTGTGATTTTCTTGCAAAAAAATAATTTGAAGTAAATTTATCACAAATGTACCAATTTGGGATTTTTAGTAAAGCGAAAAATTAGTACGGTAAATTTGTCACACATATATTGGTTTGAAGTTTTTGGTTAAAATAAAATTTATTTATTATTACAAAGCGTCTCTATAACAAAAGATAGCAAACTGCTAGAGTTATATTACCCATATTTACATCATAAATAAATATGACTAATTTTAATGGCTCTTATGATCAAGACTGTGGAATTCCAATTACTTTGAAGTGTTTGATATAATTCATACAATTACATAGTCTATGAGAACAAAATAAGTCGAATAAATCAATGAAAACAAACATTTTGCCTTATTCTCATAAATTTTAGTTAAAACAAATCGATATAAATCACATGATATGATAGATTATATTTAAACATGTAAATATGATCTAAACAAGATGATAAGACATATTTTCAAACAAATAAAGATTTGAAAATTAATAGATAAATCCCCGAAAATCAAATATTTATTCAAGAAAACAATTTATTTTAAGAGGACTCCTATAACATGGATGACCCTAAAGATCCATCTACACTACCAATAAAAGAAACTGCAGTATAATCGCCACCTTGATAGTTTGCAGACTTCTTTTCCAACGGGAGTCCCTCCTCCTAAAGAAAAAAGCAATTGTCATGGTGGAGGAGAGAGAACAGGAAAATCTATGCTAGAAGAACAGAAGAAAGTTATCACTTAATGATTAGTCTCAATAATTTGACACATGAAGCATACATAAATTACGTGTAATCATCTATCTAATTCACAGTATATTGCCGTTTTTAACATAATTTTTGTATGATTATATGTGCGCGTTATTGTAGAGAGCAACAGTACCCAACTTTATGGCAACACATGCCTTGAACATGGTATCTACTCTACTATATAAGATCCATATCATCTAGAAAAAGCATGATGATTTGAGTGGGAAATTGTCTAGTCAATCTTAAGTCTATTGTGTGGATGTTGATTTAGTTTTAAATTTTTTAATTTAATTTAGTTGAAATTTTAATATGACTATTTGGGCTAATTTTCACTGAAATCGCCAGACGGTAGTTTAATCATCGTTGGTAGTCGAATGCGGCATGCTATCGTGTTAATGATTTAGATAAAATCGACCAATATACTATAAAGGAGTTTAAAGCGGCAAAACGTTTTACAAATTGACAAAATCAAAAGTTTAATTTAATCACATCCGTAAAAAAAGTTAAAAATGATTGTGTAACTTTTCCTTTGTCCGAGCTAGGGGTGGTCAGAGAAGAAATTCTATTTAAATAAAGGTGATGCTAAGATATGATGATCGATGGATAATATTTATTCACAAAACGATGTGATAAAGTTTTTAAGGAAATGTAAATATTTCTCACTAACTTTTGTATTTATATAGCATTGATTTTTATAAAATATTACCCTTCTTCTAAGGAACACAAGGAGACAATGCCTATGTTTGACCAGCCTAAATGATGACAAATCCAATGACCAAAAGTGAGATGAGCGGGCTCCCCTTTTCCCTCCAAGAGCATCAGCCACAAGGATGATAATATCATGCAATAGGACAAGAGATACAAAAGCCACCTCAACGTGTCTCTTTTGGAGGTGTCCTTTTCAAACTCTAAAAAGAAAATTTACTTGTGTTTTGGTTTTTTTTTTCTTCTTGATAAATAGATTAGAATCTCTGTCTTTTCCTGTCCCTTTCCTTCTTAAGATGATGGCCCATGGCTGTCTGTCTTCGTACCTTTCGGCGCAGATTGGATCCTACTCCACTTGCATGCTTCATGTTTTGACCACGCACCTTTGACCACTAATTGTTAACACTAAAAACACACTAAAAGACAGTTGCTTATGGTTTTCCAATAGACAAGAAGGCATTGGACCCCAACTTCTTGGATAGCTTCGATGTGCTGCATAGAGCCCACACGGCCCATCACGATGGACATTTACTTCTATTTTTAAAATGCCTTTTCAGGTGAGTCAAAGATAGATTACACTTTGCAGCTGACCAAACTTTGGCGTCATGAAGGACTGCAAGACGCCTTGTCCTTCGAGTACTCCACTGTAAAAGTCCTGAAGTCGAATAAGATGGTAGAAGGAGCAGTTGCTACTTAAACTACTCAACCTTTAAAATCCTGAAGTTGAACAAGATGGTAGAAGGAGTAGTTAAGAGAGAGAGAGAGAGAGAGAGAGGCCTTGAGCTCCAAGTACTTCGCCGCAAAAGTCCCTAAAGTCCAATAAGTTGGTCGAAATAGTAATTACAGTGTTTTATTGTATGCATAGGATAAGTACACAAGAAGTCCATAATCTTGTTGTGAAAATGAATTTTCAAAAAATACAATCAAGTCCCTCTATTACACTGTCAATTTGGTTAAACGAAAATTTTGATGTAATATTTTTTATTCTTTTAATAAAATATATCTTTTTTTTTAATCTAATTCAAGTAAGATTTGTGGTAAAAATAATAGGATTTAGATCAAAACAGTGGGTTCATACTTTAGTTAAAGTTAGCATCACATAGGAAAGAAAAAAAAATCCATATTAGCAATGAATTAAATGAACAATTCGATTACATTAATCTAATAAGTTTTGGGATTTTACTGTATTTTGTGAAAGCTTTTAGACTCAACCACACTTAGGCGATAAGTTTAATACTTCTTATGTAATTACATATATTTATGTGTGTGTGTGTGTGTGTTGTTTTCATTGGTCAAAACCTTTACATGCTGGCCCATCTTCTTGTTGCAAGAAATAAAATCCCATTTGCTTCGGAAACTCATCAATGTATCTTGCAAAGTGAAACCCATCCTCAATCATGAAACTGTACGACTAAAGCATCTTTTTTGTTTATGGTTAGGAAGATCATGTTATTGAGGTTTTATCATCATTATTTATTGTGAAAGTTTCATCAGCATTCTTTATACTATAGTTAGACTCGACGAAACACCCACATTTTTCTAAATTGCCTCTTCACCCTCAAGAGGTGGGAGTAGGATCCCTTTTTTCAGAGATTTTGCCCCATTTATATTAGGATTCACAAATGGAGTCCTCATTATCTCACCTCTAGGGGTTTAAACCACTCTAATTAAAAGAATCAGGGGTAGAGATGTTGATGCTTATCGTGAAAGATAAAATAAACTTTGGAACAACTCCTTAAAAATCTGTAAATTATGGAATGACATTCTTAATCCAGTTGAAAGTACAATTCCATTAGATTATTTAAATATCAAATGACATCATTTGACGTCTTAAATTTTTAGACCAATTGTTAGCAGTCCCACAAAATTTTACATGGTATGAGAACGGGAGACCCTAATTCAAATCTTTCCAATCCCCTAATCATTTTTTCTATTTTATATTTTCACGTTTTAGTCTAAAAAAAAAAAAAAAAGGTTTGATTTACACACAAGGGGGAATGGTAGACTTTTGATTCAATCAACCCAAATCGCTAGCTAAGCCTTTTTTTGACTTAGGTGGATTGCTTTGCTTTGCGCTTCTTCTTCAATGCTTCTTTTTCCCTAAAGGAATTGCTGCTTACCGGCTTCAACAATGTGAGGCCTAGGCCTGAATTTGTCATCATGTTCTTCACTTGTCTCTTGTTGACACTTAATTTTGACAACCCCATCATCCATGATTAATTTTTATCCCCTAAACAAAAATACTAAAATTAAATTACATAATATATAGTTTTAGAAGCATTTATTTTTTTAAATCATTACATCGGATTGGTGGTGGTTTGAAGATCTGAGCTTAATTGATCTAGACTAAACCCACCGAATCATAAAAGTCAAGCCCAATGAATATCCCACGTGGCCAAAAATTGCATGTTCTGCATGGGTTATTAAAATTGGAAAATTCTGAAATTTGGAAAGGAATTCGGCCATAAAAGGACAGGGAAGAAATATATTCATATATTCTCGGTAAAGGCAAGTATAGAAAGGAGATATTGCATGCTTATTTTTGTAAGATTTAGAATTCGGGAAGTCCCCGTCGATCGTATTTTCACAATTTTACAATGAGAGCGTCTATTCGACCAATTTGTGGACTGATATTTGGTTCAAAGAAATAAAATCGAAGGAGAATATTCAACATGCACGGTTAAGAAAAGAAAGAAATATGTGTAGATTGCTAAAAAATGAAATCACGGTAAAAGAGGGACAAAGTATCAAATTTTTAAGCAATTAGAGGATCTGCTTTCTTTCGAGGAAACCCAAGTCCTCTAGGCTATAAAAGGAGGCCTGCATAGACGAAAGAAAGAAGGGAGAGCACGTTCGTTCATGAGTGAGAGGCAAGAAAAGAAGAAAAGTGAGAGAGAGGATTAGACAGAAAGGGGACTTCCCTGCGTCACTAAATTCCACAAAGCCAACAGCGAAGGACCAAGATTCGCTGTCCTTGCCTCCGTCCATCGACGAGTCCCGATCCGTTGCCGAGCTTGGAATTTCTGTTTTGCAGGTCTTGTGGAACCCATTTGGCGACTACCGAGCAACCGTGAGCGCCGCCAATCGCCGGCCATCTTCGCGTGATTCCCATGAGTGATTCCCCTGATCCATCATGCATCCGAATTAGGAAACGTCATTCGTGCGATATCTTGAATTAGGTATGAATCTTGATTAATTCGATTTTTCATATATCTCATTACTAGATTCATAAAATTGCAATCTTGTTTGAATGCTTGGTCGATATTGCCATAACCCAAAAAAGTTCTTTTGAATCCCCTTGGATTAGGAAATTTTCCTAACTATGCTATGGTTGACAGTCCGATTTCATACCCAAAATATGATCAGATCGTATGAAAATCGTCAATCCGATCTCATACCAAGATATGATTCACGATTTTTTTATATAAATTGGCCAATTTGATCTCATGCACAAAATATGATTAAATCAATTTACTTATGAAATTAGATGGATATCGATAATTTCTCGTAATTTGATGACATGTTTGTTTTGGATTTTATTCTATTTTTGTTGATTTTAATGATTTTATTCCTAAAAAATCCAAAAAGATTAGAAACAATTAATATAGTTTTTTTTACAAGAATAGATTGCATGTTTATGTTGGTTATTTTATAATTCCGAATTTAGTAAAATATCAAAAATATCATTTTAGAATAAATTGGATTTTCTTTTCTAGGAGAGATTGTATGTTTTAATATAGGCACATTTAATTTTGATTTGTAATTAAAACGAAAACACAATAAAAATCACTCGCATGTCACCTAAGATTAGTTCATTCATTGCACATCATTGAGTAAATTGCATGTTTAGCGTAATTCAAATTGAAATGCATGACACATTAGAATAGTTGCATTAATCTTTTCCCATCATTCAATTAGGTCATTCAATTAATATCGCAGGACATATAGTTTGCATATTAGGTTTATTTAATTGTGTGTTGTGTCATATTAGTATAGACCCATTTTTGTACGTTATTTGCGTAGATCGGGTTTCATTAAATAATAAAAGATCCTAAAAAATAATGAGTAACAATGTGTTAATTAGAAATCATATCTAAGATTGTTGATGTGAATTATAAGCTAACATTATAGATGTTTTCATTGCTATAAGGTCAAACCTACAATTTATTTAATGTTTTATTGGGTGTTCAATTGGTGGATTGCATGGTCACCTCACATATAAATGAATCTAACCTACCTTCCAAGCGTTTTTTATTTTCCATAGAAAGAACGATACCAAAATGGCACTTGAGTAACCTAGTGTAATCAAGTCCTTATATTAAAAATATTTGGTTTTTAGGAGTAAAATAATTATTGTGTTATATTGCTTATGTGTCCAATCAATATACCAGAAACTGATTAGTGGTAACTCATAATTGAAAAATCATTTACATGTTAAAAAGTTGACCTTAATTCATGAACTAGAATTGACTAGAGCCCGAGCTAAATTTAGGCTTAGTAATTCATTAGCTAAACCGTAGGTGGTACACTCAAGGTTAGATCACAATATCTCTTCTTTCATTTTCATGGCTTGAGCCTCAATGATGAGGCAAGAAACTAGGCCCAACCTAGCTATCTCCAGCACCCTGTACCTATATTTTCTAGGCAAGGTTTAACAAATCATGTAACTTGTTGAAAGAACTAATTGAAATGTTGCACATAATTAAAGTCTTTTGGATCCCTAGAACAACCAACTAACGTGGCATACTAGGCTTTGAAAACTCATTGAACGAACAATCGTGTGTCTTTCGATCAAAATCTTGTTAATTAACCAAGGGTATTGAATTGTTGTTTGTACATAAGTTAAAAAAGATGTCAGTTTCACATTTTAAGAAGAATTTCATATGGATAGGACTAATTATGAAGTCATCATCACCCCATGTACAAATCTAAAGATAGATTAATGACTTTTATTAATGGAACGGACTATCAATGTATGATTTGATGATGTCGATTTAAAATAAGTATTTCCGATACATATAAAGTTATGTTGATAAACTATAACTCATTTCCTGTGTTCAACATATATTATTTACTGGATTTGGGATTATGAGTTTCTGATATACATAATGGATGATCGAAATATTTACTACTCACAAAGCGGTAGTTGCACACATCATTCTTCTTATCATGTTTTTTAGGTCCCTCAGTTAGCGTTAAGTGAGACAGTGATAACAAGAAACTTTAAGTGATTGAGTTTTTGATATGCAATGAAGAAGACTACATATGTTTTGTTGGATTATAAATACTTTGATAAGTTGATTTAAATGTGAGGCCACGTCTTTCTAGTAGAGAAAATGATGGTCATATCATTATCTCTATTTCTATACGATTTGAGATGCGATATTTGTTAGTCTATTCACAATAGATTCACAAAGTGGCACGTGGATGGCCTCATCTTGTTCAGCGGAAGGACAAGATTGTAGGAGAAACTAGAGTCGTGTAGACTTCAAGCTCTCGTGAAAAACGTTGTAAGTTGAGAATAGAGAGAAATGAATTAGAGATTGAGGGGGCAACGTAATCAAGGAATGTGACATGCCCCGTGAGGCCTTATCAACTCTATCATTATTGTTTCCTAATGGAAGGATGATGGGAAGACGAAGGACCACCACTACCATAAAACATCTTTATCTGGAGATGCTTTCACAAATGTCGTGAAAATGCAAATGTCGAAACTAAAATTTGAATGGCACCAAACAAGTTTGCTTTGTACATGAGCAGACTAGCTTTTCACAAAATCAAATCCACACCAAACTTTGTGGAAAACACCATGGATAAATTTTCTGGGTACTATCTAATCAATCCTAAACTTATTAATTGCATGCTAATCTAATTCTATTTATTTTTTTACCAGTTTGGTTCTATACCTTTATACAAAAATATTAATATAGTCTTTCCGACCAATTTTCACCGAAATGCTTAATGTGGCGGTGTGTTAAATAGGATGATTGGCAATAATTGGACCACAATGTCAGCAATTTCAGGGAAAATTAGCTGAAATGACTACATTAGAATTTCCCACCGAAGTTTAGAACTAACTTAGAAAAATCGAAGAGTTTAGAATTGAATTATCATCCGTACAATATATTTAGGACTGATTGGGTAATTATTTCAAAAAATTCTATTTATATACTTCTTCTTTTGATTCTAGAGCTCATTCTAATTGTATAATCTATCTCCATCTCTCTGTCCTATTCAAATCTAATGAATGGTTCCTATGGATCCCGAAGCATGAAAAAAAATGGAAAGGAAAACTCCAAGAGTATGGAATATCATCTAAATAAACTATATCGGCCATGATACACCCGCAACTGTATATTACCAGTATCAAATGAGCAAATACATTAAAGACCACCGTAGGTGATAGGTAATAAAAAGGGTAATGAGTTTAAACCTATGGTAAGCATAATACAACATATCAACCCTCTTGCACACACATAATCAAGATGCGACATATCTCTAATGGAATATAGTATATATCGTGCTCCCCTCAACTATTTCTAAAATCTCATTTTCATAACTCAATAATTGGTGTTCATTGAGGCAGTAAAGGGATTATCGTGCGACGTAGAAGGTCCATGTCGTGATCTGACATATCTCATAAAAACACCAAGTCGTGAAAATGAAAACCTCATTTCTACAAATACTTTAGAACTCTCCTCACATAAGCGCGCAGGAAGTTTCACAGTCGTAGCCAGCATTGGTGCATACCGGCGGCCTTCCGTAGTCACAACCATGCAGGCATGATGATGAGGCGTTTCCATAGCTGCAGCGATCGCAACACCATGGGTAAATAGGTTTCCGGCATCTGCACTCGTGGGCTGGCCTCCCGCAACCATCACGGCACATCGGTGGCCTCCAGCATCTGCACTCGTGGGCCGGCCTCCCACAACCATCACGGCACATCGGTGGCCTCCAGCATCTGCACTCGTGGGCCGGCCTTCCGCATCCATCAGGGCACATCGGTGGCCTCTTGCATCTGCACTCGTCGACCGGCCTCCCGCATCCATCAGGGCACATCGGTGGCCTCTTGCATCTGCACTCGTCGGCCGGTCTCCCGCATCCATCAGGGCACATCGGTGGCCTCTTGCATCTGCACTCGTGGGCTGGCCTCCCGCATCCATCAGCGCACATTGGTGGCCCTCCACCGTGACAGTTGCATTGACAGAACCAACCACAACCCCGATTATGACACGTGGGACAAACATACACCTTCCCCATCCAATACACAAGCGGGAAACCTGGCACCGGTGGAGGTTTGGGTTCTGGTTTGGGATCGGGTTTGGGTTTGGGTTCGGTTTTGGGAGGATCTTCTTTCTTCTTGGGGGTATAATGTTGATGCCGAGAATGATCTTTCCTCCCTTGCAAAGTATCTTCTGCTTGACCTTCTCAGGATCGCAACCCACCACTTTGATCTTCACTGTGTTCTGTTTCTCGTCAAAGGTTGGATCTTTTATATCTGCATTCACAAAGTTTTATTAGCTCCTCGTATTAGAACACTCGGTGCTATTCATCATAAATTGTAGCAGGTAAAGATGCGCTATACAATAAGGGTAATCGATTCACAATCCAATCTAATGGAACCAATTATTATTATTTTTTGCGGTTCCATCAAAACATCTTATTATCCAAAGCATGACCAAAAACAAATTAAGAGCTCAAAACAAATCTTATGCTTCAATCCAAATATCTTATTGTTTAATTATAAGCTCTTAATTCCTCAAAAGCAACAAATTAAACCCACTAATTTTTTGAAAAAAAAAAAAAGAAGAAGCAATTTAGTTGGTCCAATGAACCGGTTCCACTTTTAGGAACCGGAAACTAAACCAACACTCCTAGGAACCAAATCAAACTCAACACTCCTAGGAACCAAATCAAACTGGCTAGTTCGAGCTATTCCTTGTTCGAGACGGTCCATTTTGCACATCCCTGCAGTACACAATAGAACCAACGCACGTACTATGGAAAGAGGAAAGGGAAGAAAAAGAATTGATGCATACCTCCATAATTCATTGACACGATAAGAGAAGTACGTAGATTAATTAAATGAGGTAAAGGCGAAGGACTCACAAGGGATCTCACACAGGATTTTTGTGATCTTCTTGTAACAGCGACAACACTGAAGATCCACTTTGATCACCATCTCCGTGACCTGTAACATTTAAAGTAAGCATAACAAAACTAGCTACAACATTGGGAAAGTATGGTAAGCTAAGTTCAAAAATTTAGATGAGAAGAACAGGAAGAGAATCGAATAGAAGAAATCAAGAAGATCGATGAGATAGGAGGCAAGCTGAAATGAAAGCGGATTTTGCACCTGCTCTGCCATGTTTCTTGAGCGAATGAGATGAACTGCCTCCTGAACAAGTTCGCCTCCTTTAAATAGCGAAACGTGAAGGTTCCTACGTTGGTTCTGGTGTCATTTTCGCGTTGAATGTTAGGAAGAGCATGCATTGAACTCATGACGTACACAGTATTACATCACAAGGTCACCTGCATTATTGTGCTTTCACTCGTTTTACCTTCCATCATCAAAAGAATTACACTCAATCCCAGTCCGCACTGCAACAGAGGCGACTGCTAGAATTTCATGGGTGAGTGTGTTGGGTTGAACCCTATTGTTTACACGTTTCGGTTGTTCGCTCAGTACATGCAACGGAAGTGGTATGGATTGCCTATCGAGTACGTTGCAAAATATTCGCTCAGACAGCAATAAACAAAACAAGAAGGTAGAGAGAACAACGGTGAACAGTACCCGCGACAGGGACAAACTATCAAGGCCTTCTTTTGTTTGGTTCTTCTTTTGTCGGAGCCTTCGTTGTGCTGCCTTTGCCATGTCTCTTGTTCTGCCTTGCTGGCTTTTCTATTTCTGTTCGGCACCCTTACACTCATTATGTCTTTGTTTCATTTGGAGTGTGAGTTTTGGTGCCGTTAGCGTGTATATATTGGTTAAAGCTTAATACAATTACCTTTACAAAAAAACACAAAACAAAACAAGAAGGTAACTTAGATATTGGATTCACAGGTTCAATCAGTGTGACTTACTTAATTGGAAGAGAAATGCTGGTTTCAATTATAGATTAAACGATACAGGACATGGGACATTAGACTCATACTTGAGTCACTCAAATAGCCGGTGTTTTTTAGCCTTCAACCACACCCAGTAATTCGCACGGTGTTTAATTTACATCTCTTTTCACAAAGGAGTTCACAAATCTCATCATAAGATTTATTAACTTCAAACACGATGTCGTTCTTTCATGGATGCACTTCACGATCAGCACTTGGACTCCAGAAAATTCTCCATGAATTCCATCTAAAGCCACAAAGCAAGAGATCACATTATGATCATCAACGGCATTGAAAAAATACCACCTCCTTAGAGAATATTTATATGCAATCGGATCCACCTTCACTCAAAAGTTTAAATCAATGAATTATACGACTAAGATATCTTAATTACTCAACACTATACCATTTTTCCGATATAGGAATTTCTAACAAATTTATACGTGCATCTTACTAAAAGGATCAATGTAGAAAATATTATTTAGGGACACAATGCATGGAACTTATGACAAATTTAACAACGCAAATCAACCCCCACAACTCTTAGGAAGAAGGTATGAAATCTAAAAACTCTATCCAAAATCAGACTATTTATTTGAAATGTGTTAGGAGTGATTGGTTCTAAATTGAGTCAATTACCACCATAAAATCGGATCAAGTATTGTTGGCTCCCAGTTTGTGAAATTAGGAATCAGTCCACCCAGTCCTGGAAAAAGACTAGACCAAGCCAATTGGCCTCCAATCCCAAAACGG
The DNA here is from genome assembly GCA_016097615.1 of Eucalyptus dawsonii. NCBI lineage: Eukaryota > Viridiplantae > Streptophyta > Magnoliopsida > Myrtales > Myrtaceae > Eucalyptus > Eucalyptus dawsonii. Next base: position 52,516,052 of record CM027873.1, read on the forward strand.
ATGATTTCTTCTTCTTCTTTTTGTTTGAATTCTTCTATTTCCTAAAAGGAGTTCCCTACTATTAAAAGAAAAAAAAATTACTAATTACAGTTTGCTTCAGAATTTAAAAATACAATAAAATCATGGCCAGTCCGTTTATCCGATACTATTGGTCCGGTTATTTACGTGGAAAGTAGCTTTTCAAACAAAAATAATAATATGAAATTAAAGTATATCAGGAAATGAAAGGATAGTGGAAGCACAAAAATAATAATAATAATAATAATAATAATAATAATAATAATAATAATAATAATAATAAATCTCCAATCGACGATAGACCAAACTGCACGTACACAATTCGGTTGGCAATGAGGATAAGGATCACGTTGGTCATTGGAATAATTCTATTTTGTTTCTCTCCATGCCATTCGCAGCGTTTTACTATCATGCTGATTTTTCCACGATTAAATAGACAGCTCTAAGATTGGGGACCGCGAACATAATAGAGGAATCCATCAGTGTAAAGAACATAAGCTATTGATTAGAAAGAACAAAGACGCTTCCCTTTTCACGTGGTTAAAGAGTCGCCATCCGCAGTACGAGGTGACATGGACTCCACTTATGATGTGTACGGACCGCAGATTATCGCTAATTAGGTTAAATGTGGATTGTAATTTAGGTGAGACTAAAGTTGAGAGCTTGAGAATACCAACGTGTTATCAATAAATCGCTCACTGTACATGTTCTATGATTTGTAAAAACTCTGTTCAAGGAGCTTGGGTTAAATCTAAAAAACTGAATCCTCAGAGATTGTTATATCACTGACCAGAAGACCCTAAAGCTTGTGTTTTCCCCCAATTTCCATACGCATCATCATCAGATACATTATCAGTGTAAGTCTCTTTCACTCACGAGAACCTGATGACATGGAGGCGGACAAACGGCGAATTGGACGCAACTCCGACAAGAGGTAGCCACAGAAGACTTCATGACCTTCTTTTTTACGAGAGAGAGAGAGAGATAGAGAGAGAGAGCATGTGGTCCTATCTAATACTATCTAATACTGATAGCTGCCCACCAGTTACCACTTAACCCTACATGTTCGATGCATCATGTACCAGGAAAAATATAACCTTGTTTCCTTTGTTTGGTACTTTGTCTATTTTCTCTTTCTTTCGTTCATGGCTCTTGTAATGATGTTGGATTTCAATTCCCATACCTAATTTGTGGTTTTCTTGCTTCGCCGCTTCAGTGTCGAAGTTGATTCTCTCGAGAATAGCGAGTCCAAAGTCAAGGATGAAATAGGGGCAACTTTTGTTTTTTCATTCAACACTAAAAGATTTCACTAAATGTCGCCAAGTGTCAAACCGCTTTAGATAAAGAAAAGTACTGATTTTTTTCTTTTCGGATAATTTGTGGGTAACTTATTGCTTTTATGAAATTTAATTATTTTTATTGCAATTTGAGACTAACTTGTGATCAATTACAATTGAATTGTGGAATTGACTATTTTTGGCCATAAGCTCGTAAAAGTAATTTATCATGTTCTTGATACCATGAAGTATTCTCAGGTGCAAATCTTTCTATAAGGCCGGAAAAAGAAGACATTCTTCAATTTATTTGTATTATATCTGGCTGGATCGAGCGAAATTCATGAACAAAATGAGTGAATTAAACAAATTTGAAATCCTCATGATTATGAAAATGTTCCAGATGAGTTTAACATCAATTGAAAATTTTCTCACTTCTTTTGTTCTTTTCGGTTCTATACTTGAAAATTATGACATATAATATTCTTTGGACTTGTAGGTTTTTTTTTTTTTTCAACAAATATAACCGGAAGTGCTTCTGCTGAATACATAAACTTGGTGCATCATATTTTTCTTGCGTCATAAATGTTATTATTAAGATAATGTAGCATTTTTCCAGATATATGCCTTTGCCAATTTCCTTATATTGACTAACATGGCAATTTGCTTTGAGATATCAACCAGCATTATAGGGAAAATTTATTGGTGGACGTAATTGATCAATATTTATGGCAATTCGCCGTGCCATGAACACTTGTTTATTTCTCTTCCAATTTCCTAAAATTGGTAGACGTAATTGATCAATACCTTCGATGCCATGCAAACTTCTATAGATGGCAACTACAATCATGAACTTTCTTTTTAATTGTTGTCCAATCATTCATACGATATGACTTGAATTTTTTCCACAACAATATTTGGAAGAATTCTTCTCAATGAATTTGTCACGATGTTTAAATTCAATCTTGTTACTAAGGGGCAATCGAATTTTCATAACAATTGGTCCATAATTTTTAAAGCAAGTGTATATCTTTTGCGGTAATGGAGAAACAAGTCACTTTTTTTTATTTTTCAAAATAACTTAGTTTTCCTTTCAAATTCAAAACAAGTAATTCAGTCATACACAAAGGAATCATTAAAGCTTCATCTATTAATAGCTCAACGTTACATGGATCATGCGCTTCTCTAATTTTGGTATGATTTTGGTCAAATGGGATACTCCACGTACCAATTAAAATGAATAGTAGTGGCGCATCTAAAGACAAACTGTAACTTGTTGGTGTTGACACCTAAATTTTGGCTAAGTATTTGGGATTAGATTATACATAAAATTAGGGATCAATTTAACCCTAACAAAAATGATTTTCACTTTACCTAGGTATGGGTATTATTTGCATCTACTAAGTTTTGTTTTTTATTTTTCTTGCCCTATTTTCGGCCCAGCCCCCACGCTGCCCAGGGCCAAGCCTTTTTTCCTCAGCCCGGCCTGGCCTCTCTCTACCCCTCCTTCCTCCTTCTTTCCTTTTCCCTGCAGCCCACGCGCATAATGACAGGTGTGGGCCGGGTCGTGAACCGGGTCGGGCGTGAGCTTTCTTTTATTTATTTTTTTGTGCCAAGCCCAACCTGATTAAGGCCCCGAGCCTAGAGACTGGGGCCCACAGATTCGGGTTGGCTTCGGTTCAGGCTGGATACGAAGACACGACCTGGATCCATTTTATAATATAATAGTATACTAATGTTATCTTAATAGTATAATATACCATTATTTTTAATAGTAAAAAATAAAAAATTAGAAAAATCCAAAAATATTTTATATTGTCCAAAAAATCAAAAAAGCCGAAAAAATGGTTTTTATTATCCACAAATGCATGGAAAATTCTTGAAAATCCAAAAAACCCTAAGGTTTAAATAATATTAGGTATCGAAAGGGCATTAATTAAATTAATTAATTAATAGTCCTTGATTTCTTATGCATGAGTAAAATATTTTTTCCAGTATTTTATATTGATTTTTAATTGACCCACTTAAAATCGATTAGTGGCAACTAGAAGTGTTAAATGGGTAGAAAACCCATTTATCGACCCATTTATGCTTAAATGGGTCGTTAATGGGTCAACCTTTTTTTCCCAAGACACCTATGTGGGTTTTAAAAATAAAAGGACTGGGTCTTAAATGGGTCTGCTATATACCCATTTACCAACCCATCAAAATAAACCCAGTAACCCACGAAGGCCACACCCACGATTGACGATTCTACGACCCCCTCTTCACTTTCAATTTGCAGCCACCTCCATTGCCTCATTGCTGCTTGCCGTCGCCCATCGTCGCCTCTTCGCCGCTTGCCGCCGAGCCACCTATTGTCGCCTTGCCACCACCCATCGTTGCCTTGTCGCCACCCATCTCTAAATGCCGAGGTTTTCCGACAACTCAATCATCGTAGTGTCAACACCAGCGGTAGGGTTCGGGTTAGCGAGGATGGAGGAGGGTCGCTCGTGCTAGTTAGCAGCGGCTGTTCCAAGAAGGAGGGAGGGAGTTGAGGGACTACTTCCAGCAGAAGCCGTATGGAATTTGTCCATTCAATCAATCGGGAATTTTAGCGCCACGATTAATCTTGTGGATCAGCTAGACTAGAGCGTTCCTCTCGATTTCGCGAAGCACGTCAATCGACATCTTCATTCGACATCGACTATAAAGGAAAACCCAAAGCATAATTGGGTTTTTGCTGCTGAGTCATGCAGGTCCGCAATTGTAATGCTTCTTCCTAGGTTTCTGTCTCTGCTCTGTGATGTGGGTTGTGAGGACTTCTTGAAGATGAGAAGTGGGTTCAGTACCCTTTCTTGAGCTTCCAAGGGGATGAGTTTTGTTTTCTTTAATTTCGCTTGGTTTGAGGATTCTTGACTTTACTTACCCCTTTCTCCTCGTTGCTGTCTATGTTGAGTTGCCTTTTTAGTTGTGGCTTGAGGCTTATTATGTCAAAATAAGCGATGACATGTTTGATCGATCACTTTGGTTGCTTAGTGTTGTCAATTCGTTTGCGAAGTGGTGAATTTGCTCGAGTCGATTCAACGGTGGAAGTGGTTTGTTTTGTGCTAGGTTGATGTGTGTTTTTTCTGCTGCGAATTTGGAAGGGTGCCTGAATTGCATTGTTAGAGTAGATTGTCTTTTCGTGTTAATGGTTCCATTGGTCTCATGGTGTTGCTAATGCCCATTTATAGTTTGTTATTGTCAATCCTGTTCCATGTGGATGATTTGTCCTAGACCTTTTTATTTGAGAGTTAGGTTGGAACATTTGGTTTTATGATGTCGACTTGTAAGTTACATTGGTCGTGAGTCCACCATGTTAAGACACCTCGTGTATTGAGGCAAATCGCTTGTTGCTAGTAAGATGTAGCGTTACCTATGTGCTGCTCCTACCATTGACAGCCATGTACTACGCTTGATCTTCATTTTTATTTCCCATACGGGCAGTTCGCTCTATTGTTGGTGGTGACCGCTTTGTGAGTTATGGGAGAGCCGGATCCAGTGGAGTTGCAGCGGGTGGTATCTTGCGAATAGAGAGTTGTTGTGGTTCCTCAAGCTTAGGCCTAGAAAGTTCTAAAAGAAGGTAAGGATGAATTTGATTACTACTGTGATTTTTCAATGTTCTAGTGATTAGAAGTTGCTCTTTCGACATCGTATTCCTCCACTCTGTTGTTAGAGCTTCTTTTTGGTAGCTCATTCTTTACCCTTTATGTTGGATTCATAACATGCAATCCTGAACCCTGAACCTGTTCTAATTTATGTTTTCTCCAACTAATTAGTTGACATGTCAAGAGATAACGAGGATCGAGAAGAATATTCAACTACGGAACAATTCGAGAAACATAGAGTTGCATCCTTAGTTCATGAGGACGAGGAAGATAACTCTACTTGCTCTAAGCGTTCAAGAAAATGCACTTCGATTATATGGTCTGAATTTGAAAAGTTCACAGATGGTGATGGCATGAAGAAGGCTAAATGTAAGTGGTGCGAAGTAAGTTACACGGCTAGCCATGGGACAAAAAACTTGTTGCGTCATTTAGATACTTGTTCCAATCGAGAGGTTAATGTTGATGGTTCTGTAGTACAATTTGACCAAGGTGTGTTTAGAGATATGCTAGCAAGAGCGATAATCAAACACAATTATACATACTCTTTTGTGGGGCATGAGGCTACTAGAGAGTTGTTTAGTTACCTCAACCTTAATGTGAAGCACATTTCAAGGTTTACAGCAAGAAGTGATGTGGTAAAAGTATATGAAAAAGAGAAGGGAATTTTGAAATCCAAATTATTGTCTCTTTCAAGCCGAATATGTTTGACTTCTGACCTATGGACTTCTGTTACTACGGATCATTATATGACTATCACTACTCATTATATTGATGAGGATTGGGAATTGCATTCAAAAGTCTTGTGTTTCTCCTATGTGCCACCTCCATATAGTGGTCCCATACTTTTAGAAAAATTGCTGACTTTGTTAAGAGAATGGGGTATTGAGAGAAAGATTTTCAGCATTACTCTAGATAACGCATCATACAATGACAATATGGTTGATATTTGGAGAAATACACCTTTTGTGAGATCCTCTTTGTTATGTGATGGACAGTTTTTTCATGTGCGTTGTGGTGCACATATTTTGAATCTTATTGTTCATGAAGGTTTAAAGGTTATTGATAGATCATTACATAATATTAGAGAAGCTGTCGAGTATGTGAGGGCTACACAACGGAGGAGAATAAAATTTGCCGAATGTATATCGCAGTCGTCCTTAAAGGCCAGTAAAAAGGTATGCCAAGATGTGGTTACGAGATGGAATTCTACATACCTAATGCTTGAAGGTGCCCTTTTCTTTGAATGTGCATTTTCACATTTGAAGTTAATTGACCATAACTTTGTCACATGTCCATCTTCTAAAGATTGGGTTAGAGGAAAGAAAATTGCTTTCTTGTTGAAACCCTTTTATGATATTTCTACTTTGTTCTCTGGAGTTAGATATCCAACATCGAATTTATATTTTTATGGAGTATGGCAGATTCAGCTCCGTTTAATACAGGCAAGGGATACTGAGGATGATGCTATTAGTTCTATGGCTAAGGCAATGCTCAAAAAGTTTGAAAAATATTGGAAGTGTTATAGTGTTGTCTTATCATTTGCTGTTATATTAGATCCTCGCTATAAGTTATACTTGTTAGAGTTTTGTTACTCAAAGTTGGACATGGATGATCATGTGGAATTTGTACGAGGCATTCAAGAAAAACTCTATTCACTTTTTGATGAATATGTGACTTCTATGTCTAGAGGTGATTGTTTTACTTCTTCAACTAGTCGAGGTAACATTTCAATTGAGGGCATCGATGAGAACATTGGGGATGACATTGATGAGTATGATGCATTTGAGAGTGAACACTTTGGATCACAATCTTAGTCACAATTGGATTTGTATTTGGAGGAGAATAGGCTTGATAGAAAGAAGTTCTCGGATCTCAAAGTCCTTGATTATTGGAAGACTCATTATCATCGGTATCCCGAGTTATCCCTCATGGCACGTGATATATTGAGCATTCCTATCACTACCGTTGCCTCAAAATCAGCCTTCAGAATTAGAGGACGCATTTTAAATAAATATCGCAATTCCCTTTCCCCTGAAAGCGTAGAGGCTGAGCTGTGCACTAAAAATTGGTTATTTGGAGTTTCGCCTGAGGATGATTTGGATGAGAAGTCTCTTGTCATTGACTTTCAAGATTATTTGCATTAGGTACTTTCTTTCATCTCATTCTTTTCGTTTGCTCATATGATTTAATACACTTGTCTTCATAGTGATGTATTCTTTTCAGGTTCTAGACTAGTTGTTGGGTCTTAATTTGAAATTCCTTTTCCTCAGGTATCAAGTTGATACTAATGCCTTTTTGTTAGTGCTAGCGCTTCAACCTATTCTGAAGATGGAATCAGTGCCTACCATTGTTGTGGGGCTTCCTTTTTTTTTTTCTTTCCTCTTTTACCCCAAAATTGACGGTCAGAGATGATTGGATTGGTGGATTTTTTGTTCTGTGAGTGATGTTCATGGGGTGGTTTGTGGTGATTGCGAGTTGGGCTCTGATTCTTGTTTCTTTCTTTTTGCATTTTCGTTGGCTAATTGGTGGGCTTTTCTGTTTTGCGATATGCGAGTAGACAGAGCCATATGGACGAAGAAATTTACAATCAGCCGGTTTGGAAGGCTGAAGAAAAAGGGTATGACATGAGCAAGCTCCACAAGACTCCACATAGCGATCCACTCGGAAGAATGACCCAAGGACACCAAAGGCATTTGGTGGATCAAGTCCATTCTAGGAAGATAGGGGGAACTCGATTTCACAGCTAACTTGATGAAGATGATGCAGCAGAGGCTTCATGGAGTTCCGAGTACATATGAGTTTTCATAAATAATCAGCATATGATGTACCCCTGTTTTAAGTCATATTGAAATCTTTTAGTCTTGAGACTACCATGCATTCGTTTTGTTTGATGTATATTTTGCTTCTGCTGTGTGCGGATATTGTATCAGTGATGAGAGATTGGCAATGAATAAGAGATGTTCAATTATGAGATCCTTCTGGGATTCCTTTCCACTTGACGGAGTGTGGGTCAATGGCAAATTTCAATACTTGTGACCTCTTAAAGGCATAAAGGTGGCACCTGTAGAGAATGTTGCATCAAAGTTATTTGTTCAATGCTCTCGGCAAAAGGGGCTCATGAAGATCTATAGGCACGTGCTCAACTATCAAAGTATTGTACTAATATTCCTTAAATTCTTACATCCATTGAGAGACATTCCATCTATAAAATAAAAAAATTCTTTAGAAAAATTGGTCACTTGGCCAATTGGAAAAATGATACTAGAGAAGGATAGATTGGTTTCACTTTTTACATTGGAACCCTTGTGAGAATACTTACATAATTTGCTCGATCATATTGCAGAAAATATATATATATATCCTCTAGAGCTTGAGGCTCGCTTGTGGCCGATTGCCAACCGTTGTCGTGGCTAGCGGCCGGCCAAAGAAGAAGAAGAAGAAAAAAAAAGTTATATTTAAAAAATAAAATAATTAAAATTTTATTTTAAAAAAAAAAATAATTAAAATTCGATTTTTTTAAAATAATTATTTTAAAAATTATAAAAATTGTCAATTAAATTTGTATTGTATAAAATTATTTTAGCAATACCATTTTATATATATATATATATATATATATATATATATATATATATAATAAATTAAGTTTAGTTAAATGGGTCGGGTGTGGGTTGGGTATGGGTCGGGTCGGATATGGGTCAAAAATTTTGCATTGCAATAAACGGGTCATAAACAAGTTAAATGGGTCGATTTGGGTCAAACCATTTATGACCCGACCCAAACCCGACCACCCACCCGTTTAACGGGTCTAGTGGCAACTCTTATTCAAAGTTGACTTACAATTAAAAACGCCAATTATAAGTTGTGAATTGATAGCCTTGAAAGGGCTCGGGCTAACCCTCACACTTAGCGATCCATTAGCCTCCACATACGTCCGCGTTGAAGGAGCATTGAAGGAAAAGGGAGGTCACGACAATTAGCACAAGGAATTTATTTAGAAACAAATTGAGTGACTAGTTTGGTGGTTTTGCTGCATTCTTAGAAATGTTCTTCGACACGAGCGGAACTTTGAAATTTATAGTTGGGATTCAACTTCGCAAAACAACTTGATTTTACTAAGATCGTCATTGAGATTGACTTGAATGTCATCATTGATTTTGTTAGTTCAGAGTTTATAATTGAGAAATGGCGCGTGATCGGAGCCAAAAGAATCCAGCCTTAGATATTGGAGGCCACCATCCATGTGTTTACTTTTACGCACCATTCTCGGTTTTCAGCGTGTAATTGTTCTGAGGTGTTGAACGTACGATTTTTTCAACCTCATTAAGTACATGCACAAGGCCATGTGCATGCATGCCCATGGAAATTGGTGGGCGCCCTTTACTGCTTCGGAAGCCTATCTTCTAGGCGCTGAATCCCTTCTCCTCTCTTGGTCGTCTTTTGTGTGCTTCTTTTTGTCTTTTGTTGATAGATGAAGAGAGATGAATGAAGAGAGAGGGACGGCAGCAGCTATGCTCGTGCATGATGGTCACGTGCACATATCATCTTCAACTGCATGGAGGGGCATGATATAGAAGTTGGTGCCGCCGTTGAAATCCATAAGAGTCTCCATCTATCTTGTTCTCTTCCCATGCTCCTATAGAAGGAGGACATCGGAGGCCGTAGGGAAACAAGCAAGAAGTGATAGCTCAGGAGAGAAAGAGAGCATGTGCTTGGAGAGAATTGTGCATAGATCGAGTCCGTCGAGTCGAGTTTTTAAACACTATGGGTATTGGGTATATATTATGGCTGGAAAACATTCGAACGTATAAGTAATTGTAATCCTGTAATTCTCCAATTTATAATGGATAATTTGCTAGCTCTTCCCGAGGACGTAGATTTCGACATTCGGACTGAATCACGTAAATTTCCAGTGTTCTTTTATTGCTCCTCGTTTTATTTTTCTGTCAATTTCTATAGCTCCCAACATAATTGCAAAAGATCCGCTTTTGCTGTGCTGCCGATTACAACATATATCAACAAACATTGGACATTTGCCTATGGTTTTCCCATAGCCTGGAAGGTATTGGACCCCAACTTCTTCTTAGATGGCTTTGATGTGCTGCATAGAGCACACGAGGCCCATTGTCGTTTGACATTTGCTTCTTTACTTAAAATGCCTTTTCAAGTGAGTTAGAGATAGATTACACTTTGGAGCTGATCAAACTTTAGCATCATGAAGAATTGCAAGACGCCTTGTCCTTCAAGTACTCCACCGTAAAAGTCCTAAAGTCCAATAAGATGGTAGAAGGACTAGTTACAACTTAAAGTACTCAACCTTCCTGAGGTTGAATAAGATGGTAGAAGGAGCAGTTACACAGAGAGAGAGAGAGAGAGAGAGAGAGAGAGAGAGAGAGAGGGCCTTGAGCTGCAAGTACTCCACTACAAAAGTCGCTAAAGTTCAATAAGATGGTAGAAATAGTAATTAAAACGTTTTATTGTATGTATGGGATAAGTATACAAGAAATCCATAATCTTGTTGTGAAAGTACGATTGAGTTATAAACTTTTCAAAAAATACAATCAAGTCTCTATATTACACTCCGTCAATTTGGTTAACGAAACTCTAACATGACATTTTTGTATTCTTTTTTTTAAAATTTCTTTTTTTGAAAAGATATCTTTTCTTTTTTTAAATCTAATTCAAGTAAGATGCGAGGTAAAACTAATAAGTGGATCAAAATAGTGGTACTTTAGTTAAAGTTAGCACCACATAGAAAAGAGAAAAAAAAATCCATGTTAGCATCTTTTATTAATTGAATTGAAGAAATTAAATGAATAACTCGATTGCACCAATTCGATAAGTTTGGGGACTTGACTATACTTTTAAAAGTTTTTGCACTCAACCGCACCTTGCTTATAAATTTTAGCACTTCTTATGTACTTATATATATGTGTCTCTACGTGTTGTTTTCACTGGTCAGAACCTCTACATTCTGCTCCATCTTGTCGTCCAACATGTTCGCATAGCTTGTTGCCAGAAATAAATCCCATTTGCTTCGGAAACTCATTAATGTATCTTGCAAAGTAAAACCCATCCTTAATCACGAAAACTGAACGGCTAAAGCATATTTTATTTATGGTTAGGAAGATCATTTAATTGTGCTTTTATCATCATTATTTATTGTGAAAGTTTCATGAGCGTTCTTTATACTATAGTTAAACTCGATGAAACACTCAAAATTTTCAAAATTGCCTCTTCACCCTCAAGAGATGGGAGGGAGATCCCTTTTTAAGAGATTTGGCCCCATTCACATTAGGATTCACAAGTGGAGTCCTCATTATCTCACCTCTAGGCGTTTAAGCCACGCTGATTAAAAGAATCAGGGGTAAATATTTTGATGCCTATCATGAAAAGATAAAATAAACTTTGGAACAACTCCTTACAAACATGTTAATTATTGAATGACATTCTCAATCCAATTGGAAGTGCGATTCAATTAGATTATTTAAATATCAAACCACACCATCAAATATCTTAAACTTTAAGACTAGTTGTTAGTGGTCCCACAAAATTTTACATAATATGAAAATGCGAGATCCCTAATTCAAATCTTTCTAGTCCCTAATTATCTTTCCTATTGTACAATTTCACGTTTTAGTCTCAAAAGAAGGTCTAATTTACACACAAGGTGGGATGGTAGACTCTTGATTCAATCAACCCAAATTGCTAGCTAAGCCATTTTTTTTTCACTTAGGTGGATTGCTTTGCTTTGCGCTTCTTCTTCAATGTTCCTTTATCCCTAAAGGAATTGGTGCTTACTAGCTTCAACAATTTGAGGCCCACACCTGCGTGTCTAGGCGTGAATTTGCCATCATGTTCTTGACTCATCTCCTCTTTCGTTTTCATGGCCCCAGCCTCAATGATGAAACAAGAGATTACGCCCAACCCGGCTATCCCTATTGCCCTATACCTATATTTTCTAGGCAAGGTTTAACAAATCATGTAACTTGGTGAGAGAACTAATTGAAATGTTGCACATAATTAGGAGTCCTTTCAATCCCTAGAATGACAAACTAATGTGGCATATGAGGCTTTGCAAATTTATTGAACAAACAATCACATGTATTTCGATGGAAATCTTGTTAATTAATCAAGTGTATAGAATTGTTGTTTGTACATAAGTTAGAAAAGATGTCGATTTCACATTGTAAGAAGAATTTCAGATGGATGGGACTAATCATGAAGTCATCTTCCCCCACCCCCCCCCCCCCAATGGACCTAGGATGGTGGATGCAATGCATTGTCATGCCAAAGCCCAAACTTGTCAGCCTAGCGAAGAGCCTAGGCCCACCACATGGTCCACTTTCTTGATTTTCAACTTAGAAAGTCATAGAAATAAGACAATCAACTTGGAAAAATTCATAAAAGCCAAATAGCCATATACAAATCTAAAAATAGATTAATGACTTTTATTAATGGAATAGACCATTAATGTATGATTCGATGCTATCGGTTTAAAATGAGTATTTCCGATACGTAAAAAGTTAAGTTGATAAGATATAACTAATTTTTTTGTGTTCAACATATATTATATATTTGATTTGGGATTATAAGTTTATGATATTACATGATAAATATGCATAGTGGATGATTGAAATATTTTATACACACTAAACAGTAGTTGCACATACCATTCTTCTTATCACATTTTTTAGGCTCCTCAATTAACATTGTCGCAACCTCCTCGAAGCAGGCTAGACCACCTATGGGTTTGGCTAATGGACCGCTAAGTCTTAAACTTAGCTCGGTTCTCTAAGCCCATATCAATTCGCGACTTAAGTTAAAATATTTAAGCATACAAAAGATTATTAGATAGAAGTCATCACTAATCAATTTATGGTAAGTTAATTAAACACTTAAGTAAAATAATGAGAGAATTATTTTACTTCTACGAACTAGAGATTTTGGGTACGGGGACTTGATTATATTAGATTTCTCTAATACATTTTCGGTACCATTCTTTTTATTTTCAAAAATGTCTTTACAAGCAGTTTAGATTTATTTTAACCATTATTAAACACTCAATGAATCAAATAATTTTTTTTTTGATGACCTAGGGAAACCCGTAAGCCAATAGCCGGCGGGCAAACCCTGGGGCCCACGGAGAAACCCACTACCCCCGTGAAGCAGGTATGTCCACCTGCAACATGCTGGGGATTTGAACTTCTCCCCTTCGTGAGGGGGAGAAAGCCCGAAGCAAGTAGCGCCACTCAATGAATCAAATAAATTGTTTCAAAAAATTACACAAACAAAACAAGCAATTATTTTTTTCTTTTATCTTGAAATTAGAACTTTATTATATAACACATATTTAAACTATATTATCTAATTTTACTAACAAGCAATTTCTAATTAAATGGACCTAACATGCAAACTATTTGACATGCACCTAATATTTTTTGTATTTTTTTTATTAAAATTCGTAATAAAAAGAAACCTAATTAAAATGCCTAAAATGAATAATTTTCTAAAATGTTTTAGGGGTTAATTTGACTTAAACCCTATCCTACCTTAGAATTTTTTTTTTAAAAGAAAAATGAGATTATTGAAATGTGCAAACATTATTTAAGACCCTATCTAAAAAATGTTATTTGGATATAACCCTAATCTATGTGCAATCATATTCAAGCTAGATAATGGAGTCCTATTTATCCTAACACCTGATCTAAAAAAACAATCCTAATTTACGAAACCAACATATTCTGATGCAAGCTTTGATTTTTTATTTTTGGTTTTTTTTTAATGACAAGCAATTATTAGATAAACATTATACCTAAACCACTTAAGATATTCATCAAATAAAGGATTAAAAAAATTGAAAAAATAATCCGTTATCTCACGGATTAAATTAACTATTATTTTACCCTAAACATCATAACATATGAGAAAGTTCAAAATAATTAAAAATTTGATCCTAAGTCTTACTTGGACCAAATTAATAATTATAATGATTTAATAATCAAAACACTATCAAAATGCCCCAAAATATCAATTAAAAAAATGATTCAACGCCTTATGGATTAAATTAATAATTATAGTAATTCTGGACAAAACCCTACGGATAATGCCTGAAATATTCATAAAATAAACATTGACATTCCATATTCCAATTTAAATAATAACGAAACTTGATTAAAAAAACTTTAAAAAGACTACGTTTGACTTCTTTTCTTTTTTTTTCTTTTTTTTAAGGACCGCAGGATTTGATTTGCGACCGCCGATTTGCGCCAGCGTCGGGGATGGTGGCGCGGGGGTTGGGCAGCGGGAGGCACAGCGACTGGTGGGCGGACCAGCAGCGACGACGGGCGAGCAGGTCGCGGGCGGAGGTGCTGCTGGTGTTCGCGGTTGCGGAGGTGCTACTGGTGGTGGTGCGACAGCAGCAATGCGGCAATCAGAGGCTCGGGGGTGAAGGCTGCTGGTGCAGTGGCGAGCTATGCTGCAGGCATCGGCGACGGAGGAGGCGTTGCTGGCTGCTGGCGGATGCTGGCGGGCGGCGATGGTGCTGCTGGTGGCTGCAGCGAGGCGACGAGCGGCGCTCGGGCAGAGGGGTTGTCAGGCGCGGGCGTCGGCAGCGGGGTCGCGAGCAGCAGGCGGGTCGCGGGCCGGCGCGGGCTGCAGGCGAGGCAGGGCGCGGCGGTGGCTGGTGGAGCTGCGAGCGAGGCGGACGGGCGGCGGTGGCTGGAGCTGCACGTCGCGGGCGTCGGCAACGGAGCTGCACGTCGCGGGCGAGTCCGGCGGGGCGGGGACGGCGGAAGCGCCCCGGCTGCGAGTGCCGGCGACGGGGCTGGCGTGGGTGCTCGCGGACGGAGGCCGGCAGGGGGGCGAAGACGCCCGCGCGGGGAAGACGAACTGTTTGCTGCTTTTTCTCTTTTCTTTTTCTTTTTTTTTTTCTCACCTGTCGCACGTCCCCTCTCTGTCTCTCTCTCTGCTGTACTTTTTCCCCTTTGCTGACCTTGACTTCTTTCCCTCAAAAACGAAAAAAACTTTTTCCTTTTCTTTGTGTTGTTTTCTGAACCGGAAAAAACACAAGAAAATGGCCCCTCCACGTGAGCACCCTTTTTATAGGCCAAGAGTTTTATCTTCGTGGAATAATTCATTTCCTTTTTTAAATGCGCATGAATACCAATTTTGCTTGTGCATAAATTCCTTGAATATATCGTTGAAATATATGTACCCCGTGCAATACTTTCTTTTGTATTTTTCAAATATTTCATATGAAACCTTCTTTTTTGCCCAAAAATATGTTCCTTGGTGTATATTACCTAAATATGTGAAAAATCTCACGTCGTATAAAAAATCAACGCTCACTATTGGTCTAATGCAAAAATGGAATAAAACAAAAATAGATGCTCCTAAAATTATAAGTTGCAATTTTAATTCTATTTTTTGGGGTAAAAATTAACTTCTTTTTTTAAATGTGATAAATGACTAAACGGGTCGCCAAAATTTAGGTGCTAACGAACGTTAAGTAGGACAAGAGCAATAATAGCAAGAAACTTTCGGTGATTGAGTTTTCCGCATGTGTTGAAGATGACTACATATGTTTTGTCGGATTTTATCCTATCATTATCTATTTTTGTATGATTCAAGATGCAATATTTATTAGTCTATTCTTATTTATTATCAATCATTTCAAATGAAAGAGGGAAATGTTGTCTTATCCCCTATAAACAAGCCAAGGACTAGCAGTTCTCCTAGATCCCTACTGTCCTTTTCAACTCGGCACGATTCATAAAGTGGCACGTGGATGGCCTCATCTTGTTCAGCAGAAAGACAAGACTATAGGAGAAACTAGAGTCGTGGAGAATTCAAGCTGTCATGAAAAACATGGTAAGTTGAGAATAGAGACAAACCAATTAGAGATTGATGGGGCAACGTAGTCAAGGAATATGACATGCACCGTAAGGCCTTTTCAACTGCTTCATTAACGTTTACCAATGGAAGGACGGTGGGAAGACGAAGGATCCCCAGCAACATAAAACACCTCTTTTTTTTTTTTCTTTGTAAATACCATAAAACATCTTTATCTAGAGATGTTTTCATAAATATTGTGAAAATGCAAATTCGAAACTCAAATTTGAACGACACTAAACAATTTTGCTTTAAACATGAGCAGATTGGCTTTTCACAAAATCAAATCCATACTAAACTTTCTTGAAAACACCGTAGGGAAATTTTTAAGGAAACTATCTAATCAATTTTGAACTTATTATATGAATGCCAATTCAATCATATTTTTTTTTTTCAATTTTACTAATTTGATCTCTAATTTTTATGCGAAATTCTGATATAGTTATTTCAGCTAATTTTCGCCGAAGATCATTAATGTGGTCATGTGTTACATAAAATGATCAGCGATGATTGGACTACTACGTTAGCTGTTTTCAGAAAAAGTGAGCTAGAATGACTACATTAAAATTTTACGCAAAAGTTTAGAGTTGACTTAATAAAATCGGAATGTTTAGGATTAAATTGTCATACATACAACAAGTCTAGGACTGAATGGATAATTATTCCAAAAAAATCTATGTAGTATACTCCTTTTGTATTCCAAAACTCATTCTAATTGTTGATATTTTATACTCTGTCTTTGTCTCTCTCTCTCTTTTATGTCTAGTGAATGGTTCCTATGGACCCCAAAGTACGAAATGAAACGGAAAAAGAAAACTCAGAGATTATGTAATATCATCTAATAAACTTATCGGCCATGATACACCCGTAACCGTATATTACAAGCATCAAATCAGCAAATACATTAAAGACCACCGTAGGTGATAGGTAATACAAAGGGTAATAAGTTTAAACCTATGGTAAGAATAATACAACATATCAACCTTCTTGCACACACATAATCAAGATGCAAGTGGAACATACTATATACCGTGCTCCCCTCAATGCCTCGGTAAATTTTAACTGTTGCTAAAATCTCATTTCATAACTCAACTGTTGGTATTTATTGAGGCAGTGAAAAGAGCATCGAGAGAACAGGGAGTTTCATGATTCGATAGATCTCGTAAAAACACCAAGTCATGGGAAACCTCGTTTCAATCAATAGCTCAAAACTCTCCTCACATAAGTGAGCAGGGAGTTTCGCAATCGTAGCCGGCATTGGTGCATGCCGGCGGCCTTCCGTAGTCACAACGTTGCAGGCATGATGAAGATGCGTTTCCATAGCTGCAGCGATCGCAACACCATGGGTAAATAGGTCTCTGGCATCTGCACTCGTGGGCCGGCCTCCCACACCCATCATAGCACATCAGTGGCCTCTTACATCTGCACTCGTGGACTGGCCTCCCACACCCACCATGGCACATCGGTGGCCTGTTACATTTGCACTCGTGGGCTGGCCTCCCGCATCCGTCAGCACACATTGGTGGCCCCTCGCAGTGACAGTTGCATGGACAGAACCGACCACAACCCTGAATATGACATGAGGGACAAACATACACCTTCCTGATCACATATCCCAGCGGGCAACCTAGCACCGGTGGAGGGGGAGGCGGAGGAGGTGGAGGGGGCTTTTCCTCTTTTTTAGGCTTGGGGGGAATAATGTCGATGCGTAGAATGATATCTCCTCCCTTGCAACATATCTTTCGTCGGACCATCTCGGGATCGCAACCCACCACTTTGATCTTCACTGTGTTTTGTTTCTCGTCAAAGATTGTATCTTTTACTTCTGCGTTCACACAGTATTATTAGCTCCAAGTATTACAAACACTCGGTGCTATTCATCATAGATGGCAGTAAGTAAAGATGTTATACAATATGGATGATCAGTTCCCGATCTAATCCAGTGGAACCGGTCACTATTTTCTTTTTCTTTTCCATGTTTCTATTCAGATATCTTATTATCCAAAAAATGACTAGAAATGGATTAAGAGCTCAAAAATCCTATACTTCCATCCAGATATCTTATTGTTCAATTATAGGCTCTTATTTATTATAAACAATAAACTAAACCCACTAATTTTTTTAAAGAAATAAAAAAAATGCATATTTATTCAGTCCAATCCAGTCTAGTTCCCCATTCTAATGGGGAACCAGACCAACACTCTTGGTAACCGAACCAAACTGGCCAATTGAGTCTGATTCGGATGCTTCCTAATTTGGGCAGTCCGTTTTGCACATCCCTACAGTACACAATAGAATTGACACATGTACTATGGAGAAAGAGGAAAGGGAAGAAGAATAATTGATGCATACCTCTGTTATTCATCAACACAATAAGAGAAGTATAAAGATTAATTAATTGAGGTGAAGGCGAGGGACTCACGAGGGATCTCACACAGAATTTTCTTGATCTTCTTGTAACAGCGACGACACTGAAGATCCACTTTGATCGCCATCTCAGTGACCTATAACATTGAAAGCAAGCATAACAAAACTAGCTACAACGTTGGGAAAGTATGGTCAAAGAAACTAAGTTCCAAAATTTAGATGACACATCAAAATGAGAAGAACTGGAAGAGAATCGAATAGAAGAAATCGAGAAGATCGATGAGATCGAGAGGCAAGCTGAAGTGAATGCGGATTTCGCACCTGCTCTGCCATGTCTCTTGAGCTAATAAGATGAACTGCCTCCTGAACAACTTCGCCTTCTTTAAATAGAAAAACGTGAAGGTTCCCACGTTGGTTCTGGTGTCATTTTCGCGTTGAATTTTCGGAATGCATGCATTGAACTCATAACGTCCACAGTATTACATCACCAGGTCACCTGCATTATTGGGCTTTTCACTTGTTTTACGTTCCATCATCAAAAGAATCACTTTCGATCACAGTCGGTACTGCAATAGAAACAGGAGAAGCACAGAGGTGACTGCCAAAATTTCATGGGTGAGAGTGTTGGGTTGAACCATATCATTTACACATTTGGATGGTTCGCTCTGTACATGCAACGGAAGTGGTATGGATTGCCCATCAAGTATGTTGCAAAATATTCGGTCAAACGGTGATAAACAAAGGTAACTCACATATTGGATTCGCTAGTTCAATCAGTGTCACTTACTTCATAGGGAGAGAAACACGGGGTTCAATTATAAATTAAATGATACAAAGGAAATTATAATATTACCTGGATCACTCAAATAGGCTCAGTGTTTTTTAGCCTTCAATCACACCCAATAACTCACATGGTGTTCATTTCCCATCTCTTTTCACAAAGGAGTTACACAAGTCTCATCACAGGATTTATTAAATTCAAACACAAACTTGTTCTGTCATGGTTGCACTTCACGATCAGCACTTGAACTCCTGAAAATTCTCCACGAATTCCATTGGAAGCCACCAAGCAGGAGATCATGTTCTGATCATCAACGGCATTGAACAAATACCATCTCCTTGGAGAATATCTATCTCAAACTTTTATAAGGAAACTTTCTTGAGCTGTCTCCAACATTTGACTGGGAAATTGCCGTTCTTTCCACACCAACTTGACATGGTTTGATCCAAAGCCCAAGTTGGTCTTTGAACCCTTGACATGATTCTAGTAAAGTATATCAAACGACAAAATATTATGTTAGACCAAATTTGAACATTAAAATATACGAGTTAAGCATATATGAAAGTGTTGTGATAGCGCAATAGAAATTGAATACATTTATATGGGGAGATTGTGAAGAGGAAACCCAAATCTCAGGTTGTTAACATATGCAATCGGATCCACCTTCACTCAAAAATTGAAGTCAATGAATTATGCACCAACTACTATATATATACCATACCAATTCTCCAATGTAGGACTTTCTAACAAAATTTATACGTGCATCTTAACAGAAGGATCAGTGTAGAAAACATTATTTAGGGACACAATGCATGGAACTTATGACAAATTTAACAATGCAAATCAAGCCTCATCTTCCTACCAAACCCCCACAACCCTCGGGAAAATGGTATGAAATCTAAAAACTCTACTGAAAATTAGACTATTCATATGAAGTGTATTAAGTGTGATCGGTTCTAAGGTGAGTCGGTTTATACCTTGAAACCGGACCAAGTATGGTCAGTTACCAGTTTGTGAAACTAGGAATCGATTCACCCAATCCTGGAACAAGATGACACCAGACCAATTGGTTCAATTAATGTCATAGTCTGATTAGACCACACCACCCCTATCTTAGACCAATTTAACAATTACGTTAATTTTTCCACGATTAAATAGACAGCTTTAAGATAGGGGACCGCACATATAAAGTGGAATCCATCAGTGTAAAGAGCATGAGCTATCGATTGGAAAGAACAAAGAAACTTCCCTCATCAAGCCATTGTCGCGTGGTTATGAAGTCGCCATCCGCAGTACAAGGTGACATAGACTCCATTTAGGATGTTTACGGACTGCGGATTATCGCTAATTAGGTTAAATGTGGCTTGTAATTTAGGTAGGAGTAAAGTTGAGAACTTGAGAATATTGACATGTTATCAATAAATCGCTCTGTACATGTTCTAGGATTTGTAAACAATCTGTTCACGGAGCTTGGGTTAGATCTAAAAAACTGAATCCTCAAAGATTGTTATATGACTGGCCCGAAGACCCAAAAGCTTGAGTTTTCCCCCAATTCCCATACGCATCATCATTAGATACATTATCAATGCAAGTCTCTTTTGCTCACGAGAACCTGACGACACGGAGGCGGACAAACGGCGAATTGGGCACAACTCCGGCAAGAGGTCCTGCGCTCGTCACTCAATAGCTAGCCACAGAAGGCTAAGATATCTTAATTCCTCGACACCATACCATTTTTCCAGTATAGGACTTTCTATCAAATTTATACATGCATCTTAATAAAATGATCAGTGTAGAAAATATTATTTAGGGACACAATGCATGGAACTTATGACAAATTTAACAACGCAAATCAGGCCTCATCTTCCTACCAAACCTCCACAACCCTCGGGAAGAAGGTATGAAATCTAAAAACTCTACCCAAAATCAGACTATTTATCTGAAGTGTGTTAGGAGTGATCAGTTCTAAATTGAGTCAATTCCCACCCAAAAATCTGATCAAGTATTGTTGGTTCCCAGTTTGTGAAATTAGGAATCAGTCCACCCCATCTTGGAACAAGACTAGACCAAACCAATTGGCCTCCAATCCCAAAACGGGTGATTTCTTCTTCTTCTTTTTGTTTGGTTTCTTTTATTTCCTAAAAGGAGTTCCCTACTATTAAAAAAGAAAAAAAAAAAAGACTACTTACAGTTTGCTTCAGAATTTAAAAAAAAAAAAAAAAAAAAAAAAAATCATGGCTAGTCCGTTAATCCGATACTATTGGTCCGGTTATTTACGTGGAAAGTAGCTTTTCAAACAAAAATAATAATATGAAACCAAACTATATCAGGAAATGAAAGGATAGTGGAACCACCAAAAAAAAAAAAAAAAAATTCTCCAATCGACGATAGACCAAACTGCACGTACACAATTGGGTTGGCAATGGGGATAAGGATCATGTTGGTGTTTGGATTAGCTCTATTTTGTCTCTCCATGCCATTCGCAGCGTTTTACTATCACACTGACTTTTCCACGATTAAATAGACAGCTCTAGTCACGTGGTTAAAGAGTCGCCATCTGCAGTACAAGGTGACATGGACTCCATTTATGATGTGTACGGACCGCATATTATCGCTAATTAGGTTAAATGTGGCTTGTAATTTAGGTGAGACTAAAGTTGAGAACTTGAGAATACCGACACTTTATCAATAAATCGCTAACTGTACATGTTCTAGGATTTGTAAACAATCTGTTCAAGGAGCTTGGAGTAAATTTAAAAAACTGAGTCTCAAAGATTGTTATATGACTGAACAGAAAACCCTAAAGCTTGTGTTTTCCCCTATTCCTATACGCATCATCATCAGATACATTACCAATGCAAGTCTCTTTTGCTCGCAGAGAACCTGATGACATGAAGGCGGACTAACGGCGAATTGGGCACAACTCCGGCAAGAGGTCCACACTCGTCACTCAACAGCTAGCCACAGAAGACTTCATGACCTTCTGCTCGAGTGTGCACTTCATGGCGACCCGCCGCCGCCACCGACGAAGAGCAGTATGATGCGAGGACAGAAGCCCCTTTGTTTCATGACTCTTGTGGGCAAGCCACCCCCAACGTGAGTTCTCGAGCTTCTCTAGAGGAACAGGGCGCAAAATACCCATGTCAGAATGTGTACCCAAAGAAAAGGTAAAAATTACCCAAGAATTCCCGAACCTATTATACTTTTGCCAATTCAATTAGAAATCATTGATTTGGCTGTCTGACGTGGCACGACAGGTGTTAATGTAGACAATTTTTAAAATTTCTGTTTTTTATTTTTTGAAAATTTTACAACTTTTTTGTTTTCCTTTAGTTTATTTCATTGTGTTGTGTTTTGTTTTTTCTTTCTTTCTTTTTTCCTTCTTCCTCAACCACTAAGTCAATCGACCTCAGACAAAAGCCAAAGAGGCTCACCCTCGCCGGATTTAGAGAGGGCTGACCTCTCAAGGCTCACCCTCATATGGACTAGCAATCAACGAAGGAAGAAGGGACATAAAAAAAAGGAAACAAAACAAAAAATTATAAATAATTGAAAATTTTTAACTTCAAAAATTATTTTCATTAAAGCTGGCCATGTTACATGGGACGGTAGGTATCTCCGTTAGCGACTTTTAGTCAAAATTGATCGAATGGATATTGTCAAGACGTTTATAACTAAATTAGTCAAATTGAAATGTTTTAGACAAAATTGGCATACAATGCTAGGTTTAGGATTATTTTTTTTTGTAATTATTTCAGAAAAAAAAAGTTATTTTAAAGAAATGAACTCAAATAGATAACATGGAAAATTAGCCACACCCATCAATTAGAGATAGAGACAGAGACCAAGGAAAGAGGGAGTTGCTTTATGTTCTAGGGACCCTAATGGAATGAAAAGGTTTGTCTTTTGGATGGGAACGGGTCGATCGAGAAAGAGAGAGAGAGAGAGACCATGTGCTCCTATCTAATACTATCTAATACTGATAGCTGCCCACCAGTTACCACTTAACCCTACATGTTCGATGCATCATGTACCAGGAAAAATATAACTTTGTTTGCTTTGTTTGGTACTTTGTCTACTTTCTCTTTCTTCCGTTCATGGCTCTTGTAATGATGTTGTATTCAATTACCATACCTAAGTTGTGGTTTTCTTGCTTCGCCGCTTTGGTGTTGAAGTTGATTCTCTTGAGAACAGTGAGTCCAAAGTCAAGGATGAAATAGGGGCAACTTTTGTTTTTTCGTTCGACACCAAAAGATTTCACTAAATGTCGCCAAGTATCAAACCACTTTAGATAAAGAAAAGTATGGATTTTTTTCTTTTCGGATAATTTGTTGGTAACTTATTGCTTTTATGAAATTTAATTATTTTTATTGCAATATGAGACTGACTTGTGATCAATTACAACTGAATTGTGGAATTAACTATTTTTGGCCATAAGCTCATAAAAGTAATTTATCATGTTCTTGATACCATGTAGTATTCTCAGGTGCCAATCTTTCTATAAGGCCAGAAAAAGAAGACATTCTTCAATTTATTTGTATTATGTCTGGCTTGATCGAGTGAAATTCGTGAACAGAATGAGTGAATTAAACAAATTTGAAATCCTCATGATTATGAAAATGTCTCAGATGGGTTTAACATCAACTGAAAATTTTCTCTCTTCATTTGTTCTTTTCGGTTCTATACTTAAAAATTATGACATATAATATTCTTTGGACTTGTAGGTTTTTTTTTTTCAATAAATATAAACGGATATATGCATAAATTTGGTGCATAATATTTTTGGTGCTTCTACTGAATACATAAATTTGGTGCATAATATTTTTCTAGCATCATAAATGTTATTATTCAGATAATGTAACATTTTCCAGATATATGCCTCTGCAAATTTCCTTATATAGACTAACATGGCAATTTGCTTTGAGATATCAACCAGCATTATAGGGAAATTTATTGGTGGACGTAATTGATCAATATTTATGGCAATTCGCTGTGCCATGAACACTTGTTTATTTCTCTTCCAATTTCCTGAAATTGGCGGACGTAATTGATCGATACATTCGGTGCATTTAAAACTTCTATAGATGGCAACTACAATCGTGAACTTTCTTTTTAATTGTTGTCCAATCATTCATACGATACGACTTGAATTTTTCCCACAACAATATTTGGGAGAATTCTTCTCAATGAATTTGTCACAATGATTAAATTCAATCTTGTTAGTAAGGGGCGATCAAATTTTCATAATGATTGGTCCATAATTTTTAAAGCAAGTGTATATCTTTTTTGGTAATGGAGAAACAAGTCACTTTTTTCAAAATAACTTAGTTTTCCTTTCAAATTCAAAACAAGTAATTCAGTCATACACAAATGAATCATTAAAGCTTTGTCTATTAATAGCTCAATGTTACTTGGATCATGCGCTTCTCTGATTTTTGTCAAATGGGACACTTCACGTACCAATTAAAATGAATATTAATTGGGCATCTAAAGACAGACAGTAGCTTGTTGATGTTGACACATAAATTTTGGCTAAGTATTTAGGATTAAATTATACATAAAATTAGGGATCAATTTAACCCTAAACAAAAATGATTTTCACTAGGTATGGATATTATTTGCATCTACTAAGTTTTTTTTTTTTTTTTTTTTACGCTATTTTCGGCCCAGCCCCCATTCTTCTTTTTCTGCCCCCACGCTGGCCCACGGCCTAACCTTTTTTCCACAGCCCGGCCCGGCCTCTCTCTACCCCCTCCTTCCTCCTTCTTTCCTCTTCCCTGCAACCCACGCGCATAATGACAGGTGTGGGCCGGGTCGTGAACCGGGTCGGGCGTGGGTCTTTACTCGGGTAGGGTAGTTTCTAATGGGTTAATGACAGGTGTGGGCCGAGCGTGCGTAGGCTTAAACGGACATGGGCTTGGTCCGGTGGTCTTGGGTGGACTGCTTAGGCTTTCTTTTTATTTGTCTTTTGTTGTTGTCCGGCCGGATTGGGCTCAATGTGCCGAGCCCAGCCTGACTGAGGCCCCGCGCCTGGAGACCGGGGCCCGCGGATCCCGGTTGGCTCTGGTTCAGGTTCGATATGAAGACCCGACCCGGATCCATTTTTATAATATGATATTATAATGTCATCTTGATAGTATAATATAACATTATTTTTAATAATAAAAATTAGAAAAATTAGAAAAACCCAAAAATATTTTATATTTTCCAAAAACTCAGAAAAAGCCTAAAAGATGGTTTTTATTCTCCACAAATTCATGGAAAATTTTTGAAAATTCAAAAAACTTTAGGGTTTAAACAAGATTAGATATCAAAAGAGCATTAATTGATTAATTAATAGTAATTGATTAATTAATAGTCCCTGATTTCTTATGCAGGAGTACATATTTTTTCCAGTATTTTATATTGATTTTTAATCGATCCACTTAAAATTGATTAGTGGCGACTCTTATTTAAAATTGACTTACAATTAAAAACTCGAACTATATGTCATGAATTGGTAGCCTTGAAATGGCTCGGGCTAAGCCTAACACTTAGCGATCCATTAGCCTCCGCACACGCTCGTGTTGAAGTAGCATCGAAAGGAAAAGGGAGGTCGCGATAGTTAGCACAAGGGATTTATTTATAAACAAATTGAGTGACTAGTTTGGTGGTTTTGTTGCATTCTTAGAAATGTTCTTTCCTCGAAATGTCCTTCGACACAAGCAGAACTTTGAGCTTTATAGTTGGGATTCAACTTCGCAAAACAACTTGATTTTAATAAGATCATCATTGAGATTGACTCCAAAGTCATCATTGATTTTGTTAGTCCAGAGTTTATAATTGATAATGCTAACCCTACTTTACTTAAAGATATCAAATAACTATTGTACTTCTACTTTTGAGTTTAAAGTGCAACATGACTTTTTAAAAAGAAATTACTCTATTGACTAGCTTGTTAATTTTGGAATTGATATGCATTTGGATACTAGTTTCTTTTCATTATCTCCTATATAGTTTCTTCATATTTTATTATGTGATAGAATAGGGATAATAAATTTACGACTTTAATTTTCTATATTTGAGTTTAGCCTTTTTTCATACCCAAAAAAAAACTGAAATCACAAACCCATTGGAAAGGCGTCACCAATGTCTTTAATAGTTGTTGGAGAGACAGAGAAACGAACAACCAGAAGTCCCTCACATCTGTCATTGTGTAATTTGATTGCTTGATCGTGATTATGTGTTATCGTAACTCAAACCTTGCAAATCCCAACTTGGGAACATTATGAAGGTAGAGAGCTCGCCATCTAAAAATAATTCCATATGATCATGCCCCTTACTAGGGCTTCGGGTCATGACCCACTCAGCCCATGATATTAAGGGGGAATTTCCTAATCTTAGGATGTACCTATTAAAAGGACCAGAGGCAATCTTCGTCGTTGTTAAGAGAAACATAAAAAGGACACGGAGCGACTCCTCAAACCAAATGAGCACTCAAGAATGATGTTAATTGCAGTTTAGGGTAACTTGGTTTAGAGTTGGACCTAACAAACCGAACTGTGCAGCTAGATTAGTCCCCGTTATTCACTGAAACTGCACAGAAAGTTACCCTTTGTGTTTGTCTTGGAAGGCAGTTTACACCAAAAACTGATCAATTTTTGGTTATTATCGACATGTGATAAACTTAATCAATGAAAGTAGAGTGTGGTCATTTATGGACAGAATAGTCAACAACTTGTGAATCTATAGCTTGAAGGAATCGGCTAAAAGTGGACTCGACAATTTTGACTACAGCCGTCAAAGAAGTAACCATCAATCCATCAAGATAGTGGAGTCAAAAAAACCAGTTAAGGAAGTTGAGTTAATGTAACTGTTTGGAAATTGTTTGTAACCATTGTTGGAAA
Organism: Eucalyptus dawsonii; assembly: GCA_016097615.1. Taxonomy (NCBI): domain Eukaryota; kingdom Viridiplantae; phylum Streptophyta; class Magnoliopsida; order Myrtales; family Myrtaceae; genus Eucalyptus; species Eucalyptus dawsonii. The sequence continues at coordinate 52,542,900 of CM027873.1, forward strand.
CTATCGTTTGGGCTTCAAATAGCCATATCAAACTCTTCAAAGGCCCTCAACACAAAACAAAAATGTTATCTTTCAATTTCTGCATTGTTATAACATCATCGATTAAATTCGGTAAGAAAAATCCATTGGAAGTCCTAATTTTTTTTATAAAAATACGATTAAGTCCTAAAACTTACAAAAAATATTATCAAGTCATTCTATTAACTCCATCTAACTTGGTTAATGGAAAATATTGACATGCCTTTTTTTTTTTAAAAAAAAATCCTCTCTTTTACATGACAATGATATTGCTAAAACGATGTCATTTTGATCAAAATTTAATTTTTCAGTAGAATTTTTTTAACTTAAAAAAAAGGGGTAAGTTAAGGAGATTACCTTCCATCCACTTTTTTTTTCTTTTTCAAAAATTTAATTTATTTCTTGATATAACTAAAATAATAATTAGATTAAAAATCATATTTGGACCAAAATGACATCGCTTTAGCCTTATCTTTCATGTTTTAGCCATTGACAATTTTGTAAATATTATTTAAATTCTTATAATTTAAAAAATATATACATTTTTAATAATTTTTTTATTTTGCTTTTTTTTTTCTTTCTTTTTCCTTTATTTCTTCCAAACTCAACGGGGCCGCTAGCAAACCCTCGTCAATCATAGGCGAGGGCCAACTGACCCTCACCAATCGCAAAGCCCTCACTTGTGGTCGACGAAGGTCAACTGGCCCTTGTCGAACTTGGTAGAAAAAAAAAAAGAGGAAAAGAACTAAACAAAAAAGAAAAAAATTATAAAAAAATTTCGATGTTAGTGCCGACTGTCCTACGTGGGCATTATCAATGATTTTTTGTTAAAATTGACTATATTAACTTAATTGGCAAAACTTAAAAAGGTTTACAACTTAATTAGTAAAATGGAAAGGTAATCAATAGGTTGAAGACTTTTTAATTTTTTTTTCCTAATATAGCGTAGGACTTTTCGCATTTAGGATTTGTTTGATTGAATGAAAACTATTTCTGAAAAATTATTTTTTGGCTTTTCGATGTTTAAATGACAAAAAACTAATCGATTTTGCTAACGTTTTCCATGGGTTTGAAACAACAAGCTCATATTGAGGGAAAACCATTTATCCTTCTAGTAAAAAGGAATCATTTCCCCTAAACTCCAAATAAAGGAAAATTAATCATTTTCTTTGAAAATAAAATATTCATAGAAAATATTTTCCTTCATTATGAAGTTTTCAGTATAACAAATGCATCATTTATTTTTCTTCCGATTTCCTTATGTCGTCTAACATGGCATTGTACTTTGAGATATCAACTAGAATTTCAGTGAAAGCAGTTGGTGGACGTAATTGATCAATACATCATATCAATTAGAGGTGCCTAACCTCTTTAAGATGGCAACTACAATTCCGACCAGACATGAATCTTTGGCTCCTCCCACTAATCCCTTTAATGTTTGGATAAATCTTAATCATTGACTTATAAAAATGAAAATTATATATATGATTGAGATTTGTCGAGATACCAAGTAAACCACGGTATGGGATAGAAGATTCTCATCCTGACATTGAATATCTTCCGCACATTTTATAGTCCTCAATTATGACCTTTTTTGCTTTTATAATCAAAAGCTGACACTCATTTAGGCAGGCCTCATCAAATGCGTCTTTCAGTGGTACATTAGAGAGAGAGAGAGAGAGAGAGAGAGAGAGACCAACGACTAACTTAGGCAAAGAGATGTTTATTATAAGTTGTAAATATTTCCGTTTTCCGCATTGATACACGATATTAGTTAACGTCGAATTTGTCCCGATAACTTTAACGACAAAAATAGGAGCAGCCTCTAATTCCTAGTCCTAGAAGTCAGGGAGTCAAAATTGCCGTTCCCGAATATTTGCTTTTAAGGATGAAAAAAATGGTACTACTAAAATGTGCCACGAGGGCTTTCTGAGTGCACAGTTGATAACGATCTTTCTTTAACATCCGAAATACATCTAATAAATATCATGATCAGAAAGGAATCCAAGACCCTGGTCCACCCACACCAAAATGAAGGACACTGTCTTAAAGCAACTACTAAAACAAATTGAGCACATTAAGCGAACTTGAAGGATGTTGTTAGACACAGGTAGGAGCCACTTGTGTGAAAGTTAGACGTACCCAACCAAAGCTTTGCAACTAGATTAGTCACTATCATTCGATGAAAGTTGCACTTTGCTTTACTCTTGCCAATATAGCCATTTAAAAAGCAGGGCTATTATTTTGCTTGAGTTTCACTTTCCATCACATGCGAATTTTTTAAATTGAGGATGAGGAATGCCATGACTTTGCACACTAATGGTGACTTCGTCAGGAAGTTGTCTTCTTTAAGAAGAAAATTACAAAATTCATCTTCAACTTCACTTCCCACAATAAATAATTGCCTGAGAGACTTGCTCATAGGGTGAGACTTTCTCCTATGCTCATAAACTGACCACCAATTCATTCCATAGCCAATATGAAATAACCTCAACACACGTCTCTCCTCCCCACCACATGCACCGCCATTGTTCCTTTGGAGGCCATCGCCAACCTCATATCTGAGGCAGGCCATGGTCACCGTACCAACTCAAGATTAGATCAAGGTTGTGGCCACCATGGTAAAGCTTCGCTGTAGAGCTTGCGCAACTGGCGAGCTTGCAATAGAGGCTTACAAGTAGCCACAACCCTCACGAACTCGAGGCTGACCTCACACGGCCTCAGCGATCGCAAGCCGCGGGCTCAGGGTGAGCTCGTGTGCTTGCGTGCCCTTGTTGTCCCAAGCCACAAACAATCTCGCCACAAATGAAGATAGGGATGAGAGGAGAGAGATGTAGGCAACAACAAGGGGGAGGTGACATCATTGGCGTCTGCATCAGATTGGGTGGGGTCGACCTAGGGGTGGCTCTTGACCATTGATGGGGATAACTACCAAAAAATTTCTAAACTTATTATACATATGTCAATTTAGTCATAAACCTTTTAATTTGGCCAATATAATCCAAATACTAATATCATCAAACCAAATGACAAAGTCTCAATCATCTTTGTTTCATTTCATTTCATGAAGATCATTCAGTAGTGCACTCAAGCAGCTCTTTCATGGAATGAATCGCCATAGAGGCAAGCAAGAGATATGAATATGTGCCGAATGAGATGATGAGAGGAGAAATAAAAAGGAGTCGATCTTATTGAAATGAAGAAATCAACCAGCAACAAGTCTTGCGTTGAACACACTTGACTACATATACCACCATACTAGACCACCAACCTTATCAATCTCTCTATACCCACAACGATAAAAGACCCCACGAAAGCCCTGAAAAGTTGACTCATGTATCTTTCGCACAGTGACCACATTAGCAATTGACATGAGAAATTTTGAAGTTGATCACATGACGGTGCATCCAGTGGCATTTTCTTCATTGAAGTAATCACATCGGCTCACATAGTAACCTCTCCCACCCCGACACTCACAAGCCAGTCTTCCACACCCGTCATCGCACATCACTGGCCTCCCCTGCCAAGGATGGAAGCCTCTGTTCCCGCCTTGACACTCACCAGCCGGTCTTCCACATCCATCGTCGCACAACACTGGCCTCCCCAGCCCATGATAGGAGCCCCTGTTCCCGCCTTGACACTCATCGATCGGTCTTCCACATCCATCATCGCACATCACTGGCCTCCTCCGCCCACAATAGCATGGTCCTCCACCATACCTTCCATAACCTGGTGGACAACAACACACCCCCACCATCGGATACACCGGCACCATCGGATATACTGGCACTGGTGGGTAGCTCACCACTGGTGGCGGCTTCGGGGGCGGCAGCTCGGGCACCTGCTGCGGAGGCTTCGGTTTCGAGGACGGTGGAGGCTCCAGCACAAGAGGAGCTGGCGGGGGGGTTTCTTTCGGCTTCTCAGGCAGTTTCTCGGGCTTCTTCTCAGGCAGTTTCTCGGGCTTCTTCTCGGGCTTCTTCTCGGGGGGCTTGTCGAGCAGGATCTCAACACCCAGCACCGTCTCGCCACCCTTGCAGATGATCATCTGCCGGATCTTCTCCGGGCTGCAGCACACGACGGTGATCAACACCATGTTCTGCTTTTCATTGTATATCTGGTCTCGGATTTCTTTTGTTCACAGATTAATTCATAGCAAACTCAGTCAAATTAAATTAACACCAATGCAATAGTAATTACGAATCAAGAAATGATAACAATTTGAAATTCAGAAGAGGGGAAGCCCAAAAAAAAAAAAAAAAAAAAAAGAATAAACAGAGAGAGAGAGAGAGAGAGAGACTCACGGGGGAAATGACAGAGAATTTTCTTGATCTTCTTGTAGCAGCGACAGCACTGCAAATCCACCTTTATCACCATTCTGGTCACCTGCAACGAACAAGAACAATACAAAAATCAATAAAGCCACATGTATCAAATGAATGAGAAGAACAATTCGAGGTTTTCCTTCTCCTAATCGTTTGCAGAGAAAGTATCAGGGGAGGATGCAAAACAGAGAAATGAACAAGATGGACCCAACAAAATAACAACCCAAATGAAGAGATAGTTGTTCTGAAGAATCATAATCATGGAATGATTAGAATACGACAAAGAAAATAAAAGGCGGGTATCAAGAGAGATGAGCTAGAAGAAAGAGGAAATAGAAGGAGGATTCACCTTCTCTGCCATAGCTGCGGGAGAGACAATATCTGGAGATCTCGAAAACGAGTGAATGGGACTGCGAAGTGGTGAAGGAAGGAGCGAGTGATGATGATGGGGTGTCAGTGATAGAGGAATATGGATGATATAGAACGAGAACAGACTGGTTAAGAAAGAGACCGGTCCCTATATAAATTTAATAAGCTTCACCTGCTTCCTTCTTAAGTTTTGGAAAAAAAATATGTATTTGACTTGGAGTCGCACGACGAACGGAGTCAACCAAGAAGTGTACGCCAAACTCGTATTTTTGGCAAGACTAAGAACAGGGAACTTGACCGTACGTATGTTCGTTTTCACGTTGCTGTCACGTTGAATACTAGGAGAAGCACGCAATGAACTCGTGACGTCCATGGTATTACATCACCTCCATTGCTGGTGGCGCTTGCTGTCTGCGGCAATGATGGGGTTATGAACAGATACCGCGCGTGTTTTACCTTCCATCGAAGAAAGAATTCCAGCGGCAGAACAGGAAGAGCACCAGGGCGATGGCTACGATCTCAACACTCTGCCCTTCTGCAGTTGAATTTCCAACACGCGCGTTTTGCTCATGTGATCACGGTCCTTTGATTGTTGCTCCGACAATCCACTGCGCATGAGATGGATTCCGAGGGAATTCGTAGGTGACTGTTCTGGGGTTAACTGGGCTGTTTTTACGCTTTGATGCTTAGCTCAATACATGGAACTAAAATTGTATGGACTGATCACCTAGTTTGTCGAACGATGGAGCACAATAACAAATAAAACAAGGAGTTAAATTTATGCGATTCGACAGATATGACCTATTCTACAAAGAGACTAAATATCCAATGATACGACAGAGAGTATTAACTTTAAACTTAAAAAAGAAAAGAAAAAACCTTAATGAGCTGTCTCCAACATGGGTTAGGTGATTGCCAGTGTCCTCCAAACCGACGTTACATGGTAACATGTGAAATCTAAGTTGAACTTTCACATGACTTAATTAAAATATATCAACCTCCACAAAATTTATGTAAAACCTTCCTTCTATGGCAAATCGATCTCCCCGAAGGGCATACCATGAGATCAAAGAATCGTGGGAAGAAACAAAGAACGATTCTCCATCGACAATAGACCAAATTACACGTACAAAATTTGGTTGGAAATTTATATTAGATTTGAAAAATGACTGGGGACCGCGAATGCGGCAGTGGGATTCATCTCTGTAAAGAGGAAGTAGCCGTTGATTAAAAAGAACAAGAAGCTTAGTTTATCAAGTCACCGTCCATTTAGTTGGGAAGTAGCCATCCACAGTGCAAGTAAGGATCAGATTAAATCTATTGCCTGGACAAAAGCTTAGAACTACGACCAATGAATCATATTCCATGAATATGATATCTATCTAGTGTGATGTATGAAATATATGACAAAGGTGGAGTTCTATGATGGGTATGGACCACAGATTTTCACTTGTTAGGATAAAATTCAGCTTATAAATTAGTTCACTCAAAAGTTTGAGAACTTGAGAAAGCCATGGATTTCATTGGGCAACTGTTTCTCCTTCTAATTTAATATACTAGGCTTATAGCACATCACCTCTAGATGTAATTTGTGGTGGGCCTTTCAGCTTGCAAGTGCGTGGCTGCTGATTATATCTTAATGCCGTAAAAGGAATGTGCACATGGGAAAGATGGAAAACTTGTTTTAAAAGTCCTAAGTCTATTGTACATCAGTCATTTCAATTCTGAACCTTTCAATTATATAAATTTAATACTAAAACTTTTGAAAATTTGCCAATTTAGTTCTAAACTTTTTGAAAATTTGTCAATTTAGTCATAAACCTATTATTTGACTATTTAGCTAGAAGGATTACATTGTTAAATCATCAAAAGTATTAGAACTATATTGTTAAATTATCAAAAATTTTAGGATTAAATTAGTAAATTGTCAAAAGTTTTAGGACTAAATTAGTACAATTGAAAATTTTAGTATTGAATTAATTTCCATATAATAGACTGAGGATTTTTCAGATAATCTTCCCTAAAAAAGTTCCCTTAATTAGATATTGGAGTTAAGCAAGTGTTAGAGGGGTGTGCAAAAGTGAATAAGTAATGTAAGGTTGAAAAATAGATTGAGAGTTACCTCCAAAAAAGAAGAAAAGGGTAGTTATTTTTAAAGTTGCCGAAACGGGCGAGGATAGTTGTTTTTCTAGTGGAGCAAGGGAACCTTGGGTGGTGGATCACATTTGATGTTAATTTTTATAAAGGGTAATTTTGAAATGAACAAAAAGTTAAGAGGAAGTAGTGTTTTGTTTAAAATAGATAGAGTTTTATTCTTTATTTGCCCTACGTAATATGCCTTAGTATATTATGTGACACTAATATTAAACATAACGATGTTTTATCTATAAATCACAGGCTTGAACGGTTCCAAGTTCTAGGGTTCTAAGTTTTGTCTGAGTCTCACTTAGAACTTAGAACTTACTTATTAGAACTAGTTCCCTAATTTTTGGAACTTTAAACTTACCCCACATACCCAAAAACCTAGAATATTTCTTGTCATAGGTTCTAAAGTTAATTCCAGATTCTATGGAGATTCCATTTGTACTCTTAATTGAAAGATTATAGTGAATCATCATCTCTTATAACCACTATTTGCTACAATCCACTAACAAAACTTATATTTAGACACACGAAAATTATGAAATATTAACAAAATAAAAAGCTCATTCTTAGATATAGCCAAAAATAGAAATTCAAATTAGTGGTTTCAAATTACACTCATTATTGGACGCCATGGAATGTTGTAGGATTGCGCACAAATATAGAACAAGAAAAATACAAAAAATATTTCCAAGTTCTCAGTTTAACCTAAAATTAGAATATACTCTGCATATCTTTGAACCTGAAACTAGACCGATTCTCATCGATTCGGTTATCATATTCCCAGTTCTATCATAAAATCATGTTCACTCCTAATAAATCATTAAACGTGCACGTTTTAGGGCTTGTATATTGTTATTCTATTCGCTATAAACAAAGATGCTCAACTTTTCACCTAGATAAAGTCCAAAAAAAAAAAAAAAAAAAAAATGAGTAGCCGGTGATTCCGAGTAAGTTGTAACGATATAACTTACATTGTGTACCTACTTATATGATATAAGTCCAACCTGGGCTTCCTATCAAACCATGGAAAGTCGGTACACGATACAATTTTAACTAAAGTCCACTTAATTTAAAATTGATTCAAAAAAAAGAAAACAATAGAGCAGTCCATAAGATTTAATTTATTAGTTTACCGTTTGACATGTTTATTTAATCTTACAATTCAAACAATTTTAAATAGTAAGGGAGAAATAACGATCTCAAGTTTTAACTTGGTCATTCAAAAGATTGGAACAAAATGACATTTGAAGAACTTAAGGATAAGGAAACCCACATACACTAAAACAAAAACAAGATTAAAATTGCGAAAGAAAAAACTAAAAAGTCTTCTTTTCAAATATTTCTATTATAGGTGTATTCGCTTGAATTTTGAGTTAAAAATTCCTCGCCATACATCTAGATAAATATTTTTATTTGGTGTTTTCCATACTCATATTGTCGAAAAGTTATATAAATATATTGTACAGTGATAAATTCAATCATAAATATTTCAATTATGTCAACTTAGTTTTAAACATTTTGATGATTTATTAATGTAGTCTTAAACCTTTCAACAATATGTCAATTTAGTCATTTCAACAAATTTTAGCTAGAGACCACTAACATAGCGTTCTAATCAGCATCAACCGTCCCATGTGTTAAGTCAACACTAACGTGGATAATTTTCAGAGCTTTTAAAATTTTATGATTTTTTTTCTTTTTTCCTTTTCTTTTTTTCCCTTCATCAGCCTCAAGCAAGGCTTGCCCTTGTTGACCTCTGGCAAGATGCCTATGCCTAGGCTAGTGAGGGCCACCCTCACCAACCTTAGGCAAAGGACCCCCACCTACCCCTAGCAAGGGTCACCTCCCCTAGGCAAATGCGGGCTGCCCTAGCCCGATTTGAGGAAAGGCTACCCTCGCTGTTCAGCCTCAAGCATCCCTTGCCCAAGACCAACCATCAACAAGGCCTAATGATGGTTGGAGGAGGGGAAAAAGGGAAAAGGAAAAAGAAAGAGAAGAAGAAAAGAAGAGAAAAGAAGAGAAAAGGAAATGAAAAAAAATATAAAATTACAAAAATTGTTCATGTCAGTACCTATAGTGGTCTTCTGACCCAAAAAAAAAAAAAAAAAAACTATAGTGGTCTAGTTCATTGAACCTACTTAAGTAATATAGATCTGCATTGACAAGAGGCGTACACAATCTTTTCAAAGAAATCCCAATCAGAAGTGCAAAGTGTTTTTTCACTAAGGAATAATTGCCCAAAAAGCCTTAAACCTAATGCACATTTACCAACTCAATCCTAAACCATTTAATTTTTTTATTCGAATCATAAACATTTTTACATTTTGTTAATATAGTCCACTTAGGCAATTTTGGCTAAAAATCTTTGACATAAATGCCCACCATCTTACATGGGATGCCTAACACTAATGTAGACAGATTTTGTTAATATGTCTTTAATATTTTATTATCTTTTAATATTTTTCTATTCTTTTTTCTTTTCATTTTTTCTCCACTGGTCACCATGCCTTAGCGATGGCTAGTGACTAGCCAAAGGCAATGACCAATGAGGGACAACCTCGGGTGAGGCTCAACCTCGCCAAAGGCCAACGAGGTTGCCCTCGTTGCCTTTGACAAGGGAAACCCTTGCTAGAAGCTAGCAAGTCTCACCCTCATTGGCTTTTGGCGAGGCAATCTTGCCGAGAGGCTAAACAAGGGCAAGCCTCACTCAAAACTGGCAAGAGGCGACCTCACTAGAGGCCAACAAGGGGTCAACCTTGCAAGCCTTTGGTAAGGCTCGACCTCACCAAATCTTGTGAGGTTGAGCCTTGTCAAATCTCAAGGACCAACAAAGGAAACAAATTAAGGGAAAAAAAAAAAGAAAAGAAAGAAGACTAAAAATTAATAAAAATAAAAAAGATATTTGAAGATTAATTAATTTTGTCCACGTCAACATTGACCATGTTCGGTAGGAAAGTCAATATCTACACAAGCAATTTTCAATCGAAATTGGCTGGATAGATTATATTGGCGAATTATCAAAAAAGTTTATTACTCAATTGATAAAATTAAAATGTTCATGATTGAAATAACAAAAATGCATACGTTTAAAATCTTATGGACAATTTTTCTCTGGTAGAAAGGCAAGACCAAACGTGTGTTCCTTCCTTCATATGAGGGGGAGAACCTTGGTGCGTCGTGTTCTCTTTCTGTCATCACAACTGTAATTATGAAGATTCCAATTTCCTTAAATTGACAAGCATGTCGATTTGCTTTGAGATATCAGCCAGAACTTTCGTGAAACAAATTGGTGGACGTAATTTGCTGTGCCATGCAAACTTCTTTACATGGCAGCCACGATTCTGACCCGATAATGAGCACTGTCTCCACTCATGCTCTGTAAATCTTCAATTATGAACTTCCTTTCTACATTTTGGCTATTATTAGCCGAAAAAAAGAAAGGATAAGATATAGTTAAAATGGAAAGGCAGAAGCCCATTTGAAAGGCAACATCAATGCCTTCAATAATTGTTGGAGAGGGGGAGAGAGAGAAATGAACCACTAAAAGTCCGTGAAATCTTTCATTGTATAACTTGGTAGATTGATGATGTTTATGTTATGATAAGTCATACTTAGCAAATCACTACTTGGGCCATGTGCCCGAGTTTGGGCTCATGCCTTACTCAATCCATGATATTAACAAGGTATTTCGTAAGAAAGGGACTTAAAGTGAGCTTTCTCATCGTTAAGACAAACAAAAGGAAGAAAGCTCTTCGACCCTGCATGTCAAGCAAGATAAGCACATCGTGTGTACTTTAAGAATGATGTTAAATGCAGTTTAGGGGCAACTTGGTTTTGAGTTAGACCTACCGAACCAAATTACGCAATTAGATTGGTTACCATCGTTCACTGAAACTGCAACAGAAGTAACACTTTAATTTTATCTTGCCGATATTGCCATTTAAAACCAGAGCTACTATGCTGCTTGAGTTTCATCTTCTGATTGGTTGTGCTTTGACTTTACGTTATAATTTTTCTTTTAAGTTCCCTGATAATTTTCAAATCATAAAAGTCAAGAACAGCAGTGACATAAAATATGGGGTATGATGCTTGGCGAGCGAGCACGACAGGTCAAGTCATGTCATTGATTTTACATTTATGCTTTAGTAGTAGATTAAGCTGACAAAGACGTGCAATGAACATTTATTTGCTGGAGATTATGTTATCGTGTTGTGTCGAAAGTTCAGCTCTCTTTAAAGGACATCATCTAGTCAAAAAGAGAAGGTCAAGGACAATTATCTTTCTTCTGTAGATCCACCTGCCCAGCGATACTTAACCTGGAAGCTTCTCCTTTCGAATGGCAACCGCAACAGGATCTTCTCTGGACAACCACATAGGCTCCATTTCTCCATCTTGATCTGGATGACAAGGCATATCTATCGCAGGCCCATATAGGTCTAGGTCATTGAACCTACTAGACTAGTATAAAGCTGAATTGACAAGAGGTGTGCCCGTCCTTTCAAAGCAAAACTCAATCGGAAGTGCAAATATTTCTTCAATGGAATACACACTTTACATAAAGGCGTGAGCAAATTTGTGTTATTTCTTTCGTATTAGGGTAGAATATTCAATTGGATCTATCAATGGCCCCTAAGAGCCGGGGGAGATTGACCTAGTGAATTGATCATGCTCTTCTCGTCGACCTAAGTTGGGGTAAACTTGTTGCCCCTAAAAGGGTCGTTTTTCTCCTTTTCCTATTGTCACGATCCAATCCAACAAAAGTGGGGAGGTCATTAGGGGCCAGAGAGCCTAGATGAAGAGCAATTCCTGATAGACTTTTAAGATAGCGAATGAGCAAGAATAAACCAAACTATACAACAAATAAAGGGAGAGTAATTTATGAGATTTGGCCCACATCGAGTCTCGGAATTTTGTCTTTTGATGTATAGATGAGCACTTTTCGAAGAGGTAATCTCTTAGGGCCGTACTCTCACCTAAACACACTTAATTTTGGAGTTTCAAAGCTAAGCTTTGTCATTATGTCAAAAAACAAAACGCCTCCGTAAGTTATTTCCACACACACACACACACATCTTCACATATCTGATGCATAGTTTGGCTCATTCCAGCCCCATTTGCCATCTAAAAAACATGTTAAGAGCCGCTCTTTGTTCAGACCCCTCATCGGACTAAATCGTTATGCCTATACTCTTTATCACATACATTTGTAATACAGCAAATCCCTCCCCGACCCCTTCTCACTAGGAGTTTATGAAACGAAGGTAGACTAATGGCGGATTCGGCCAAATTCCGGCAAGAGCTCCTACAACTCGTCACTTGACGGCTAGCCATGGGAGACTTCAGAGAGCGTGCACCTCTGGCGGTCCGTCGCTTCCAAAGAGGAGTACAGCATGAGGACGAGACCCCCCTGGCTCATGATCCTTGAGCCCAAGTCACTACAACCGGAGTTTTTCAACTTGCCTAAGGAACGACCATACTTCTACCGGGCCATACTTCTATCGGGTTAAGCGTTGATGTTGCTCAGGAATCAGGAGCTTGGCATACTCAACAGTCAACACCAGTTTAGGGAATCTTATCAAAAGATAGTCGTCAAGTGATATCATTGAACTGTGATAGTCTTGTCATGGCATTACGTCCACCTCCTTTGAAAAAAAGCAAGTCCCCCTCCCCCCCTTGTTGTACTCAGGAGATTTCCCAAAAAATAATTACTTGATAATCTTTAATGTATTGTGAAAATAGATCAATCACGAAACATCAAATCATAAATAATTATAAATTATTGTGGAACTCATTTTTTCAATAATTTGTAACTCATAATAAACTATTATTCTCACAATATCCAAAAACTGTTATGCTAATAAAGTCCGGATTTCCAATGAACTACTCTTCTAGGCCCAAACAAGAAGTGACTACCGGCTATGATTAGTGGCAGGATTATGCAATAAGATCTTTGGATTTAGTGGGTTTGTTGACACCTAAATTTTGGTGATCCGATTAGTCATTTATTGCATTAAAATTAGGGGTTAATTTTATCCCTGAAAAATATTAATTACATAACATATAGATTTAGGTGCATTTACTTTTAATTTGCATTTGTTGCATTTATTTATTGGACCTGTAGTGGATGGGTTCGAATTAAGGGTTCTAAGCTTTAAATGGATAGATCAGACTAAGCCCACGACGAGAACAAATTGGCCCAAGCTCGTATTATGGGCTCATCTTTGCGAGATATCAAATTTGAAAAAGATCCTAAGAGATATGGAAAATAAAAAGTGATATTGCGTGCGGAAAAGAAATCTTCGCGAATGTTGATTTGAAAAGGAAATTAAAACCCTAATTTTTGGCATATAAAAAGGTTACTCGTGTAGGATTTTGGGGGCCACACACGTTAAATATACAGTCACAATAGAGAAATACACTTGAGGAATAGAGAGAAAAAGGGGGAAAAGAGCCCTCTCGGCCAACAATCCTTGGCCGAGACGCTCATCTTGCTATCCTGGATTGTCATCACTCGCTACCCTATTAAGCCGCAACGCCCCCATCGCTGCCCGCGGCCTCCGTGCACCGTTGCTGAATTTTCAACGACGACCGCTCGAGAGTCGTTCATCAACGACTTTCACTTCCGGTTTTTTTTTTTAACGCCCACGGCATCACTTCAAGAGCAGCCTTCATCCGCGATCTTCATCGACATCTGGCTCATGCGCGACACTGAGCTCGTTAACGGACCGAATCAAATCGTCCAGTGGACTCCAAGAGGTGATTTTGGGGATTATTTAATGGCCTGGTCAAAGTTTTGAAAGTCAACAATATTGGGAGCGATACACAAAGAAAGGGAGTCAACGTAGGGAGAATAAGGGAGCATTCTGGAAGACCTTCACTTCCCATCTACTTCTTTCACGGGTGCAATAGATCTTGCCACGTCTATTGTCATGCATGCGCTCCTTGGTTTTTGATTTCGGTGAACGCAGCAAATTCTCGAACCAATCGAAGCTCATCAATTTTTCGAAGATTTCCTGACGTTTGTCTCCAGTTTTGTCGCCGCCGCTGACCACCGCTTGGAATCCCCTTCGTTGTCGCAACTTCCGTTCGCTGCCGTTACTCCTTTGATGACCAATAGTCTCGTGACAAGCTGCAATTTCTTTAGGACGAGCTGTTCTAATCTGCACCTGTGACACAGCAAGCCGACCCCGACGTCCTTGTTGTCTCCAAGTTTCAGCAAGCCAGCCGATCTGGTCTTCGATCCGACAACCAGACGAGATCCACGCCGCTGCCTTGACGCCGACAAATCTGTTGCACCTCGACGAAATTTCTGTTTTTGCAGGTCTACTGGAGAATCATTGGTATCGTTGTTCACAAACAATCACAAGCAGCCACGTTGTTGTTGTTGTGAGTTGAGACGCTGGTCGAGAACCACGAACTATTGCAAAGTAACCCATCGTGGTTCACCACGAACCACTGCCGCTCGCCATTGCCCTGCCACCGTCGCTCCCCGTTGTCGAGGAGCTGACTGCGATCTTGGTCCGATTGCACTTGGTCCAAAATTTGGGAAAAATATCATCAAATTAGGTAAGATGCACATCTAGTATATTTGGATATTTTATTGCCTAATATATGTCTATTTATATCTAGTTTCATATCCATGAGTGATGGACATAACTTTCAATTAGGATTTACTTCCTAGTTTGTAACCGCATATCGATTTTTTATTCCATCTATAAGACTTTAGATGGAATAATTAATTACGCGGGAATAAAATTTATATCTTGATCTTTAAGGCTTAAGATCAATTTATCGATTTTATTAGCAAAATAATCAAGTTTGATTTAGATATTGTTTCCTGATTCGGACGATGTGTGATATCTTTGATAATTCCGAATGATTTTGTGCTTATCTTTTAATTGTTTTATCTATCCCGAAAATACAAAAAAAGATTGCATTTGCATATCATGTAAGATTATATTTGATTTCCTATATAGAATTGCATGATAGAATAGTTAGATACATTTTTAATTATATTAGAATGCATGTTTAGATGATAGCTAGGTTAGATAATATCTTGGAATTAAATTGCATGTGAAGATAAATTTCTAAGTTAAGATAGGATTCAGATTAGTCTATTTCCTAACTTAAAATAGATAATATCTCACTTTAGTTAGATTTTTATTGTTAGTTATTTTTAATTACGAATAATTATTAAAAAATACAAAAAATCATGCGTGTATCATATAGGATTAGATTAATGAAATGCACGCCATTTAGTGATTCTTGCTAGGTCCATTTAATTAGAAATTGCATGTCATTAGAATTAGGTCATTTACTTAATTTTGAATTGCATATTGCATGATTTTAATATTAATCAAGTGAAAAAAAAAAAGAAATTGCGTGTTAATTAGAAATCATATCTAGGGTTGTTGACGTGGATTTTAATTTAACATTGCAGATGTTTTCGTTGCTTTGAGGTAAGTTTTTACAATTTATTTATTGTTTATTTGGGTGTTAAATTAGTGGATTGCGCACCCACATGATCACATTACATGTTAGAGAAATAGATTTAAAATCAACCAAAACTGCTTGTCAAACATTTTTCAAAATAAAAATAAAGGTACCGAAAGGGCGTTAGCGAAATCTAGTGTAATCAAGTCCCCGAACTCATGAATCTCTGGTTCGTAGGAGTAAAGTGAATCTCCCATTACTTTACTTGGGTTTCTAATCGACCCACCAAAAATAGATTAGTGGCGACTCCTAATTGAAAATCAATCGCATGTTAATAACTTGAACCTAAGTCGCGAATTGGTATGGGCTTGGGAGAGCCCGAGTTAAGTCTAGGCTTAATAATCCATTAGCCAAATCCTAGGTGATTCACCCGAAAAGTTGGTCGCGACAGGGTTCTTGTGGGCTCACACAAAAAAGAAGAGAAACTGCTTCTGATGAATGCACAACATCGGGGCCCCATTCTCTCTAGTATCATAAACGTCATTAATATAATGTAGGACTCTCTCACATTCAGACTCCTTTATTTTTCTTGAAAAATGAGTGATTTGAAAATATTTAACTAAAAGATATTTTTTTATATCTCTCACAAAAGTTAAAGAATGAAAAATATTTTCATCCACAAAAATATTTAGATATAAATTATTGTTGATAATAAAAAAAAGTTTCCATTAACTAATTATTTCAAGTGCTACGGTTGATCAATTTGAGAAAAATACTTTTCAAATCATTCATTTTTCGTTAAACAAATGGATCCTTATTTCTCTCACAATCTTTTGAAATTGACTACCATGGCATATTACTTTGAGATATCAACCAGTATTTCTATGAAAGAAGTTGGGGATCAATACATTAAACAATGTGTGGTGCTTAACCTCTTTAAGATGGGGAAATTTGTCCAAAAATTCTATATCTATTGTACTTTATTAATTCAGTCATAAAATTTTCAATTTTGCTAATTCAGTCCTAAAATTTTCAATTTTGCTAATTCAGTCCTAAATCTTTTCATATTTCGCCAATTAAGTTCATTCGGCCAATTTTAACCTAAATGTACTAATGTGGACACTAATTATTCTACATGACATGATTGTGCTGACATGAGTATTTTTATAATAATTTATATTTTGAATAATTTATTTATTTTTAGAATTTTTTCTTTCCTTTTTTTCCCCCTTTCTTCCTACTTTTGTTGACTGCTAGACGGGCTAGCCTTGCCTACCACAAGCGAGGCTCAACCGAGCAAGAGGAGCCCACACCCTCACTTGGCCGCACCTCACTTGTGGCAAGGCATGGCGACCCCTGTGTAGGCGAGCCCAACCAGCCTAGCCATGGTTAGTGACTGGCCATCAACAAAGAAAGAAGAAACAAAAAAGAAAAAAAAAAAAAAAATTTTAAAATTTATTTAAAATTGTCCACATCAGTGATAGTCATCTTATGTGGCACAACCAGTATCCACATCAACAATTTTGAGCCAAAATTAATCAAATATACTTAATTTGAAAAAATATGAAAATGTTTAAAACTAAATTAATAAAAGTACAATACCTTTATGACTTTTTTGATGATTTTTCCCTTCAGGATGACAAGTAGGGTGCGTTTGACTGGCACCTATTTGGGTGCGTTTGTTTGCGTTTCTGTTTAAAAATTGTTCAAGGGAACAGAAATAGAAAAAAGTGTTTCTGTTCCTGGGAACAATTTCTGAACAAAAAAACGCGTTTGGTAAAACTTGTTCCGGGAACAAAAAATAAATAGAAACACGTTTGGTAAATTTGTATAATTTTTTTATTTCTTTTATTTTTTCCTTTTTTTTCTTTTTTCTTCTTTTGGCCGGTCGCCGGCCTCGGCCATGGCCGATGAGGGCCGGCGGCCTCGCCCTGGCACGGCGAGGCTCGCCGGCCGCTGGGCGAACTCGGCCTCGCCGGATCTGGGTGAGATCGAGCTCGCCCAGCCCGACGCGCCGACATCTCGCCGAGCTAGGCGAGCTCGATCTCGCCCAGATCCGGCGAGGCCGAGCTCGCCCAGCCAAGGCGAGGCCGACCCTCGCCCAGCTATGGCGAGGCTCGGCCTCGCTGGGGCGGCGAGCCTCGCCGTGCTCCGGGCGAGGCCACCGGCCCCGTCGCGGCCGCCCGGCCATGGCCGAGGCCGGCGACCCAGCGAAAGAAAAAAGAAAGAAAATAAGAAGAAGAAAATAAGAAGAAAAATAAAAAAGTGTTTCTAAGTTTTGTTTATGTTTCTTTTTTGTTCCTAGGAACAAAAGAATAAAAAAGGAAATGTAAACGCATCCAAACGCGTTGTTCCTTTTTGTTCCAAGAACAAAAAAACAGAAAAAGTATTTAAAAACAGAAAAAGAAACATAAACAAACGCCTCTTTCTCGTTCCCGGAACAAAATTTTTTGTTTTTTTGTTCTTTTTCGTCTCGAAACAAAAAAAATAGAAATAAGAAATAACAAATTTGTGTTTCTTATTTCTGAAACAAATCTGAAAAACACTTTTCTATTTTCTTCTTCTTTTTCTTCTTATTTTCTTCTTCTTTTTTCTTTCGTCGGTCGTCGGCCTTGGCCATGGTCGTCGGCCTCGGCCATGGCCGACGAGGGCCGGCGAGGGCCGGCGGCCTCACCTAGCCATGGCGAGGCTCGCCGTCCCCCGGCGAGGCCGAGGCTTGTTGTAGCTGGGCGAGGGTCGGCCTCGCGCTGGCCTGGGCGAGCTCGATCTCGCCCAGATCCGGCGAGGCCGAGCTCGCCTGGGCCGGGGTCCGCGAGGCTCGGCCTCGCAGGATCTAGGCGAGTCGGCGTCGCCGGGCGGGTGGCCCGGCGAGGCCGCGCCTCACCGGCCGCTGGGCGAGCTCGGCCTCGCCGAATCTGGGCGAGCTCGAGCTCGCCGGGGGCCGGCGAGCCTCATCGTGGCTGGGTGAGGCCGCCGGCCCTCATTGGCCGGTCGCTGGCCATGGCCGAGGCCGGCGACCGGCCAAAAGAAGAAAAATGAAAAAAAGGAAAAAGAAAAAAGAAAAAAAGGAAAATAAAAGGAAAATAAAAGAAATAAAAAAATTATACAAATTTACCAAACGTGTTTCTGTTTATTTTTTATTCCTTGAACAAATTTACCAAACGCGTTTTTTTGTTCAAAAATTGTTCCCCGGAACAGAAACACTTTTTTCTATTTCTGTTCCCTGTAACAATTTTTAAACAGAAACGCAAACAAACGCATTCTAAAATTTCAACCAGGTATCAATATATTGTCCCGTGTGGTAATCTAACTGGTGTTTGAATAAATCCCGCTCATGGATTTATGAAAGAAAAACTTATATGTGATTAAGATTTATCGAGACATTAAATGGAATGCCGTACTGGACAAAAATTTTCACCCGGTATTGATTATCTTCCGCATATTTTATGATTCTCAATTATGATCCTTGTTTCTTTTAAATCTTGTCAATTAACAGAGAAAGGATAAGCACAAAAAGCCAAAATCAAAAGCAGACATGCATCGGACTAGCCTCACGAAATGTGTCATTTCGCAGCATAGTTGTGGGCGCGCGCACAGAGAGAGAGAGAGAGAGAATAACTAGTCCTTCGCAAAACATATTATAAATTATAGTTTTATGTCATTCATAACAATGATACCACGATCAAATAGTTAAGTTATATAACATTATAACTTATATTTAGGAAACCATTATTCGGAGATCGAAATATTTAATACACACTAAGCAATAGTTGAACACACCATTCATCTTATCATGTTTTTGAGGCTCCTCAATTAATGTTAAGTAGGACAAGAGCAATGATAGCAAGAAACTTTCAATGATTGAGTGTTCGGTACGTGTTGAAGATGAAAACATATATTTTATTTGATTTTAGGTACTCTAATAGGTTGATTTAAATGTAACATCGCGTCTTTTAGGTAGAAAAAATTATTATCGTATCATTATCTTTATTTCTATAGGATTTGAGACGTGACACTTATTAGTCTACTCTTATTTATCATCAATCATTTCAAAAGAAAAGGGGGAAATGTGGTCTTCCCCCCTATAAACAAGCCAAGGACTAGCAGTTCTCCTAGATCCACCCTATCTTTCTTTTCAACTCTTTTCTTTTCAACTCAGCACGATTCATAAAGTGGCATGTGGATGCCCTTGTCTTGCCCAGCAGAAGGACAAGAATATAGGTGAAACTAGAGTCGTGGAGAATTCAAGCTCTCGTGAAAAACGTTGCAAATTGAGAATAGAGAGAAACCAATTACAGATTGATGGGGCAACGTAGTCAAGGAATATGACATGCACCATGAGGCTTTATCAATCATTATTGTTTCCTGATGGAAGGACGATGGGAAGACGAAGGACTACCACTACCATAAAACATCTTTATCTGGCCATGTTTTAAAAAATATAGCGAAAATGCAATTGTCGAAATTGAACTCATTTTGCTTTGTACATGAGTAGACTGGCTTTTCACAAAATCAAATCCATACTAAACTTCTTGAAAACACCATGGAGAAATTTTCAGAGAACCTATCTAATCAGTCCTAAACTTCTTTAATCGAATGCTAATCCAATCCTTAAATATATTAATTTTACCAATTTTACTCTAAATCTTTGTATGAAATTTCAATATAGTCCTTTCAACCAAATTTCATAGGGAATACTTAAGGTGGCAATGTGTTATGTAGGATGATTGACGATGATTGTACCATAACGTCAGCAATTTCGGGGGAAAATTAGCGAAAAGGACTACATTAAAATTTCTCACAAAAGTTTAGAATTGATTTAGCAAAATCAAAAAGTTTAGCATTGAATTGTCATCTGTACAATAGATTTAGGATTTGATTGGATAATTATTTCAAGAAAAATTATATATAGTATACTTCTTCTTTTATATTCCAGAGCTCATTCTAATTGTTGATATTTTGTAATCTATCTCTGTCTCTCCATCCTATTAATGTATAATGCATGGTTCATATGGATCGTGAAGTATGAAAAGATTTGGAAAAGAGAACTCTGAGAGTATGGAAAATCATCTAAATAAACTATATCAGCCATGATACACCCGTAGTCATATATTACAAGTATCAAATCAGCAAATACATAAAAGACCACTGTAGGTGATAGGTAATACAAAGGGTAATAAGTTTAAACCTATGGTAAGCATAATACAGCATATCAAACCTCTTGCCCACACATAATCAAGATGCAACAACAACATTTATCTACTGGAATATCCTATGTATTGTGCTTCCCTCAATGCATCAATAAATATTAAATGTTGCTAAAATCTAATTTTCATAACTCAATAATTGGTATTTATTGAGGTAGTAAAGGAAATATCGTGCGGGTAGAAGATCCATGTCGTAATCTGACAGATCTCATAAAAACACCAAGTCGTGGAAATGAAGACCTCATTTTGACGAATACTTAAAAACTCTCCTCACATGAGCGTGCAGGAAGTGTCGCAGTCGTAACCGGCATTGGTGCATACTGGCGGCCTTCCGTAGTCACAGCCATGCAGGGTCCATGATGAAGAGGCGTTTCCATAGCTGAAGCGATCGCAACACCGCGGGTAAATAGGTCTCTGGCATCTGCACTCGTGGGCCGGCCTCCCGCACCCATCATGGCACATCACTGGCCTCTTGCATATGCACTCGTGGGCTGGCCTCCCGCATCCATCAGCGCATATTGGTGGCCCCCTGCAGTGACAGTTACATGGACAGAACCAATCACAACCCCCCTGATGACATGAGATACAAACATACGCCTTCCCCATCACATACACCGGTGGGTAACCTATCACCGGTGGAGGTTTTTTGGAGGGTTCTGGCGTTGAAGGTTTAACCTCTTTATCATCTTTTTCTTTTTTTCCTTCTTTTTTCTTTTCTTCTTTTTTTGGTTCTTTTTCTTTTGGTGGCTCGGGGGGTATGATGTCGATGCCTAAAATGAAGTTTCTTCCCTTGCAACATATCTTTTGCCGGTTAGTTTGGTTCTGATTTGGGTAACCAAGAACCAGACCAACACTCCTAGGAACCGCACCAAGCTGGCTAGTTTAGTTCCAATTTGGGCGGTTCCCAATTCGGACAGTCCATTTTGCGCACACCTATAGTACACAATAAAACTAACACACGTATTATGGAAAGAGGAAAAGGAAGAAAAAGAATTGATGCATACATCTATTATTCATTGACACGATAAGAGAAGTACGCAGATTAATTAAATGAGGTAAAGGCAAGGGACTCACGAGGGATCTCACACAGGATTTTCCTGATCTTCTTGTAACAGCGACAACATTGAAGATCCACTTTGATCACCATCTCCGTGACCTGTAACATTGAAAGCGAGCATAGCAAAACTAGCTACAACACGGGGAAAGTATGGTCAAGAAGCTAAGTTCGAAAATTTAGATGAGAAGAACAGGAATAGAATCGAATAGAAGAAATCAAGAAGATCGATGAGATAGAGAGGCAAGCTGAGGTGAATGCGGATATTGTACCTGCTCTGCCATGTTTCTTGAGCTAATAAGATGAATTGCCTCCTGAGCAAGTTCGCTTGCTTTAAATAGCGGAACGTGAAGGTTCATGCGGTGGTTTTGGTGTCGTTGTCGTGTTGAATATTAGGAAGAACATGCGTTAAACTCATGACGTTATAGTATTACATCACCAGATCACCTGCATTATTGGTCTTTCACTTGCTTTACCATCCATTATCAAAAGAATTACACTCGATCACAGTCGATACTACAACAGAAACAGGAAAAGCACAGAGGCGACTGCTAGAATTTCTTGAGTGGGTGTGTTGGGTTGAATCATATCATTTACACGTTTCGATGGTTTGCTCAGTACATGCAACGGAAATCGTATGGATTGCCCATCGAGTATGTTGCAAACTATTCGCTCGAACAGTAATAAACAAAACAAGAAGGTAACTTAGATATTGGATTCACTAGTTCAATCAGTGTGACTTACTTCACAGGGAGATAAACATAGGGTTCAACTATAGATTAAACGATACAAAGGAGATTAAAATCACATTTGAGTCACTCAAATAGGCTAGGTGTTTTTTAGCTTTCACCCACACCCAATAAGGGGGAGGGTGACATCATTGGCGTCCGCATCAAATTGGGTGGGGTCGATCTAGGGGTGGCTCTTGACCATTGATGGGATAATTACCAAAATAATTATAAATTTATTATACGAATGTCAATTTAGTCATAAACCTTATAATTTGGCCAATTTAATCCAAATACTAATATCATCAAGCCAAATGACAAAGTCTCAATCATCTTTGTTTCATTTCATTTCGTGAAGATCATTCAGTAGTGCACTCAAGCAGCTCTTTCATGGAATGACTCGCCATAGAGGCAAGCAAGAGACATGAATATGTGCTGAATGAGATGATGAGATGAGAAATAAAAAGGAGTCGATCTCATTGAAATGAAGAAATCAACCACTGACGAGCCTCGCGTTGAACACACTTGACTACATATACCACCATACTAGACCGCCAACCTTATCAATCTCTCTATACCCACAACGATAAAAGACCCCACGAAAGCCCTGAAAAGTTGACTCATGTATCTTTCGCACAGTGACCACATTAGCAATTGACATGAGAAATTTTGAAGTTGATCACATGACGGTGCATCCAGTGACATTTTCTTAAGTGAAGTAATCACATCGGCTCACATAGTAACCTCTCCCGCCCCGACACTCACAAGCTAGTCTTCCACACCCGTCATCACACATCACTGGCCTCCCCTGCCAAGGATGGAAGCCTCTGTTCCCGCCTTGACACTCACCAGCCGGTCTTCCACATCCATCATCGCACAACACTGGCCTCCCCTGCCCAGGATGGAAACCTCTGTTCCCGCCTTGACACTCCCCAGCCGGTCTTCCACATCCATCATCGCACATCACTGGCCTCCTCCGCCCACAATAGCATGGTCCTCCACCATACCTTCCATAACCTGGTGGACAACAGCACACCCCCACCATCGGATACGCCGGCACCATCGGATATACTGGCACCGGTGGGTAGCCCACCACTGGTGGCGCCTTCAGGGGCGGCAGGTCAGGTTCCGGTTTCGAGGGCGGTGCAGGCTCCGGCACAGGAGGAGCTGGCGGGGGGTTTTCTTCCGGTGGCTGGGGGGTTTCTTGAGGTGGCTTCTCGGGCTTCTTCTTGGGCTTCTTCTTGGGCTTCTTCTCGGGCTCGTTGGGCTCGTCGAGCAGGATCTCAACACCCTGCACCGTCTCGCCACCCTTGCAGATGATCATCTGCCGGATCTTCTCCGGGCTGCAGCACACGACGGTGATCGACACCGTGTTCTGCTTTTCATTGTATATCTGGTCTCGGATTTCTTTTGCTCACAAATTAATTCATAGCAAACTCAGTCAAATTAAATTAACACCAATGCAATAGTAATTACGAATCAAGAAATGATAACAATTTGAAATTTAGAAGAGGGGAAGCCCAAAAAAAAAAAAAACAAAACACAGAGAGAGAGAGAGAGAGAGAGAGAGACTTACGGGGGAATTTACACAGAATTTTCTTGATCTTCTTGCAGCAGTGACAGCACTGCAAATCCACCTTTATCACCATTCTGGTCACCTGCAACGAACAAGAACAATACAAAAATCAATAAAGCCACGTGTATCAAATGAATGAGAAGAACAATTCGAGGTTTTCCTTCTCCTAATCGTTTGCAGAGAAAGTATTAGGGGGAGGATGCAAAACAGAGAAATGAACAAGATGGACCCAACAAAATAACAACCCAAATGAAGAGATAGTTGTTCTGAAGAATCACAATCATAGAATGATAAGAAAACGACAAAGAAAATAAAAGGCGGGTATCAAGAGAGATGAGCTAGAAGAAAGAGGAAATAGAAGGAGGATTCACCTTCTCTGTCATAGCTGCGGGAGAGACAATATCTGGAGATCTCGAAAACGAGTGAATGGGACTGCGAAGTGGCGAAGGAAGGAGCGAGTGATGATGATGGGGTGTCAGTGATAGAGGAATATGGATGATATAGAGCGAGAACCGACTGGTTAAGAAAGAGAGCGGTCCCTATAAAGTTAATAAGCTTCACCTGCTTCCTCCTTAAGTTTTGGAAAAAAAGTATGTATTTGACTTGGAGTCGCACGACGAACGGCGTCAACCAAGAAGTGTACGCCAAACTCGTATTTTTGGCGAGACTAAGAACAGGGAACTTGACCGTACGTATGTTAGTTTTCACGTCGTTGTCACGTTGAATACTAGGAGAAGCACGCGTTGAACTCGTGACGTCCATGGTATTACATCACCTCCATTGCTGGTGGCGCTTGCTGTCTGCGGCAATGATGGGGTTATGAACAGATACCGCGCGGGTTTTACCTTCCATCGAAGAAAGAATTCCAGCGGCAGAACAGGAACAGCACCAGGGCGATGGCTGCGATCTCAACACTCTTGACTTTCTGCAGTTGAATTTCCGACACGCGCGTTTTGCTCGTGGGATCACGGTCCTTTGATTGTTGCTCCGACAATCCACTGCGCATGAGATGGATTCCGAGGGAATTCGTAGGTGACTGTTCTGGGGTTAACTGGGCTGTTTTTACGCATTGATGCTTAGCTCAATACATGGAACTAAAATTGTATGGACTGATCACCTAGTTTGTCGAACGATGGAGCACAATAACAAATAAAACAAGGAGCTAAATTTATGCGATTCGATAGATATGACCTATTCTACAAAGAGACTAAATATCCAATGATACAACGGAGAGTATTAACTTTAAACTTAAAAAAGAAAAGAAAAAACCTTAATGAGCTGTCTCCAACATGGGTTAGGTGATGGCCCGTGTCCTCCAAACCGACGTTACATGGTATCACGTGAAGTCTAAGTTGAACTTTAAACCCGTCACGTAATTTAATTAAAATATATCAAAATCCACAAAATTTATGGAAAACCTTCCTTGTATGGCAAATCAATCTCCCCGAAGGGCATAACATGAAATTAAAGAATTGTGGGAAGAAACAAAGAACGATTCTCCATCGACAATAGACCAAATTACACGTACAAAATTTGGTTGGAAATTTATATTAGATTTGAAAAATGATTGGGGACCGCGAATGCGGCGGTGGGATTCATTTCTGTAAAGAGGAAGTAGCCGTTGATTAAAAATAACAAGAAGCTTAGTTTATCAAGTCACCGTCCATTTAGTTGGGAAGTAGCCATCCACAGTGCAAGTAAGGATCATATTAAATCGATTGCCTGAACAAAAGCTTAGAACTACAACCAGTGAATCATATTCCATGAATATGATATCTATCTAGTGTGATTTATGAAATATATGACAAAGGTGGAGTTCTATGATGGGTATGGACCACAGATTTTCACTGTTAGGATAACATTCAGCTTATAAATTAGTTCACACAAAAGTTTGAAACATGAGAAAGCCATGGATTTCGTTGGGCAACTGTCTCCTTCTAATTTAAGATACTAGGCTTTTAGCACATCATCTCTATATATAATTTGTGGTGGGCCTTTCAGCTTGAGTGCGTGGCTGCTGATTATATCTTAATGCCGTAACAGGATTGTGCACATGGGAAAGATGGAAAGCTTGTTTTAAAAGTCCTAAGTCTATTGTACATTAGTCATTTCAATTCTGAACCTTTCAATTATATCGGTTTAATACTAAAACTTTTGAAAATTTGTCAATTTAGTTCTAAACATTTTGAAAATTTACCAATTTAGTCATAAACCTATTATTTGACTATTTAGCTAGAAGGGTTACATTGGTAAATCATCAAAAGTATTAGACCTATATTGGTAAATTATAAAAAAAAATCTAGGATTAAATTAATAAATTGTCAAAAGGTTTAGGACTAAATTAGTACAATTGAAAATTTTAGTACTTAATTAATTTCCATATAATAGACTGAGGAGTTTTCAGATTATCTTCCCTAAAAAAGTTCCCTTAATTAGATACTGGAGTCAAGCAAGTGTTAGAGGGGTGTGCAAAAGTGAATAAGTAATGTAAGGTTGAAAAATAGATTGAGAGTTACCTCCAAAAAAGAAGAAAAGGGTGGTTATTTTTAAAGTTGCCGAAACGGGCGAGGATAGTTGTTTTTCTAGTGGAGCAAGGGAACCTTGGGCGGTGGATTACATTTGATGTTAATTTTTATAAAGGGTAATTTTGAAATGAACAAAAAGTTAAGAGGATATAGTGTTTTGTTTAAAACAGATAGGGTTTTATTCTTTATTTGCCCTACGTAATATGCCATAGTATATTATGTGACACTAATATTAAACATATCGATGTTTTACCTATAAATCACAGGCTTGAGCAGTTCCAAGTTCTAGGGTTCTAAGTTCTGTCCAAGTCTCACCTAGAACTTAGAACTTACTTATTAGAACTAGTTCCCTAATTTTTGGAACTTTAAACTTACCCCACATACCCAAAAACCTAGAATATTTCTTGTCATAGGTTCTAAAGTCAATTCCAGATTCTATGCAGATTCCATTTGTACTTTTGATTGAAAGATTGCAGTGAATCATCATCTCTTATAACTACTATTTGCTACAATCCACTAACACAACTCATATTTAGACACACGAAAATTATGAAATATTAACAAAATAAAAATCTCATTTGTAGATATAGCCAAAAATAGAAATTCAAATTAGTGGTTTCAAATTACACACTCATTATTGGACGCCACGGAATATTGTAGGATTGCACAAAAACATAGAACAAGAAAAACACAAAAAACAGTTCCAAGTTCTCAGTTTAACCTAAATTTAAAATCTACCCTGCATATCTTTGAACCTAAAACCAGACCGATTCCCATCGATTTGGTTATCATATTCCCAATTCTACCATAAAATCATGCTCACTCCTAATAAATCATTAAATGTGCACGTTTTAGGGCTTGTATATTGTTATTCTATTCACTATAAACAAAGATGCTCAACTTTTCACTTAGATAAAGTCAAAAAAAAAAAAAAAAAGATTAGCCGGTGATTCCAAGTAAGTTGTAACAATATAACTTACATTGTGTACCTACTTATATGATATAAGTCCAACTTGGGCTTCCTATCAAACCATGGAAAGTCGGTACACGATACAATTTTAACTAAAGTCCACTTAATTTAAAATTGATTCCAAAAAAGAAAACAATAGAGCAGTATGTATGATTTAATTTATTAGTTTATCGTTTGACATGTTTATTTAATCTTACAATTCAAACAATTTTAAATATTAAGGGAGGAATAACGATCTCAAGTTTTAACTTGGTCATTCAAAAGATTGGAACAAAATGACATTTGAAGAACTTAAGGATAAGGAAACCCAAATACACTAAAACAAAAACCAGATTAAAATTGCGAAAGAAAAAACTCAAAAGTCTTCTTTTCAAATATTTATATTATAGGTGCATTCGCTTGAATTTTGAGTTAAAAATTCCTCGCCATACATCTAGATAAATATTTTTATTTGGTGTTTTCCATACTCATATTGTCGAAAAAGTTATATAAATATATTGTACGGTGATAAATTCAATCATAAATATTTCAATTATGTCAATTTAGTCTTAAACCTTTTGATGATTTGTCAATGTAGTCTTAAACCTTTCAAAAATATGTCAATTTAGTCATTTCAACAAATTTTAGCTAGAGACCACTAACATAGCGTTCTAATAAGCATCAACCGTCCCATGTGTTAAGCCGATGTTAACATGGATAATTTTCAGAGTTTTTAAAATTCTATGATGGTTTAGCTAGTGAGGGCCACCCTCACCAACCTTAGGCAAAAGACCCCCACCTACCCCTAGCAAGGGTCACCTCCCCTAGGCAAATGCGGGTTGCCCTAGCCCAATTTGAGGAAAGGCTACCCTCGCTGTTTGAGCTCAAGCATCCCTTGCTCAAGACCAACCATCAACAAGGCCTAATGATGGTTGGAGGAGGGAAAAAAGGGAAAAGGAAAAAATAAGAAGAAGAAGAAAAGAAGAGAAAAGGAAAGGAAAGGAAAAAAAAAATATAAAATTACAAAACTTGTCCATGTTAGTACCGGCGTTGTCACCTAGGACTATTGGTGCTGAGTGATTTCCAATCAAAAATGACTAGAAAAACTAAATTGACAAATCGTTAAAAGATTTAGGACTAAATAATCCACTTCAACATCGGCTGACGCTAACTAAACCATCATTTTAACAAATTTTGACTAAAATTGATCGAAATGACTACATTGACAAATCATGAGAATGTTTAGGACTAAATTTGTCACATTGAAAAGTTTAGAACTAAATTAACATCCATACTATAGATTTAAGACTTTTTTTTTTTTTTTTATGATTATCTCCAAACTTGGTGCACCGATTTTTATTTCTAGCGTCATAATTGTTATTGTTAGGAGTATGTAGCATTTTTCAGATTTATGTCTCTTCGAATTTCCTTAAATTGATAAACATGGCAATTTGCTTTGTGATATCAACCAGAACTTTAGTGAAATGAATTGGTGGACATGGCAATTTGTGGCGCCTTGAAAGAAGACTCCTTTAGATGGCAACTACAATTGTGAACTTTTTTCTTTTTAATTATTGACAATCTCCACACATCTGTCATTGCGTAATTTGACAGCTTGATGATGTTTAGGTTAGCATAACTCATACTTAGCAAATCACAACTTGGGAATATCAAAGTCCACAACAAACAAAAAGAATTGAGCTCATCATCAAAATATTTTTGCCATACGGTTGGGCCACCTACTAGGGTTTCGGCTCATGGCTCACCCGATCCAGGATATTAAGAGGGCATTTCATAAGCATGGGATTCACCTATTCAAAGGATCTACAGCGAGCTCCCTCGTCATTAAGACAAACAAAAGGAAGAAAGCTCTTCGACCCTATATGTCAAGCAAAATGAGAATTCAAGAATGATGGTAAATGAAGTTTAGGGCCAACTTGGTTCAGAGTTAGACCTACCATGCCGTAGTGTGCAACTAGACTGGTCACTATCATTAACTGAAATGCACCGGAAGTTACACTTTGCGTTTGCCTTGCCGACATTGCCATTTAAAGGCAGAGATGTTATTGCGCTTGAGTTTCATTTTCCATCACATATGAATTTTGAATCCCTAACAGTATGGACGCGTCGTGCTACAACTTTATATTCTACTTTTTTTTTTTTTTCGAGTTCCCTGACAACTCTTGAGTCATTATAATGAAGATCAGCAGTGAGATAAAACATGGGGAATAATGCTTCGCTAGCAAGGATGACAGGTCTTTGATTTCGCGTTTCTGCTCAGTCTAAAATTGAACGGACATAACCAATCTGATCTCTCTCTCTCTCTATCAATATGCAATGAACATCTGTTTCTGGCGATCATCTCGTGTTGTGTCAAAAGCTCCTAGCTAGCTTTAATGGACACACTTTAGTTAAAAGGAGAAGATCAAGGACATGTCTTCTTTTCTCGGGTCTGCACCTGGGAGCTTTTCTGAACAACCATATAGCCCTCTGTTCCTCCATTTTCATCTAGATAATAAGGCATACCTATCACAGGCCCAATTGATTTGTCAAATTTTTTGCACAATTATTTTCCTCGAGTCAACTATAGTGGGCTTTTGACCCAGAAAAAAAAAAACTATAGTGGTCTAGTTCATTGAACCTACTAAGTAATATAGATCTGCATTGACAAGAGGCGTACACAATCTTTTCAAAGAAATCCCAATCAGAAGTGCAAAGTGTTTTTTCACTAAGGAATAATTGCCCAAAAAGCCTTAAACCTAATGCACCTTTACTAACTTAATCCTAAACCATTTAATTTTGTCATTCAAATCATAAACATTTTCACTTTTTGTTAATATAGTCCACTTAGGCAATTTTGGCTAAAAATCTTTGACATAAATGCCCACCATCTAACATGGGATGCCTAACACTAATGTAGATAAATTTTGTTAATACGTCTTTAATATTTTATTATCTTTAAATATTTTTTTATTCTTTTCTTTTCTTTTCATTTTTTCTCCACCGGTCACCATGCCTTAGCGATGGCTGGTGACTAGCCAAATGCAATGACCAATGAGGGACAACCTCGGGTGAGGCTCAACCTCGCCAAAGGCCGACGAGGTTGCCCTCATTGTCTTCGACAAGGGCAACCCTTGCTAGAAGCTGGTGAGTCTCACTGTCATTGGCCTTTGGTGAGGCAATCTCGCCGAGAGGCTAAACAAGGGCAAGCCTCACTCAAAGCTAGCAAGAGGTGACCTCACTAGAGGCCAACAAGGGGCCGACCTTGCAAACCTCTGGTAAGGCTCAACCTCACCAAATCTTGTGAGGTTGAGCCTCGTCAAATCTCAAGGACCAACGAAGGAAAAAAATTAAGGAAAAAAAGAAAAGAAAGAAGACTAAAAATTAATAAAAATAAAAAAGATATTTGAAGATTAATTAATTTTGTCCACGTCAGCACCGACCATGTTCTGTAGGAAAGTCAATATCTACACAAGCAATTTTCAATCGAAATTGGCTGGATATATTATATTGGCGAATTATCAAAAAAGTTTATTACTCAATTGATAAAATTAAAATGTTCATGATTGAAATAACAAAAATGCAATACGTTTAAAATCTTATGGACAATTTTTCTCTGGTAGAAAGGCAATACCAAACGTGTGTTCCTTCCTTCATATGAGGGGGAGAACCTTGGTGCGTCGTGTTCTCTTTCTGTCATCACAACTGTAATTATGAAGATTCCAATTTGCTTAAATCTACAAGCATGTCGATTTGCTTTGAGATATCAGCCAGAACTTTCGTGAAATAAATTAGTGGACGTAATTTTCTGTGCGATGCAAACTTCTTTACATGGCAGCCACGATTCTGACCCGATAATGAGCACTGTCTCCACTCATGCTCTGTAAATCTTCAATTATGAACTTCCTTTCTACATTTTGGCTATTATTAGCCGAAAAAAAGAAAGGATAAGATATAGTTAAAATGGAAAGGCAGAAGCCCATTTGAAAGGCAACATCAATGCCTTCAATAATTGTTGGAGAGGAGGAGAGAGAGAAATGAACAACTAAAAGTCCGTGAAATCTTTCATTGTATAATTTGGTAGATTGATGATGTTTATGTTATGATAAGTCATACTTAGCAAATCACTACTTGGGCCATGTGCCCGAGTTTGGGCTCATGCCTTACTCGATCCATGATATTAACAAGGAATTTCGTAAGGAAGGAACTTAAAGTGAGCTTTCTCATCGTTAAGACAAACCAAAGGAAGAAAGCTCTTCGACCCTGCATGTCAAGCAAGATAGCACATCGTGTGTACTTTAAGATTGATGTTAAATGCAGTTTAGGGCAACTTGGTTTTGAGTTAGACCTACCGAACCAAATTACGCAACTAGATTGCTTACCATCGTTCACTGAAACTGCAACAGAAGTAACACTTTAATCTTATCTTGCCGATATTGCCATTTAAAACCAGTGCTACTATGCTGCTTGAGTTTCATCTTCTGATTGGTTGTGCTTTGACTTTACGTTATAATTTTTCTTTTAAGTTCCCTGATAATTATCAAATCATAAAAGTCAAGAACAGCAGTGAGATAAAATATGGGGCATGATGCTTCGCGAGCGAGGACGATAGGTCAAATCATGTCATTGATTTTACATTTATGCTTTACTCGTAGATTAAGCTGACAAAGACGTGCGATGAACATTTATTTGCTGGAGATTATGTTGTCGTGTTGTGTCGAAAGCTCAGCTCACTTTAAAGGACATCATCTAGTTAAAAAAAGAAGGTCAAGGACAATTATCTTTCTTCTGTAGATCCACCTGCCCAGCGATACTTAACCTGGAAGCTTCTCCTTTCGAATGGCAACCGCAACAGGATCTTCTCTGGACAACCACATAGGCTCCCTTTCTCCATCTTAATCTGGATGACAAGGCAAATCTATCGCAGGCCCATATAGGTCTAGGTCATTGAACCTACTAGACTAGTATAAAGCTGAATTGACAAGCCCGTCCTTTCAAAGCAAAACTCAATTGAAAGTGCAAATATTTCTTCAATGGAATACACACTTTACATAAAGGCGTGAGCAAATGTGTGTTACTTCTTTCATATGAGGGTAGAATATTCAATTGGATCTATCAATGGCCCCTAAGAGCCGGGGGAGATTGACCTAATGAATTGGTCATGCTCTTCTCGTCGACCTAAGTTGGGGTAAACTTGTTGCCCCTAAAAGGGTCGTTTTTCTCCTTTTCCTATTGTCACGATCCAATCCGACAAAGGCCGGGAGGTCATTAGGGGCCAGAGGGCCTAGATGAAGAGCAATTATGAGATTTGGCCCACATCGAGTCTCGAAATTTTGTCTTTTGATATATAGATGAGCACTTTTTGAAGAGGTCATCTCTTAGGACCATACTCTCATCTAAACACACTTAACTTTGGAGTTTCAAAGCTAAGCTTTGTCATTATGTCAAAAAACAAAACGCCTCCGTAAGTTATTTCCACACACACACACATCTTCACGTATCTAATGCATAGTTTGGCTCATTCCAGCCCCATTTGCCATCTAAAAAACTTGTTAAGAGCCGCTCTTTGTTCAGACCCCTCATTGGACTAAATCATTATGCCTATACTCTTTATCACATACATTTGTAATACAGCAAATCCCTCCCCGACCCCTTCTCACTAGGAGTTTATGAAACGAAGGTAGACTAATGGCGGATCGGGCCAAATTCCAGCAAGAGCTCCTACAACTCGTCACTTGACGGCTAGCCATGGGAGACTTCAGAGAGCGTGCACCTCTGGCGGTCCATTGCTTCCAGAGAGGAGTACAACATGAGGACGAGACCCCCCTGGCTCATGATTCTTGAGCCCAAGTCACCACAACCGGAGTTTTTCAACTTGCCTAGAGGAACAACCATACTTCTACCGGGCCATACTTCTATCGGGTTAAGCGTTGATGTTGCTCGGCAATCAGGAGCTTGACATACTCAACACCAGTTTAGGGAATCTCATCAGAAGATAGTCGTCAAGTGATATCATTGAACTGTGATAGTCTTGTCATGGCATTACGTCCACCTCCTTGGATTCTCCCCCCACGCCCCCCCCTCCCCCGCGCGCCTGTTGGACTTAGGAAATTTCCCAAAAACAATTACTTGATAATCTTTAATATACTGTAAAAATAATGATTTATTTTGAATCACAAAACATCAAATCATAAATAATTATAAATGATTGTCAAGCTCACTTTTTTAATAATCTGTAACTCATGATAAACTATTATTCTCATAATATCCAAAAACTGCTAATAAAGTCCGGATTTCCAATGAACTACTCTTCTAGGCCCAAACAAGAAGTGACTACCGGCTATGATTAGTGGCAGGA
This sequence comes from Eucalyptus dawsonii, assembly GCA_016097615.1. Taxonomy (NCBI): domain Eukaryota; kingdom Viridiplantae; phylum Streptophyta; class Magnoliopsida; order Myrtales; family Myrtaceae; genus Eucalyptus; species Eucalyptus dawsonii. The sequence continues at coordinate 52,576,584 of CM027873.1, forward strand.
TTATGCGATAAGATCTTTGGATTTAGTGGGTTCTTGTGGGCGCACACAAAAAAGAAGAGAAACTGCTTCTGATGAATGCACAACATCGGGGCCCCATTCGCTCTAGTATCATAAACGTCATTAATATACTGTAGGACTCTTTCACATTCAGACTCCTTTATTTTTCTTGAAAAGTAAGTGATTTGAAAATATTTAACTAAAAAATATTTTTTATATCTCTCACAAAAGTTAAAGAACGAAAAATATTTTCATCCACGAAAATATTTATATATAAATTATTGTCAATAATAAAAAAAAAATTTCCATTAACTAATTATTTCAAGTGCTACGGTTGATTAATTTGAGAAAAATGCTTTTCAAATCATTCATTTTTCGTTAAACAAATTGATCCTTATTTCTCTCACAATCTTTTGAAATTGACTACCATGGCATATTACTTTGAGATATCCACCAGTATTTCTATGAAAGAAGTTGGGGATCAATACATTAAACAATGCGTGGTGCTTAACCTGGGGAAATTTGTCCAAAAAATCTATATTGTACTTTTATTAATTCAGTCCTAAATCTTTTCATATTTTGCAAATTAAATCCATTCAGCCAATTTTAACCTAAATGTACTAATGTGGACACTAATTATCCTACATGACATGATCGATGCTGACATGTGTATTTTTATAATATTTCATTTTTTTGAATTATTTATTTATTTTTATGATTTTTTATTTCCTTTTTCCCCCTTTCTTCCTACTTTTGTTGACTACTAGGCAGGCTAGCCTCACCTACCACAAGCAAGGCTCAACCAAGCAAGAGGAGCCCACACCCTCACTTGGCCGCACTTCACTTGTGGCAAGGGATGGTGACCCCTGTGTAGGTGAGCCCAACCAGCCTAGCCATGGTCAGTGGCTAGCCATCAACAAAATAAAGAAGAAACAAAAAAAGAAAAAGAATCAGAAAAATAATAAAATTTTAAAATTTATTTAAAATTGTCCACATCAATGATAGTCATCTTATGTGGCACCACTAGTATCCACATCAATGATTTCGAGTCAAAATTAATCGAATAAACTTAATTAACAAAATGTGAAAACGTTTAAAACTAAATTAGTAAAAGTACAATACCTTTATGACTTTTTAGATAATTTTTCCCTTCAGGATGACAAGTAAAATTTTGACTAGGTATCAACATTGTCCCGTATGGTAATCTAACTGGTGTTTGAATAAATCCTGCTCATGGATTTATGAAAGAAAATTTTATATGTGATTAAGATTTATTGAGACATTAAATGGAATGCCGTATTGGATAGAAATTTTCACTCGATATTGATTATCTTCCGCATATTTATGATTCTCAATTATGACCCTTGTTTCTTTTAAATCTTGTCAATTAACAGAGAAAGGATAAGCACAAAAAGCCAAAATCAAAAGCAGACACGCATCGGACTAGCCTCACGAAATGTATCATTTCGTAGCACAGTTGTGGGTAGGGTGTGCAAGAGAACTAGGATCCGCCCAGACCACTCAAAACCAAACTGGAACCGCTTAGAACCGGCGGTTCTTGAGGAAACTGGTCCGGTTCCCAGTTCCATGGGTAGATCCGTCCACCCACCCACCTGGACCAGACCAATTAATTTTTAATATTAAAAAAATTACTAATAACAAACCCTGATGGTTTTAATTAGGGATGGGCTTAAGGCCCGTCCGCCCATGCTGGGCCCAAAAGGCCTGGCCCACGGGAATAGGGCCCGTGGGAAAGGAGAGGTATAAAAGGGAGGAGAGAGAGAGAAATGGTATCAGTTAGAAATAACGCACGTCTTTTCTTCTTACGCTCTCTCTCTCTCCCAAATAGAAAAATAGTAAGGCAAAGTGACATTTTTCTTCCCTCCAAGGCATCATCGGATCGAACGAGGCCAAATTTTCTTCCTCTTCTCGGCATCAGTGTTTAATTTGTGGCTAACAAGGTACGCTCGAATCCGTGGTGTGTTTTACGATCGGTGATACGTGTTTTCCCGGGCTTCGTCTTCCGCATTGATTTAGGGGTTTGATTCAGTGTCAAATCCGGTTTTCGGGGATCCGATATTCCCAACATTGGTATCAGAGCCCTAGTTTACGTTTTTCCCGATCAATTTGATGTTTTTGATTGATTTTTTCGCGAAAGAACTTCGGCCGTACGGATCGGGGCAAACATCCCGACACCCGAGCGCTTTTCGGCCATTTTTCCAAGTTTTCGTAAGTCGAAATCAAATTGTGATGGCATAGGAAGAAAGGCGACGTCGAGACGAGTCTGGCGAGATGTCGAGCGCCGCCGGGCGATGCCGCATGCGCCCACACGCGTGGCCGGAAGGCACTGCGCGTGGGCGCGACGCGCCTGGAAGCGCTGGATCGCCAAGCGCGTGCACGCCGCCGGCGGGCAAACCGGCACGCGCCCGTGGACCGACGCGTGCTGACGTCACGCGATGACGTCATCGTGACGTCATCCAATGATCGGTAACTGCTCGGATGACATCACCGATGACGTCGTCACCGACAATGTTTCGTCGAGCGGTCACCGACCGGCGAACCGACCCGACTCGCGGACGCAGGCACGCGCCCAGCACATGCCGGATGACGTCTGCGTGACGTCATCCCCCGCATGCGCGCGGCACGTGCAGTCGGTCCGTGCTAGCGGTCCGACCAGCCCGACCGGCCCGACCGGCCCGACCGATCTGTCCGATCCGACTGATCCAACGACCGACGACCGTTGACCATTGACCCTATGACCGTTGACCGACAATTGTTGACTGTTGACCGTTGACCGTTGACCCGGAAAAAAAAATTGTTTCTTTTTCAATTAAGTCTATGTAGATTATAATGTGATCCCTTATTTGTTCTGCATTTGTTGCAGGAACAATGCCTCCCTTAAGGTTGCGCACACCTATTCGCGCAATTACCGATGAACAAAAGGATAGGCTGTCTAAGTTGATAGCTGTGCTGACTGATCATCGATGGGAGAGAGGTGACTTAATTGATTATATCCTTGAAGTCAACAGGAAAATTCAACTGGTCATATGGAATGGTCGTCCTATGTCACAGTCAGAGATGGTGCGATTTTTCATAAACACTCTTCCACCTGAATGGCAAGATGTGTTGAATCGCATATGGGATGTCAACGGAGCTGCTTCCTATAAGAAAATTGTGATGGATTTTGTAAATGAATATTACTGTATTGTTTCAAGGGAAAAGATCAAGAAATTGAACAAAAGAGGATCTTTCCCAGTTCATGTGCTGACTCGGTGTTAGTTGTATTGGCTGATATATGTTAAGTGTGATTTGTGGACATATTATGTAATGATTACTATCTAATTGTGTTAATAGAAAGCATTATTGTTTTTTTAATTGTATGTCAATTATCTGTTGCTTTCTGTTAATTGCTGGTTGCTATGGGTAATTAGCTGTGAGTAGTTTTAGAAGTTTTTGTAAGTTCATAGAATTGATTTTGCATATGACAATCATATTAATGATAGTTTTAAGTTAGGATTTTTGGAGGATGATTGGAAATGTAGTGACATTTTGATTCTGAAGCCTTACTTGAAATTATTCATTAATATGATGGGTCTATGTAAATAAGGATGCATAAATGATAGGCATTAATAATTTGTGCATATTTGTCTGATTTGTTCAGATCAATGGCTTCAGCCACAAAGAGCATAGTTGCTGAGCTGAACAAAGGTGAAAAGCTCAATGGAGACAACTATGAAATTTGGCAAATGAAAATCCAGTATGTGCTGGAAGAACAAGAAGCACTTGAGGCTCTTGTCATGACCATGGTAGAACCTGAAGAGGGAACCACTGCACAGCACAAAAGAGACAAAGAAGCTTTTTCTGCGTGAAAAAGAATGAACTCTCTAGCTCGCATCACGTTACTAAGTAGCATGGAAAACGACGTCATGCAAGAGTTTCGGCGTTTTGACAATGCCAAGGAAATGTGGGAGGCATTGGCAGCTAGATTTGGTCATATTTCGGTGACTAGATTGAGACAACTCACTATCAGGTTTGACTCTTATAAGAAGCCTCATGGTCAGACCATGAAGCAACATCTTAGAAAGATGTCAAACATGATAACTGAGCTGAGAGATGCTGGTCATGTCCTCACAGATGAGCAGCAAGTGCACGCAGTGATTCGTTCCTTGCCTCAGAGTTGGGAGCATATGAAGGTGCACCTGACTCATAATGAAAATATCAAAACCTTTGAGGATGCAATGCATCATCTTGAGCTGGAAGAGGACCGCCTCTTGGCGGCTAAGCCGGATGCTGAACTCTATTATGCTGGTTCTAGCTCAAATGAAGCTTCGAGCTCCAAGCGCAAGCGCCCTAACTGTTTTGATAAAGGGAAAGGCAAGGAAGAAGCGGGTCCCCCAGGGAAGAAACCCAAATTTAACCAACATGGAAGAGGGAATCGTCCTTGCATGAAAAAGCTTGCAATGGTGAAATGCTACAACTGTGACAAGAAGGGTCACTATACTCGCGACTGTCGTGAGCCAAAGAAGGTATGCACCCCTTGTATTTTTTAGAACTTTACTTATGTGTCGAGTTCTGTGTTCTTAACTGAGTCTAATCCTTTGTGGACTGTGGATTCAGGAGCGACAGACCATGTAGCGAAGGATAGAGGATCCTTCGTGGAATTCTGACGAGTACCAACTGGAACTAAGTGGATCTATGTGAGAAACAACTCCAGAGCTGAAGTGAAAGGAATTAGCACATACCAACTGAATATGCGTGGTGGACGCACTTTGTTCCTTCATGATGTGTTGTATGCTTCGGAGATTCGTCGGAATTTAGTGTCTGTGTTAATGTTGGTTAAGTTAGGTTTTAATATGAACTTCTATAATAGAGGTGTGAATTTGTTTTTGGATACAAATTACTATGGTTGTGGTTATTTTCTGGATGGTTTTATTGTATTAGATATTGATTATGTTAATGCTAATGTTTGTTATTCCCTTCTCACGTCTCCTAATAAATATGATAATGATGTGAATGTATGGCATGCTAGACTTGGTCACATTGGCCAACAACGTATGAATAGACTAGCCAAAGAGGGCTTGTTGGGCAATATTGAAAAAGTCGATTTGCCCATATGTAAGCATTGCCTAGAAGGGAAAACGACACGGAAACCATTTGGAAAAGGTAAAAGAGCTGAATTTCCTCTGGATTTAATCCATTTTGATGTCTGTGGTCCAATGAATGTGAGAGAAAGGCATGGGGCTGTTTATTTCATCACTTTTATTGATGATTATACTCGATTCGGATATGTCTATTTGATTACTCATAAGTTTGAAGCAATAAGTTGTTTCAAAAGGTTTATGAACTTGGTAGAGAATCAATTAGATAAGAAAATAAAAGCATTGAGATCCGATCGAGGTCGAGAATATTTATCTGATGAGTTCAGAAAATTATGTGATGAAAAAGGAATAGAAAGACAGTTGTCTATTCCGTACACTCCTCAACAAAATAGTGTTGCAGAAAGAAAAAAACAGAACCCTACTGGAAATTGTTAGGTCCATGATGGCACATGCTAACTTGCCTATCACCTTTTGGAGTGATGCATTGTTAACTGCTGCATATATACTTAACCGGGTGCCTTCCAAATCAGTTACTTCCACTCCATATGAGTTATGGACATGTAGAAAACCAGACTTGAGTTTTCTTAAGCCATGGGGTTGTGCTGTCTATACACATGAGTCATCTCACAAGTTTGGGAAATTGGGTCCTAGAGGAAAAAAAAAGAGTATTTTCATAAGATACTCAAAACACTCGAAAGGGTATGTGTTCATTGGTGAGCAGGAGAGTGGGAATATAACTAAATTTGAATTACAAGATGTCACATTCTTAGAGAATGAGTTTCCTAAGAAGGGCGAAATAGGGGAACACTCTCTATTTGAGACCTTGGATCAAGATAATGATATTAGTGGAGTTCATCCAAGTGGGAGCATAATAAGGAATGATATGCAAAGTGTACAATCTTCCATACGGTGAATAAGTCGCCAAAGTATTCCCCGTCGACGTTTTGACATTGAAGGGGAAACTTTTATGGTTGCTCCACAAGATGAGGATGAGCCAAGAAATATCAATTAAGCTCTTAATTGCCCCAGTAAGAAAAAGTGGATTCGTGCAATGAAAGAGGAAATTGAGTTAATGAAATCAAACTAAGTCTGGGAATTGATTGATCTTCCAAAAGGACGCAGAACTATTGGGAACAAATGGGTTCTCAAAATAAAGTGAAAGGCTAATGGCTCAATTGAAAGGCATAAGGCTCGCCTTGTGGCGAAGGGGTATAATCAACAAGAAAGAATTGATTATGAAGATACGTTTTCTCCTATAGTGAGATTTACCTCGATTCGCATTATTCTGGCAATAGTGGCAAGTCTGGATCTTGAGTTACATCAAATGGATGTAAAGACTACTTTCCTCAATGGAGAATTAGAGGAAGAAATATATATGGAACAACCTGCTGGTTTCATATTGAAAGGCCAAGAAAAAAAATTATGTCGACTTTTGAAGTCGATATATGGTCTTAAGCAGTCATCAAGACAATGGTATATACGTTCTCATAATGCCATAATGGCATATGATATTACGATGATTGATGAGGATTATTGTGTATATATCAAAAGATTCAATGATCAATTTGTGATTATATCATTATTTGTTGATGATATATTGATTGTTGGAAGCAATATGGAGTTGGTTAATACTGTCAAGAGATGGTTTTCTAACTTTGAGATGAAGGATATGGGTGAGGCTGCATACATTCTTGGAGTTAAGATTTCGAGAGATCGTTCGAAGAGATCGTTGTCTCTTTCGCAAGAAACCTATATAAATAAGGTTCTTGAACGATTTCGTATGCAAGACTGTAAACCCATAGACACTCCTATTGCAAAAGGTGAAGGATTGAGCCACAGACTGTGTCCAGGGACTCCACAAGAGAAGGAACAAATGAAACATGTTCCTTACGCTAGTGCTGTTGGGAGCTTGATGTATGCTATGATGTATACAAGACCCGACATATGTTTTGCAGTTGGAATGGTGAGTAGATACCAATCCAATTTAGGTCCAGCACATTGGAAAGCCATCAAGAGAATAATGAGGTATCTGAAGGGAACTCTTGATTTCAAGTTGAATTACCAAGGAAATGATCTGCGACTTAAAGGCTATTTAGATATTGATTGGGGAGGAGATTTAGATAAAAGAAAATCTACCTCTGGATTTGCTTTCTTACTGAACAATGGCGCCATATCATGGAGAAGTAAGAAGCAAACGTGTATAGCCTTGTCCACGATGGAAGCTAAGTTCGTGGCGTTATCAGCAGCGGTACAAGAAGGAGTTTGGCTTAAGAGATTTTTGGATCATTTAGGTGTTAATGAGAAAGCTGCAAATCCATTGTTGGTTAACTGTGATAGCCAAGCAGCTATAGCGTACACCAAAGATCCAAAGTATCATGGCAAGACCAAACATATAGATACCAAGTATAACTTTGTAAAAGATATGGTTGCACGAAAGGATGTGAACTTACAGTACATATCTATGCATAGAATGATAGCAGATCCTATGACAAAGCCAATACCTAGAGATGTGTTTTGTGGTCATGTAAAATCTCTAGGATTGCGTAGAGTCTGATGTACTGGATATTGTAATTTCCCTAAGTTGTTCACATTTATGAAATGTTGTTCACCTATGAATCTTTGTATGATCTTTATGCATCTTAATGCTCAGTGCATTATTTTAAGTTGAGAAGTATGTCGAACAGATAAAAGATTAGCCCACTCACATGGGTAATCGCCTCTGTTTACTGTGTGATAAATAGGGATGAGACTGATTTTAAGCTTATTATCTAGGTGATAATCGAGAGCTCAAGCTTAAAATACGTATGTCGCCTTAACTAAGTGTTAAGATGAGGACATAATACTTACGATGTCCGAAAGTAAAATACCCAACATATTTTACTTTATCTGTCTAAAATGCCAGATGTGAGTTCTGATGAATTTTGTAAATGAGTAAATACGTGAACTCAAGTTAGACATTGTGTATGTCTGAACTATCATCTATGCGGTATTAAAAAGATGTAGACATACGCTCCATGGGAAATGAGTTAATACCGTAATACGTATTTCATACTACGTATGTAAGAGACGACCAATAAGAGTGGCAAAAAGTTTGATCTCAACTTTTATGACGTGTGAGACTCTTGAGGAAAAAAGTTCATCAATTTTTTAGTCCCCTCAGGACTCTTACTTATTCTCAAGATTTCTATTTAGTGTTTGCTATCTTAGGGTGTTACCAATGATCATGAGATGATTCGATCTAATGGGGCATTTCTATAAAAGCAAGCTGGATTGAAATTGAGAGTTTGAAGGAAAGAGGAAGATCAATTTTGGAGAATCACATTGTGGCTTTGTATTCACTGGTCGATCAATTATGATTGTCTTGGTGATAATTATAATTGTGAATACAATATATATATATATATATATATATATATATATATATATATATATATCATTATTTAAAAGAGATCAAGAGAGATATAGATGTGATCGATCTAGGGTACTGCATACTAAATCTGCTCGGAGTGTGATGCCCATTATGAGCTGCTATATATTCCTAACAGATATATAGCAACAAGCTCTCAAAGTATGCTGGTCGCACGGATTATTCACCAGTATGAATGTTGAAGAGAGGTAAAGAGAATCATGTTCGGTCCACCATGTGCGAGTGAGAGATGATGATTTTAATTGGGGATGGGCTTAAAGCTCGTCCGCCCATGCTGGGCCCAAAAGGCCCGGCCCACGGGAATAGGGCCCGTGGGAAGGGAGAGGTATAAAAGGGAGGAGAGAGAGAGAAATGGTATCAGTTGGAAATAACGTACGTCTTTTCTTCTTACGCTCTCTCTCTCTCCCAAATAGAAAAACAGTAAGGCAAAGTGACATTTTTCTTCCCTCCAAGGCATCATCGGATCGAATGGGGCCATATTTTCTTCCTCTTGTCGGCGTCGGTGTTTAATATGTGGCTAACAAGGTACGCTCGAATCCGTGGTGTGCTTTACGATCGGTGATACGTGTTTTCCCGGGCTTCGTCCTCCGCATTGATTTAGGGGTTTGATTCAGTATCGAATCCGGTTTTCGAGGATCCGATATTCCCAACAAACCCTAATCAGGCTATTGATTTGTCTATTTCGGTGATCTTTGAACGTGGTATTTAGCCGGGTTTTTTTGCCAAGTTCTTCGTTTGAGTTCGGGAAGTTGTGTAATTGTAAGTTTGTGAGTTAAGAAGATATCTTTATACCATGTGAGATATGGTTGGGGATTTTTTATGCAGCTAACCTATTTGATGGATAGAAGTTTTAGCTTGGTGTAATTTAATGAGTCAGTGTATGTGCCTGCAACGTCAACTTTATGTTTCCAATTCGTGGGTGCAGAATGCATTTTCTTTCCCTACTAAATTCATGGGGTTCGTTGCTTCTTAATGCTGAACTTGTTCCGCAAAACAAGTGAAAGCGGGTTGTTGATACGAAGATGAACCGGTTCCATGGATTGACCCGGGAACTAGACCGAACTAGCGGTCCAGTTCCTAGGTGGATCATGTTTCTAATTTTTTGGAATTGGTCCTTAGCGGGCGATTCCTGGTTGTAGGTCGGAAACCACCCGCTCGGATCATGCATACCCCTAATTGTGGGCATGCGAAGAGAGAGAGAGAGAGAGAGACTAACTAGTCCTTCGCAAAACGTATTATAAATTATAGTTTTATGTCATTCATAACATTGATACCACGACCAAATAGTTAAGTTATATAACATTATAACTTATATTTAGGAAACCGTTATTCACATATCGAAATATTTAATACACACTAAGCCATAGTTGAACACACCATTCTTCTAATCATGTTTTTGAGGCTCCTCAATTAATGTTAAGTAGGGCAAGAGCAATGACAACAAGAAACTTTCAATGATTGAGTTTTCCGTACGTGTTGAAGATGAAAACATATATTTTGTTTGATTTTAGGTACTCTAATAGGTTGATTTAAATGTGACGCCGCATCTTTCAGGTAGAAAAAATTATTATCTTATCATTATCTTTATTTCTATAGGATTTGAGACGTGACACTTATTAGTCTATTCTTATTTTTATCAATCGTTTCAAAAGAAAGGGGGAAATGTGGTCTTGCCCCCTATAAACAAGCCAAGGACTAGCAGTTCTCCTAGATCCACCCTATCTTTCTTTTCAACTCTTTCTTTTCAACTCGGCACGATTCATAAAGTGGCATGCGGATGCCCTTGTCTTGTCCAGCAGAAGGACAAGAATATAGGAGAAACTAGAGTCGTGGAGAATTCAAGCTCTCGTGAAAAACGTTGCAAATTGAGAATAGAGAGAAACCAATTAGAGATTGATGGGGCAACGTAGTCAAGGAATATGACATGCACCATGAGGCTTTATCAACTCTATCATTATTGTTTGCTGATGGAAGGACGATGGGAAGACGAAGGACTACCACTACCATAAAAACATCTTTATCTAGCCATGTTTTAAAAAATATAGCGAAAATGCAATTGTCGAAATTGAACTTATTTTGCTTTGTACATGAGTAGACTGGCTTTTCACAAAATCAAATCCATACTAAACTTCTTGAAAACACCATGGAGAAATTTTCAGAGAACGTATCTAATCAGTCCTAAACTTCTTTAATCGAATGTTAATCCAATCCTATATATATATATATATTAGTTTTACCAATTTTACTCTAAATCTTTGTATGAAATTTCAATATAGTCATTTCAACCAAATTTCATGGGGAATACTTAACGTGGCAATGTGTTACGTAGGATGATTGGCGATGATTGTACCATAACGTTAGCAATTTCGAGGGAAAATTAGCGAAAAGGGCTACATTAAAATTTCTCACAAAAGTTTAGAATTGATTTAACAAAATCAAAATGTTTAGTATTGAATTGTCATCTGTACAATAGATTTAGGATTTGATTAGATAATTATTTCAAGAAAAATTATATATAGTATACTTCTTCTTTTATATTCCAGAGCTCATTCTAATTGTTGATATTTTGTAATCTGTCTCTGTCTCTCCATCCTATTAATGTCTAATGCATGGTTCATATGGATCGTGAAGTATGAAAAGATTTGGAAAAGAGAACTCCGAGAGTATGGAAAATCATCTAAATAAACTATATCGGCCATGATACACCCGTAGTCATATATTACAAGTATCATATCAGCAAATACATAAAAGACCACCATAGGTGATAGGTAATACAAAGGGTAAAAAGTTTAAACCTATGGTAAGCATAATACAGCATATCAAACCTCTTGCCCACACATAATCAAGATGCAACAACAACATTTATCTACTGGAATATCCTATGTATTGTGCTTCCCTCAATGCATCAATAAATATTAAATGTTGCTAAAATCTAATTTTCATAACTCAATAATTGGTATTTATTGAGGTAGTAAAGGAAATATCGTGCGGGTAGAAGATCCATGTCGTAATCTGACAGATCTCATAAAAACACCAAGTCGTGGAAATGAAGACCTCATTTTGACGAATACTTAAAAACTCTCCTCACATGAGCGTGCAGGAAGTGTCGCAGTCGTAACCGGCATCGGTGCATACTGGCGGCCTTCCGTAGTCACAGCCATGCAGGGTCCATGATGAAGAGGCGTTTCCATAGCTGAAGCGATCGCAACACCGCGGGTAAATAGGTCTCTGGCATCTGCACTCGTGGGCCGGCCTCCCGCACCCATCATGGCACATCAATGGCCTCTTGCATATGCACTCGTGGGCTGGCCTCCCGCATCCATCAGCGCATATTGGTGGCCCCCTGCAGTGACAGTTACATGGACAGAACCAATCACAACCCCCCTGATGACATGAGATACAAACATACGCCTTCCCCATCACATACACCGGTGGGTAACCTATCACCGGTGGAGGTTTTTTGGAGGGTTCTGGCGTTGAAGGTTTAACCTCTTTATCATCTTTTTCTTTTTTTGGTTCTTTTTCTTTTGGTGGCTCGGGGGGTATGATGTCGATGCCTAAAATGAAGTTTCTTCCCTTGCAACATATCTTTTGCCGGACCTTCTCGGGATCGCAACCCACCACTTTGATCTTCACCTTGTTTTGTTTCTCGTCGAAGATTAGATTTTTTACTTCTGCGTTCACAAAGTATTATTAGCTTCAAGTATCACGAACACTTGGTTCTATTCGTCATAGATAGCAATAGGTAAAGATGGGCTATACAATAGGTGTGATTGGTTTCCAATCCAGTCCAGTGGAACAGGTCACTATTTTTTTTTTTTTTTTTTTCGTGTTTCCATTCACATATCTTGTTATCCAAAGCATGACTAGAAACAAATTACGAGCTCAAAACAAATCTTATGCTTCAATCCAAATACGTTATTATCCAATTATAAGCTCTTTATTTCCTCAAAAATAATAAATTAAACCTACTAATTTTCTTGAAAAAATAAAAATAATCAAAAAAGTATATTTAGTCAGTCCAATCCGATCCGATTCTCCCTTGGAATGGGGAACCAGACCACTAGACACAAGTTTCACTTTTAAGAACCGAGAACCAGACCAACACTCCTAGGAACCGCACCGAGCTGGCTAGTTCCGTTCCAATTTGGGTGGTTCCCAATTCGGACGGTCCATTTTGCACACACCTATAGTACACAATAAAACTAACACACGTATTATGGAAAGAGGAAAGGGAAGAAAAAGAATTGATGCATACATCTATTATTCACTGACACGATAAGAGAAGTACGCAAATTAATTAAATGAGGTAAAGGCAAGGGACTCACGAGGGATCTCACACAGGATTTTCCTGATCTTCTTGTTACAGCGACAACACTGAAGATCCACTTTGATCACCATCTCCGTGACCTGTAACATTGAAAGCGAGCATAACAAAACTAGCTACAACATTGGGAAAGTATGGTCAAGAAGCTAAATTCGAAAATTTACATGAGAATAACAGGAATAGAATCGAATAGAAGAAATCAAGAAGATCGATGAGATAGAGAGGCAAGCTAAGGTGAATGCGGATATTGCACCTGCTCTGCCATGTTTCTTGAGCTAATAAGATGAATTGCCTCCTGAGCAAGTTCGCCTGCTTTAAATAGCGGAACGTGAAGGTTCATGCGGTGGTTTTGGTGTCGTTGTCGTGTTGAATATTAGGAAGAACATGCGTTAAACTCATGACGTTACAATATTACATCACCAGGTCACCTGCATTATTGGTCTTTCACTTGCTTTACCATCCATTATCAAAAGAATTACACTTGATCACAATTAGTACTACAACAGAAACAGGAAAAGCACAGAGGCGACTGCTAGAATTTCTTGAGTGGGTGTGTTGGGTTGAATCATATCATTTACACGTTTCGATGGTTTTCTCAGTACATGCAACGGAAATCATATGGATTGCCCATCCAGTATGTTGCAAAATATTCGCTCAAACAATAATAAACAAAACAAGAAGGTAACTTAGATATTGGATTCACTAGTTCAATCAGTGTGACTTACTTCATAGGGAGAGAAACATAGGGTTCAACTATAGATTAAACGATACAAAGGAGATTAAAATCACATTTGAGTCACTCAAATAGGCTAGGTGTTTTTTAGCTTTCACCCACACCCATTTACTGGCATGATGTTTAATTCCCATCTCTTTTCACAAAGGAGTTTACAAATCTCATCACGGGATTTATTAACTTCAAACACAAACTCGTTCTTTCATGGATGCACTTCACGATCAGCACTTGAACTCCTGAAAATTATCCATAAATTCTATTGGGAACCACCAAGCAGGAGACCACGTTCTGATCATCAATGGCATTGAACAAATACGACCTCCTTGGAGACTATTTATCTTAAACTTTAAAATGGAAACTTTCTTGAGCTGTCTCCAACATTTGACTAGGAAATTGCTGTACTTTCCACACCAACTTTACATGGTTTGCTCCAAAGTCCAAGTTGGTCTTTGAAACCGTGACATGACTCCAACAAAGTATATCAAACCACAAAATATTATGCCAAACCATGTTGGAATATTGAAAAGATGAGTTAAGCATATATTAAAGTTGTAGTGATAAAGCAATAGAAATCCAATACCTTTATATGGGGAGATTGTGAAGAGGAACTTAAATCTCTTATTGTTAACATATGTAGTTAGATCCACCTTTACTCAAAAGCTTAAGCTAATGAATTATACGTCAACTAAGATTTATTGACTACTCTACACTATACCAATTATTTGATGTAGAACTTTTGAACAAAATTTATAGGTGCATCTTAACAAAAGGATCAATGTAGAAAATATTATTTAGAGACACAATGCATCGAAGTTATGACAAACTTAACATTGCAAATCAGGCCTCATCTTCCTACCAAACCCCCACAACCCTCGGGAAAAAGTTATGAAATCTAAAAACTCTACCAAAAATCAGACTAATTATATGAAATGTGTTAAGGGTGATCGGTTTTAAGATGAGGATAAAAACCAGACCAAGTATAGTCAGTTACCAGATTGTGAAACTAGGAATTGGTCCACCCAGTCCTGAAACAAGACCAGACCAGACTGATTGGCCTTCGATCCTGAAACCGGTGATTTCTTGTTCTTCTTCTTATTTGTTTGATTTCTTCTATTCCCTAAAAGCAGGAGTTCTCTTATATTAAAAGAAAAATATTATTAATTACAGTTTGCTTCAGAATATATAAATAAATCATGGCTAGTCCGTCAATCCGATACTATTGGTCCGGTGTTTTACGTGGAAAGTAGCTTTTCAAACAAAAATAATAATAATATTTCGACCAAAAAAAAAAAAAAAACAAAACAAAAATAATAGTAATATGAAACCAAACTACATCAGGAAATCAAAGGATAGTGGAACAAAAACAAAATTGAATAATGGTCGGCAATGGGGATAAGGATCATGTTGGTCGTTGGAATAATTCTATTTTGTTTCTCTCCATGCCATTCGCAGCCTTTTACTATTACGTTGATTTTTCCACGATTAAATAGAAGCTCTAGGATTGGGGGCCGCGAATATAACAGTGGAATCCATCAGTGTAATGAGCATGAGCTATCGATTGGAAAGAACAAAGAAGCTTCCCTCATCAGCTTCCCGCGAATATTAAATAGACCGATTGTGTTTTTTTTTTTTCTTTCTTTCTTTCTTTTTACTTCTTCCTCAGCTGCTCGGGCAATCGACCAAAGACAAAGGCTAGCGCGGCTCGCCCTTATCAAATTTGGAGAGGCTGACCTCGCTGGATTTGCCCCTTATGGACCAACAATCAGCGAAGGAAGAAGGGGAAAAATGGAAACAAAACAAAAAATTAATTTTAAACTTCAAAAATTGTTCTCATTACTACCGATCATGTTACATAGGATGGCGGGCATTCGTGGTGGCAATTTCGAATCAAAATTGGCTGGATGGATCACATTGAGAAATTGTCAAAAGGTGAAAAGTTTTAGACAAAATTGGTATACAAATACAATAGGCTTGGGATTTTTTTTTTGTAATTATTTTTAAAAAAGAGTTATTTAAAAGAAATAAACTCAGACAGATAACATGGGAAATTAGCTACACCCATCGATAAGAGACAGAGACAAAGAGAAGAGGGGGTTGTTTCATGTTCCTGGGGACCTTAATGGAATGAAAAGGTTTGTCTTTTGGATGGGAAAGGGTCGAGTGAGAGAGAGCTTGCGGTACCATCTAATACTGATGGCCGACATCTACCCGGCCGACATCTACCCTCCAGTTACCACTTAGCCCCACACGTTCGATGCATTATGTATCAAGGAAAAATATAACTTTGTTTCCTTCGTTTGGTACTCTCTCTATTTTGTCTTTCTTTCGTTCATGGCTCTTGTAGTGATGTTAGATTTCAATTCCCATACCTAAAATGTGGTTTTCTTGCTTCGCCATTTCCGTGTCAAAGTTGGTTCTCTCGAAAGTAGCGAGTCCAAAGTCAAGGATGAAATAGGAGCAACTTTTGTTTTTTGGTTTGACATCAAAAGATTTCACTAAGTGTTATCAAGAGTCAAACCACCATTAGACAAGAAAAAGTACTAATTTTTTCTTTCTAGATAATTTGTTGGTAACTTATTACGCTTTTATGAAATTTAATTATTTTTATAGTTTGCAATATGAGATTGACTCGTGATCAATTACAGTGGAAGATTGCAGAATTAATTGTTTTCGGCCATAAGCACATAAAATTAATTTATCATGTTCTTGATGCCAAGCCAGTGTTCTGAGGAGCAAATCTTTCTCTAAGGCCCAAAAAAGAAGACGTTCTTTTATATGTTTGTATTATGTTTGGCTTGATCGAGTGAAATTCATGAACAGAATGAGTGAACTAAACAAATTTGAAATCCTCATTATTATCAAAATGTTCCAGATGGGTTTAACATCAACTGAAAATTTTCTCTCTTCCTTTGTTCTTTTAGGTTCTATGCTTGAAAATTATGACATTATAAATAGTCTTTGGACTTGTAGATTTTTATATTTTTAAGAAATATAAACGGAAATGACTTCTGGTGAATACATAAACTTGGTGCATCATATTTTTCTAGCATCATAAATGTTATTATTGTGAGAATGTAGCACTTTTCCATATATATGTCTCTGCCAATTTCCTTATGTTGATTAATGTTGCAATAGAGCGAGCGATCGAACAATAATATAGACAGAAGAAAAATAAATTGGACACTAAATTTACGTGATTCTATCGTAAAGACTTACATCCACGAGAAGAGTAGCAGCGAATTTCACTATAGATCAAGCAATACAAGAAGATTACACACTCGAGTCACTCAAACACTCTCTCGGTGTTTCTCAAACCCCAATTTAACCCCAAACCCAAGTGTTTATAAATAAACAACTCACTTGGAGATAAACTCACGGCACAAAATTACCGTGCATTCAATCTCGAACGAAACGCTCTACGTACGTCAAACAAGAACAACGACTTCACGTACATATCCTCTTCGTAGGGCTTCTGCAAGCGGCATGGACGTGCGGCTACGTTGATCGTCGAATGTACAGCTTTATACGTAGGGTTTTCTTTTCTTTTAAACCGACTTCATGCGCACGCCAAAGAAGGAAATCGTATACCCATGGTCAAATAGTTGACCTGGGCCCACCAACTTTGGATTCATGCGTACATGCAGAGAGATTCCCCTTTTTATTTATCCATCAGCCCATCCCTATAATATTGTGTGGCATCCCAAAAAAAAATTCAACCCAACCTCTAGATGTATTAAAGTCTAGGATTAGATAATGAAATTTGCCTTTGGATTATGCCTTAACTATTGACTTATTTTTAAGACCGAGTGTTATGTATCTTGTGTTCATGAGTTATTAAAATTAGTATTATAGGATAAGTTGATAAGAAAAATGTGTTCATGGCTATGCACCTCATAGATTTGATCCCTATATTTTAAATGTTACAAGTTTTATGGCCATATGAAATTGTGAATTTGAAATTTATAAAAGAGGGAATTAAAATGAATTATTAAAAGTGAAATTTGAATTAATTAAGATTTAACTTTAGGCCCAAGGGTATTGGACCTAAAGTGGGCCAAATTGGCTTGGCCCATGAAGCCCATGAAGGGGGCTGCCGTCAACCACAAGGGGGGAGGAGCCGGCCCATCTTCAAGCCCATCATGCATGGGATTTGCAAGTGGCAAAAAGAGGGCTTCACCTATTGGTCATTTTGGGTGGCTCCTAATGATGGCTAATGATTGCATTGGAGGGGAAATAAAAAGGAAGGGTTGGTCGGTTTAGGGGGCTGTCGTCCAAAGTGAGAGAGAGAGAGAGAGAGAGAGAGAGAGAGAGGGCTGTCAAGAGAGTGAGGAACCGAGAGAGAAGGGAAGAGGCCGCGCGAAGGAGGAAGCTGCTCGTCCGTCGCCCGTAGCCGTCCGTGCGTCCGTTTGCCGCTGTCGTGCTTGCCGTAGCTCGGTTTGGAGGCAAGTTAGATCCATTGATCTGCTCTTGCATGTTGTGTCTAGGATGTGCTAGTGAAATGTGATGAATTTCGTATGCCTAGAGTGTGAAAAACCGAAATTGTATGGGTGTTGTTTTGAAATAGCATTCTATTTTCGAGTAAACAGCCAGACCCAGAATGTTGTAGAGGCTTGCATGCGGGGTTTGAGTCTGATTTTTGTTTCGAATTCTTCACAAAAGTTTTAGAAAACATCTTAAAGTATAACATAATAAAATTTGAGACAAAATGGCTGAGTTTTGAGGGGTAAAACCCTCCCTCTACGAAAACGCTAGATCTGAAACTGTTTTGTTGACTTCTTGGTGGTTTTGTGTGTTGCATGTCACTTTTTACTAAGAATTTCACTTTGACCCCTTCACTAAAGTTGTAGAAAACATCTTGAAGCCTAACATACTCAAATTTGATGTAAAACGAACAGATGTAGCCTAGTGAAACGATTTTTCCTTTGAAGATGATAGATCTGGAAATGTTGTACTGCACTCCAGTGACTTCGTGGTCTATAAAGTGACTTTTCTTTGAGAATCTCACCTGGATCCCTTAATGAAAGTTGTAGTGGACCCCTTGAGGCAAAACATAGAAAAAAATCAGAGGAAATGAATGAAGATAAGTAGGTGAAATCTTGATTTTTCGGAGACAGTCAAACCTGGAATGTTCGGTACTCAGAACAGGGACTTCTGCCGTCCATAGTTAATTATCTAGAACGAATCTGGCCTTGATGTTTCACGAAATATCTACCTTAGGGTCTTGACTATCACCTGGTAAAATTTCACAATTTTTGGAGGCCATTCGGCTATTTAAGTTAAAATGTTGCAAGAACCATGCAATCTGATGTGTCCGAATTTTGCAAGCTATAATGTGTGAGCTATATCTTTTCGTGTGAAGTTCTTTTGGGCACGTGTTCTTCATGGAGTTGCTGCCTTTATGTCTTGACTAACACATGTTCAAATTTTGTAATTTTTGAAGATCATGTGGGTATTTAATTAATATGTTTTCTGAAATTGTGCAAGTTGGATTTTGGTAAATTTCAAAAAGTCATGATGTATGGATTATTCTAAGTTGTATGGACCCCATGGATTATGTTGTCATAAGTGATTGGATCCTACTGCATATGTGATGATATTTGGAACTACATATAAGAATCAAAATGCTGAAAATGATCTTGTTGCCATCATATCATATGCCATGCTTTGATTGAGCCATAAATGTGAATATGAACTATGATAAATGAGAATGCCATTGGAGGTGTGAGCCAACGATGCCTCGGGAGTGTCGGGATGCCCGGCCAGGGAGTGTAAATGCCGGATGCCCGGAGTGTGTGTGTCGGATGTCCTCGGGAGTTTTGAGATGCCTGGAGTGTGTGTGCCGGAAGCTCGGAGGTGTGAGCCGAGGGATACCTCGTGATGCCAGTTGGGGTACAAGATGCCTAGAGTGTGTGTGCCGGATGCTCGGGGGTGTGTGCCGGAGACTCCTCGTGATGCCAGATTGGGTGCGAGCGATAAACATGGGATGCAAATACTGGTCCCGAGAAAGAGAAATGTGGCGGTCCAATTCGAAGAATAAAAAAATTGAGAAATTGAAATCTAGTCATGCATGGTATGGTCGCATGTATGTATGTATGCTTGATGATGAGTGCATGGATGTATATGCACATATGGCATGATAGTATATGCATGAATGCTTGATGATGAATGCATGGATGTATATGCACCTTTGGCATGTTGGTATATGTATGTATGCTTGATGATGAGTGCATGGATGTATATGCACATATGGCATGATGGTATATGCATGCATGCTTGATGATGAGTGCATGAATGTATAAGCACATATGGCATGATGGTATATGCATGAATGCTTGAAGATGAATGCATGGAGGTATATGCATATATGGTATGATGACATGTGCATGGCTGCAAGGTAAGTAATGCTTAGATGTATGAATGATATGAACTATACTATGATGTCTTGATAGTTCTGTGTGATGCATTGAGTGGTTTATTAAATCTTTTACCTGCTAAGTAGTTGTACTCACCCATTTTGGGGACTAACATTTCAAATTAGAAAGATGCCGCTCCCTACTGTCACGCGGGGCATCTTTTACGGCCTTCCATCGAACGTGGAGGTCGAGTGTGTGGAGATCGATTGTCCCACCATCCCTGATCTGACGTTCATTCGAGTTCGTGCATTAGTGATGTATGACGTGGGCCTGGCTGGGGGCCTGGTTATTCAGGAGTTCATATTTGTTTACATTCATCATGACGGAGTGATGTGGGAGATGTTGCCGCCGCCACCGCCACCGCCTGATGCACCGGGATGGGTGTGACGGCCTGCGCGTAAGGAGTAGGAGCTGCTACTTTTTGGACATAGCCGACACTTGTAGATTGAGGATTTTGCATGATTGACATAGAGAGTCGAGTTGTCTCTTTTTGAGTTGTGGCCAAGCCTAGCCAAGAGTCTTGGTTTTCCTTTTGGTTGTACCGACCCATGAAACCATCTTGAAAATATGTAAATAAAGAGTGGCTCGGCTTTATTATCTTATGGTGCTTAGTGGTGTGCATTGTACCATGATCGTTGGAGGGAGAATTGGTAAGACTTGATTATGCTTCTGGAAAACAAGGCGCGCTGGGACCGTTATAAAATAAAAATAAAAATAAAAGGCCCTAGGAACTAAGGTTCTTCTTTGGTATCTGTGGTGACCTTAGGTGTTTCGGGGTGCCACATATTGAGTGTGCGTGTGTGTGCCCAAGGTTAAACTTTTGACCTTAGGCCCACCACTTTAACAAATCTTCACATGCAGGGCTTCTTCCTTTGCTTCTTCTATGTAGAGCTGCAGCGACGTCCCTCAAAGGAAAAGAAAAACTTTGGCGGCTTCACTCCAAAGGAGAAAATTCATCTTTTAATTATTTCATTCTTTTGTAAATCCAACGAATCACAGTTTTCCAAATGCTTAAACTCGAGTCATAATTTAACAATTCTCCACCTTGGCTCGATGTTTGAGCCAAATTACAATCGCTTCGTAAAAATTCAAACTCTACTACTACTTTCCCATAGCCCCCGATGGGCTCAACCGCCACAGATATTATTCAAGTCCAAGCCTCGCTTGAACTTCGCCATAATCAAGGATCTCATTAGAATACCAACTCCACATGCATCTTTAATTACTCTGTAAGGATTTTCTGATACAACCTCCTTAACCGCAAATAAAGTAAAACCATTGTTGCATTCATATCTATCGGGAGATCGAATACGTACCTTGTTAATTTTAGCAGTTACAACAATCGTTGGCTTTATAAGCTCCACCTTGCTACAAACACCATCTGTGTCGATTACTTTGCTAGTACCCGTATACGCTACCTCAGGAGTTTCTGGTCGCAACTCCACCTCAAGTTGAACACCATCCAGATCTGTATTAACATTGCCACAAACACTCCTAGCTAGAAGTATCGGAGACTTGTCAAGGGTAAATTTTCTACTGTCAATAATTGAATTTATATCCAGGCACCACAACTGATTGCCTCGCTCACCTTGTGCATAACCATGGAATATGCACTTTGCCCTCTAATCGAGCTTACCATCACTCACTCGAAAATAATATGGGCAACCAAACATTCTAATAATAGAATAACCAACAACATTACCTAACCACACTTCTTCAGGAGTCTGCCATTCAATAGTAGTTGATGGGGATCTATTCACCAAGCAACTTATCGTACTAAGCACATCAGCTAGGATTCTCCTAGCAATACCAGCACTAGAAATTATTTTCTGGGCGTCTCTAGTAATATTCTACTCATCAATTCTGCAAGTTGTTGTGATTTACTGGCACTAGTGCGATGTTTCACTATGCTCTCTTTCATGCAGAATTTATTTGCCAGCTTCGAGCAAAACTCCATGCTATTGTCAATCCGCACATGCTTAATCGACTTATCAGTTTCTGTCTCAATCAAAGCACTTGACTGCAAGATCCTGACACTAACATCAAACTTGTGCCTTAGCACAAACACCAAGGTCTTTCTCGAGCAGTCAAAAGACTCTCGAACAGATGCATCCGACGTCTCCGCAACAAAATTTGTCACTATCTCACCTTGAAGTTTATATAGGCCTCCATGCTTGATCCCTTTCATTATCACCAAGACACCTCGAATAACCTTCAGAACTTCACCTTTTGAAGAATACCTACGACCAGCTGAATCTAGGGCACCCAAGGAAATTAAGTTCTTTTTCAATTCGGAAACGTGTCTTACTCCAGTCAATGTCCCTACAATTCCATCGTGCATTCTGATTTTAACATCACCAACACTCACAACATCGCACTCAGCGTTCTTCCCTAATTGGACTTTACCACTACTCGTGCATTGATAAGTGATAAATCAATTTCTATTTGGTGTGACATGAAAAGAATAACCAGAATCCAGAATCCATCCATCAAATGATGAATAATCAGTAACAGACAAGATATAATCAGCATTATCAGCTACATCTGCAACATTATCTACAGAATCAACTATAATTCAATTACCCTTCTCATTCTTCAACTTAAGGCAATTCTTTCTAAGATGCCCTCTCTTGTCACAGCTCCAATAGACAACATTAACTGTCTTAGATTGACTACGTCTGTTCATATTAATACTACCATTACCCACATGTGTTCTAGATCTTCATCTATTTTCAGCTACTAAAGCAGCAGATACAAATTCGCCAGATTCTCTTCTACGAATGTCCTCGCTCAGAATCAAATCTCGAACCCCATCAAACGTCAAATTTGTTGACCCAGAGGAATTACTAACAAGAGTAAAAGTAGTATTCCAACTATTAGGCAATGAGGATAATAGAATCAAAGCACGTACCTCATCTTTAAAGTCAATCTCAACTGAACTCAATTGACTAACTATCACATTGAATTCATTGATATAATCTGCAACTGACACACATTCGTTCATCTTCAAATTAAATAAATGTCGCATCAAATAGACCTTATTGATCGCAGAGGGCTTCTCGACATATCTAATAGGGCTTGCATCAAATCAGCAATGGTTTTCTCATTCAAGATGTTAAACGCCACATTATGAGCCAATGTCAGCCAAATCACACCTATACCTCGTCTATCCAGCAAATCCCAATCAGCTTACTTCATCGTCTCTGGTTTCTCCCCAGATAAGGGCAAGTGCAGTTTCATCTGGTAAAGATAATCTTCAATCTGCATCTTCCAGAAACCGAAATCATTCCCATCAAATATGTCGATTCTCACTTTTACTTCTTTTGTCGCCATCAATTCGCTTCAACTCAGCCAAACTTGGCTCTGATACCACTTGTTGCGATAGGGCAAGCGATCGAACAATAATATAGATAGAAGAAAAATAAATCGGACACCAGATTTACGTGGTTCAGTCGTAAAGACATACGTCCACGGGAAGAGCAGCATCGAATTTCACTATAGATCAAACAATATAAGGAGATTACACACTCGGGTCACTCAAACACTCTCTCAGTATTTCCCAATACAACTCACTTGGAGATAAACTCACGGCACAAAATTATTGCGCATTCAAGCTCGAACGAAACACTCAATGTACGTCAAATAAGAATAGCGTCTTCATGTACATATCCTCTCTGTAGGGCTTCTGCAAGCGGTGCGGACATCTGGCTACGTTGATCGTCGAACGTACAACTTCATATGTAGGGTTTTCTTTTCTTTTAAACCGACTTCACGCGCACGCCAAAGAAGGAAATTGTGTGCCCATGGTCAAATAATTGACCTGGGCCCACCAACGTTGGATTCACGCGTACATGCGGAGAGATTCCCCTTTTTATTTATCCATCAGCCCATCCCTGTAATATTAAGTATGTGTGTGTGTCCAAGGTCAAACTTTTGACCTTCGGCCCACCACTTTAACAAATCTTCACGTGCATGGCTTCTTGCTTCGCTTCTTCTACGTAGAGCTGCAGCGATGTCCCTCGAAGGGAAAGAAAAACTTCGGCGGCTTCACTCGAAAGGAGAAAATTCATCTTTTAATTATTTCATTCTTTTGTAAATCCAGAGAATCGCGGTTTTCCAAATGCTTAAACTCGAGTCATAATTTAACAATTAACATGGCGATTTGCTCTAAGATATCAACTAGCATTATAGGGAAATTTATTGGTGGACATAATTGATCAATATATTAGGCAATACGCCATGCCATGAACACTTGTTTATTTCTCTTCCAATTTCCTGAAATTGCTGGACGTAATTGATCCATACATTAGGTGCCGTGCAAACTTCTTTAGATGGCAACTACAATTATGAACTTTCTTTTTAATTATTGTCCAATTGTTTGTAGGATATGGCTTGAATTTGTCCCCCAACAATATTTAGGATAATTCTTCTCAATTAATTTGTCACAATGATTAAATTCAAATCTCGCTAGTAAGGGGTGATTGAATTTTCATAATGATTGGTGAATTATTTTTGGAGCAAGTGTATGACTTTTTTGGTAATCGAGAAATAAGTCACTTTTCAAGATAACTCAGCTTTCCTTTCAAATTCAATCCAAGCAATTCGGTCATACACAAAGAAATCATTAAAGCTTTGTATATAAATAACTCAAAAGTTACGTGGATCATGGAATTCTCAGATTTTGGTCAGATAGGGTACTTCACCTACCGCATGGATTAAACTGAATACTGATGGGGCATCTAAAGGCAAACCATAACTTATTACTGCAAGGGGTTTATTTAGAAATAAATGGGGTGACTAGCTTTGTGGTTTTGCCGCATTCTTAGGAATATGTTCATTGACACAAGTAGAACTTTGGCTTTGTGGTTAGGACTCAATTTCACAAGAAACTTGGTTTTAATAAGATCATCATGAAGATTGACTCCAAAGTCATCATTGATCTTGTTAGTCCAAAGTTGATGATTGATACTGCTAGCCTTGCTTTGTTTAAAGATATCAGATAACTAATGTGCTTTGTACTTTTGAATTTGAAGTGCAACTTAACTTTCTAAAAAGAAATTGGTCTATTGACTAGCTTGCTAATTTTGGAACTAGTATGCATTTGGATACTAGTTTATTTTCATTACCTCCTATAGAGTTACTTCATGTTTTATTATATAATAAAATAGGGATAATAAATTTACCGACGTTAAATTTGTATATTCAACTTTAGCCCTTTTTTTTCATAAAAAATTGAAATCAGAAACCATTGGAAAGGCATAACAAATGTTTTTAGTAGTTGTTGGAGAGACAGAGAAACGAACAGCTAGATGTCCCTCACATCTGTCATTGTGTAATTTAATTGCTTGATCATGATTATGTGTTATCACAACTCAAACTTAGCAAATCCCAACTTTGGAGAAAAGTTAAAAGCCAAAAATTTTTCGATTTATTCCAATTGGCGATGAAAGTACTTAAATATGAGCAACTACTTAAGGATAAAGATGGAGGGCCACATGAAAACTTTGCACAAAATGTGCTTTTCATGGAATAATATGGGTCATATAATGAATTTGACCAACATAAAATTAAGCAAGGAGAAATGAAATTTGCCAATGACTTTTTATCTAATTTAAAATAATCAAATGATCAATGAATCATTTGAATATTTTAGAAGGGGATATTTATTTACTCCAAAAAATTAACCAACTTTTGGTTATTATCGATGTGTGATAGACTTAGCTGATAAGAGTAAAGTTTAGTCATGTCAAAATTATTGACGATATGATGAATCAAGAACTTGGAGGAATCGACAAAAAGTGGATTCGACCATTTTGGATGCAACCGTCAAAGAAGTAACCATTAATATAGTGGAATAAAGCAATCACCAATATAATTGAGTCGAAGAAATTGTCAAGATAGTGCAATCAATGAAAATGTCAAGGTAGTGGAGTCAATATAACCATTTGAATATCCATAGGTAACTGTCAATTATAGGCTTTAGATAGTCACATTGTACTCTTCAAAGCCCCAGCACAAACAAACAAACTTATTATGTTTCAATTTCTACACTATACTTATAATTTCCACAGTCATATCGTTGATTAAATTCCAGCATGTTTCTTAATTATAGTTTCCAAATCTGCACCATCGATTAAATTCCAGCATGTATTTTTGCTGTAGTTCTTGGGTGCCTTGTCATCAATTAAATTCCCAAATCGCATCTTTATATTCTTAGGCAACATCATTAATTAAATCCCGCACAGTTTGTATATGTATTGCTTTTTTTGAAGTGAAATTATCAATTACCTTGTCTAATAGTGATATTTCCTATCTAGAATTGCCACAAAATCTATCTCCTCTAATTAAAACCAGAGAATGACTTTTGGTGAAAGATATTTCACTGCAGAGTAGAATTTCAGTGAAACAAAGGCAATTTAAAAGTGAAGCTATCATCTTGCTTGAGTTTCATTTTCCATCGCATATGAATCCATTACAGCCAGGATGAGTTGTGCTGTGACTTCATATTCCCAATGTCTGAAAGTTCTCCGATGACTGTCGTCAAATCATAAAAATCAAGACCAGTAGAGAGATGAAATAGAGGGAATGATGCCCCATTGGCAAGGAGGAGGGGTCACATAAACGTCGTTAATTCATGTTCATGCTTAGCCATAAATTAACTGACAGAACCAATTTGATCTCTCTCTCTCTATGTAAGAGATCATGTTGGTGGTGTTCTGTCGAAAGTTCCTTGGTCGCGAAGCTAACAAAACCTTCTCAAATGAAATAAATCTGCATTGAAAGGAGGTGGTCGCCATCTTTGCAAATCGAAACTCATTCGGAAGTGCAAGGTATATCTCCACTGGAACCCACACTTCACAGAAAGGCATGACCAAAAGCGTGATATCTCTTTCATATGAAGGGTGGAATCTTCGGCTGGATCTATCAATGGCCCAGAAGAGCCATTGTAGTTGATCTAGTGAATTGGTTATGCACGTGTAAATGTGACTGAACATTCAAAAGTAACATCATAATCATTTGAATATTTCATAAGATTAAAATCAGCAACTATGATAGGGTGCAAAATATTATTGTTGAATGGATCAATCCTTGAATAGAAAAAGATTTAAAACCAATTGTTGAAGGAGCTTGGGGTAAATCTATACCTACATAGGAAACTTCTTTATTTTTAGGAAGCATCATAAATGTCAATTATATAAGGGAAATTATCCAAAAAGCCCTAAACATATTACATTTTGGCCAATTTCGCAAAAAATCTACCAATTATGTCATTTGAGTCTTAAAATTTCCTTGTTTTACTAATTGAGTCTATCTGACTAATTTTAGCCGAAAATTGCTAACATGAACGCTAGTTGTTTTACATGGCACGACGGCACTAACATGAACAATTTTTATAATTTTTCAAAAGAATTTTGAATTTTTTAATAAATCTTTTTTTTAATTTTCCTTCTTTATTCTTCTTTTTTTTCCAAGCTCGGTGAGGACTACTAGTCACAAGCAAGGGTTGGTTGACCCTCAAAGGTTGCGAAGCTTTCAACAATTGTAGGCAAGGGTCATAGCCCTTGCCCAAACCTAAGGAGGGTTGACCAATCCTCACTAGACTTGGTAGAAAAAAAGGAAAAGAAAGAAAGAAAAAAAGAAAAAAAAAGTTATAAAAGATTGTCCATGTCAATGCCGGTTGTCCTACGTGGCATTATTGGTGTCCAAGTCAGCAATTTCGGGTTAAAATTGGTCAAACGAATTCAATTGAAAAAAATGAAAAGGTTTATGATTCAATTGGTATAATTGAAAGGTTTAGAACTTGATTGGCCAAAGTGCAAAAGATTTAGAACTTTTTGGATAATTTTTCCTAATATACATTATGACTTTTCACATTTAGAGTTTGTTTGTTTAAAAGAAAACTATTTCAAGAAGTTGTTTACCGACTTTTCAATTTTTGAATGATGGAAAACTTATCAGTTTTTTTAAAACATTTTTTATAAACCGAAAACAACATGCTTAGATTTGAGAAAAATAATTTTCTTTTTTTTTTCAAAAAGGAAATCACTTTCCCTTAATTTACACACAAGGGGGGATGGTAGACTATTGATTCAATCAAACTAGATCGCTAGCTAAGCCTTTTTTTTTACTTAGGTGGATTGCTTTGCTTTGCGCTTCTTCTTCGATACTTCTTTTTCCCTGAAGGAATTGCTGCCTACCAGCTTCAACAATATGAGGCCCGAACCTGCATGTCTAGGCCTGAATTTGCCATCATGCTCTTGACTTGTCTCTTCTCTCATTTTCACGGCCCGAGCCTCAATGATGAAACAAGAGATTAGGCCCAACCCGGCCATCCCCATCACCCTTTACCTATATTTTCTAGGCAAGGTTTAACAAATCATGTAACTTGGTGAAAGAACTAATTGAAATGTTGCACCTAATTAGGAGTCTTTTCAATCCCTAGAATGACAAACTGACGTGGCGTACTAGGCTTTGCTAACTCATTGAACAACAATCGAGTGTATTTCGATTGAAGTCTTGTTAATTACTCAAGTGTATAGAATTGTTGTTTGTACATAAGTTAAAAAAGATGCCGGTTTCACATTGTAGCGCCTAATGAGGCTAATGGCTCGGCTGAAATTAGTTAAGCCCGACTCTCCCAAGTCCACCAATTCACGACTTAATGGTTCAATTTTTTAACCTGTAAATCAATTTTTAAAAAGGAGTCACCACTAATCAATTTGGGGTGAGTCGATTAGCAACCCAAGCGAAGTATCGGGAGAAATACTTGCTCCTGCGCAACCAGAGAAATTAGGATCGGGGACTTGATTACACTAGTTAATCACTAATGCCCTTTCGGCACCTAATCTTGTTTAAACCCCGAGGTTTTTTGATGTTCGAGGGATTTTTTGGATGCTTTCGAGGATTTTCCACGCATTTTGGAGAAAAACATTTTTTGGGTCTTTTTCTATTTTTTTGACATGAAAGGGATTTTTTTTTACCTTTTTTGGTATTTTTGGAAAAATACAAGTCTTTTGGCTTTTTCTGAATTTTTTGGCTTTTTTCATGAATTTTTAGCTTTTTTGGATTTTTGGCATTTTTTGGAAAATATGAAATATTTTTGATATTTTTTATTTTTCGGAAAATAAAATATTTTTATCATTTTTTTATTATTTTTCGATTTCTGGAAATTAAAACATTTTTAACATTTTTAAAATATTTTTTGAAAAATAAATTATTTTTTGATTTTTTTAAATTTTATTTATTAAAATATTATTTTTATTTTAAAATAATATAAAAACGAACCGGTCGGACCCGGGGTTGGGTCCGACCCGCTTGTCTGCCCGAGACACGGCCCCCGGCCCGCAACGCGGCCCGACTCAGGCTTTTTTTGTCCTCCCATTTTTTTAAAAAGCCCAAACCGCTCTTGGCCCATTTTATAAAAACTTCAACCCAAAAGATACTCAGCCCAACATCTACCTGACCCCAGTGCGTAGGTCCGGACCCGGGAAACCCTACCCGGTTTAGACCCATGCCCGACCCGTCTTCGCCCGCCGACTCGACTTGCGGCCGCGACCCGATTCCTGAATCCCTACCCGGATTCGTGACCCGCTTTGATCTTGCCGACCCGATCTGTGCATAACCCTCTAGATTTGGCAATCCGCGGCGCCTGAGGCTGGGACGTCACCGGTCGGTGACTCGACGGCGACGATGCGGCGGACGGCGGGTAGGGTTTCGGCGACAATGATGAGTGGCTACTGGGCTCGCAAGAAACGACGGCGACGATGAACAGCTGCTGGGTTCTCGGGGATGGCAGTGGCCCAACTTGGGGCGAGATCTGGTGCAGCGGTGAGGTGTGAGGGCGGCAGCTGTCATTACCTGCTAGCGGCAAGAGTGTGGCACGGCGGCGTTGCTGGTCGGTAAGACGGCGTCAACTGCTTCAAGTCTGCTGGCCTGGGGGTAGGTCACGGCGATGGCATCGGGGTGTGGACAGCACAGCGGCGGTCGATGGCGTGCCTTGGCGAGGCAACAACGGCAAACAACGGCGACTCTCACGCGGATTTCCAGATTTGCGCCCAAATCTCGACCTTCCTTCCTCCGCCCTCCACTCACTTAGATCTGGACGGCGTCGAGGGGTCGGTCACGGCAACCGCTTCGAGGGGGGAACAACAACAGCAAGAACTCCAGATCTGTGGCGTAGATCTCGGCCGGACCTTCCTCGGCCCCGATTTTCTCTCACTCGAGTCGGGATCCGAGCCTCCACCGGCCGGATCGATCTTCTCGAAATCGCTCACGCCGGCCTTCCCCGAAGTCTCTCGGTGGAGGGTGGGCTGAGCTCGCGACTCGAGTTCTCTCGGAGCTCACTCGTTGATTCCTCCCCCGAAGTCTCTCAGTGGGAAGATCTCGGAACTTGCTCTCCCCTTCGTCGCCGGAGGTGCTCCTCTATTTATAGGCGAGGAGGAAGCCGGTCGACGGAGGTTCGACCGTCGGCTCTCGCACGCCGACCGGACTCCCGTGGCCGAACCGGTGTCTCATCTCAGCATTAAAGGCGCGCATTGAGGGTGCATGCGCGTCGTCCTCTCCTTCGGCGGCCTACCTCCGTGCCTCTCTACCGTAGGTTGCCTTTGAGTGCGTCGCCGGCCACCGCGCGTGAGATGCAAAGGCGTCTTGAGGAAGAAGAAGATAGGAGGAAGAAGAGAGTGGGGTCGCGAGAGAGAAAAGAGGGGAGGGGCTGCTTCTTTTTTTCTTTTCTTTTGCTTTGTTTTGTTTTTATTTTTTTTGTTGTTTTTATTATTTGTTTTTGTTGTTTTTTTTTTTTTTTTTTTCTTTTTTGTTTTTATTGAATTTATCTGAAAAAGAGGCAAAATAAATAAATAAAGAAACTTAAAGCCTAATTAAAAACCTAATCAAAATTTTAGGTGTCAACACATTGTAAGAAGAATTTCAGATGGATAGGAAAAATTATGAAGTCATCTCACCCCACGATGGGCCTAGGTAGGCCCGATGTAGTTGCATTGTCGGGCCAAAGCCCAAACTTGTCAACCTAGCTAAGAGCCTAGGCCCACCACATGGTCCACTTTCTTGATTTTCAACTTAGAAAGTCATAGAAATAGGACAATCAACCTGGAAAAATTCATAAAAGCCAAAATAACCATATACAAATCTAAAAATAGATTAATGACTTTTATTAATGGAATAGACCATTAATATATGATTCAATGCTATCAATTTAAAATGAGTATTTCCAATATGTAAAAAGTAAAGCTGATAAGGTATAACTAATTTTTTGTGTTCAACGTATTTTATATATTGGATTTTGGATTATGAGTTTTTGATATTACATGATAAATATGCATAGTGGGTGATCGAAATATTTAATACACACTAAGTAGCTATACACACCATTCTTCTTATTATTTTTTTAGGCTCCTCATTTAACGTTAAGTAGGACAAAAGCAATAATAGCAAGAAACTTTCAGTGATTGAGTCCTCCGTATGGGTTGAAGATGATTACGTACGTTTTGTTGGATTTTAGATACTTTGATAGGTAAATTTAAATATGAGGTCACGTCTTTCAGGTAGAGAAAATAATTATCGTATCACTCTCTATTTTTTAAGGATTCGAGATGCGACATTTATCGGTCTATTATTATTTATTATCAATCATTTCAAAAGAAAGAGGGAAATGCGGTCTTCCCCCCTATAAACAAGCCAAGGACTAGTAGTTCTCCTAGATCCCCACTGTCTTTCTTTTCCACTAGGCATGATTCATAAAGTGGCACGTGGATGGCCTCGTCTTGTTCAGCGGAAAGACAAGACTATAGAAGAAACTAGAGTCGTGGAGAATAGAGAGAAACCAATTAGAGATTGATGGGGCAACGTAGTTAATGAATATGACATGCACCGTGAGGCCTTATCAACTCTATCATTATTGTTTCCCGATGGAAGACGACGGGAGGACGAGGGACCACCAGTACCATAAAACATCTTTATATGGCCATGTTTTCATAAATATAGTGAAAATGCGAATGTCGAAGTGGAATTATTTTGCTTTGTAGATGAGCAGACTGGCTTTTCACAAACTAAACTTTCTTGAAAACACCATGGAGAAATTTTCAGAGACCCTGTCTAATCAATTCTAAACTTATTTAATCGAATGCTAATCCAATCCTAATTTTGTTAATTTTACCAATTTTACTCTAAATCTTTGTATGAAATTTCAATATAGTCCTTTCTGAAGAAAATAAGAGGATTCAAGAAAACAACGATTCAAAGATAAATTTCCCAAGAGAAAAATGTTATTCACTGAAAGCCATCATACATGCTATCATTCTACAATACATAAAGCTATTTATATTAAGAAGACAACTGGATTTCCTATTCTATAATTCAAATATCTAATCTAACAGATTGACTGGATAATATCTAATCTAACAGATTGACTGGATCAATTTATTTGCAATTGGAATCAAATCATATCTACCACTCTAATCTAATCTTCCGATAGCAAAATCAAATTATACTCAAATCTAATCTTCCGATAATATTAAATAATATTATCAATCTTATCAGCCTCCCTCAAACTAGGATTAGGTGGAAAACCTAGTCCCAGTTTGTATCGTAGCCTGCAATGATCAAAGCGCGGTAAAGCTTTTGTAAATATGTCAGCAAGTTGATGAGTAGCAGGAACATAGCGGACTTCAAGTAACTTGAGAGCGACCCTCTCTCGAACGAAATGAAAATCAATCTCCACATGCTTTGTCCTTGCATGAAGGACTGGATTTGCTGTCAATGAAATGGCTGAGTGATTATCACTATAAAGCAAAGTAGGCCCCTTGAGCGGAATACCCAAATCTCTCAATACAAAAGAGACCCATGTAATATCCGCTGTGGCAGACGCCAAGGCCCTATATTCAGCCTCCGATGATGATCTTGACACTGTCGCTTGCCTTTTTGCGGACCATGAAATGATATTTGATCCCAAAAAAGTGCAAAACCCGGTTGTTGACCTCCGAGTCTCAGAACAGCCAGCCCAATCAGAGTCTGCATACCCATATAAATTGAGTGCGCTTTTAGAGTGAAGATAAAGCCCCAGTTGTTGAGTTCCTTTTACATACCGCAACACCCGTTTTAACAATTTGAAATCACCATTTGTAGGAGAATGCATTTTCTGACAGATATGATTTACTGAATAAGAGATGTCCGGCCTTGTAATTGTGAGATATTGTAATCCACCCACAAGACTTCGAAAAGAGTGAGGATCATGAAAAGGTTCCATGTCTTGTACCGTTGGATGAGTTTTGATAGGCAATGGAGTCTCAATCGGCTTACTATCTTGCATTTCCGCTTTCTGCAATAAATCACCAGCATATTTAGATTGGGTTAAAAATAGATCTGGACCAGTAAACTTGGCTTCAATACCGAGAAAATAGTGAAGTCGTCCGAGATCTTTCATAGAAAAATTTCTGCTTAAAGCTTCTATTAATTCCCGAAGTAGAGATGATGAACTGCCGGTCAAAATAATATCATCAACGTATAATAATAATACCAGGGTGTGCTGACCCATGTGAAGAACAAATAACGACGGATCAGTAGAGCTGCAATGAAATCCCCATTCCAACAAAAAGTTGCTGAATTTTTCAAACCAAGCTCGCGGAGCTTGTTTTAAGCCGTATAATGCCTTCTTGAGTAAACAAACCGAGTTAGGCATCGTAGAACTCACAAAGCCCGGTGGTTGTTCCATAAACACTGTCTCATTTAATGACCCATGAAGAAACGCGTTCTTCACATCTAGCTGATGGATAAACCATCCTTTAACAATTGCCACGGAGAGAACAATTCTCATGGTTGCCTGTTTAACCACAGGACTGAAAGTTTCGGCGAAATCAACACCTTCCTCTTGATGGTACCCCTTCGCCACTAATCGTGCTTTCAGTTTATCAAGGTTTCCTTCTGCATCCAATTTGGCTTTGAACACCCACTTACATCCGACGATATTCATATCTGAAGATCTTGGTACTAGCTCCCATGTTTGATTTAATTTGAGAGCCTCCAATTCATCTATCATAGCTTTCCTCCAACCCGGATGACTTAGTGCTCCTTTAACTGTTTTCGGCTCCTTTGGAATCTCACGAGCTATGGAGAGAACATACTTCGGATTGGGCTTCCTTATTCCCGATTTCAACCTTGTTTGCATGGGGTGAGTAGATTGCTGTTGAGTAGATGGAACTGGTAAATCACTTGAGACAGAGACTATTGCTTCTTCATGTGTTTCACAGTCTATACATGGTTCTTGTGAACCCAACTGTGGTTGCTGCACGTTTGTCTCATTAGGTGGCTCATAATTTTGCTGTCCAAAGTTATCATCAAATAGAAATCCGATGCTCGGATGTTGTGATATTTTCCCTTCACTCATTGTTGTTCCAGATTGTCTAGTAAAGAATTTAATCCCCTGTAACCAAGTCTGATACAACTGTGAATGCCCAGGAAAAACGGTCCCCAATTTATCAGAAAATGGGAATCTCGTCTCATCAAATATCACGTGACGACTTACATATACCCTTCCTGTTGGCGGATAAAGACATCGATAACCTTTATGTCTCTGACTATACCCAAGAAAAACACAGGGTAATGAGCGTGGATCAAACTTTGTTGCACCATACGGTCTAAGGTGTGGATAGCACTCACACCCAAAGACTCGAAGAAACCCATAGTTAGGCTTTTTACCAAAGAGCTTACCAAACGGACTATTCATTCCTAACACTGGTGATGGCAGCAGATTGATGAGAAATGTGGCAGTCAAAAATGCATCAACCCAATAAATCAACGGTACTCGTGCATGATAGAGCATAGAAAGACCTAACTCAACGATGTGCCGATGCTTCCTTTCGGCATTTCCATTCTGTTCCGGCGTATATGGGCAGGAGACCAGCATTTTAATTCCTTTCTCATTCAAATGATTAATAAACTGGCTGCTATTAAATTCACCTCCGCCATCACATTGGAAAGATTTAATTCGACTTTCAAATTGGTTCTCAACAAGATTTTGGAACATGATAAAGATGGAAAAGAACTCAGACTTTCTCTTCATTGGATACACCCATGAGAATCGTGAAAAACTGTCTATGAAGACTACATAGAATTTAAACTGCTGAAAAGATTCTACTGGGGCAGGCCCCCACACATCACAATAGATTTTTTCAAGTGGTTTACTAGCTAGAGACTCTGAGATATTGAAAGGCAACTTGCTACTTTTTCCAACCTGACAACTTTCACATATTCTCTTTGTCACCTTCGTAGATTTGATCTGATTGTTGCTCTCCAGAAACTTTATTATTTGAAAGTTTGAGTGCCCAAGCCGAAGGTGCCAGACTTCACTACTGGCGATCTGCTGTCTTTGAGAGTACCACACCTGTGTTTGTGCCTGATTTACCTTGTAAAGGCCCCCGCATTTCTTTCCCAGACTGATTACTGAATCCGTCAGATGGTCCTTAATAGATACACCAAGTTTATCAAAGATTAGTGAGCAGGGATAATCGTCAGTTAACTTAGACACCGAAATTAAGTTTTTCTTAATCTCCGGGACCACCAAAACCTCATTTAAAGGAAATGAATGCAGTTCAGTAGATAAAGATGTTGAGCCAATATGGGTAATGGGCAAACAAACTCCATTCCCTACCATTACCTTGTCTGAACCATAGTAAGGAGAGAAAGAATTGAGATTACCAGTCGATGATGTGATATGGTTTGTTGCCCCAGAATCCGGGAACCAATCTCCTCCTTGATCATCCTCCAAGTGAAAAGCAGCTAAAGCATTTGGTATCAACTCACTTTGATAAGAATTATCAAAGCGATACCAGCAACGTAAAGCGTCATGTCCTGGCCTCTTGCATATCTGACATTGAAGCTTCGTATTATTCACATAAAACTGTTTGTTCGAAGCAGAATTATCACCCACAGGCAGATACTCCTTTGAATCAGCAACCTTAGTTGGAGTGTTTGTATAAGGTCGAAAGCCTTGATTCGATAAGGTGAATTTGGTCCGTAATTTCCACCAGATTGATAACCACCGATGAATCACCAAAAGTTACTCCATAGTTATGAGATCCGGGATAATTTCCAAACCTTCTTCCACGAAAACCATAGCCTCTTCCTCTATTGTTAAACCTGCCATTCTTTCCTTCAAAACCCCTGTTAAAATTTCTTTGGCCAGCAAAAGCAAATGTTGAATTAAATGAACCCAAATCAGCCTCACTACTCACTTTGGACTGATCAATCTTTTCACCAGTAAGTGCCAAATTAGGGTTTATTTGATTCGACAAATAATTTTGATGTCGCGCTTCATATCTCTCGAGCTGAGCAATAACGTCTTCGTAGCTCGGCTCGGGTTTGAGACAATACATAGTTGTCTTAAACGTCTCATAGTCACTTCCGAGACCTTCTAAAACACCAAAAACCTTTGTGATTTCATCGACCGGTTTTCCGATCGCGTTTAACTGGTCACAAATCAATTTGAACTCACGTAAATACTCGATTAAGGACCTATTACGCTTTTGACAAGATTGAAGCTTACCCCTTAATTCGAATTCTTTGGCCACAGATCTCTGAGTAAAACGATTACATAATGTATTCCATACCTCAAAAGCCGATTCAATACCGATTATGAGTCCCAACACATCCTCAGACACGGATCCAGTAATCCACGATGACACAAGTTGGTCCGTACGATACCATTGCTGATACTCCGGATTAAGGACATCTTCAGAATTTTCCCCTTCCGTGCGTAAGATTCTCAATGGTGGAGGTTGAATTTGACCATTGATGAAACCCAATAGATCCTGGCTTCTAATGAAGCG
Source organism: Eucalyptus dawsonii (assembly GCA_016097615.1). Lineage (NCBI taxonomy): Eukaryota > Viridiplantae > Streptophyta > Magnoliopsida > Myrtales > Myrtaceae > Eucalyptus > Eucalyptus dawsonii. Next base: position 52,613,415 of record CM027873.1, read on the forward strand.
AAGAAATTGCGTCTGCCATGGAAGGAAATTTCCTTCAGAAAGTTTGATAGTCACAAAGTTTGAGAGATTTACGTGTATCGGGTATGGGTATCTCGATTTTGGGTTTTCAGCCATGATTGTGTAGATGAAGAATAGATGAACTCAAGGAAAAAGATGAAGACAAATATAATAAAACTGGCTCTCAGTATAAGGCTCTGATACCATGAAGAAAATAAGAGGATTCAAGAAAACAACGATTCAAAGATAAATTTCCCAAGAGAAAAATGTTATTCACTGAAAGCCATCATACATGCTATCATTCTACAATACATAAAGCTATTTATATTAAGAAGACAACTGGATTTCCTATTCTATAATTCAAATATCTAATCTAACAGATTGACTGGATAATATCTAATCTAACAGATTGACTGGATCAATTTATTTGCAATTGGAATCAAATCATATCTACCACTCTAATCTAATCTTCCGATAGCAAAATCAAATTATACTCAAATCTAATCTTCCGATAATATTAAATAATATTATCAATCTTATCACTTTCAGCCAAATTTCATGGAGAATGCTTAACGTGGTGGTGTGTTACGTAAGATGACTAGCGATGATTATATCATAATGTCAACAATTTCGAGGGAAAATTAACTGAAAGGACTACATTAAAATTTCCCACATAAGTTAATTAGCAAAATCAAAAAGTTTAGGATTGAATTGTCATATGTACAATAGATTTAGGATTTGATTGGATAATTACTTCAAAAAAAATTATATTTAGTATACTTCTTCTTTTATATTCCAGAGCTCATTCTAATTGTTGATATTTTGTAATCTGTCTATGTCTCTCCATCCTATTAATGTCTAATGCATGGTTTCTATGGATCCTGAAGTATGAAAAGATTTGTAAAAGAAAACTCCGAGAGTATCGAAAATCATCTAAATAAACTATATCGGCCATGATACACCCGTAATCATATATTGCAAGTATCAAATCAGCAAATACATTAATGACCATCGTAGGTGATAGGTAATACAAAGGGTAATAAATTTAAACCTATGCTAAGCATAATACAGCATATCGACCCTCTTGCCCACACATAATTAAGACGCAACAACAACATATATCTAACGGAATATCTTACGTATTGTGCTTTCCTCAATGCATCGATAAATATTAAATGTTTCTAAAATCTTATTTTCATAACTCAATAATTGGTATTTATTGAGGCAGTAAAGGAAATATCGTGCGGGTAGAAGATCCATGTCGTGATCCGACAGATCTCATAAAAACACCAAGTCGTGGAAATAAAGACCTGATTTTGACACACTTCAAAACTCTCCTCACATGAGCGTGCAGGAAGTGTCGCAGTCGTAACCGGCATTGGTGCATACTGGCGGCCTTCCGTAGTCACAGCCATGTAGGGTCCATGATGAAGAGGCGTTTCCATAGCTGGAGCGATCGCAACACCGCGGGTAAATAGGTCTCTGGCAACTGCACTCGTGGGCCGGCCTCCCGCACCCATCATGGCACACCGGCGGCCTCTTGCATATGCACTCGTGGGCTGGCCTCCCGCATCCATCGGAGCACATCCGTGGCCTCTGGCAACTGCACTCGTGGGCCCGCCTCCCGCACCCATCATGGCACATCGACGGCTTCTTGCATATGCACTCGTGGGGTGGCCTCCCGCATCCATCAGGGCACATCCGTGGCCTCTTGCACATGCACTCGTGGGCTGGCCTCCCGCATCCATCAGCGCATACCAGTGGCCTCTTGCATCTGCACTCGTGGGCTGGCCTCCCGCATCCATCAGCGCATATTGGTGACCCCCCGCAGTGACAGTTACATGGACAGAACCAACCACAACCCCCATGATGACATGAGATACAAACATACACCTTCCCCATCATATACCCCGGTGGGTAACCTATCACCGGTGGAGGTTTTTTGGAGGGTTCTGGAGTTTGAGGTTTATCCTCTTTTTTTTCTTCTTTTTTTGGTTCTTTTTTTGGTGGCTCGGGGGGTATGATGTCGATGCCTAAAATGAAATCTCTTCCCTTGCAACATATCTTTTGCCGGACCTTCTCGGGATCGCAACCCACCACTTTGATCTTCACCTTGTTTTGTTTCTCGTCAAAGATTAGATCTTTTACTTCTGCGTTCACAAAGTATTATTAGCTTCAAGTATCACGAACACTCAATGCTATTCCTCATAGATAGCAATATGTAAAGATGCTCTATACAACAGGCGTGATCAGTTTCCGATCCAGTCCAATGGAACCGGTCACTATTTTTTTTTCATGTTTCCATCTACATATCTTGTCATCCAAAGCATGACTAGAAACAAATTAAGAGCTCGAAACAAATCTTATACTTCAATCCAAATATGTTATTATCCAATTATAAGCTCTTTATTTCCTCAAAAAACAATAAATTAAACCCGCTAATTTTCTTGAAAAAATAAAAATAATCAAAAAAGTATATTTAGTCAATCCAATCCGATCTGATTCTCCTTTGGAATAGGGAACCGGACCACCAGACACCAATTTCACTTTTAAGAACCGAAAACCAAACCGACGCTCCTAGGAACCGCTCCAAGCTAGCTAGTTCGGTTCCAATTTGGGCGGTTCCCAATTCGGATGGTCCATTTTGCACATACCTATATTACACAATAAAGCTAACACATGTATTACAGAAAGAGGAAAGGGAAGAAAAAGAATTGATGCATACATCTATTATTCATTGACACAATAAGAGAAGTACGCAGATTAATTAAATGAGGTAAAGGCAAGGGACTCACGAGGGATCTTACACAGGATTTTCCTGATCTTCTTGTAACAGCGACAACATTGAAGATCCACTTTGATCACCATCTCCGTGACCTGTAACATTGAAAGCGAGCATAACAAAACTAGCTACAACATTGGGAAAGTATGGTCAAGAAGCTAAGTTCGAAAATTTAGATGAGAAGAACAGGAATAGAATCTAATAGAAGAAATCAAGAAGATCGATGAGATAGAGAGGCAAGCTGAGGTGAATGCGGATATTGCACCTGCTCTGCCATGTTTCTTGAGCTAATAAGATGAACTGCCTCCTGAGCAAGTTCGCCTGCTTTAAATAGCGGAACGTGAAGGTTCATGCGGTGGTTTTGGTGTCGTTTTCGTGTTGAATATTAGGAAGAACATGCGTTAAACTCATGACGTTACAATATTACATCACCAGGTCACCTGCATTATTGGTCTTTCACTTGCTTTACCATCCATTATCAAAAGAATTACACTTGATCACAGTCGATACTACAACAGAAACAGGAAAAGCACAGAGGCGACTACTAGAATTTCTTGAGTGGGTGTGTTGGGTTGAATCATATCATTTACATGTTTCGATGGTTTGCTCAGTACATGCAATGGAAATCGTATGGATTGCCCATCGAGTATGTTGCAAAATATTTGCTTGAACAGTAATAAACAAAACAAGAACGTAACTTAGATATTGGATTCACTAGTTCAATCAGTGTGACTTACTTCACAGGGAGAGAAACATAGGGTTCAACTATAGATTAAACGATACAAAGGAGATTAAAATCATATTTGAGTCACTCAAATAGGCTAGGTGTTTTTTAGCTTTCACCCACACCCAATAATCGGCATGATGTTTAATTCCCATCTCTTTTCACAAAGGAGTTCACAAATCTCATCACAGGATTTATTAACTTCAAACACAAACTCGTTCTTTCATGGATGCACTTCACGATCAGCACTTGAACTCCTGAAAATTGTCCATAAATTCTATTGGAAACCACCAAGCAGGAGACCACATTCTGATCATCAATGGCATTGAACAAATACGACCTCCTTGGAGAATATATATCTTAAACTTTAAAATGGAAACTTTCTTGAGCTGTCTCCAACATTTGACTAGGAAATTGCTGTACTTCCCACACCAACTTTACATGGTTTGCTCCAAAGTCCAAGTTGGTCTTTGAAACCGTGACATGATTCTAACAAAGTATATAAAACGACATAATATTATGTCAAACCATGTCAGAATATTGAAAAGAAGAGTTAAGCATATGTGAAAGTGGTAGTGATGATGCAATAGAAATTCAATACCTTTACATGGGGAGATTGTGAAGAGGGACTCAAATCTCTAATTGTTAATATATGCAGTTAGATCCACCTTTACTCAAAAGCTTAAACTAATGAATTATATGTCAACTAAGATTTATAGGTGCATCTTAACAAAATGATCAATGTAGAAAATATTATATAGAGACACAATGCATGGAAGTTATGAGAAACTTAAGAATGCAAATCAGGCTTCATCTTCCTACCAAACCCTCACAACCCTTGGGAAAAAGGTACGAAATCTAGAAACTCTACTAAAAATGAGATTATTTTTATGAAATAGGTTAAAGAGTGATCGGTTCTAAGGTGAGGGTAGAAACCAGACCAAGTATAGTCGGTCAGCAGATTGTGAAACTAGGAATTGGTCCACCCAGTCCTGAAACAAGACCAGACCAGACTGATTGGCCTTCGATCCTGAAACCGGTGATTTCTTGTTCTTCTTCTTATTTGTTTGATTTATTATATTCCCTAAAAGCAGGAGTTCTCTCATATTAAAAGAAAAATTTATTAATTACAGTTTGCTTCAGAATATATAAATAAATCATGGCTAGTCCGTCAATCCGATACTATTGGTCCGGTTCTTTACGTGGAAAGTAGCTTTTCAAACAAAAATAATAACAATATGAAACCAAACTACATCAGGAAATCAAAGGATAGTGGAACAAAAACAAAATTGAATAATTCTCCTACTGCACGTACACAATTTGGTCGGCGATGAGGATAAGGATCATGTTGGTCTTTGGAATAATTCTATTTTGTTTCTCTCCATGCCATTCGCAGCCTTTTACTATTACGTTGATTTTTTCACGATTAAATAGACAGCTCTAGGATTAGGGACCGCGAATATAACAGTGGAATCCATCAGTGAAATGAGCATGACCTATCGATTGGAAAGAACAAAGAAGCTTCCCTCATCAGCTTCCCGCGAATATTAAATAGACTGATTGTGTTTTTTTTTTTCTTTCTTTCTTTTTACTTCTTCCTCAGCTGCTCAGACAATGGACCAAAGACAAAGGCTAGCAAGGCTTGCCCTTATCAGATTTGGAGAGGGCTGACCTAGCTGGAATTGCCCTCGTATGGACCAACATTCAGTGAAGGAAGAAGGGGAAAAAAGGAAACAAAACAAAAAATTAATTTTAAACTTCAAAAATTATTCTCATTACTATTGGCCATGTTACATAGGACGGGAGGCATTCGTGTTAGCGATTTCGAACCAAAATTGATCAGATGGATCACATTGAGAAATTGTCAAAAGGTGAAAAGTTTTAGACATAATTGGTATACAAATACAATAGGCTTGGGAATTTTTTTTTTTTTGGTAATTATTTTTAAAAAAAATGAGTTATTTAAAAGAAATAAACTCAAACAGATAACATGGGAAATTAGCTACACCCATCAATTAGAGACAGAGACAGAGAGAAGAGGGGGCTGTTCCATGTTCCTGGGGGCCCTAATGGAATGACGACGTTTCTCTTTTGGATGGGAATGGGTCGAGAGAGAGAGAGAGAGAGAGCATGTGCTCCTACCTAATACTGATAGCTGCCCACCAATTACCACTTTGTTTCTTCCTTTGTTCTGTACTTTCTCCTTTTTCTCTTTCTTTCGGTCACGGCTCTTGTAATGATGTTAGATTCCATCCCTAATATGTGGTTTTCTTGCTTCGCCGTTTCAGTGTCGAAATTGGTTCTCTCGAAAGTAGCGAACCCAAAGTCAAGGATGAAATAGGAGCAACTTTTGTTTTTTCATTTGACATCGAAAGATTTCACTAAATGGGTGAATGATAAACTCAAAATTAATTTATCATGTTCTCAAAAAATAGGTTTTGGAAGATGGCTCTTGTAAATGTTAGATTTTTGTGGTTTTCTTGCTTCGCTGTTTCATTTTGGTTCTCTCGAAAGTAGCGAAAAAATTTTTAATAAAAAATATTTCACTAAGTTTGATAACGACAACAAAAATTTATACTCTTTTTCTAAAAAATAAAAATTTGTTTTATAAAAAATAAAAATTCGCTTTGATAACAACACAAAATTTTCTCCTTTCAGCCGATGGCAGACCGACGAACGGCGGTGACAGATGGAAGCAACGACGGACGGTGGTCAACAACAACGGATGAAGAACCGATTAACAAATGATGAGAAAAAATTTTATTTCTCATTTTTTGTTCCAAATAGAAAAGTAGAAAATTTATATTTCTAATTTCTATTCCAAACCTATTTTTATAATAGAAATTTATTTTAGAAATAGAAAAAACATAATAAGTTTATTAAACAGATTTCTATTTTGGAATAGAAAATTTGTTTCTTCTAATTGTCATGCACCCCAAAGTGTTGCCAAGTGTCAAACCACCATTAGACAAGAAAAAGTACTAATTTTTTTCTTTCCAAATAATTTGTTGGTAACTTATTACGCTTTTATGAAATTTAATTACTTTTATAGTTTGCAATATGAGACTGACTTGTGATCAATTACAATTGAAGATTGCATAATTAATTGTTTTTGGCCATAAGCACGTAAAATTAATTTATCATGTTCTTAATGCCAAGCCAGTCTTCTGAGGTGCAAATCTTTCTCTGAGACCCGAAAAAGAAGACGTTCTTTTATATGTTTGTATTATGTTTGGCTTGATCGAGTGAAATTCATGAATAGAACGAGAAATCCTCATTGTTATGAAAATGTTTCAGATGGGTTTAACATCAACTGGAAATTTTCTCTCTTCTTTTGTTCTTTTAGGTTCTATGCTTGAAAATTATGACATTATAAATAGTCTTTGGACTTGTGAGTTTTTATATTTTTAAGAAATATAAACGGAAATGACTTCCGGTGAATATATAAACTTGGTGCATCATATTTTTCTAGCATCATAAATGTTATTATTGTGAGAATGTAGCACTTTTCCAGATATATGTCTCTGCCAATTTCCTTATATTGATTGACATGGCGATTTGCTTTGAGATATCAACTAGCATTATAAGGAAATTTATTGTTGGACGTAATTGATCAATATATTAGGCAATACGCCATGCCATGAACACTTGTTTATTTCTCTTCCAATTTCCTGAAATTGCTGGACGTAATTGATCAATGTATTAGGTGCCGTGCAAACTTCTTTAGATGGCAACTACAATTATGAACTTTCTTTTTAATTATTGTCCTATTGTTTGTAGGATATGGCTTGAATTTGTCCCCCAACAATATTTAGGATAATTCTTCTCAATTAATTTGTCACAATGACTAAATTCAAATCTCGCTAGTAAGGGGTGATTGAATTTTCATAATGATTGGTGAATTATCTTTGGAGCAAGTGTATGACTTTTTTGGTAATGGAGAAATAAGTTACTTTTCAAGATAACTTAGTTTTCCTTTCAAATTCAATCCAAGCAATTCGGTCATACACAAAGAAATCATTAAAGCTTTGTATATAAATAACTCAATCTTACGTGGATCATGGAATTCTCTGATTTTGGTCAGATAGGGTACTTCACCTACCGCATGGATTAAACTGAATACTGATGGGGCATCTAAAGGCAAACCATAACGTATTACTGCAAGGGGTTTATTTAGAAATAAATGGGGTGAGTAGCTTTGTGGTTTTGCCGCATTCTTAGGAATACGTTCATCGACACACGTAGAACGTTGGGCTTTGTGGTTGAGACTCAATTTCGCAAGAAACTTGGTTTTAATAAGATCATCATGAAGATTGACTCCAAAGTCATCATTGATCTTGTTAGTCCAAAGTTGATGATTGATACTGCTAGCCCTGCTTTGTTTAAAGATATCAGATAACTAATGTGCTTTGTACTTTTGAATTTAAAGTGAAACATAACTTTCAAAAATGAAATTGCTCTATTGACAAGCTTTCTAATTTTGGAACTAATATGCATTTGGATACTAGTTTATTTTCATTACCCCCTATAGAGTTACTTCATGTTTTATTATATAATAAAATAGGGATAATAAATTACCCGACGTTAAATTTTTATAGTCAACTTTAGCCTTTTTTTCATTAAAAAATTGAAATCAGAAAACCATTGGAAAGGCATAACGAATGTTTTTAGCAGTTGTTGGAGAGACAGAGAAACGAACAGCCAGAAGTCCCTCACATTTGTCATTGTGTAATTTAATTGCTTGATCATGATTATGTGTTATCGCAACTCAAACTTAGCGAATCCCAACTTGGAGAAAAATTGAAGGCCAAAATTTTGTCGATTTATTCCATTTTGGCAACAATAGTACTTAAATATGAGCAACTACTTAAGTATAAAGATGGAAGGCCACATGAAACTTTGCACAAAATGTGCCTTTCATGGAATAATATGGGTCATATAATGAATTTGACCAAGATAAAATTAAGCAAGGAAAAATCAAATTTGCCAATGATAATGAGGCACATGATGACTTTTAATTATCCAATTTAAAATAATCAAATGATCAATGAATCATTCGAATATTTTAGAAGGGGATATTTATTTACTCCAAAAAATAAACCAACTTTTGTTATTATCGATGTGTGATAGACTTAGTTGATAAGAGCAAAGTTTAGTCATGATCAAAATTATTGTTGATATGATGAATCAAGAACTTGAGGAATTGACAGAAAGTGGATTCGACCATTTTGGATGCAACCATCAAAGAAGTAACTATATAATTGAGTTGAAGAAATCGTCGAGATGGTGGAGTCGATGAAAATGTCAAGGTAGTGGAGTCAATATAACCATTTGAATATCCATAGGTAACTGTCGATTATAGGCTTTAGATAGTCACATCGTACTCTTCAAAGCCCCCGGCACAAACAAACTTATTATGTTTCAATTTCTACACTATACTTATAATTTCCACAGCCGCATCGTTGATTAAATTCCAGCATGTTTCTTAATTGTAGTTTCCAAATCTGCGCCATCGATTAAATTACGGCATGTATTTTTGCTGTAGATCTTGGGTGCCTTGTCATCAATTAAATTCCCAAATCTTATCTTTATATTCTCGGGCTACATCATTAATGAAATCCCGCATAGTTTGTATACATATTGCTCTATTTGAAGTGAAATTATCAATTCCCTTGTCTACTTGTGATATTTCGTATCCAAAATTGCCACAAAATCTATCTCCTCTAATTAAAACCAAAGAATGACTTTTGGTGAAAGATATTTTTCTTGTCGTGACCTAAATTTTCCGATGCACCACCTAAAATTAGGCTAATGGGTACCAAGCCTAAACTTAGCTCGGGCTCTCCCAAACCCATACTAATTCGCGACTTAGGTTCAAGTTCTTAACATGCAAATGATTTTTTAATTAGGAATCACCACTAATCTATTTTTGGTTGGTCGATTAGAAACCCAAGTAAAGTAACAGGAGATTTACTTTACTCCTACGAACCAGAGATTATGAGTTCGGGACTAAGTTACACTAGATTTCTCTAACGCCCTTTCGGTACATTTCCCTTTTTATTTTAAAAAATATTTTGCAGGCAATTGAATTGATTTTAATTTACCTCTCTAACATGTGAGGTGATCATGCGGGTGTGCAAACCACCAATTAAACACCCAAATGAAGCAATGAATAAATTACATGACTTACCTCATAGCAACGAAAGCACTTGCAATGTTAGCTCAGAATTCACATCGACAATCCTAGATATGATTTCTAATTTGGTTTTCACTTTATTTAATGAGAATCATGCAATGCATGCTACTAATTTAACATGAAATGATATGACGTGGCAATATGACCTAAACTATATAACATAAATAAGCATGCAATCTATCTTAAAGCATGGTATTAGTTTATTCTAATTTTTTTTTTGTATTTTCTCTGAAATTTGAAATTAAAGGAATGCAACAATAAAATATGCAATCTAAATTAATCAAATGACCTAATTTTAATGACGAACAATTTCTAACTAAATGAACCTAGCAACAATCACTAGATGATGAAAATTTCATAAACCTAATCCTACATGTCTAATTTATTAACCTAAACGCTTTGATGCAAAATTTTGATTTTTTGATTTTGATTTTTGATTTTGTGTTTTTCCAAGATAAGTAATTATCAAATAAAAAATCAAAATATTTAACAAATAAAGGATTGAAATAATCGAAAAAATAACATGTTGTCATATTAACAATTACTCTAACTCTAAACATCATGACAAAGAGTTCAAAATAATTAAAAATCTTATCCGAAGTCTTACGAATCAAATTAGTAATTATAATGATTTAACAATTAAAATTCTACCAAAATGCCCAAAAATTAATATAACTAAAAAAATGATCTAACGTCTTACGGATCAAATTAATAATTAAAATAATTTTGGGCAAAACCTCTGCGGATAATGCAACAAGATTTATGAAGTGAATATTGACATCCAATATTACAATTTAAATAAATAAACTTAAAAAATGCTATAAAATAAAATAAAATAAGATAAATAAAAATAAAAATAAAAACTAATCTACCTAAAGGGAAACAGCTGATTAGTCGACGCCGGGCGGAGGTTGGAGCACGATGGAGGGCAGGCATGCGGCAATGGCGCTGTTGGTGGCAGCGCCTCTCAGGGCTCCGGCGAAGGCTGGATAGCGGATAGAGGCGGAGTAGCAATGGTGAGTGAGCAGAGGTACAAGTGTAGTGGCATAAGCTGAATGGAGGTAGACCACCGATTTGTTGGGCTCGAGCAACAGAGGCGCGGCATCATTGACGGGCGAGCAATAGCATCGTGGGTTGCAGCAGTGGTGGTGAGCAGTGGCGTCGAGGCGAGCTCACAGGTGCAGAGGCTCAGCGTCAGATCGTTGCGGGCAGAGATGTTATGGCATCAGTGACGGAAGTCACGGAGGCGAGGCTGAGGCGTTACTGGTGCGATGGCTGATGCAAGGGCATTGGGGCTGCGGTGCTACAGAGTGGGCACAGAGCTACTGCAAAATCGTCGTACGGAGGAGGGGGCGCCAAATATCGGGCGGTCACAAATGGAGGTGTTACAGGGGCATCATCAGGTGCTGGCTCGAGCAGAGGCGGTGGGCAACGGCAACGCAACAGGCAACGTCGGGCACCAGGTCGAGCAAAAGTCGAAGGCAAGAGCGTTGCTACTGCTCGAAGGCCAATGGCGCAGCCTGGAGACTGGAAATTTCAATGACCGGTGATGCAAAACTCCTGGAGAAGATGAACAATACGGGTCTTGTCAATTGTTCTTTTTTCTTCTTTTTTTTTCCTAATGGCCGGCCACTTCCTCGTAGACTTCTTTATTGCAACACTCTTTTTGACTTTTTTTCCTTTCCACAAACAAACGAATTTTTGTTTTCTCTCTTCAATTTCCAACTTTAATAAAGCCCAAGAAAAGACTCATCACGTATTTGCTCTCAAATTTTTCAAATTCCCTTCGTAGTCACGAAAAATGTAGCTCTCTTTTATAGTGATTCTAGACAGCCTCTTCGTATAGTATTTTCCGAGTTTCCATCTTCTGTTGCATTAAATCAAAACTGTAAATTAGAGCGTGATTTCGCAATCAGCTCGATTTTGCTTAGATTTCTTCCATTTTGTAAAAATTCTTACCCTTTATCCATCTGATTTTTAAATTGCTTCTACATTTATCAAAATCTGAATATTCATTAGAATTTCAAACTTCCATACATAATCAATCAAATCAATTTTCCCATTTTTTCCATTTTTTCATTTTATTTGTTTTGATACATTTTTTAGGGGTTAAAATTAATCCCTAATTTATATGCAAAAAATCAATGACTAGGTCACCAAAATTTAGGTGTCAACAGCTGCCCATTTTTTAAGGTGAGCTCGTAGAGGTTGCCTTCAAAGACAAATTGAGACCAAAATTTTGATCATGCATATGTACTGAATAACTTTTTTTGTTTTTTTTTTTTTTTCTAAAAAAATGAATCACATTTTGAAATGCAATTTATGTGATGCATGATAATGCTTATGCAAATGATAGAGGAACCTACCTAGAACAACTTACCTTCAAAGAGGGTAGAGTAATTCAAGATAGTTGGTGTTACATGTCCAAGACCCGTACCATTCTACAGTCGCCTAGAATAGTAACATGACTTTACAGATAGACTGCTTTCCTAGGACCTGTACCATTCTACGGTCGCACAGTATGATAGTGTTTGGTTGTGTCTAGGACCCGTACCATTCTACGGTTGCCCAAAATGTGGAAATAAATGTTGTCTAGGACCCATACCATTCTACGGTCGCTTAAACGGGGATTTACTTTCCATGACTCATACCATTTTACGATCGCCTGAATGGGGAAATAGGTGTTGTTTAAGACCTATACCATTCTACGATCACCTAAACTGGGATTCATTTTCCAAGACTCGTACCATTCTACGATCACCTAAAATGAGGTTTTGCTTGGTTAGGACCCGAATCTTTCTTCAGTCGCCTTAATCAAAATGAATATGGGAAAAATCTTTGGGGGGCAACTCCATCAAATGCCAATGCTTGGAAAGGAATACATGTACAATGACAAATATTTAAGGTATGGATAGAAATATACTTACCTGGTGACATCTCTGATCCTTAGGGATATGTCTCCTAAATTAATGAAGTGACTCTGGGCTTTGGAAGCACACCATGTTTATGAAAGGGAACTTCGAGCTACGGAAGCACAGTGATTTGATAATGGGGACTCTATGCTACAGAAGCACACCAAGTCAGAAATTTCGAGCTATGAAAGCACACCGATTCAATAAAAGGGACTCTGAGCTATAAAAGCACGCTAGGTCAATATAAAGGACGCCGGGCTATGGAAGCATGCTGGGTCGATGAAAGGGACTTTAGGCTACGAAAGCACGGTAGGTCAATATAAAGGAGACCGGGCTACAGAAGCACGCCGGGTCGTTAAAAGGGACTTTGGGCTACGAAAGCACACCAGGTCAATATAAAGAATAGCTTTATCGAGTCAAGTGTCGAGAATACCCCCACAATGACAAGTATTTAGAATATGGGTAGAGATATACTTACCTAGTGATATCTCTAATTCTTGAAGATATATCTTATGGAACTTAAAAAAACTGTGGAGGCATCTCACCTCCTGATAGAAATAAATTTTGAAACATTAATGATGCACATTGAATGTTCATGATGATTTCTCATCTCCTAATATCATGAGGAATTCTGAAAAGAACCTAAATGTCAAGAGCTCTTGAATTACCTGTCAAACACAATTTAGAGCAAAAGTGCATTCTCCAAGAAATAAACAATTAAGGCTATTATAGAGTGCATACTTCAAAATCCACTAAAGTTTTTATCAATTCAATCTGGGTTTATGCATAATGACCTTTGCATCACCTAAATTTCCACTGGGGAGAATTATCATTCAAGACAATTTTCACTCATAACATGGATTTCCTAAAAATACTAAACGATGGACTTTCAGTTAGAAAGAACTTTCACTCAGTCTCATTTAGAATGGCTATTTTATGAGAATCACTTAATCTTATCATATCGACAGGGGTCCAAGTATACTCACAAGCGGTACGACCTTACCAATCTGAGGAGTCTTTAACAGGGACCATAATGAGGGCTTGGTCAATGGCTTGAAAATGGACTCTTCAAGTCAAGGCTATTGAAAGAACAGCTTCACAATCATCTCCAGGTTTACAAGTTAAGAACTCTACAAAATGAGAAAGAAATAATCCTGCCCCCACTTCTTCAAGCGATATTTATAAACATATGAATTCCTACATTAATTCAAGTGTGCTAATCAGAAGAGACTTTGCAAGGGACGTAACATAGGCTGGGTTCATGGGTTAAGAAATGAAAGGATCATTAGGCTTAAAGATAAGTAAAGGATGAGAGCTAATGATCATCTTGGCATTGCCACCAATTTTCTTTTTCACCAAGGATCATCTTGGCAATGTGCTCCACTAACTGTAGAAGCTCGGTATTTGTGTTCTTTAAATGCTACTCCATGAGGGATGCAACCTTTTACAATTGATAGTCACCTCTCTTGACTTGTTTTTCATTTTCATCTATGGGCATCGGCCTTGCTTTTATCAGGCACACCACTTTTTCATGCCCCTAGTTTTCATGCATTTTTTTCACTTCTTTTTCATGGGCATTGGATTTACTTTTACTAGGCACACTACTTTTTCATGCCCCTTAGTTCTATTTTGATTTTAATTCTTGCGCATAATGTATGCATCAAGGAATTATACTTTAAAAGACAATCAAACTTTCAAGGGTATTTATTTGTCTCTTGCCTTGCCCTAGTGTGGGGGATGATCACCAATTGGGTTTAAAATAAATGAAATTGCAGGCTCAAGTGGGCTATGCAAAGGATATAAGTATGTAGGATAGAGAAGGAAATGCTCTTCGTCATCCTAAGGCACTTAAATTACCACATGAATTCAATGTAATAGCCCGATTTGAAGATTGATGCAAGTGAGAGCAAGAAAATTCTTTTCATTTTCCTCACCTCATGATGTGGTCTTACCTCCAATTTGCCCCGATGTGGGTTCTTGACAGGGGTAATTTGAAAGAATTTCCACAAGTGTATATAGCTGAAAGAAGTTTAAGCAATGGATTAGTTGTAGCATTTGGGATAGAGAAATGAATTGCCTCACATCATTTCGATTGTCATACCTTTTGCAAGAAAACTCTTTACCTTGTGGATATGAATTTTCCTACACTCTTCTCACAAGTGCATGAGTAGGGGACTGTGTATAGGATAGGGTTTGCCTTTCATCATCCTAACTCATCTCATTTAATATGCTCAATTCATTCCACATCATTCATTAAATTAGTCTATCTTGATGCTCCTTAGTAGAATTGGTAGACAAAACATGTAAAACTCATCATGCAAAATCCCCCTTTTTAAAAGAGCCAAATAGCTTTAAGCATGAAAAATTGTCAAATTCAAAAAAATTTACCACACCAAAAGAAATGGTTTTAAACATTCATGCGAGGAATTGTTCCACAATGGGATTGCTTCAGTAATTGATGTCTTTGGATTATCTCTATCATTTAAGATTGAAAATCCACTTTTTCCCCTACACAAGAGAACATGCATGAATATGATACTATCAACATCAAAGTAAAAGCAAATGGAATATCCATTTTTAGCTTGGGTCGAGATTTTATCTCAGTCGGGTCACTACCAAAATTTGTCATGCCCCCAATCTGTCACGTTAACTCTTTAGAAATGTATCATTGACAGTTGGGCCAATTGCAACTTGGTGTGCCTTTTTTAGATGCCTTCTCATCAGACTGAAAAAGTAATGCTCTAAAATATGAAGTAAATGAGTCAGAAAATTAAATAGAGCTGACCTAATGCATGCTTTTAGAAATGGCTTCAAAAATGATTCTTTTTATTCTTTTTTTTTTTTTTTGGATTTTTTTGGATGAGGAAGCATGAATAAGCCCAGTCCTCAGAATTCTCCTTGGATGATATTTCTTTTCATTGTTGGATATCGTCACCAGGCTGGTTTAGCATACCCCATCATGTCCTTAAAACAAAACTTGTAATTTTATTGATATTCATCAATCAAATTACATTTATTGGAATTAAAAATGCGATATTCAAGCATTAAAGCAAAACAGAAGAAATTGAAACCAATCCCTGAAAAGCAATAAAAATTCACACACAAGGGAAGGTGCAACTGAACATGCCCTTAATTAAATAAATAAAGCGATCTACCTAAGACCATGAATCATGCATGCTTGAGTTCTTCATCCTCCTTGATCTTGTGATGCAAACCCTCCAAGTCAGAGATTCTTCTTTCTAGATATGTCACTATTCTCTTCGTGGTCGCATTAAATTCACCTACCTCAGGAAAATGAGACGATTCAAAAGTTCTCTTGGCTCTCATCTTCGAGTCGCAGTTTCTCACTAAAGATAGAGTACCTATGTCATCACAGCCCTTTTGCTTGATGAGAAAATCCACTGTAGCAGACAATTCATCAACTTGACTTTGGAGGTCTACAATTCGCTTGTTCATATTGTCAATGATACGGTCCAGCACATCGTTTTGATCCGCCATTTTAGCTCTCGACCGTGTACGGATGGGTGAACGAGATTGCTCCATAATCACCTAATTCAAATAAATTGGAACATGTAAGCATGAGGTGTAAATAGAGAGCTAGTCCATGACAGCAATCTAATCGATTTTTTTTCATTTTTTTATTTATTCTTGAAAAGTCTATGCAAGAAGGGAGTTTCATAAAAATAACTAGAAAATTAAAAATAGTACACCCTAGCAAGAACTAAATTTCCTAAACACGAATTAGGAAAGGCCAAAATTTGAAACTCCCTAATGAGAACAATAAAGACATGAATTGAAAATAAACAAAGTTTTTTGTTATTTTCCAAATGATTCATTGCATGGCAATTTCCTCATTTCATTTCTAAAAAGGAATTAAATCAATGATTGACCTAGATTTTCATGGACTAACCCAAAAGTACAACAAAATAAATTGCATGGTATAGGGATAGAAGACTTACTTCACCAAGGAAAATCAACAGCAATCACATAGACATGCACATGAGATGTGAGGCTCGATTTCTACTTAGGCGGCTTAACAAAGTGGAGCTAAGAGGATGATCTGACCGTTACAGTCTCGCATTAACGTGTCAGGTCCTCCTAACTCCGGCTCAATCAAATGGAATGCCCAATAATCACGCAGTCTTGTGGATATGAACAAACACATCAGACACCATGAAAAAAAATTTGGGGAAGAGAAAGTCAACCTCTACATAGCAATCTCGCTTTGGAGGAAGTATCATTCTCAACGCCATCCTAAAAATCCTCTCTCAGCCCAAGTCCAACCGTAGCTTGTATGTGCAATAGTGTAGTACTAAAAGCAGTAAAACATGCACAACAGTTTAAATGCAAACAACACTTCTATAGTTTAAATTCAAACATTAATCCTTAACTCCAACCTGCAAGACAATGGTTAGAAAAGATTATTCCCCTTATACCTCCCATTTGCAAGAACATTTAATACCTTAGAAATGTTAGGGACGTACCTAGTGTCCTCACTGCCAAACAAAAATGTTTTTGAAAGAAAAAGAAAAAATGGCCTAAGTCCATTAAGTGTTTTAACACAAGTCCCCAACGAGTCGCCAAGCTGCCATGGCCTAAATTTTCGGTGCACCACCTAAAATTAGGCTAATGGATTACTAAGCCTAAACTTAGCCTGGGCTCTCCCAAGCTCATACCAATTCGCGACTTAAGCTCAAGTTCTTAACATGCAAATGATTTTTTAATTAGGAGTTGCCGCTAATCTATTTTTGGTGAGTCGATTAGAAACCCAAGTAAAGTAATGGGAGATTTACTTTACTCCTACAAATCAAAGATTGTGAGTTCGAGGACTAAGTTACGCTAGATTTCTCTAACACCCTTTCAGTACATTTCCCTTTTTATTTTAAAAAATATTTTGCGAGCAACTTGAATTGATTTTAATTTACCTCTCTAACATGTGAGGTGATCATGCGGGTGTGCAAACCACCAATTAAACACCCAAATGAATCGATGAATAAATTGCATGACTTACCTCATAGCAACGAAAGCACTTGCAATATTAGCTCAGAATTCACATCGACAATCCTAGATATGATTTCTAATTAACATGTAATCACTCAATTTTGGTTTTCACTTTAATTAATGAGAATCAGGCAATGTATGCTACTAATTTAACATGAAACAATATGACGTGGCAATATGACCTAAACTATATAACATAAATAAGCATGCAATCTATCTTAAAGCATGGAATTAGTTTATTCTAATTTTTTTTGTATTTTCTCTGAAAGTCGAAATTAAAGGAATGCAACCATTAAATATGCAATCTAAATTAATCAAATGACCTAATTTTAATGACGAACAATTTCTAACTAAATGAACCTAGCAACAATCACTAGATCATGAAAATTTCATAAACCTAATCCTACATGTATAATTTATTAACCTAAACGCTTTGATGCAAAATTTTGATTTTTGATTTTGTGTTTTTCCAAGATAAGTAATTATCAAATAGAAAAATAAAAATATTTAAGAAATAAAGGATTGAAATAATCCAAAAAATAACATGTTGTCTCACAGTCAAATTAACGATTACTCTAACCCTAAACATCAAGACAAAGAGTTCAAAATAATTAAAAATCTTATCCGAAGTCCTACGGATCAAATTAATAATTATAATGATTTAAAAATTAAAATTCTACCAAAATGCCCAAAAATTAATATAATTAAAAAAATGATCTAACATCTTACGGATCAAATTAATAATTACAATAATTTTGAGCAAAACCCCTGTGGATAATGCAACAAGATTTATGAAGTGAATATTGACATCCAATATTACAATTTAAATAACTAAACTTAAAAAATGCTATAAAATAAAATAAAATAAGATAAATAAAAATAAAAACTAAAACTAATCTACCTAAAGGGAAATAGCTGATTAGTTGACGATAGGTGAACATTGGAGCACAGCGTAGGGCCTCCACCCAGCGTAGGGCAGGCAGGCGGCGACAGGGTTGCTGGTGGTAGCAACTCTCAAGGCTCTGGCAAAGGCTGGACGGCGAACAGAGGCAAAGTAGCAATGGCGAGCAGGCAAAGGTACTGGTGCAGTGGCGTTGGCTGAGTGGAGGCAGACCACTGGTTTGCTGGGCGTGAGCTGCAGAGGCACAGCATCAATGACCGGTGAGCAGTAGGGTCGCAGGTCGCAGTAGTGGTGGTGAGCAGTGGCATCAGAGCGAGCTCACGGGTGTAGAGGCTCGACGTTAGGTCATTGCGGGCAAAGATGCTGTGGCATTGGTGACGGAAGTCAGAGGCAAGGCTGAGGCGTTGCTGCTGCGGTGGCCAGTGCAGGGGCATTGAGGCTGTGGTGCCGCAGCAGTGGGCACAGAGTTGCTACAAAATCATTGCACGAAGGAGGGAGCGTCAGACACCGAGCGATCACGAACGGAGGCACTGCAGGGGCGTCGTCAGGTGCTGGGGCGATGGCAACGCAACAGGCATTGTCAGGCACCAGATCGAGCAGAGGCCGAAGGTAGGAGCGTCGCTACTGCTCGAAGGCCGGCAATGCAGCCTAAAGACCAGAAATTTCAATAACCGACGGTGCAGCAAGAAGAACCCTTGGACAAGATGAACAGTAAGGGTCTTGTCAATTGTTCTTTTTTATTCTTCTTTTTTCTCCCAATGGCCGGTCACTTCCTCACAGACTTCTTTATTGCAACACTCTTTTTGACTTTTTCCCTTTCCACAAACAAACGAATTTTCATTTTCTCTCTTCAATTTCCAACTCTAATAAACCCCAGGAAAAGACTCCTCACGTATTTGCTCTCAAATTTTTTTTAATTCCCTTCCTAGTCACAAAAAAATGCAACTCTCTTTTATAGTGATTCCAGACAGCTGCTTCGTATGGTATTTTCCGTGTTTCCATCTTCTGTCGCATTAAATCAAAATTGTAAATCAGAATGTGATTTCGCAATCAACTCGATTTTGCTCAAATTTCTTTCATTTTGTAAAAATTATTGCCCTTTATTCACCTGATTTTTAAATTACTTCTGCATTTATCAAAATCCGAATATTCATCAAAATTTCAAACTTCCATGCATAATCAATCAAATCAATTTTCCCATTTTTTTCCATTTTTTTCATTTTTTTTGTTTTGATGCATATTTTTAGGGGTTAAAATTAATCCCTAATTTATATGCAAAAAATCAATGGTTAATACCTTAAAAAATCACAAACTGGTACACTTGTGACAAATTTACCCCAAATTATTTTTTTGACCATGAAAATCCCAAACCGGTACACATGTGACAAATTTACCCCGACTAACTATAAAAAAAAAAAAAAAACCATAAAATGGTACATTTATGACAAATTTACCGCAAACTAAATTATTCGACCACAAAAAATCCCAAACTAGTAAATTTGTGACTAATATACCGTCTGAAAAAATAGATTAATATCACCCAAAAAAATCACAAAAATTATAAACTGTGACAAACAAAGTGTAAAATCCCAAATTGATATACCGGTCAATTGTCACGTGTTATTTAACTTTATAATTTAACTAAAATTAACAAAGGATAAATTTGTCACAAGTGTACCGGTTTAGGGTAAATTTGTCAAATGTATACTAGTTTGGGATTTTTGGTGGTCAAAAAAATAATTTGAGGTAAATTTGCCACGGTTTTTACCGGTTTGGGGTTTTTCAAGGTATTAACCCAAAAATCAATGACTGGGTCGCCAAAATTTAGGTGTCAACATCGCTGCAAAGTAGAATTTCAATAAAACAAAGGCAAATTAAAAGCAAAGCTATCATCTTGCTTGAGTTTCATTTTCCATCATATATGAATCCATTACAGCCAGGATGAGCTATGCTGTGACTTCATATTCCCAATGTCTGAAAGTTCTCTGATGACTGTCGTCAAATCATAAAAATCAAGACCGGTAGAGAGACGAAATAGAGGGAATGATGCCCCACTAGCAAGGGGGAGGGGTCACGTAAACGTCGATAATTCATGTTCATGCTTAGCTGTAAATTAACTGACAGAACCAATTTGATCTCTCTCTCTCTCTCTCTCTCTCTCTCTCTCTCTCTCTCTCTCTCTCTCTCTCTCTCTCTATGTGTAAGAGATCATGTTGGCGATGTTGTGTCGAAAGTTCCTTGGTTGCGAAGCTGACAAAACCTTCTTGTTGACACCTATTTTAAAATTTAATTTATCTTTTAGAAAATAATAATAGAGCATTTAGTTGTGGAGGGAATTTTTAAAAAAAATTGAACCAAATTTCAAAATTTTAAAAGTTCGAAAATTGTGTGATTTTGGAGCTGCTAATTTGTTGAACGGTTGAGTGAATATCTCACCTGCAAAAACAAATTGGAGTTTTTCTCTATAAATAGAGAAAAGGGAGCTTTGATTCAATGGGGTTTCTCTTCGTCGGGGGTCGAAAAAAAAAAACAAGAAAAGAAAAAGTCAAGAGAAGTTTTGCTTCTACAGAGAGAGAAAAAAGTAAAAAAAAAAAAAAATAGTAAAGGTTGATTTCACCTTTACAGTTCATCATCTTCCCCAAATCCTCACCCGCCGCTGCTGCAACTCGCGGAGACCCCGACGCGCCGACCGTGCGTTGCACCGGCATCGCGACGCCAGCCTCCAACGCACCACCGCCCCACGAAGCTCGCCGCGACGACCTGACGCCACGCCTCGCCCACCGACGCTCGTCGCGCCACCGAGGTCCCCGACGCCTGAGTCCTCCTCCGCCGAGCCCTGCCCCTGTTCTACTCGCGTTTATTCCGCCTGAGCGCCCGCCGACGCTACTGCCGAACTGCGCCAAGACCTGATGCTCAGCTGTCATCGTGCCGCTATTCCTGTCGCAATCCAACACCGCCAGAGCCCACATTGTTGTTGCTCGCGTCTCCTCGATGCCCGACAGCAAGCCCCGCGCCCTGCGACACCCCCTCGCCGGTGTCAATCTTCGCTGCCCCGTGCCAGACGCCCACCTGCCTTGCCTTGCCAGAATCCCCCCCTCGCCGATGATCCCCTTTGCCGTGCCAATGAACCCGTTGCCTAGAATCAGCCGCACGAGCAAACCGTGAGTGAGGAAAGCAGGAAAAGAAAAAGAAAAAAAAACAAAAAAGAGGGAAATTAGGTATTTTTATTTTCTTTTTCTATTAACTTTATTTTATTTATTTATTTTAAGTTTAGTTGTTATTGTGAAAATTTGAAGTGATCTTTATGGATTTTGTAGGCATTATCCATAGGTCTTCCACATAATTATTATAATTATTAATTTGACCCGTAAGATGTCGTCATTTTTTTAATTATTTTAATTCTTGGAATTTGTTGATAGTACTTTAATTGTTGAATCAATATAATTATTAATTTGATCCGTAAGAATTCGGATCAGATTTTTACTTATTTTGAACTCCTTGTCGTGATAATCAGGGTTAGGATAATCGTTAATTTGACCTATGAGACAACAGGTTATTTTTTCGATTATTTTAATCCTTTATTTGATTGAATATCTTGATTGTTTAGATTTAGTTGATAATTGTTTTTTTTCAACCCCTAAAAAAAATCTAAAAATATCTTAATTAGGATTCAGTTTGTTTTGAAATATTTTTTGTTATCATGCATATCTAGGATAGGGATTTCAGTTTGAAAAATATAAAAAAAATGCATAAGTCATTTAGGATTTTAGTTACATGTTTAATTACGTGGCAATTTATATTAATTTCGAAATTAATATAATAAAAAAATACACAAAAAATCATCATGCATATATCATGTTGAATTAGGGCATTCTTTGCACGTCATCGCATATTAGATAAATTGCATGTTAGATTAAGATAATATCTTAGTTTAAATTATGATTTAATGTGACTTAATCCTTAGTTTAAATTAGATAGAATTTTAATCTAGCTAGATCATTTTTGCATTTTTAAATATAAATATCAAATGCACGTCATTTAGTTTTTATTAAGTTCATTTAATTAAAAATTCCTTGTCATTAGACTAAGTCATTTAATAAATGTCATCTTAGTTTAAATAATTTTGTATGTCATTGCATCGCATTGCATGTCATTAGAATTAGGTCATTTAGATTGCATTTAATTGTTGCATTTCTTCATGTCATATAGTTTAGGTCATGCTGCCACGTCATATTAGATTATTAGCATGCATTGCATGATTTTCATTAAATAAAGTGAAAAAAATTGAAATTGCGTGTTAATTAGAAATCATATCTAGGGTTGCTGATGTGAATTCTGATTTAACAATGCAGATGCTTTTAAATTGCTTCTAGGTATGTTTTGCAATATTTAATTGCTTTCTTGAGTGTTAAATTGGTGGTATGCACACATGTATGATCACCTCACATGTTAGAAGGATAAATTTAAAATCAATCCAAATTTCTTGCCAAACATTTTGTTTTAAATGAAATAGAAAGGTACCGAAAGGGCACTAGGATAGTCTAGTGTAACCAAGTCCCCGAACTCATAAATCTCTGGTTCGTAGGAGTAAAGTAAATCTCCCGTTACTTTACTTGGGTTTCTAATCGACCCACCAAAAATATATTAGTGGCGACTCTTGATTTAAAATCATTTGCATGTTAAAAATTCAAACTTAAGTCGCGAATTGGTATGGGCTTGGGAGAGCCCGAGCTAAGCTTAAAGACTTAGTAAGCCATTAGCCAAATTCTAGGTGCTGAACCTTGAAAAATCGGGTCGCGACAGCTTGGCGACTCCGCTGGGGACAGAGTTAAAACTCATAGTGGACATAGGCCTGTTTCTTTTTTTTTTTTTTTTTTTTAATATTTTGTTTGGCAGCATGGATACCAGGTATGTCCCTGATTTAAGTGTTAAATGTTTTTGCAGATGGGAGGTATAAGAGGAGTAGTCTTTGCTAACC
The DNA here is from genome assembly GCA_016097615.1 of Eucalyptus dawsonii. Classification (NCBI taxonomy): domain Eukaryota; kingdom Viridiplantae; phylum Streptophyta; class Magnoliopsida; order Myrtales; family Myrtaceae; genus Eucalyptus; species Eucalyptus dawsonii. The sequence goes on from CM027873.1 coordinate 52,636,906, forward strand.
CTTGTTTTGCAGGTTGGAGTTAAGGATGAATGGTTGAACTATAGAAGTGTTGTTTGCAATTAAATTGTTGTGTATGTTTTATTGTTTTTTAGCACTACACTATTGCACACACAACCTGCTGCCGAACCTAGGCTGCGATAGGATTCTTAAGATGGTGTTGAGAATGATATTTTCTCTAAAGCGAGACTGCTATATAGAGGTTGACCTTCTCTTCCCCAAAAGTTCTTCATGGTGTCAAATGTGTTTATCCATATCCGCAAGAGTGCATGATTATTGGGTATTTCATTTGACTGAGCCGGGGTTAGGAGGACCTGACACGTTAATGCGAGACTGCAACGGTCAAATCATCATCTTAGCTCCATTTTGTTAAGCCATCTAGATAGAAATCGAGCCCCACATTTCATGCGTGTGTCTATGTGATTGTCATCCTTTCCCAATGAAAGTAAGTTGTTTAAATTTTCACTTCTGCAATTTACTTACTTGTAATTTCGTCGGTCCATGACAATAGGTTTTGTTATCCATCTTGTTCTATATGTGATGGGGAAAACTGATTTGCAATTCATTTCCACTCCCAAAAGCATATAAAATGAGATATTTTGGTTTCTTAGTTCAATGTTTAGAGACCTTGATTTCAATTCAGTGCTTTCAATTTTTAGTTCAATGTTTAAAGACTTGAATTTCAATTCTTAGTTCAATGTTAGGAAGTTTGGTTCAATGTTTAAAATAAATTTTGAATAAAATCAGGCGATTAGATCATTGTCATGGACCAATCTCATTTGTTATGATACTTACTGTATTATTTTACATTGATAGGTGACAACACGACTCACTTAAGATCGCCAATTCGTACTCGTTATAGAGCAACAATGGCTGATAACACTGAACAAACACGTGTTGCTGAACAAGCTCGCGTTGCTACCCTTGAATCGGAGATGAAGCAAGTCTTGAATGTTCTTGAGCGGCTCTCTAAGCAAATCGACTCTCTCCAAGCAAACACTGTCCCACCAGCTCTGCAAGTTGAAGTGGTGTTACCACAACAGGCTCCCATGATTGATCTAAGAGGCAAGAATACAGCTGATCCGAGAGATAAAGGCAAGAATACATCCGCAGTTGGGCCACCTACCTCTGGTGATTCCGAGGAGAAAATTACTGACGTGCCTCAAATTGTTGTTGATGAGGAGGTAAAAGTGATACACTCGGCTGTACCGAAGACGGAACAGGAAAAACGCTTGATAAAAATTGAGGAGAAACTCAAGCAGCTGTAGGGTTCATTTAGCCAAGTCCCAACTGATCTCTCCCATTATGCAAAGATCAAGATACCAAAGAAGTTCAAAATGCCAGACTTTGAAAAGTATGATGGCACCTCTTGCCCAAAGATCCATCTGCAGACTTATGTGGTCAGGATGACCCAATATGTTGATAACATCCCCTTGATGATTCAATAATTTCAAGCAAGCTTGATAGGACCAGCGTTGCAATGGTACATCATGAAGAAGATTAATCTGCTGGAGACTTGGGAGGATTTGACAAATGCCTTCTTCAAGTAATATAAGTATAATATTGATGTCACTCCATCTCGGGAAGATTTACTTCGCATTGAGAAGAAGAGGACGGAATCTTTCAAGGCATATGTCACGAGATGGAGGATTGTAGCCGCTCAAATAACTCCAGAGCCAACAGAAAAGGAGCTGATGGATTTGTTCATGAAGACACTCCCGCCTGAGTATCGAAATCGAATGCTGGGATCGACTACCGAGTCATTCAATCAGCTAATCCCTGTTGGCGAGTGAATTGAAGTAGCATTGCATGATAGATGGGCATCTGATCAAACCAGCTCATATGGGAGAGTCTCAACCAAGAAGGATAAGGAACTTGTAGCAGAGGTTAATGCAACTTATGTGCAACCACCTCGCCCTACCTCGAACACCCATCAAGGAGGAGCACGACCATTCTTTGGCCAACAAAAGAACTCTTCTAGGCGTCAATTTACGCCTCTTCCTAAGCCATTATCAAAGATCTTGCCAACCCTTCAGAAGAAAGGATTACTCGCTAAGGAGCCTAAGCGACCTAATCCCGAGCGTTTCCCCAACTATGATTCTTCCAAGACATGTGCTTACCATATGGGGGAGGTAGGGCATTTTGTTGACAATTGTTATACGCTGCAACACAAAATCCAAAATCTTTTGGATGCCAAGGTGGTCTCATTCCGCGATGCACAGCCGAACATCCAGAATAACCCACTCCCTGACCACCCAAAAGCTGTGAATGCCATTTTCAGTTTTGATACTGAGCCCACCATATTTCAGATGATGCATGAGGAAGCAGAAGTGATGGACACCTAGGGGCAACCAAGTGGCAAATTCGATTACTTTGTAAAGTATTCGGCTCCTCTCAGCTTCTATTTCGACCCATGGGATATCATCCCAGATGGATGGGGTGGCATAGATGATCCCACACCTCCAAAGATTGAGAGCTCTGATGACGCACTTGAAGGAATGACTGAGTTGTCTGAAGATAATTTAGTGTTTGCCATCAACAAAGCTCGAGAGTAGGAAAATTTTAATTATTTGCACACTCCTCTGCGCAGGAGTCTTTATTGCTTTCCATATTTGCATATTTGCATTTTCAATTCTAAAATTTCCCTTATTTCAATAATGTAATTTGCTTTTCATCCAATAAAATACATGAAGATTTTCATTGTTTTAAGGGCATGTTGAAGTACACCAAACTAGCCCTGTGATGAAATCTTACCCAAAAGAAAATGGCAATGAGTTAATTTTGAAGGCTGGGCTTCTTCATGTTCCCTTGAAAAAAAATTTCAAAAAAAAAAAAATTCCAGCATGCATCTAAAATACCCTGATTGTTTCTTTTAATTATTTGCTTTATGTTTCAGGTGCAGCCCTCCGCACATTTAAGGAACCTCTATGAGCTCCCTTGCAAAGAGGGGCAAGACACAGACACTTAACAGCTTTGACTTTATGATTTGATAGAGCATGGCATTTTTATCATTTCAGAATGTTTTCAGATGATATTATGCAATTTGTCAATTCCACTTGAAATTTATCAAAATGGATAATTTAGTGAAAGATGTCGAGTTACTTGAACATGCTAAATGAGGTGTGAAAGGCAAGCTTTATCCCATACACAGTCCCTTGTCTATACATTGTGAGGTGAGTATGGAAACATTTTGTATTTTAAGGTGAAGAGTTTTCTTGCAAGAAGTACGACAACTAAAATGACGAGGGGCGGTTCTTTTCAATACTGGTGAACCCTTGTTTAACATTTCTTTGAGCCCAAATACTTGAAGAATTTCTTTCATACTACCCCTGTCAAGGACCACCCCACATCGGGGCAAATGGAGGTAAGTTGATATTGAAGGAGAGTGAAATGGATAGAAATTTTCTTGCTCTCACTTGCATCAATCTTCAAATCATGCTATTACATTGAATTCATGTGGTAATTTAAGTGCCTTTGGATGATGAAGAGCATTTATTTCACTACCCTACATACTTATACCATTTGCATAGCCCACTTGAACCTGCAATTTCATTTCTTTAAACCCAGTTGGTGATCATCCCCCACACTGGGGCAAGGCAAGAGACAGATGAAGACCTTTGAATGTTCGAGTGTCATTTAAAATATACTTGACACACGCATTGTGCGCAAGAACTAAAATCAAAATAGAACTAAGGGGCATGAAAAAGTAGTGTGCCTGGTAAAAGCAATGCCAATGCCCATGAAAAGAAAATAGAAATGATTGATGAATTGGGGGGCATATAAAAAGCGGTGTGCATGATCGATGCCCATCATCAAAGAAAATGATTTTGAGAAAAGATCTCCAGTTGAATAATCATTGGCATTAGTGATAAACTCTTGAGCCAATAAAGAAATTTGTCAAGAAGACAATCCGTGGCGAAGAAAACTGGTGGTAATGTCCAGATAATCACCAACCCTCACCCTTTACACACATTTTGAGCCTAACGATCCTTTCGTTTCTCAACCCATAAACCTAGCCTATGTTACGTCCCTTACAAAGTCTCTTCAGATTAGGGCACTTGAATTAACATAGGAATTCATATGTTTTGAGCATTGCTCAAAGAAGTGCGAGCAAGATTATTTATTTCTCATTTTGCAGGGGTCTTGACTTGTAAACCCGGAGATGATTACAGAATTGTTCTTTCAACTGCTTTAACTCAAAGAATCCCTTTGCTAAGCCATTGACCAAACCCACATTACAATCCTTGTCAAAGACCTCTCAGATTGGTAAGGTTGTACTGATTGCAAGAAAATTCGAACTCTTGTCGACAAGATGATGATAAGATTGAGTGATATATTCCCGCATCAATGGTCGGGACAAATAACCCCTCCTAAATGAGAGCGAGTGAAAAAAGCCTTTTCACACCAAAAGTGTCTCGTTTAGCATGTTCAAGAGATTCACAGCTTAGTGAAAATTGTCTTGATATTTTTTCCTTGTGGAAGTTTGAAAAGCCATCATGCATGGACCTTCATTGAATTTTTCCTCAAAGACTTCAATCATCTTGGTGCTTGATGAGAATTCCGAGTATCCATTTATAAATTTCAAATGTCTAGTTTGAGTTCTAGATGTTTGAACCTTTAAACACTTGATGTGATTTTCAAGTGCTTGTCTTTTCAAACATCTGATGTGATTTCCAGATGTTTAGTAAAATATTTTCAAATTTCTAATGTGAACCCCAGATATTTGAACCCTCAAACGCTTGATGTGACACCAAGTGTTTGTCTTTCCAAATGTCTGATGTGACTTACAGATGTTTAGTAAAAACCCCAGATATTTGAACCTTTAAACGCTTGATGTGATACCAAGTGTTTACCCTTCTAAAACGTCTGATGTGATTTCCAGATGTTTAATAAATGTTTTCAAATGTCCAGCATGAATTCCAGAATTTGAATCTTTAAATGCTTGATGTGACTTCCAAGTATTTATATTTTCAAACATCTGAATGTGATTTCCAAGTGCTTAGGATCTGATGAGAGTTCCAGATCTCTAAAGACTTTGAACCCTTTCAATTATCTGAAGAGATTTCCAGATGTTGGTCAGGTCTTATAGGAATCATTTCACACCTAATAATACTTTTCTAAATCTCCAGATAAGTATGACAGGTAGTGTTCTTCTTTACATTTTGCATTTCATTAAGCATGGAGACATAGAAATATATGCTCTCGACAAAATCATTGCATTTACATTGCATTATTGCATGACCTTGCATTTCAAAAAGAATTAAATTTATTTGAAAAAGAGGTCATTAACATTTGCATATACATTACATATTCATTTTGCATTCATTTTGCATTTGCATTTCATTGAGCATAGACACATTGAAATATATGTTCTTGACCAAATCATTGCATTTACATGGCATTCTTTATCGCATGACATTGCATTTATTTGAGTCCATTTCTTTTATATATATAAAAAAAAAAAAAGGTCATTACAATTAGCATTTGCAGATTCATTTTGCATGGTTTAAATTTATGTGTCATTTATCTTTGAAGGAAACCTCTACGAGCTTCCCTTCAAAGAGGGGCAGCTGTTGACACCTATTTTAAAATTTATTTTATCTTTTAGAAAATAATAATAGAGCATTTAGTTGTGGAGGGAATTTTAAAAAAAAAATTGAACCAAATTTCAAAATTTAAAAAGTTCGAAAATCGTGTGATTTTGGAGCTACTAATTTGTTGAACGGTTGAGTGAATATCTCACCTGCAAAAACAAATTGGAGTTTTTCTCTATAAATAGAGAAAAGGGAGCTTCGGTTCAAGGGGGGTTTCTCTTCGTCAGGGATCGAAAAAAAAAAAAACAAGAAAAGAAAAAGTCAAGAGAAGTTTTGCTTCTGCAGAGAGAGAGAGAGAGTGCAGTGGACAAAAGAGAAAAAAGAAGTGAAAAAGTGGAAGAAAGTCAGAAAATGGCAGAGGGAAAAGAGACGTGAGAGAGAGAGAGAGAGAGAGAGAGAGAGAGAGAGAGAGAGGAAAACAGTAAAGGTTGATTTGACCTTTACTGTTCATCATCTTCCCTAAATCCTCACTCGCCGCTGCTGCAACTCGCGGAGACCCCGACGTGCCGACCGTGCGTTGCACCGGCACCGCGACGCCAGCCTCCAACGCACCACCACCCCACGAAGCTCGCCGCGATGACCTGACGCCACGCCTCGCCCACCGACGCTCGTCGCGCCACCGAGGTCCCCGACGCCTAAGTCCTCCTCTGCCGAGCCTTACCCTGTTCTGCTCGTGTTTATTCCGCCCGAGCGCCCGCCGACGCTGCTGCCGAACCGCGCCGAGACCTGACGCTCAGCTGTCATCGTGCCGCTGTTCCTGTTGTAATCCAATGCCGCCAGAGCCCACATCGTTGTTGCTCGCGTCTCCTCGGTGCCCGACAGCAAGCCCCGCGCCCTGCGACACCCCCTCGCCAGTGCCCCGCTTCGCCGAAGTCCCTTGCCGGCGTCAATCTTCGCTGCCCCGCGCCAGACGCCCACCTGCCTTGCCTCGCCAGAATCCCCCCTCGCCGGTGATCCCCTTTGCCGTGTCAATGAACCCGCTACCCAGAATCAGCCGCACGAGCAAGCCGTGAGTGAGGAAAGCGGGAAAAGAAAAATAAAAAAATAAAAAAATAAAAGAGAGGGAAATTAGGTATTTTTATTTTCTTTTTCTATTAACTTTATTTTATTTATTTATTTTAAGTTTAGTTGTTATTGTAAAAATTTGAAGTGATCTTTATGGATTTTGTAGGCATTATCCGCAGGGTCTTCCACATAATTATTATAATTATTAATTTGACCCGTAAGATGTCGGGTCATTTTTTTAATTATTTTAATTCTTGGAATTTGTTGATAGTACTTTAATTTTTGAATCAATATAACTATTAATTTGATCCGTAAGAATTCGGATCAGATTTTTAGTTATTTTGAACTCCTTGTCGTGATAATCAGGGTTAGGATAATCGTTAATTTGACCTATGAGACAACAGGTTATTTTTTCGATTATTTTAATCCTTTATTTGATTGAATATCTTGATTGTTTAGATTTAGTTGATAATTGTTTTTTTTCAACCGCTAAAAAAATCTAAATATATCTGAATTAGGATTCAGTTTGTTTTGAAATATTTTTTTTTTTTATCATGCATATCTAGTATAGGGATTTTAGTTTGAAAAATATAAAAAAAAATGCATAAGTCATTTAGGATTTTAGTTACATGTTTAATTAAGTGGCAATTTATATTAATTTCGAAATTAATATAATAAAAAACTACACAAAAAATCATCATGCATATATCATGTTGAAATAGGGCATTCTTTGCACATCATCGCATATTAGATAAATTGCATGTTAGATTAAGATAATATCTTAGTTTAAATTATGATTTAATGTGACTTAATCCTTAGTTTAAATTAGATAGAATTTTAATCTAGCTAGATCATTTTTGCATTTTTAAATATAAATATCAAATGCACGTCATTTAGTTTTTATTAAGTTCATTTAATTAAAACTTCCTTGTCATTAGACTAAGTCATTTAATAAATGTCATCTTAGTTTAAATAATTTTGTATGTCATTGCATCGCATTGCATGTCATTAGAATTAGGTCATTTAGATTGCATTAATTGTTGCATTTCTTCATGTCATATAGTTTAGGTCATGCTGCCACGTCATATTAGATTATTAGCATGCATCGCATGATTTTCATTAAATAAAGTGAAAATAAAAATTGAAATTGCGTGTTAATTAGAAATCATATATAGGGTTGCTGATGTGAATTCTGATTTAACAATGCAGATGCTTTCGTTGCTTCTAGGTATGTTTTGCAATATTTAATTGCTTTCTTGAGTGTTAAATTGGTGGTATGCACACATGTATGATCACCTCACATGTTAGAAGGATAGATTTAAAATCAATCCAAATTGCTTGCCAAACATTTTTTTTAAATGAAATAGAAAGGTACCGAAAGGGCACTAGGATAGTCTAGTGTAACCAAGTCCCCGAACTCATAAATCTCTGGTTCGTAGGAGTAAAGTAAATCTCTCGTTACTTTACTTGGGTTTCTAATCGACCCACCAAAAATAGATTAGTAGCGACTCTTGATTTAAAATCATTTGCATGTTAAAAATTCAAACCTAAGTCGCGAATTGGTATGGGCTTGGGAGAGCCCGAGCTAAGCTTAAAGACTTAGTAATCCATTAGCCAAATTCTAGGTGGTGAACCTTGAAAAATCGGGTCGCGACACTTCTCGAATGAAATAATTCTGCATTAAAAGGAGGTAATCGCCATCTTTGCAAATTGAACCTCATTCGGAAGTGCAAGGTTTATCTCCACTGGAACTCACACGAAGGGTGGAATCTTCGGCTGGATCTATCAATGGCCTAGAAGAGCCATTGTAGTTGATCTAGTGAATTGGTTATGCACGTGTAAATGTGACTGAACATCCAAAGGTGACATCATAATCATTTGAATTTTTCATAAGATTAAAATCGGCAACTATGATAGGGTGCAAAATATTATTGTTGAATGGATCAATCCTCAAATAGAAAAAGATTTACAACCAATTGTTGAAGGAGCTTGGGGGTAAATCTACAGCTACATAGGAAACTTCTTTACCTTTAGGAAGCATCATAAATGTCAATAATATAAGGGAAATTATCCAAAAAGTCTTAAACATAATACACTCTGGTCAATTTAGCAAAAAATCTATCAATTATGTCAAAATTGAGTCTTAAACATTTTCATGTTTTACTAATTGAGTCTATTTGACTAGTTATAGCTGAGAATTGCTAACGTGGATGCTAGTTGTTTTACGTGGCATGACGGCACTAATATAAACAATTTTTATAATTTTTCAAAAGAATTTTGAATTTTTTAATAAATATTTTTTATATTTTTCCTTCTTTATTCTTGTGTTTTTTTCTTTTCTTTTCTTTTCATTTTCTTTTTTTTTCTTCCAAGCTCAACAAGGGCTACTAGCCAAATCTCTCCAATCACAAGCAAGGGCTTGTTGACCCTCAACGGTCAAGAAGCTTTCAACAATGGCAGGCAAGGGTCATAGCCCTTGCCCAAACTTGAGGAGGGTCAATCAGTCCTCACTGGACTTGGTAGAAAAAAAAGTAAAAAAAGAAAAAAAAAAAATTATAAAAAATTATCAATGTCAATGCCAGCTGTCCTACATGGCATTATTGGTGTTTAAGTCAGCAATTTCAAGTTAAAATTGATTGAATGAAATTGAAAAAATATAAAAATGTTTATGATTCAATTGGCATAATTAAAAACGTTTAGAACTTGATTGGTCAAAGTGCAAAATATTTAGGACTTTTTGGATAATATTTCCTAATATACTGTATGACTTTTCTCATTTAGAGTTTGTTTGTTTAAAAGAAGACTATTTCAAGAAGTTGTTTACCGACTTTTTAATGTTTGAATGATGGAAAACTAATCAGTTTTTTTAAAACATTTTTCATAAAACAAAAACAACATGATTAGATTTGGGAAAAATAATTTCCTTTTCTTTTTCAAAAAGGAAATCACTTTCTCTTAATCCCAAATAAATGAAAATTAACCAATTTCTTTGAAAATAATTTTCATGGAAAATATCTTTCTTTATTATGAAACTTTCAGCAAAATAAACGCATCATTTTATTTATCATCCTATTTCCTTATATTGACAAACACGGCTTAGTACTTTGAGATATCAATTAGAATTTGAGGGAAAGAAGTTGGTGGACGTAATTGATTAATACGTCATATCAATTTGTGTTGCCTAACCTATTTAAGATGGCAACTACAATTCCGACCGGACATGAAGCTTTTGCCTTGCATAGTATTCCCTCCAATGCTTGGATGAATCTCAATCATTGATTTATAAAGATGAATATTGTATATACAATTGAGATTTGTCGAGATACCGAGTGTAGCAATGTATGGAATAGCATGTCTCCATCCTAATATTATATATCTTCCGCACATTTTATAATCCTCAACAATGACCTTTTTTGCTTTTAAAATCAAAAGCAAGACACTCATTTGGAGGCCTCGTCAATTATGTCTTTTGGTAGTGTAGGAGGGAGAGGGAGGGAGGGCGGGAGAGAGAGAGAGAGAGAGGCGACTAGCCTTGGCAAAAAGATGTTTATTATAATTTGTAATATTTTGTCATTCTCCATATTGATGCCTCGATATTAGTTAATGTCGAATTTCCCCTCTAATATTTCGTTCTACAACTCCTCATGAATTGAGAATTATCGTTACCAAAAGTTTGTTTTTAAGGATGAAGAAATGTTCTTTACCTCAATATTAGTTAACATCAAACTTCCCATCTAATTCCCCATCCTAAAAGTCCTCATGGATTGAAAATTGTCGATACTAAAAATTTAAAATTCGCTTTTAAGGATGAAGAAATGTTCTTTACCACAATATTAGTCAACGTCAAATTTTCCCTCTAATTCCTCGTCCTAAAAGTCATCATGGATTGAAAATTGTCAGTTACCGTAAATTTGCTTTTAAGGATGAAGAGATGTTCTTTCTAAAATGTGACACAAGCGCTTTATGAGTGCACGTCTATAACGATCTTTCTTTAACGTCCAAAATACATCTAATGAATATCATGGTCACAAAGGAAGTTAGGACACTGGTCCACCCACTCCAAAACGAAGGACACTTTCTTGTAGCAACTACTAAAACAAACTGAGCACATGAAGCGAACTTGAAGGATGCTCTTAGACACAATTAGGAGCCACTTGTGTTAAAGTTAGACGTACCGAACCAAAGCTTTGCAACTAGATTAGTCACTATCTTTCACTGAAATTTGCACTTTGCTTTAGTCTAGCCAATATAGCCATTTAAAAAGCAGGGCTATTATTTTGCTTGAGTTTCACTTTTCATAACATGTGAATTCTTTACATTGAGGATGAGGGGTACCATGACTTTGCATACTAATGGTGATTTCATCAAGAAGTCATCTTCTTTAAGAAAAAAATTACAAAATCTATCTTCAACTTTACTTTCCACAGTAAATATCCAAACTTTTGCAGTCCCACACACCCCATTACCATGTTGTTAGATAGTATTGGGTCTCTCTTATTCCAAAAGTTAGTTTAAATGGTGAGGTCTTCCTCACATATAAAATGACCACTAATTGGAACAACCTCATTAATCCCCCTCAAATATCGAGCTTGGGTGGAAGCTGCGTTAATCCATTACTCTCCCATGTGACTATTAGGTCTAGACTTCTTGGCAATCTAGTCTCTGACATCAATATTGGATGGTCTTGGGCCTCTCTCAACCAAAAAACTAACTCAAACGGTGAGACTCTTCATCGCACTTATAAACTAACCATTAGCTCCTTACAACCTTAATAATCTCCCTCTCACACATCGGTTATGGGTTGGAGTCATAATAACGCGTAACTCTCCCTTGGACCCAAACCCGTTCGTAACCTGAACTCTAGTATAAGTGTTGGGTAATTTTTTTTTTTTTTTCTAGTACAAGTGTTGTATAATGTTGATCCTCTCTCACTCCAAAAACTAGCTCAAAAATGAAGCATTCCCTCAAATTTATCAATCAACCAACCCTTTTTATAACTGATGTGGAACAACCTCAACAATGCCCCAGGTCAAAGCCGCAACAACTTGTAACTCTTCCATAACTATTGGGTCTAAACCTGTTGGTAACTTGAGCTCCATACTAGTGTTAGGTGGTCTTTGGCCTCTTTTCCTTGTCATGACCTAATCCTCTTGTGGAGCAGAGCCATTAGGTTTAGGGATATTATCAACTTCAGCCGATAGCCTTCCATTGACTCAAGCCTCCCAAACTCATACCTCCCGAATATCAAACATTTAAAATTTGATCAATTAAGCCTATGTAAATTTTGACTAAGATGTCATCACTAGCCTTTTTGGGGTCAGCAAAAAACCTAATAAGATACATGAGGATATCTTACTATTTATGTAATCACAAATACCAAATTCGAGAACTTGACTACATTAGCCATAAGACTAAAGCCTTTTTAGTACCTAACTTAATCATGCTAACTAATGCGTAGCAGCCTATCAAAGAATTTTAGGCATTGTCTTAACCATTTTAAAGCATGAAATAACATCATGGATATTTAAAAGTACAATCAAATTAATCATAAAGGAAAGCACACAAGCATCTTAATATTATCTATAAAAAGAAAAAGACAATCCAAAATGAAAAGCCCTATTGTAAAGCCTTAAAGGTCTATCCATTTTATGTCTTAATTTTTAAGGGTCTCTATATTTTTTCTGAATTTATTTTATTTTTTAGAATTTTCTGAGTTTTTAATATTTTTATTATTTGCTGGATTTTTTTATTTTTATTTTTTCTTTAAATTTTGTTTTTATTATTTTATAGATTCTTCTAGATTTTTTATGATTTTTTTTATTTTCAACTTTTTTATGATTTCCCAATTTTCTAATTTTTAATTTTTTTTCTCAAATTTCTAATTTTTCATTCATTTTCGATTTTTAAATTTTTAATTATTTCCTAAGATTTTTATCATTTTTAATTTTTTAAAATATATTTCTAATTTTTCTAATCTTTTTAAATTTACTATCATATTATATTCAGGAAAGACTTCAGACTATTTACCCTATCCGAACCATTGACCCGACCTAAATCTAGATCCGACTCGGTTGGGTTTATAAATTAAAAAAAAAAAAAAAACCAAAATTTCCTATTTTTTATTGTCTTTATTTTGATTTTCTTTTTCTTTTTCTCTTTTCGTCATTTTCCCGTGCACATTCTTCTTCTAGTCATCTTCTTCTTCACCGAAGCGTGACTTCTGCCACTCCAACCGAACAAAGACCATTCAACACCATCACAATGCGCCCTTGCTGCATCGCCTCCGGTGCCTACACCACCAACCAGCCATCACCAACCACCAATCATCTATTCCAGCCAGCATTCATCACTTCCGGCCGCACACTCTCGCGACTGCAAAACAACAAAAAATATGCAAACAGAAGTCAAAGCTATTCAAACCTAGCATTTCTAACAATTAAACAACCACGAACACACTTAAAGTGAAGAGAAGCACTTACTTGAACGACCTTGAATCGTAGGGCACACCTGCATGGGAAGATTAGCTCCAGCAAGTTGGGATACACGACCAATACCGAAAAGGATTTTTCACCAAATCACATGAAAACATGGAGAAAACACGAAAAGTGAGACAAGATTCATCAATGCAGAAGCAAATCCGAATCGATCTCAAATTTAAATGTGAATCTCCCTTTGATTTCCTTTTAAATATCTCATCAAACATTTGGTATGGAACCTAACACAGGAGCTCAAGTTTAGATGTGGATCTCCCTCTCAATGAAGCCTTCTCTACGGCCGACCTCCCTCTCTTTCTGCCTATTCTCTCTGCGATATATGGTTTCTGTCCGCGATCTGGTTTTGTGGAAAAACTGTCCTCGACCCGCCTCTCTCCTTTCGCTCAGCCGAAAAACTCTCTAGCTGGACTTTGCTCTCAGGCCAAAATTTTCCATTATGCCTCTCGCTCATTCCCCCACCTCTCATCTGACGACAACTGGATCATTCCTTCTTCTTGCGTCACGGCGGTGGCGTCACTCGCACGTCCTCCTTCCCTCTGCTGGGCGCGCGCGCGCGTGCACAGGAGAGAAAATGGGTGATGAGCTGGGCCTTCTTTTGTTAGGGTCTGATGTGGGCTCAAATCGTAGACTTAAAGGAATAAGGAAAGATGGGCCACAAGAGACAAAAGGAAGATGGGTTAAAAATAGATGGGCTGAAAAAAAAAACAAAAACATAGAAATGCGCCAGGGAAAGTGAGTTAGACGCATGGGCTGAAAGAGATAAAAGAAATGGGCTGGCCATAAAGGATTAACAGGTCCGACACTTGCTAGAGAGAATGTGCTCCGAATTTTATTTCCATTTTTTTAATCTCTATTATATATATACACACACACACATTTTTTATTCTTTTTATCTTTTATCCTTCTTTATATATATATATATTGTAAAATGAATGGATACTTAAAACGTCGATAAAAATTTGGGCGTCAACATCCCTCAAAAGGTAGCTCAAAGGATGAGGCTTTCTCCTCACATTTATAAACTGACTGATAGCCCATTCTTCAATCAATATAGGACAACCTCAACAAACGTCTCTCCGCTCCACCACATGCATAAACATGGCCAACCTCGTATCTAAGGTAGGCAATGGTCATCGTGCTAGCTAAAGATCATATCAAGGTTGTGGCCACCATGGTCAAGCTTTGCTATAGAGCTTGCGTTACTAGTGAGCTTGCAATAGAGACTTCTGACCAGCCACAACCCTCACAAGCTCGAGGTTGACCTCACAAGGCCTCGGCGGTTGCAAGCCGCGTGCTCAGGCTAAGCTCACATGTCCATGTTGTCCCAATCCTTGAACATCTCACGACAAACAGAGACAAAGATGAGGGTAAAGGGGTGTAAGCAATAGGCAAGGGGGAGGGTGACATCATTGCCGTCTGAATCATATTGGGTAGCATTGACCCGAGGGTGGCTCTTGATCGTTGATGGGGATAATTACCAAAAAAATCCTAAACTTATTATATGAATGCTAATTAAATCATAAATCTTTTAATTTGGTCAATTTAGTCCTAATACAAATGTCATCAAGCCAAATGGCAAAGTCACAATCATCTTTGTTTCATTTGTTTTCATGAAGTTCATTGAACAGTGCAGTTGACCTGCTCTTTCATAGAATGAATCACCATAGAGGCAAGCAAGAGACATGACCATGTGCTCAATGAGAGGATGAGAGAAGACATGAAGAGGACTCAATTTTATTGAAATGAAGAAATCAACAAGCAACAAGTCATGTGTTGAACATATTTGACCACATCTACCACAATACTAGACCACCAACCTTATCGATCTTTCTATACCAGCAAAGATAAAGATCCCAAGATAGCCCAAAACATTTGACTAATGTATCTTTCACCAAGTTCCTACAATAGTAATTGATGTGAGAAACTTCGAACTCAATCACATAAAGGTGATGCAGTGGCTTTATCTTCACTAAAGTAATCATAGCTCACGATAATGACCTTTATTCCCACCATAGCACTCACAAGCCGGTCTATCACATCCATTCACACATCACTGGCCTCCCCTACCCAAGATAGGAACCTTTGTTCCCACCTGGACACTCATAAGCCAATCTTCCACATCCATCATAGCACATCACCAGCCTCCTCCGCACACAATAGCATGATCCCCACGATACCCTCCATAACATGGTGGACAACAACACATCCCCATCGTTGGATACACTGGCACCATTGGATACCGTGGCGGGTAGCCCATTACCAGCTTTGGTGCCTTTGGGTGTGGCAGCATGGGTGCCTGCTGTAGAGGCTTTGGTGGAGCAGGTTCAAGGACTTTCTAGGCTAGTGTTGGCACCAACGTAGGAGCAGGCGGCTCAATGGTTTTTTCGGTGGCAAAATGAACGTGACATTCTTGGGCTTCTTCATATCCTTCTCAGGCATAAGATGATTGAATGGGAGTGTGAAGTGGTGAAGGATCAAGTGATGATGGGGTGTCAGTGACAGATTTGTATGAATGATAGAGAAAGAGAATGGTTAAGAAAGAAAAAGGTCCATATAAAATGACGAGAAAGTATTGCACAGTTGAGACTCACCAAGTCAGCAAGAAAATAATCCACTAAAGCCTTTGTGTCTCTCTCCCGTTACACTATTGACACACAGACACACAGACACTCCCTCTCTTCTCCGGTCAACCAAAGTGTTCGGCAAACTGGAAGTTCGGTGGGACTAGGAAAAAGAAACTTGGCTGAACGTATGTTGGTTCTCAGTGTTAGAATAACACAAAATTGATTTTTGAAGATTCGACCACATTGGTTGCTCAGAATTATTCTTAAGGCCTCGATTTATGGTGGGTGTCAGAAGAAGAAGAAAATGAATCGGTGAAGCATGATTCCTAATAGGCGCTTGAAGAAGGTTAAGTCCAAAATGCTATAAGCATTTAATGAGGAGAGCTACTCAAGCAAGAAGACAAATAATGCAAACAAAGTCCTTGAAGAAATTCTCCATGGATTGCTTTGTTGACTTTTGTTATTCCATTTTAATGTCTTTAGAAGGAGAGTCAAAGACTATGTATGTTAAGTGTGAGTGTGCTGCTATTATAAAGAGATAGAGGGTGAGTGTTGTAATTTGATTGAAGCCACCAAAAAAGTATTGGAAGAACAATTTCTCCCTCCAACTTGTGCCTTGTTCCAAATTTCCAGAGTTGCCATTATTTTTTTCAGTTCCAACATTTGGTATTAGAGCTAGAAATGGCATCTACCAAATCTGTTCAATTGCAACTTCAAAAATTGAATGGAAAGAATTTCAACAACTATTCCATCTAGATGAAGGTTCTCTTCAAATCGCAAGATTTATGGAATCTAGTTGAAAATGGCTACATCGAAGTGGCCAATGCTGAAGCATTAGAGGCTTTAAGAAAAGAGGAGAAATATGCTCTGGTGGAGTCCCAAAAGAAAGATCAAAAAGTATTGTATGCAATTTTTCAAGCCGTGGAGGAAATTATATTTGAAGAAATATCCACTACGGAGACCATGAAAGAAGTATGGGATATCATGTCCATCAAGTACGACTTCAAATACTTCAAGGTAATTTTGAGTCTTTACACATTAATGACTCTAAATCAATTGGTATTTTTTGATCATGTGCAAACCATCATTAACCAATTGAGGGTTAATGTTGAAGAACTTCAAGATGTACGAGTCGTAGAAAAAATCTTGAGTCTTTGACCGAAAGATTTGATTATGTCATCACAACGATCGAAGAAGGGCAAGATGTGTCAACCCTAACATTGGAGCAATTGATGGGTTCATTATGCTCGCATGAGCAAAAAATGAATCAAAAGTCTATTAGTTCAAATCGCGAGCAAGCATTGCAGAGTCGGGTCACTCTATCAAGTTGAGAAAGCTATCAAGGCGATCGAGGTTGTGGAGGAGGCAAAGGTAGAGGTGGAAATTCAAATTTCACCAGAAAATATAAAACATGTGACCAATCAAAAGTCAAGTATTTTAAGTGCAATAAAATTAGGCATTATAAATCTAAATGCCAACCAAAGGCAACGTACGAGCAAGTGGAACATGCACATGCCACCAATGCTGAAGAATATATGGTGGTAACATGTAAGAAGGATGACCTAAGCACCGTAGACACCAACAAATAGTAGTTGGTTGCTGGTGCAACAATCACATGCTTGGCCGAAAGGAGTTATTCTAGTAGTTGGATGAGATAAGTTGTGGTGAAGTCAATTTCGAGAATAACCAAAAATTCACATGATGGGCAAAGGTAGCATTATTACCAAGTCAAAGGATGGTACTAATGTTACCATTGCGGATGTTTACTTTGTGTTAGGACTTTTTTGGAATTTGCTAAGCGTTGGGCAACTTTTCGAAAAAGGCCACAAGGTTCATATTAAAAATGGAGTTTGCACCACCATAGGTGTTGACAATAAGTTGATCACAATGGTGCAAATGACCAAGAACCAAATGTTTCCCCTAACTCTTTAGACAAAGAGCCTCTTGAGTTTCCAAGCGATGATGAAAGATACCACCATAGCAACACAATGGTAAGGCATCTTTAGACAAAGAGTTTTAACATCTAAATTTTTTACGTGGACTAAAATTATTGATCTAGAAAAAGATGGTGACCGGCATGCCATTGATTGATTGTCCAAATTGTCCAGGCGAAGCGTGTCTCGTCAAGAAATAACATCGAGACTTTTTTCTAGTTGGAAAAGCCAGAAGAGCAAAACGACCATTGGAGTTGGCACATACAGGCATTTTTGGCCTTGTTGAGGTCGAATTATTTGGACAAAGAAGGTACGTGCTAATTTTTGTGGATGATTTGACTAGAAAAACTTAGGTATATTTCTTGAGAGAAAAATCTTAAACTTTTGGCAAGTTTAAAGAATTTACAGTCTATGTTGAAAAACATAGTGGCTTTAATTTGAAGACGTTGAGATCAAATAAAGTGGGAGAATTTACCTCAAATGAATTTGACAAATATTGTAAAATTTGTGGAGTGAAATGTCAATTGACCAACAACTATACTCCTCAACAAAATGGTATGATAGAAAGAAAGAACCAGACAGTTTTTGAAATGATAAAAAGTATGCTAAAAGCTAAAAATTTACCCAAGAAATTTTGGGCAAAAGTAGTTGCATGTGCTATATTTGTGCTGAACAGGTGTCCAACAAGGAGTGCTCTTGGAAGAACCCCAAAAAGGCTTGGTGTGGTAATGTGCTAGATGATTCATTCCTATGAGTATTTGGGTTCAAGGCGTATCCCCATATACCAGATGAATGGAGAAAGAAGTTGGATGACAAAAGCCAAAAGTGCATCTTTATTGGCTATAATGACACAACTAAAGGTTATAAGCTATATAACCAGTTTAAAAGCAGCTTGGGACTAGAACTAAAAGGGTGAACCTAAAGCATTACCATCGAAGATGAACCATTGGAGGGAGATACAGAAAAACCTCCATCATCTTTGACTGGTGGTGCATCATCTTCACCAATAGCAACTTCATAATCATTATTACATCATTCACAACAATTGCGGGAGATTCCAGCAAAATTCAGAGATTATGTGGTCATAAGAGATGATGGCAATGATAATGATGGAATCACTAATGAAACCATGGTAAATTTTTGTTTGTCAAATGAATATGACCCCGTATCCTATGATGAAGTAGCTATAGAGGAGAAGTGGATCCAAATAATGGATGAAGAAATCTACTCCATTGAGAAGAATAATACATGGGTGCCAACTTCTTTACCTCTTGATAAGAAGCCTATTGGTGTCAAGTGAGTATACAAGACGAAGTACAAACCCAATGGTCAAGTGGACCATTACAAGGCTAAACTGGTTGTAAAGGGCTACAAGCAAAAGCAATGTATTAATTATTTTAAATATTGCAGAGAGGTGAAGAAAGAATTATATTCAGCCCCCATGTGCAAGTGGGAGATGATGGATTTTTTATTTGATGGGCCAAGTCAAGCTTGTCCGGCTATGTTGAGCCAAAACCTGACTTATAAATGAGTGGCCCATAAGAAATAGTGCTGTTACTATTCTATAAATAAAGAGAACGTTGAATGAAGATAAAGTGAAAAAGACAACGTACTTTTTCTCTCCTTGGACAACAATATTTTCTCTCTTGACAAACGAAATTCTAGATTCTCGATTAATTCTTCTAAGATTGTAACAGTACTTAATATGTGATAAACAAGGTATGTCCGTCTCCGTGATATGTCTTTTGATTGGTGTTATATGTTTCCCGGACACGTTTCCACATTGATTTTCAGTATTCGATCGTTCGAGTATTAGTTCGTTTTTCAAGAATCTATTTCCAATAGTCGAGATACAAGGTAAACAAGTACGGGACTGAAGATCCCCATCCTGATATTGAATATATTCCACACATTTTATAGTCCTCAATTGTGACCTTTTTTGCTTTTAAAACCAAAAGCAGACACTCATGTGGGCGGGCCTCATCAAATGTGTCTTTTAGTACAAAAGTAGGGAGAGAGAAACCAACGACCAGCCTAGGCAAAGGGACGTTTATTATGAGTTGTAACATCGAATTTGCCCCCATAACTTTAACGGTGAAAATAGGAGCGGCCTCCAATTCCTAGTCCTAGAAATCCTCAAGGAGTGAAAATTGCCGTTTCCGAAATTTTGCTTTTAAGGATGAACAAAATGGTCCTACTAAAATGTGACATAAGCGCTCTCTGAGTGCACCGTGGATAACGATCTTTCTCTAACATCTGAAATACATCAAATAAATATCATGATCACAAAGGAAACCAAGACCCTAGTCCACCCAAGCCAAAATGAAGGACACTTTCTTGAACAACTACTAAAACAAACTGAGCACATTAAGCGAACTTGAAGGATGTCGTTAGACGCAATTAGGAGCCACTCGTGTTAAAGTTAGATGTACCGAGCCAAAGCTTTGCAACTAGATTAATCACTATCATTCACTGAAAGTTGCACTTTGCTTAAGTCTTGCCAGTATAGCCATTTAAAAAAGCAAAGGCTAATATTTTGCTTGAGTCTCACTTCCCATCACATGCGAGGATGAGGGCTGCCGTGACTTTGCATACTGACAGTGACTTCATCGGGAAGTTGTCCTCTTTAAGAAGAAAATTACAAAATTCATCTTCAACTTTACTTCCCACAGTAAACAATCACTTGAGTGACTTGCTCGGACTCACACACCTCTCCACGGCGTTGTGGGTGATATTTGGTCTCTCTCACCCCCAAAAGCTAGCTCAAATTGTAAGGATTTTTCTCACCCTTATAAACCGACCACTAGTTTATGCCACAGTCAATGTGAGACAAACTCAACACACATCTCTTCTCTTTACCACATGCATCGCCATTGTTCCTTTGGAGGCCGTCACCAACCTCATATTTGAGGCAAGCGAGGGTCATCGTGCCAAATCAAGGTTAGATCAAGATCTTAGCCGCCATGGTCAAGCTTTGCTATATAGCTTGCGTAGCTAGCGAGCTTGCAATAGAGGCTTGCAACCAATCACGATCCTCACAAGCTCAAGGCTGGCCTCACATGGCTTCAACGATTGCAAGCCATGAGCTCAAGCTAAGCTCGCATGCCCTCGTTGTCCCAAGCCACAAACAATCTCGCCACAAACAGAGACAGGGATGAGAGAAGAGGGGTGTAGGCAACAGGCAAAGGGGAGGTGACATCGTTGGCATCAACATCGGACTGCGTGGCGTCAACCTAAGGGTGGCTCTTGATCATTGATGGGGTAATTATCAAAGTAGTCCTAAACTTATCATATAAACATCAATTTAATCAAAAACCTTCCAATTTGGACAATTTAATCAAATACCACTATCACTAAGCCAAATGGCATAGTCTCAATCATCTTTGTTAATTTTATTTTGTGAAGAACATTCAATAGTGCACTCAACATACTCTTACATAGAATGAATCACCATAGAGGCAAGCAAGAGACATGAATATGTGCTGAATGAGAAGATGAGAATAGAAATAAAAAGGAATCGATATTATTGAAACGAAGAAATCAACCACCAACAAGTCATGCGTTAAACATACTTGACCGCATATACCACCATACTAGACCACCGACCTTATCAATCTCTCTATACCCACAGTGATAAAAGACCCCAAGAAAGCCCTGAAAAGTTGACTTATGTATCTTTCGCAAAGTTACCATATTAGCAATTGACATGAGAAATTTTTAACTGATCACATGACGGTGCATCCGGCGGCATTTTCTTCACTAAAGTAATCACATCGGCTCACGTAGTAGCCTCTATTCCCACCCCGACACTCACAAGCCAGGCTTCCACACCCCTCATCGCACATCCCTGGCCTCCCTTGCCAAGGATAGAAACCTCTACTCCCACCTTGACACTCATCAGCCGGTCTCCCCCATCCATCAAACAACATCACTGGCCTCCTCCGTCCACAATAGCATGGTCTCCCACCATACCCTCCATAACCTGGTGGACAACAACAAACACCCACCATTGGAGACACCGGCACCATCGAAGATACTGGCATTGGTGGGTGGCCTACCACCGGAATTGGCACCTTTGGGGGCAGCGGCTCGGGCACCTGCTGTAGAGACTTCAGTGGAGCAGGCGGCTTGTGCTTTTCTTCTTTTGTTTGGGTCTTTGTATTATCTGACTGCCCAACGTCCTTGACTTCGCTACCCTTCGGGGTTCCCGGTGGTTTCTCGGGCTTCTTCTCAGGCTCCTTGGGCTTGTCGAGCTGGATCTCGACGCCCTGCACCGTCTCACCACCCTTGCGAATGATCATCTGCCGGATCTTCTCCGGGCTGCAGCATACGACGGTGATCGACACCGTGTTCTGCTTTTCATTGTATATCTGGTCTCGGATTTCTTTTGTTCACAAATTAATTCATAACAAACTCAGTCAAATTAATTAACGCCAATGCAATAGTAATTACAAACCAAGAAATGATAATAATTTGAAACTAAAAAGAGGGGAAGCCAAAAAAAAAAAAAAATAGAGAGAGAGAGAGAGAGAGAGAGAGAGAGAGAGAGACTCACGGGGAAATTTACATAGAACTTTCTTGATCTTCTTGTAGCAGCGCCAGCACTGCAAATCCACCTTTATCACCATTCTGGTCACCTGCAGGAAACCAGAAAAATGAAAAAATCAATAAAGCCATGTGTATCAAATGAATGAGAAGAACAATTCGAGGTTTTCCTTCTCCTAATCGTTTGCAGACAAAAGTATCACGCGTAAGATGCAAAACAGAGAAATGAACAGGATGGACCCAACAAAATAATTACCCAAATGGTGAGATAGTTGTTCTGAAGAATTGCAATCATAGAATGATAAGAAAACGACACAGAAAAGAAAAGGCAGGTATCAAGAGAGATGAGTTAAGAGGAAAGAGAAAGAGGATTCACCTTCTTCTCTGCCATAGCAGCGGGAGAGACAAGGTCGGGAGAGCTCGAAAACGAGGTATGCGACTGCGAAGTGGTGAAGGAAGGAGCGAGTGATGATGATTGGGTGTCAATGATAGAGGAATATGAATGATATAGAATGGGAACAGACTAGTTAAGAAAGAGACCGGTCCCTATAAATTTAATAGCTTCATCTGCTTCCTTCTTAGGTTTTCGAGAAAATTGTGTATTTGACTTGGAGTCAAAGGACGAACGGTGTCAACCAAGAAATGTACAGCAAACCCGTATTTTAGCGAGACTAAGAACAGGGAATTTGACCGTACGTATGTTAGTTCTCATGTCGCTGTCACGTTGTCGTGACGCCCATGGTATTATATCACCCCCATTGCTGGTGGTGCTTGCTGTCTGCGGGAATGATTGGGTTATGGACAGATACCGCTCGTGTTTTACCTTCCATCCTCAAAAGAATTGCATCGGCAGAACAGGAACAGCCCTTGGGCGATGGCTACAATCTCATCGCTTTGCTTTCTGCAGTTGAATTTCCACCACGCGCGTTCAGCTTTTGTTCCTTAAAACTTTCGTTTTGCCCGCGCGATTTCGGTCCTTTGATTGTTGTTCTTGCATCGAATTTGGTTTCGACAATTCACTGCGCATGAACTTGGATTTCGAGGGAACTGGTAGGTGGCTGTGCTGGGGTGAACTGAACTGTTTTATACGCTTTAATGCTAAACTCAATACATGGAACTAAAATTGTATGGACTGATCACCTAATATGTCGAGCATCGAACACAATAACAAATAAAACAAGGAGTTAAACGGGGCACTAGATTTATGCGGTTCGATCAATGTGACCTACTCTAACAGACTAGAGATCGAGTGGTACGACAGAGAGTACTAGCTTTAAACTTTGAAAAGAAAAGAAAAAACCTTAATTGTTGTCTTTAACATGGGATAAGTAATAGACCGTGTTCTCCAAACCCACGTTACATGGTTTCATGTGAAGTCCAAATTGGACTTTTTTTTTTTTTAAAAACCGTGACATAATTTAACTAAAGTATATCCAAATCCCAAAAAATTACGTAAGACCTTCCTCATATGGCAAATCGATCTCCACAAAAAGCAAATCATGAGATTAAAGAACTGTGAGAAGAAACAAGGAATGATTCTGCATCGACAATAGACCAAATTACACGTACACAATTTGGTTGGAAATGTCTGTTAGATTTTGAAAAATGATTGGGGACCGCCAATGTAGTAGTGGGATTCATCTCTGTAAAGAGGAAGTAGCCATTGATTAAAAAGAACAAGAAGCTTAGTTTATCAAGTCATGTTGCGATCTCTTTTTTTCGGTGCCCGCAATCGGGTACGAGTGCCGGCGGGAGGCTAATTGTTTGGCTAGGTCTTTTAGCCTGGACTGTCCCAAGTCCACCAATTCACGACTTAATAGTCCAAGTTTTTTAATCTATAAATTAATTTTAAAATGGAGTCGCCACAAATCAATTTGGGGTGGATTGATTAGAAACCCAAGCGAAATATCGGGAGAAATACTCACTCTTGCGTAACCAGAGAAATTAGGATCGGGGACTTGATTGCACTAGTTAATCACTAATACCATTTTGGTACCTAATCTTGTTTAAACCCTAAGGTTTTTGGATGCTTGTGGGATTTTTTATGCATTTTGGGGATGAAAAACATTCTTCGGGTCTTTTTCTCATTTTTTGGACATAAAAGGGATTTTTGGATTTTTTGGGTATTTTTTGGAAAATACAAGTCCTTTTGGCTTTTTCTGAATTTTTTTTTTTAGCTTTTTCATGAAATTTTGGCATTTTTTTGGATTTTTGGCATTTTTTTTGGAAAATATGGGATATTTTTTATTTTTGATTTTTTTGGAAAATAAAACATTTGTATAATATTTTTCAATATTTTTTGGAAAATAAATTACTTTTGATTTTTCTTGATTTTTTTGGAAAATAAAACATTTTTCAACATTTTTTTAAAAATATTTTTCGGTTTTCTGGAAATTAAAATGCTTTTTAATATTTTTTCGAAAATAAATTATTTTTTTGATTTTTTTGAAAATAAATTACTTATTTATTTATTATTTAAAATATTATTTTATATTAAAATATTATAAAAACTGACTCGGGTCGAATTAAGTGGGTTGGGTCCAACCCGGCCAGGCAACCTGAGCGCGGATAGGCCCACAATGCGGGCCCGACTGAGGTTTTTCTCCTTTTTTTTTAAAAAAATGAAACAGCATTGTGGCTGGGTGTATAGGGACACCCGGCCCGACCCGACAACCTGGCTCCACAACCCCACTCCCCGGCGAACCCTACCGACCTAGCTCCGATTTGCGACCCGATCTCCGCCGCCCTCGGAATTTGTGGAATCCCTACCCGGTTCCCAATCCGGGTTCCACTTGACAACCTAGGGTCACGACCCGGAAAATCGGGAACCCTAGTGTTTTCCGAATCGCGGCGCCGAGAAGGAGGAGGAGGACTGAGGTGCAACGGCAACGACGACGGCGATGACAATGATGGCTGGGCTATAGAGAGGGATGCGACGGCGACGAAGACATCGACGATGGCGGTGGCAGTACGTTACTTGCTCGTGGCAACGGCGTTGGAACGGTGGTGGAGCTACGGCTGCGCTGGCGACAACGAATCCCAGATCTAGTCAAATTTGGGCCTTCGTCGGCCCTCCTCGTCGCTCGTGCTCTCCCCTCTCTCCCTCTACTTCCTCCTCCGGCGAGGCTTGGATCTGCAGTCATGAGTCCTTGGACCCCCCTGAAGTCTCTCAGTGGGGTGTCCAAGGGCTGCGACTCGATCCGCCTCTCTTTCTGCACGTTCGCTCGCCGACGGCCTCCCCTAGTGTCTCTTGGTGGGAGGTCGTTTAAGCTCACAACCCGCCTCCTCTCTTGCTCGCTCTTCAATTCCTCCCCCGAAGTCTCTCAGTGGGAAGATCTCGGAGCTCGTTGTGCTCTTCACCATTGTTGGGAGAAGCCTATTTATAGGCGAGGGGGCAAGCGGTCGACGGAGCTTCGACCGCCGATCTTGCAAGCTGAACGGCCTCCACCGGCCGAACCAGCATCCCATTCGCCACCTGTCCACCAGCTGCCCCCCACGCGCGTCGCCGTTTGTCCGTTCATCCTGCGTCGCATCCTCTGCGCGTGTGCTACAGAGGTAGACGGAGGAAGAAGATGACTGAAGAGGGCTAGGCTGGAGGAGGAGGAAAATGGGCCGTAAGGGCCCATGCGGAGGGGGAAGAGAGGGAGAGAAAAATGGGCTGCTGGCTTATGTTTTTCTTGCTGTTTTTTGTTTGCTTTTTTATTTGTGTTTATTATTTATTATTTATTATCCGAAAAAGGCAAGAAGGCAAAATAAAATAAAAATAACCTAATTAATTAAAAAAAATGAAATTTAGGCGTCAACAAGTCACTGTCAATTTAATTGGAAACTCGCTATCCATAGTGCAAGTAAGATTAGATTAAATCTATTGCTTGAACAAAAACTTAGAACCACAACTTGCCATTTTACCACCAAGGCATCTTGAAAGCGAATCGTGTTCCATGAATATGATATCTATTTAATGTGATGTATGGACTATATGACAAAGGTGGAGTTCTATGATGGGTATGGACCAGCTTATAAATTAGTTTACACAAAAGTTGGAGAACTTGAGAAAACCATGGATTTCATTAGGCAATTCTTTCTCCTTCTAATTTAAGATACTAGGCTTATAGCATATCACCTCCATATATAATTTGTGGTGGGCCTTTCAGCTTGCGAGTGCGTGGCTGCTGATTTTATCTTAATGCCGCAAAAGGATCGTGCACATGGGAATGTTCCCCTCATTAAATACCAGTGTTGAGCTCGTGCTAGAGGGGTGTGCAAAAGCGAATAAGTACGGAAGGTTAAAAGTAGATTGAGAATTATCTAAAAAAGAAAAATGCTCGCGCTATTTTTACCTCCTTTTCAGCTCCTTACACACATTTTCATATTAAATTGATTATATTATCCCTTGAATGTCCCACTCTTGAATTAAGATTAATTTTTGTTCTTTCTCTTCTTTTTCTTTTGTTTCAATTTTGCTAAAAGACAAAACTATCCACATCCCTTTCAAATAACCTTTTTTCACTCTAGTCGGTTCTCCCACAACCATTACATTCAATGTTTCCTTCATATTTGTTTTCTTCTAAACTTGTTCTCCATTTTTGTAATATGAGCAAGCACTAATCATATATCGTATTAAGGAAATGTTAATTCCATCTACAAGTTGTTTACTTTATTTCCCTAGATTATCCTCACGATCATGAATTTTTCAACTTCAATATTGTGGTTGATGTATGCATTATACATAATTTACTCATTTTTCATTAAATTATTTTTGTAGTGCCATCACTATAAAAAAATAATTTATTTTTTGCTTAAATGTATTTTTTGCTTAAATGTATTTTTTGATGATGAAACTATGAATGGAGAAAAATAATTAATCATGTCAACAAGTTCATTTGAAAGTTTACTAGGTAATTTAACATGAGAGGATCCTTTGAGCAATCTGCGGATGCATTTTCTTGGTCAAGGTTATGTTGTCTCTATAAAAAGGTCAGAGAGACAAATATGTTCTTCTTGGTTGCGATAAGGGAGGTAATTGTGATTGACATAATATTTCTATTAAATGTCAAAGAAGAAAGACCTTATCTCATTTGATTGACCATCCTTTTAAGTATGTTGTTATAAATAGAAGAAGAAATTAGGATCACTCAAAATATTTGATGCACCACACAATAAATAATTAAAAATTTGACTATTGCATTCACTAAATAAAATGAAAATTGAGTAGTTAAATCACATGGATTACGACATAATGACACATACTAAAGTCATAATTAAAAAATATGCGTACTAAATCCTAGTAAAAATAAGAAATATAAAACTCATTTACCCAATAATTTTTTTTTTGGGTTAAATAATTAGTTAGCTATCTACCATGTAATTTGTTTTTTTTAAAGAGGTACACAAATTTTCTTTCAAATGGAGAAAGCAAAGGAAAAAAAAACCCCAAAAAAGAAGAAAAGAAATAAAGAATTAATCTTAAGTCAAGAATAAGCCCCATATTTAACGTTAGCAAATGTTGTTTGAGAGGAGTATGGGTAGTTTCATTTTTAGTAAAATTGAAAAAAAAATGCAAGAAATAATCTTAAGTCAAGAGTGGGACTTGTGTCATGCCCACAACTACCTAGCCACGGGAACACAACCAACGGGGGGTTATTGTTGTAACTTCCTAAGCGCGTTGCCATCCCACTTCTTTTTATCTTTTCATTAAGAGTACGCAGAAGCATATATATCAACCAACACACAGACAACACAACAAATAAGCAGCCAAGAAAAAACGGCACATAAAACTTCTTTTATATCATGTTAGTACATTTAGAAAGCCCTTTTCTACGAGCACTTCCTTATTTACACCTTGCTATATCTATCTGTAGAGGCTAGAGGTAATTCCTATCTCCTCTATGGAGCCCCAACTCCAAAATTGGTGTCCATACCTACAAATTTGAAAGATAAAAGAGTGAGTCGGGGCACTCAATAACTATCGTGACCTCTTTATTTTTTTTTCGGCACCTGATTAAGGCCTACGGAGGCTAATGGTTTGGCTAGGTTTATTAGGCTTAGCTCGAGCTCTTCCAAGGCCACCAATTCACAATTTAATGGTTTGATATTTTAACATATAAGTTAATTTTAAAACGGAGTCACCACTAATCAATTTGGGGTGGGTCTATTAGAAACCTAAGCAAAATATTATGAGGAATAGTCGCTCCTGCGCAACTAGAGAAACTAGGTTTGGGGATTTGATTACACTAGTTAGTCACTAATGCCCTTCCAGTACCTAATCTTATTTAAACCCTAAGGTTTTTTTGGATTTTTGAGGGGTTTTTCCATGCATCTTGAGGAAAAACATTTTTTTTGGGCATTTTTCCATTTTTTTAACATAAAAAGAATTTTTTCATTTTTGATCCTTTTTTTTTTTTTCAAAACACAAAACATTTTTTGGCTTTTTCTTTTCTGATTTTTTTTGAAAAATTGGGGAAACATGAGATATTTTGGGGTTTTTCTGATTTTTTTTCTAAAATATAAATTATTAATTTTTTTATTTTTTATTTATTATTACTTATTAAAATATTATAAATGACCCGGTCGGATTCCCGAGTTGGGTTTGACTAGGGTCGCCAGCCAACGGCCCAGATGGGCTTGCAGCACGAGCCATAATCGGGCTTCCTCAGTCCACAAAGTTGGCCCACGGATTTTGCAAAGCCTAACTGCTTTTGACCCAAAATGGTCAAAATCCTACCCGGTTGAGATCCTTGCTTGACTTGGTTTTCAGTCAAAACCCTACCCGGTTTGGAAACCTTCACCTGACCCGATTTTGACCCAATGGGCGCCCCTCTCCTTGCTTGCATCTACGCGGTGCTGATGAGGGCAGCTGAGGCGTCGCTAGGCAAACAAACGTCGATGACGACAGTGACAACAATGGCGATGACGATGGCAACGAGCCGCGCAATGGCGTTGCGATACATCGACGGGTTGTTCAACGGGGGTGGTGTGTGACAGCCCAATTTTTTGATTTTGTTTTTAATTGAATGAGTTGGGCATTTCATCGATATGCCTATAGTTCTATTCTCTAAGCTAATCAGTTACGAGATAACTAGTCTATCTAGTAAAACCGTTGAGGGATTTTAATGCAATATAGTTGAGAATTCAACTAGAAATCGACTTCTCAACCCTATTAATCTGTAAGGGTCAATACGACACTGTAAAAATCAATCAAAGACCGGAGATAAGTCAATTCGATAGAGGTATGTGATTAGTGAGTGGGTAATTCCACTTGATTGTAAAATTTCTGTTGAACCGCACTAGACCAATTTTTTTGTCATTTCTGTATCTTGTGCCTGTATTTGAAACCTCAAGATTTTCACGAAAACCGAGAGTCGCCAATGTGTTGAAGATTTGTAATGTGGCTAAAAAATAATTGATCACGAGTCAATTGCACCAAAAATTCCTAAAAGCTACCCGATAGGTTAGGTCACACTAAAATAGCGCCCGGTTGAAATTAACTGCTAATTTAAACCCGATTTCAGAAATTGAAAATTCTGTTATGTCACGATTCATTTTAGGAACGTTGACTCGTCCTCCGAAGATTTTTCTACAAACCTGAGATTTTGGCGAAAATTCAAAGTAAGGGTATTTTGGACTGGGAAAATTAGAGGGCCGTTTTTGGTCGCATTTTTGGCAGTCAAGTTGGTTTAATTGACGAGGAAAAATCATGAGATGAATGATGGCACATTAGCTAAATTTATGGACACCAATTTGAGCTCAATTAGAGAATTCTTAAAGGGAAATTGAATCAATTTGGAGGGAAATTGTCCAAAATTTGTAGGTCCTTAGGGTGTGCAACATTTGGACCCTTGGATGGCTTGCTAAGGAAGCTAAGGCTGTGATTTGGCTAAGGATAACAGCCAAGAGGTGGTGGGGCAAGAACTCAAGTGTTTTGGATATTTGTGTGACCTCTTCTTGTAGTAGCCACCTTTTTCCTTCTGCAGCTCCTTCTCCATTTCTATGAGTTTAGAGAGCTTGAGAGAACCAGAGAACAGCCATCTCCCTCCCCCTGACCATTGATTGCCTCCCCTGTCGTTGTCGTGCACTGTCGCACCACCCGAGCCCCGCATGCCAGTCCACGCATTTGTGGGCTCGTCCGCCTGTGTCCGAGCCTTCCAATCGCGTCTCGATCTCCCTTGGTCACTGTCGCTACCTCATCGGGGCTCCACCATCGCCATCCAGCCACCATCGAGCACTGCCGTAGCTTGCAGCAGCCATTCGCCACCCATGTGATTGTTTTAGCCCAGCTTGGCCGCTCGAGCTGCCTCCTTCGGCCCAAAGCAGAACCGAAGGCTAGCAAGGGTTCTTGGATTTCTAGGCCCGTTTTAAGGCCCGTTTGGACCTTCGTTGGTGTCACCACAGGCTTGTTTCTCGCTCGACTCTGCGTCGTTGTCATCGTGGACTCACTGGCTCGCTAAACCGGTGAATTTACTTGCTAAACTCTATCTAGGGAGTTAATGACACTTACTAGATAATTAGTTTAGTCTAAGTATGGATTAGGTGGTTAGTGATGTAATTGTTTAATTATGCACGTTAGGTGGTTAGAATATACTAATTAAGGACTAGATAGATTGTACTATTTATCTAGATAGGTTCGGAAATTTTCTAGGCCTGTTTAGGTGGTTAGATTAGCATTTTCAACTTAGGTTAGTATTTATTGGATTTAATTTGCATTATTTAATTATTTTTGTAATTTATTTAATTATTTATTCTTTTCCGAAAATTATACCGGGATAGCCAATGACTGGAATTTCATGCTGATTGCGTGGTGTGCTTAATTTATGCAATTGAGTGTTAATTTGTGCAAATTGAGTGGTGATTGTGATTTTGAGTATTGATTCCAAAATTGTGAAATTTTTATATTTAATTAGAAGATCCCGGGTGTCGGGTTTTGACACTGAAAACGTTTTTAAAGACTATATCAAATAGTGGGGTTTTAAAAGGGAGGATATCAATTTCTCTAGTTCAAATTGACCGTGTACCCACACACGATTATTTTACAGTGTGTTTTTAATACAAAGAAAATGGGCAATGTACATTATTTTAATTGGGACATTTGAGTGCAAAGCACGATGTCTTGGCCGGGAATTGGATGGGTGAATGAATGGTTATGAGAACCTGTCCCTGATGTGAGTCAGGTAGATGTTGCCCCTTTATGGGATGCCCTTGTCAGCGGAAGCTGGCCACAATAGAGGCTAGACCGATGCTCTTATGTGGAATGCCGTCAACGGAGTGACGTTGCCGTGCTTGATGGAGCGAGATGATGCCTGGTTACGCCAAAAGACCACCGAATGTCAAGTAAGCCGTGCCTGTTGGGTCGTGATTAAAAATTGGAATGCGTGATGAGTGAAATTGACATGCCTGATTATCGGAAAAAAATGTGTGGCATAGTATGGGATGTGTCATAACGATTTGGCTTTATAATTGAGACCCTTGTATTTATTGAGATGAAAGTGGTGGCGTTCCAATTGATTGAGTTTGATTACTACGTATGGTTGTGTATTTGAATTATGCTGACCTGCAGGGAAGATTTGAGACAAGGTGAGTCTCTGTGGTTGTGTGATTGTGTGGTTAGGCGTAATTTCTTCCTATTATCAGTTTAGGGGGTGAACTTGCTAAGACATTGTCTCACCCCATTGTGGGCTCAATCTTTTTAGGTCCTTAGATGGCGGTTCCTTCGGAACGATTTGGTCAGCCGTGGGCTGTTACTGAGCAGCGTATACACGTCCCTGTCCTTAGTAGTCATTGGGTCTACAAATTGGTCGTGACCACCATCTGGGTCAATGAGGGCCTACTTGAGAGGATACCTCATCGATTCAGGGCGTAGTTCCGCCATGGACTTAATGGATACAGAGTTGGTCCCCTCTAGGGCTTTGAGATCCCTGTTGTGGTAGTCTATGCCACTTTTGGCAATGGTGCAGCTAACCCTCCTAATAGTGTTGTGGAGGACCTAATGCCCCCGAAGCCTATGGAGTCCGAAGAATCAGTGAATATGTTCGACTAGTGGATAGTAGGACATTTTCCTTTTTTAGGGCTGACCTTTTTGGTAGACAGACTAGTTTTGTATATAAACCTAGTTTGTTTATAAAAGCGTGTTTTGGTTGTGAAGTTATTATCCTGCTTTTCTATCCCATGCTATCTGCTGTTAGGGGTTTTGTTCATTCGCTTCCGCATGTGCAATAAAATGAATGGATCGGCGACGCGTCCTGGGATGTCACAATATCATTGACCACTGAGCGATGCGCGCGCGCTCGAGGTTTGTGGTGTGACATGGTGTCATGATATGGCAACAACAAGCAAGGCTTGCATCGAGGGACCGATGGGCACGACGGCAAGGTGGCAGGCAGTGTCGGAGGATGGTGGCTTGGTTTGAGGCGACTGGTCTGGGGCTCGATTGTGGCGACGACATCTAGGCTGTGAGGGTGTTCGATGGCACGAGGTTGGTCGACAAGCGGTACCTTGGCTGGTTGTCGGGGCATAGAGCGGCTCAGGGATGACACTGGGAGGTAACAACATGGCAAAAGTCTGGCGCAGTGACCGTGAGTCTTCCCCCCCTTCCAAATCCGGCGTCCATACGACCTCTCATTCTCTCAGAGATCCAAATCTGACCTTAAATCTCGACCTCCCACTCCGGCCGACCTCAGATCTCCAGCCACTCGCTTTCGAGCCTCCCCTAAAGTCTCTCGGGGAAGGATTTCGAGGCTTACTGTCGGTGATCGCTCTTGGTGTGGTTTTGGCCTTCCCCTGACTCCCTATTTATAGGTGCAAGGGGCCGGTCAGCGGAGGCTAGGCTGACGGTCCTTGGTGCGTCGATTGGCCTCATTTTGTCGGCCGAACTAGCATCAGCTCAGTCGCCCACCTATGTCCCCTATTCCACATTAATGGCTTATCTCCCTCACTGCCGGTCTACCCTTGCCTCAGCTCGTACCTTGTCCTTTGGTGTGTCGCTGGCCACCGCGCATGAAACATAAAGGCGCAGGGAAGAAGCTGGAAGAAGAAGGAAGAAGGAGGGGGAAAGGGGGGCCAGGTCATGCGAGCCCGGCTGTAGGGGCCCACGCGAGAGAAAAAAGGGAGGGGCTGGGCTCGTAGGCCCAACCCTGGTTGCTGCTAATTCTGTTTTCTCTTTCTTTTTTTTTTTTTCCTTTTTTTGGTTTTCTTTTCTTTTTCCTTTATTATTATCTATTCTTTATTATTCGAAAAAGAGTAGAAAAAAAAAAAGACAATAAAAGCTAAGCCTTAATTTAAAATTCCTAGGTGAAATTTAGGTGTCAACAGTAAGTAAAATCCCTAATTCTCTACTAGGAAGACATCTTATTCTCGAATCTAGTAGGTACAACACTCGCAATACAATAATGATGGTAGATCAATAGCAAATCCCTTGCTATCTCTCGACTATATGCATGTGATCCACTTTCAACTTACCAAACAAGCAATTTCACCAAACAAGCTTATCAAACAACATACAGTATTTTGCACAATAAGTTCAATGACCATCTCAAATGGTTCTTTACATACTTGTTGACACTTGCTTTTTAGCCGACGCATTAATAAAGGTAGAAAACTCAAGACTAGGTTTCCGATCGCGATAGATCCCGTTCCTTAAAAAAAATGTCATTTTCATTTATTTATTTTGCTCTATCATTGTTAAACAATTTCTCATTCATTTTCATTGACAACCCAAAAAGTCAATGGTTGACTTTTTGGTCAACCAATTAACCGAAATCAACCTCAAGTCAAACGTTGGTTTTTTTTTTTTGCATAAAAAGATTCTTAAAGGTCTTAATATCATTTTAGCTAGGTTAATTTTTGAAAATTTCAAAGTTTTGACTTGAAAATAAATCTTTTAGGAAAAATCAACTAAATGTGTTTACACATATTTAGGGCACTTGCAAAGTTCAGTCAGTGTGCCCATTGATGCACTTGAGTTAGCTTGGTGGCTAAATGTGTTCCATAGCCATGACATAACTTCGCCATGTTGTCCATGATTGTCTTTACGATCCATCATTTTGATTATCTTTCAAATGACTTTTGGGCATCACTTAATTTTTTTTTAGCTTTTGATTTGTTTGCTGTTTTAGAACGCATGTGATTGTGTTTGGCGCTTGATGACTAAATAAGTGATCTAGTGTTGGCTCAATAATTTTACTTGATTGGTTGAGAACCAAGGCCCGATGGTCTGCGTGCATGTTTACTTTCAATTATGCATGTAATTTCTAGATGTATGCATAGGTATGGTACATGATCTCGTGGGATATTTTGGTTCAAACTTAGAACCCATTTTAAGGGCTTTTAGCATTGGTTGCCATGTGAGAATACAAATGGTGGCCAATGGCTATAAGTCATTCTAAAAATGAATTTGGTAGGCATCTTATATGGATTGTTATATGCAAAGGCCCATCCCGAGGCCTTACTTAATTAGTTTAATTCATTGACTTGATTTCTTGATTGTGATTATTTTTGCCTATTTGTGATTGTGATTTTTCTTTTCTATTTTGCTATATGTACATTTCTTTCACATTGTAAACATCTAGCCTTACTATTAGATTAGAGTTAGAATAGGCCATTGGAGGTGGTGATCTCGACAACATGAAGACGACGAACGGTCGATGTCCAATTCGACCCCATTTTGTACCATTCATTCCCCGATATATCTTTTGGGTTGCTTTGTGTTATATAAATGCCCAACGAGTTGCGGGTTCCTTTCTTTTGATTTATTTTCTATTTAGGATCGCATGTTAGGTGTACCGTATTCCTTAAACTATTTTGAGTGTTTACTTACCACATTGTCTTTAAATTTCAATTGATCATCTTCCTTGCTTTTTTCCTTTAATAGAAATAGAATGGCATGAAATCAACCATCCATACATGATCATCTAGTCAAATTCTTATTTGCATGAAAAAGTAAAAAGACACGAATGAACATCCTAGGAAATACGACAAATTGTGAGGTACCAAAAAGGCCTTAATAGAAATATTAATGTAACTTGAGTCCTCAAACTTTAGAATCTCTGGTTACATAGATATCAACGGACCACTCCCGACTCTCAATTTAGTTTTCTAGTCGACCCCAAAAAATGAAGCTAGTGGAGACTCCTCACTATCATCTAAGTTGTCTTAAACAACTTATAAATAATAAATAAACTCGTTGTGAGGCATATGAACCTTAGGAAAAGGTTTGTGATCATGATTTAGCATAATCGGGATGGTGAAGTTAAAAGATGGAGTGATGCTATCTTTACATCCGGTTTCCTTTTGACCTTAGAATTGTCAATCAAGACGTAACATGGTGTCAAGGTAGAGTCACAACAAATCTCATTGTCACACGAGGTGAGAGATTGGGAGAGCTTACGACCATGACCGAGAGACTTGTGGCACTAATCCCAAATGATGAGGTGATGGCATCCTTGGAGTTACGTGCCGTAAGGATACCCTCATGGTTAACCACCTTTAAACCCTACCTTTCATGCCATTAAAAGGGGTGCCGAGGGTCAAGTTGCAATAGGCTTGGTGACTCCATAGGGGAATAGTTATTAGATAGAGGACTTGAAGCCATTTAAAATTATTGTTGTATCTTATGTAGGATCGTCTACATGACAAAGTTACGTGGAAAATGAGGTAAGTCGCTGACCTCATGTTAAATGGTCTTGTAGCTGAGAGTTATAAGGGCTGACATGTTTGTAAACCTCTTGTTTTGCAAGTGATGAAAGGATGCATGCATGTGTATTGGGTTATATTGAAGTGCTTTTTATTTAAATTTAAATGCATGTTTAAAAACTTTAGCATGACCGTTGACACCTAAATTTTTACCAAAGATCATTTACGAAAAATGGGAATTTATTTTTCCACAAAAATATTTCATGTCAAATTCTTGTATATAGATTACCTAGGCATTTAGTATAGTTTTTTTTTTTAAAATGGAAGATGCTTTTCCTAAAAAAAAAAAAAGAGAAAAAAAAGAAAAAGGGAAAAAAGAAAGCCGGGGTTAATGACCTAAATGTGACTAGCCACGCCTAGGAGGTCAGATTGGAATTAAAACATCAAGTTGGGAGATCAATTCGCAAATTTTGCAAAATTTCATCTAAGTCCTTAAATCATAATCTTGGCTCCTAATTAAGTTGGAATTGAACTTGGGCTAGGTTGAGTTAATCAAATCGAGTCGAAAGGACCAAATTGCATTGAATTGGGCATTCTTAGGTAAGAAAATAACCAACTTTGAGGGACTTTCTTGCAAAATTGGACAAGGAAAATTGCAATGAATAGTAAGATCTTGAATTACTATACATAAATTCGTTAATTGATAAAAATATTATAGCCAAATTGATGGATTAAAGTGCTTAAACTAGCTACTAAAACCTAGTCCATGATTTGGTTTCAATTCGAAGCTGGTGAGTAAGCAAATTTGTGTCCTGACCATACCCTACTCAGTTGCCTAATCAACCTGATCTCTACCCATGATGGAAGACCATAATTAGGAGTGCAAATGAACAAAAATTAGCTAGGGATAAGCTGCTAAAGGCACGTGAAAATCGCAGCAAAATCCGCGCACTCAATAGTTGCAAAAGTTGAAAAATGTTGCCAAGATAGAAAGTTGGTGAACTAGCCGAATTGGCAGTCTTGGTAAAGGGCAAAGACCGACCAAAAGATAGCTTAATTTAGCGGATAAGATCTTCAAAGCAAGCTCTTCTGGGGGATAAAATGTTTGAAATAAGAGGCACTAGGGAGAGGCTCATAATTGTTCTCCAAAAACATCCCCACAAACAACTCAAAACTTTTCAACCTAGAAAATTCCAAATTGACCCTTGGAGAAAAAAGTGAAATTGTCACAAACTTAGAGCCAAAACTAGTCAAAATCTTCAACTAGAGAATCAAAATTCACTCAAAGATCTTTCCAACCATAGCTTGCACGTCCCAAATGGAGATTGGGAAGAGGCTTGACAAGCTCAAACCGTGAGCTTCCTTTGCTATTTTCGGCTCGGTCCAAGCTCCATTTGGCGTCGTTGTAAGCCCAAGTTTCGGCCGTCATCGCGCCGCCGTCACTGTAAACAAATTTTTGCGCTAAACCAATGAGTTTACTCACTAAACTCTGCTTAGGGAGTTAATGACGTTTAAGAGGTGATTAGTTTAGGTTAAGCATGGTTTAGGTGGTTAGTTAGAATGAATTAGTGATTTAATTATTCACTTGTGCATGTTAGGTGGTTAGAATAGCCTAATTAGAGGCTAGATAAGTTGTACTATTTATCTAGATAGCTTCGGAAATTTTCACGGCCCGTTCGAGCGGTTAATTGAGCATTTCCGACCTAAGTTTACATTTTTGATAATTAATTGTATTTATTTAATTATTTTTGGTATTTATTTAATTATTTATTATTTTCTGGAAATTATACCGAAATAGCCGGTGATCGGAATTTCGTGCTGATTGCGATGGTGTGTTTGGTTTATTTAATCAGATGCTACTTTGTGCAAATTGAGTGATGATTGTAATTTTTGGTATTTATCCAAAAATTGTGTAATTTCGGTATTTAATCAGAAAATACCGGGGCGTCGGTTTTTAACACCAAAAATGTTTTTAAGCACTATATTAAATAGTGAGATTTTTGAAAAGAAAGATATAGCATTTTGGCTCAAACCAACTGCGTACCCACACGCAATTATTTTTATCGGGTATTTTTAACACAATGAAAATAAGCCAAGTTCGTTATTTTAATTGAGAAATTGGTGTGCAAAGCACAATGTCCTTGGCCGGTATTGGATGATCGTGTGATGGTTTATTTTTCATGGCAAGGTGACTAGTGAGAGATGAAGTGACATATGTTGTGTTGAGGGAACTCAATGGGTTGTGAACTGGTAAAGAACTAAGTGTTACACGATAATGAAACCTCGAGTGAGCCACCTCTAGTACCTTGTACTGTAACTTATTTGTAGTCAAGGTCTAAGTGCTACATGGTGACTTGAGTCACATAGGAGCCACCTCTAGAAGCCTTACGGTATTGTCATGCATAATTAATGGGCTAAGTGCTACACGATAGTGGGACTTCGTGTGAGTTACCTCTAGAACCTCGTACTAGTGCTTTTTATAGTTAAGAACTAAGTGCTACACGACAACGTAACTTTGTGGGAGCAACCTCTAGTACCTTTAGCTATTGCTTAATATAGTCGAGAACTAAGTGCTACACGACAGTGTGAATTCGTGGGAGCTACCTCTAGTACCTCGTACTATGACTAATTGTGGTTAGGGACTAAGTGCCATGCGATGTTGGAACTTCGTGGGGAGAGGAAACCTCTAGAACCTTAAACCTGGTATTGAGTATTGATTCGAAATATTGAGTAGGGATGTTGAGGTTGGATTGAGAATTTGAATATTGAGAGGGAATATCAGGACCCCTATGAGCGATTCTTTGATTGAATGATGGATCGATTGTATTGAATGATTGAATGACTAAGATTGACATGAGACGTTCCAACTGCTCGAGTGTTGTTACTGCACTTATGTGACATATGAATTGTGCTAACATGCAGGAGGGAACTAAGGAGAGGTAAGTCTTCTATATTATGTGCATAAACTGTCTCTAAGCATATTTCTTTCCTAGTCGGGGTTTAGGCAGTGAACTTGCTGAGACATTGTCTCACCTCGTCGTAGGCTTAACTTTTAAGGTCCTTAGTGTGAAGAACTCGAAGCTTAAGGCAGAAGGGTCAGAAGCATGGGTGGCTTAGAAGTTCTTTTTAGAGATAGACCTCATGTACTTAAACCCTAGAGTTGGCTTCTGTTTGTAAACCAGATTGTGGTTTTTAATAATGTGTTTGATTTGAGATTTGTTGTCCTGCTTTTATGTCCCATGTATGTTATCGTCAAGGCATTAGTTTATACGCTTCCGCATGTGCATTAAAATGAATGGGTCAGCGACGTGTCCCAAGACATTGCAAATTTTATCGACAATTGAGGGATGGGCATGTGCTCGAGGTTCGGGGTGTCACAAGAGGTTAGTAACATCTATCACTCGGGGTAAGACACCAACAAGGGTCGGTACCCGAGGAAGAGCCCCGGCTCTAGCCAACGCTAGTAGGATAGTGCCACCGCAGGTCGGTGCTAGTGTAGCAGCACTTAGCAATCCTAGAATCGATGGGATCGTTTAGGCGCTTGAGACGTTGGGGAATCTGATGGGGCAGTAGGCCCGAAATCAAGCTGCCACCACTACTACCATTGCTACAGCCGTCGCTACTACTGCCGCTAATGCTAATGTTGCTGCCAGAGCTGCACCTGTTGAAGCCCGGCTTGGAGTTGTGGTCGGGGAAAGGCCTATGCACAAGCTCGTTGAATAGTTTCTAAAGTTATACCCGCCGAGATTCACAGGGGCAGGTGATCTTGAGTCTACAACCTTCTAGATCCAAGAGTTAGAGAAAGCTTTCACACTGGTGAGGTGCACAAAGGATGAAAAGGTGGTCCTTGTAGTCTATTAGAGTGTTCCCTGAAAATGTGGTTCCGGAGTGGAATGCCTTCGTCGAAGTCTTTAATGGTAAACACTTTTCTAACAATGCCAGGGAATAGAAGATGGCGAAATTTCAACGCCTCCGTCAAGGTCTAATGACGGTAGATCAATGTGAGGCGAGGCAAAGTTCGCCAAGCTATCACAATATGCCCCTAGGTTGATTGAAGATCCGGTCAACTGAGCAAGAAGATTCCGGGATGGCCTCAGATCGAAGTTAAAGAATCCACTGGTTTTGTTCAATCTAATGGACTACAACAACTTGTATGAATGGGCCCAATTGATAGAGAGGAACCTAAACGAACAAGCCACCGCATCAGGGTCACAGTTCGGTTCGAATAGAGATGGCAATCAATTTGGGAAGAAGCCAATGATTGGAGAAAGGTACCTTGTTCCACCCAACAGGAAGGGTGGGATAAGAAAATCAACGCCGAGCCAGAATGACAGGTGCTTGCTATGAATGTGGCCAGCAAGGTCACTTGACCAAAAACTATCCACAAAGGCCGATGGGATCGCAGTTGCCGCCGCTGCCTCCAATGGGTCAGAACAGAGGATATGCATCGTAAAATGCAATGCAAAGGTTTTTGAATAGGCCTCTAGCTTGAGGAAGGGTGTATGATGTCACCCAATGACAAGCAGAGGACTCACCTAACGTAATCACAGATACAGTCTTGCTGAACGACCATGCTGCTTATGCTTTATTTGATCATGGAGCTACTCATTCATTTATAGCTGAGTAGTACATTAAGTTGGTAGGGTTGAGTCCTAAATTGTTAGGATCAGTAATTAGTATATCAACCCCGTTAAAGGATAAGGTGTTATCTGAAGTAAGCTGTCCTGGTTGCAAGTTAGTTATTAGTGAGCGATAAGAAATGATAGATTTGATAGTCCTAGCCATGTATGATTTTGATGTGATAATTGGCATGAACTGGCTCACCAAGCAACGAGCTACTATGGACTGTTATCATAAAGCGATTCAATTTAACCCGTCAGTGGGTGAGAGTTTCGAGTTTATTGGGAGTCGAGAAGAACCCTCGATCACCTTAATCTTGTCCCTTAAGGCAACCTGTTTGTTAGACGGGGGTTGCCAATGTTACTTGGCGACTGTTGTGGATACGACAGTTAAGGAGCCGAAGATGGAAGACATTGAAATAGTACAAGAGTTTCCAGATGTGTTTCCAAATGAATTGCCTGGGTTGCCATTAGAATGGGAGATCAAGTTCATGATCGAGTTGGCCCCCGGGACGAAGCCAATCTCTAAGGCTCTTTACCGGATGGCGTTATCAAAATTGAAAGAACTGAAGGTGTAGATGCAGGAGTTGTTAGATAAGAGATTTATACGTCCCAGTCCATCACCTTGGGGAGCACCAGTTTTGTTCGTAAAGAAGGATGGTTCATTGCGTCTTTGCATCGACTATCGGCAACTCAACTAGGTGAGATCAAGAATAAGTACTCGCTATTGAGGATCAACAACTTGTTTGACCAGTTGTAGGGAGCTTTGATATTTTCTAAGATCGACCTGAGAACAAGGTATCATCAGCTGAGGATCAGGAAGGAAGATATACCGAAGACAACATTTTGTATGTGATGCAGCCATTATGAGTTTACTGTAATGCCATTTGGTTTGACTAACGCCCCAGCTGCTTTCATAGACTTGATGAACCGTGTGTTCAATGAATATCTAGATCACTTCATGGTAGTATTCATTGACAACATCCTAGTGTACTCAAGAAGTCCTAAGGAGCACGAAAGAAAGTTGAGGACAGTGCTTCAAACTCTGCGGAATCATGAACTGTACACTAAGTTCAATAAGTGAGAGTTTTGGTTGACTCGTGTGGCGTTCCAAGGTCACGCGATTTCATGTGAAGGAATTTCTATCGACCTGACCAAGATCAAAGCTGTGATCAATTGGCCAAGATTGACAACCGTGACTGAGATCATAAGTTTTTTAGGATTGGCAAGTTACTATAGACTATCCGTGGAAGGATTTTCAGCAATAGCCATGCCACTAACTCGACTGCTAAAGAAGGAAGAAAAGTTTGTATGAATAGATAAGTGCGAGCGTAGTTTTCAAGAGCTTAAGCAGAAGTCGACTACCACACCTGTACTGACAATTTCGTCTGGACCTAGAGGATATGAGATCTATAGTGATACATCGTTTAGATGACTAGGTTGCATGTTATTGCAGCATGGCAGGGTTGTTGCATACACATCCCGTCAGATGAGGCCTCATGAGTTGAATTACCCGACACATGACTTAGAATTCGCAGCAATTATATTCGCTCTGAAGATTTGGAGACATTATTTGTGTGGAGAAAGATTCTAGATCTTCACAGACCATCAGAGTCTCAAGTATTTATTCTCTTAGAAGAAGTTGAATATGAGACAGTATCATTGGATAGAACTTCTCGAGGACTATGACTGTGACATCTTGTATCATCCCGGGAAAGCTAACAAGAATGTAGATGCGTTGAGTCAAAAATCTTCGATTGCGCAGATGGTGATTCAGGAGTGGATCTTTACTCGAAAGAGCTCGAGATTTGGTTTTCAAATTTAAAGTAGGTTACCTTTCAAATCTTATGGCCACCCTTAGAATTGAACTGGAAGTGAATATCAGAATCAAGGTGTTGCAGTTGACAGATCTAGAAATCCAAAAGATTATGCAAGAAGATGCAGAAAAAAAGAAAGGTTGATTTTTAGATTTCTGATGACGGAACACTAAAGTTTCATATACGATTGTGTGTACCTAACGATGCAGAGCATAAGGAGGAGATCTTGTCAGAAGCTCATTGTAGCAATTACAGCATTCATCCAGGCAGTATAAAAATGTATCAGAATCTGCGTCAACACTATTGGACCGGTATGAAGGCGGATATCGCTAAACATGTCGCCAAATTTCTGACGTGTCAACAAGTGAAGGCTCAACACTGTAAGCTGGGAGAACTTTTGCAACCTCTTGAGATTCCCAAGTGAAAATGGGAACATATCACAATAGACTTTGTGATGGGCTTACCGAGGAGTCAGTGAGGTAATGATTCCTTATGGGTTGTGGTTAATAGATTGACAAAATCGACTCACTTTATTGCTATATGAAAGAACTATGCGTTGGACAGATATGCTGAGTTGTACGTGCGACAGATAGTTCGTCTGCATGCTAGTGACGATTACATCTGATCGAGACCCGAAGTTTACAACTGCCTTTTGGAAGAGCTTACAGACTGCCTTAGGAACAAAGCTGTAATACAGTACGGCCTATCATCCTTAGTTGGATTGCTAATCTAAGAGCACAATTCAAACTCTCGAGGACATGCTGCGAGCTTGCGTGTTGAATTTCAAGGGAAGCTGTGAGGATCAACTTTATTTAGTTGAGTTTGCCTACAACAACAGTTATCAGCAGAGTATTCAAATGGTGACGTTTGAAACGTTGTATGGGAGAGCGTGCAAAACTCCAGTTTGTTGGGATGAAGTCGGAGAGCGGAAGATTACCGGCCCAAAGTTAGTTTAATAGTTAGTGGATGTAGTTGCAATTATCCGAGAAAGACTAATGACTGCTCAGAGTCGCCAGAAAAGCTATGCAGATAAGCATTGAAGACCATTGGAATTCCAAGTCAGTGAATATGTCTTTCTAAAGGTGTCACCGATGAAAGGTATTTCACGCTTTGGTAAGAAAGGAAAGTTGAGTCCAAGGTATGTCAATCCTTTTGAGATTTTGGAGAGGATAGGGACTTTGGTGTATCGTCTTGCGTTGCTGCCAAGACTAGCGCAAATGCATGACGTCTTCCACGTGTCAATGTTGAGAAAGTACAAGCCTGACCCGACCCACGTGCTGAATTTTGAGGAATTAGACGTGGACGACAAAGTGTCGTACGTGGAAAAACCCGTTCAGATCATAGATCGCAAGGAACAAGTGTTGTGTACCAAGATGATTCCCTTGGTCAAAATGGTCTGGCAACACAACAAAACATAATGAGCGACTTGGGAAAGTGAAGACTCGATGAGACAACAATACCCCCACCTTTTTTACTAAAATTTGTAATGGTTTAAATTTCGAGGACGAAATTTTTATAAGAGGGAAAGAGTTGTGAAACCCTAATTTTCGACCATGTGTCGGTAAATGAAATGGGCTTTTCATCGACGTGTCTATAGTCTTTTTCTCTAAGCTGATCACTCACAAGATAACTAATCTATCAAACAAAGCCGTTAAGGAATATAACGCGATGGACTTGAGAATTCAACCAGAAATCGACTGCTCGACCGTGTTAATCCGCAAAGGTCATTATGCACCACTAAAATCAATTAGAGACCGGAGATAGGTCGATTTGACAGAGGCATGTAATTAAATAGTGGGCGATTCCACTTGATTGCAAAATTTGCGTTGAACGACACTAGACCGATTTTTCTATCGATTTTTTACCCTATGCCCATAATTGAAACCTTGAGATTTTCACAACAACCAAGAGTTGCCTATGTGTAGAACATGCACAATGTGGATCGAAAATAATCAACCACAAGTCAAATGTGCTAAAAATTCCTAAAAGTTACCCGATAGTTTAGGTCACGCTAAA
Source organism: Eucalyptus dawsonii (assembly GCA_016097615.1). NCBI lineage: Eukaryota > Viridiplantae > Streptophyta > Magnoliopsida > Myrtales > Myrtaceae > Eucalyptus > Eucalyptus dawsonii. The sequence continues at coordinate 52,681,114 of CM027873.1, forward strand.
ATCGCGTCTGGTTAAAATTAACCACGAAATTGAACCTGATTTTAGGAATCGAAAGTTCTGTCATGTCATGATTTATTTTTAGGACGTCAACTCATCCTTTGATGAAGTTTCGACAAGCCTGGGATTTTGGCAAAAAATCGAAATTCGGTGAAATTGGTTTGAGAAATTCAGATGGGCTAAATTGAGTGCATTTTCGGCCTTCAAATTGGATCAATTAATGAGGGAAATTGTGGATTTGGTGTGGACACCATAGCTGGTATTTTTGGGGACCAAATTGGATTGAATTTGAGAGATTTTGTGTGAAATTGAAGAGGGAATTGTTGAAATTCGTAGACCATGGGGGGCTACAACATTTGAGGCATCATCCTTGGCTTGTGGAAGAAGATTTGGAGGGGAAATGGCAGCTGGTCATGGCTATGGACTTTGGGGGCTAAGTGATGATGAGTTTGGATATTTTGGCAAGACTTTTGAGGCCTCTTGTCCCCCTTCATCCAACAGTAGCTGCAGCTTCTTCTTCTTCTTCTTCTTCTTCCTCTCTCTTTCACTCTCCATTGTTTCTGTAACCAAAATCAAAGAACCAGCCAAGTCTAGCCAGCCCCTTATCGAAACAACAGAAGCCACAGGCCATCGCCAGCCCCTCCTGGCACCGCTCGACCGTGCCTCCAGTCCCGCCGGTCCAGAGCCTCTGCCCTCCGCCAAGTTGACCGCATCCCGAAGCCCCTAGCCGCCCATCACCAGCTCGCCTCCGCCGTTCCAGCCGCCCGAGCCACTGCCGTCTACCCCTACTTGCGCTACCATCCCACCGTGCTTGTTCCCACACCAGATAAGTCCTTGACCAGCCTTTTTAGTTCACCCATAGAATCGAACTCATAGCTTGGGCTATGAGCTTCGTGGGCCTTTTTTGGGCCCTTCTGAACCTCCCTTGGCGTCGCCTTAGGACCGAGTCTCACTTGCCTCCACGTCGATGTCGCCGTGAACTCATCGGTTTGCTAATCCGATGAGTTTACCTCCTAAACCTTAATTATGGGGTTAATTATGCTTATGGAAGGTTTAGATTAGGCTAAGTGAGATTAGTGTAATTAGTTACCTTGTTTAGTTAAATTAGATTAATTAATTAGGCCAATTAGGTGGTTAGTTGATTTAATTAGTTAGTTTAGTAGGTTATGTACCTCTAGCCTAGGTAGATTAATGTAATTAAGTTCAAATAGGTGGTTAGATTAGCTTAGGTAGATTAATGAGTGATTTCTTTAATTATTTTCGATTTATTTAATTATTTTATAATTTATTTAATTATTTATTTATTTAAAATTATACTTTGGGATAGTCAGGTCATTAAAATTTTGTGCTGATCATTGTGGTGTAGTTAGTTTATGCAATTGAGTGTTAATTTATGACATTTGATGCTAAGTTTTTGTTTTGAATTATTATTTAAAAAATATGGAAACTTGGGTATTTAATTAGAAAAATAATGGGTGTCGATTTTTTACGCCGAAAATGTTTTTAGTACTATATAAAGTCGTGGAATTTTAAAATGATGGGATATCATGCTTTATGGTTCGATTTGACCATGTGTCCATGCACACCTATTTTACCAAGTGTTTTTAATATGAAGAAAATAGGCCAAGCACATTATTTAAATTGAGGCATTTGATTACAAGGCACAATGTCCTTCGCCGAGGTTGGTTGTGCGTGTGATTGCTATGAGAACCCATCACCCGATGAAGGTCAGGTGGACGATGCTCATTCAGGAATTCCCTGCGTCAACGGATGCCAAATCATGGTAGAGGCTGGACCGATGTTCCTTCGGGAATGTCGTATAAAGGTAGACGTTGCCGTGCTCGATGAGGCAAGACATTGCCCGGTTACGTCGGAAGACCGCCGACTATTAAGTTGGCCATGTCCATGGGGTCGTAATTAATTGGAACGCTTGAATGAGTGAGATGACCGAGCTTGATTATGGGACAACATTGTGTGACATGAAATGGAACATGTCATAACGATTTAGCATTATAATCAAGACCCCTGTGATTGATTAATTTATTAAAGTGGAGCGTTCTAATTTTTGGGTGTATGTACTATATGCATATGTTCTATGAGCTGTACTGACATGAAAGGAGGTACTGAGGCGAGGTAAGTCTTCTATGATGTGTGCATAGGCTGCCTCTAGGTGTATTATCTTCCTAATTGGGGTTTAGGGCGTGAACTCACTGAGACATTGTCTTACCCCGTCATGGGTTACTTTTCAAGTCCATAGATGGAGGCGTGCCTTGTGCATTTTGGGCGGCCACAAGAGGCCGAAGAGCCTGGTCCTTGGGAATCCTTGGACCCGCGAGCTTATAGTGACCACGATCTGGGTTGATGAGAGCTAACCTTAGTTGGTACCTCATCAATTCAAAGCGCGGTTTCATCACTAACCTGGCAAGGTTTGGGATGGCCCCTTGAATGGTTTCGACTGACCTGCCATTGAGGTGAAGGTGGGATGGTACTCGACCCTATCATGGACGCCGATATTATAGCTAATACCAAGGCGAACCAGTTGCCTAAGGATGAGCAAGAGCCCGAAGTAGAGGAGGTAGTTGACCCGCTAGACTTCGACATTCCTGACGGTGTCATAGTGAACCCAGATCCCAAGTAGGAGGGTTTGGGGTAGGGTTAGCTTGGTAGTCATTTTTGGATCTTGACCTCATGTATATAACTTTTGTAGTGTTGACTCAATTGTTTATAAAATGTGTTTTGTGTGAATTGATTGTCCTACCTTTCTATCCTATGTTTGTTGTTGTCTGGAGATTGTTTAGTTTGCTTCCGCCTATGCAATAAAATGAATGGGTCGGTGACGTGTCCTGGAAACGTCGCAATTTGATCGACCATCGAGGGATGTGTGCACGCTTGAGGTTCGGGGCGTGACAAGACATGTCAAAAGCATGGCCCTATTTAGCATGTGCCAGCTTAGGTAATGAAGTTGATAATTAAACCTTGGCCATTTAAAAGATGGGCAATGGATATAATTGGGAAAAGTATCGTCCCTCATCTAAAAAGTATAGTTTTATCTTAGTGGCCATGGATTATTTCACAAAATGGATTGAGGCCGCATTGTATAAAAATATTGCACAAAATACAATGAGAGAATTCATTGAGGAACATATTATCCATAGATTTGGCATCCCAAAGTCTATAACTATAGATCAAGGGGCAGTATTTACTGGTCATGAGGTGTTAGATTTTACTAAGTCAAGAGGGTTAAGATTATTCACCCAATGCCTTATTATGCTTAGGCCAATGGCTAGGCTAAAGCTTCTAACAAAATAAGTATTAGCTTAATTAAGAAGCATCTAGAGGACAACCATAATAGGAGATCCACTAGGGATAGTACACGAGCCCAGAAGTCTTGAAAGGAATTTAGGCTATTAGGGTAAAACAAGTAGTAATGCTCTTCACTGTCATAAAGGAAGAATCAATATCCCTATGATTAACTTCGAAGTTGGCTTTAAAGTAATAGATAAAAAAAAAAAAAAATGTTTGAAGGTACCTTCTTGGGTAGGTGGTTCAAAAGTCGATGACCAAGAGGAGATCTTCCAAGTACAATGCTCGAGGCAAGGTAATTAGGAAGGTTGTGAGAGCCAAGATACCAAAAAAAAAAAAAAAACAACTAAAGGTATAAAACCTTCCTTGCTTGTAAGACCTAAAAGGGACCAGAGATAGTGCCACTTTCTTTGGACTTCATTGCCAATGAAGCATGGGCGAAACTCCTATATAGAGAAGCAAGAACAATTGGAGCAAGAGCAATACGTTTACCATGTGTGAGATTAGTGGCTATCTGAAGATAATCCTTGTTGACCTTAAGAGTAAGGTTAAAGAATATATATAGACAGTCGACATAGTAAGAAAGTGACACGTTCCTTAGCTTTAACAAGTCCAATTGCCATACCATACCATTCCAGGAACTTACTATATGCAAGGACTCCATCCGAGGGGTAAAAAGGGTCTCGAATGTGAGAAATCTCTCGAGAGAATGACCAGTCAGGTGAAGGCTCATTATGGTATGCATGTCTAGATGGGTGATAGTCATGGGTCCCCCAAGAAAAAAGAAACAATTAGTTAAAGGGAACCATAAACTTATTGCAAACCCCACCAATCCCCGGGTTATATCATAAGAAGACAAGCTAGTTGCAAGTGCTTTTTCAATCCCCGGCCTTATCCAAGCAAGTTGGGTGCTATCATCATCCCTCAATTGGAGATACCATTTATGAAAATTAGCTTCAAATGAAGGATACCCACGAAATCGGGGATAAGCTGAAGATTAGATGTCCCGGAAGGAGCAATGTTGGAAAGCCAAAGTCTCACCATACTTGGTCAGGAACCAAGACTGGAGTAAAAGGGGATCAAAATGTGGTCTATGAGACTGGGACCCAAAAGAAAACCACCCAACATGTCTTCAACAACATCCAGTAGACTAAAGCGGCAATCTTTTAGCATGTTCCCCTATTTAGAGAGCAACAAAATTGTTAATATAGGTTGCTAAGTCACATTCAGAGGTTTTCTTTGGTGATGTGGGGGATGAGGAAGTAGAGATGAAAGAATCATGAAGGAGGATCTGAAATTAGGAAAGGAGACAAAATACACTAATGGAATTCCTAAGGAGATGCTAGTGGAAGATGACATTTTGCGAAAAAGGAAATAGTTGTCTGAAATTAGAGGAGACGTGTCAAGATAATATAGGGAATAGAAATTTATATCTAAGAAAAGATGTCGAGAAGACAAAAAGGCATGATCACCTCGGAAAATTGCACGAAGACAATATTCCTTTAAAAGAAATAAATTCAAATTTATTTCTTTTAAAAGGCGGCATATGTTGACACCCAAAATTACCCATGTTGTCATGTGCTGGACATGAGGGGAATAATAGGAGTGAAACACCTCATTTTGTTCGCAAAAGTTTAGGGCAGCTAGTGTTTGTGAGGCATAATTGAACTAAGCATCAACGGGATTCTATACATAAATACCAGAGTCAACGACGAGGTAATTAAGTGCCACATGTCAGGCTATAGGAGCAACGCATCAAACTTGGAGTTTAAGTGGAATTAGCATTAAGGCCTAGGCAAGAATAACTATAGTGAGAAATTTGCATAAAAATGTGGGAGCCGTTATTTGCTTGATGGGTAAGTTGTACGAGCATCATCAACAAGTCAGGAAACAGTTGTCCATAAATAAGGTTGCTAAGAAGAAAAGGAAAACATGGAAAGTGCTAAGAGCAGCATCCAAGGAGAAGCAACTGACTGATGGCTGCCAATTCGCCCTATAAATACCAGAACCTGGTCAACAAGGAAGCCCATCCTAGACCAACACAATATCTATCTTTACTTTACTTTTATGTTATCCCATTTTAGCTATAGTTTTCAAGATTTCTATCGTCGATTAGATTCCAGCATGTGTCTCTATCCTATTCTGTCACACCCCGATCCTCTGAACGTTTGCCCATCCCTCTACGGTCGATTAAATAGCAACGTCCCAGAACGCATCACCGATCCATTCATTTTAAATGCACATGTGAAAGCAAATAATTAAATTCCCCAAACAACAACAAGATGGGATAGAAAAGCAAGGCCACAAATTTTTCAAACCATAACACGCCAGTCTAATAAAACAAGGTCTACAAAATAGGGGGGTTTATAAAACTACAAATCCTCTTCCTCCTCCTCATCCTCATTGGAGCCTTCAGCTGAATACACCAGAGTTCCTGGATCTAAAAGATCTAGGTCTACCACCGAACCACCAAAAGGATCTGCTATGCCTTTCCCAAAAGCAACCTCCAGCACGTACACAAGTACCTCAAATTCTGGTATGGGACCCTCTCTCTATCCATGCTGCTCACGATAATACCATGATCTGTATCGATGAGGTTCCTTATGGGGTAGAGCCTTATCAACCCAGAACACGGACTTCACGAGCTCTTGGGTGCCCATGAATCAGAATATAGGCTAGTTGCTCTGTAACCTTCTTCGGCTGACCAAAACACTCAGGAGGAGCTGCCCTCTAGGGACCGAAAATATTATCCTACAACAGGGTGAGACAACGTCTTAGCAAGTTTGCCCCCTAAGACCTAACTAGGAAAAAAATGTGCCCCAAGGGCTACCTAAGCACAAGCACAAATCAAAAGACTTACCTTTGCCTCGATTTCTTTCCTACAAGTTAGTATAATTCACAAATGCATCGAATCACATGAACCAATCAAATCATCACATCAAATCGAGTCGTCAATCAATCGAACTAGTTGATTCCATGTCATTAAGACCATTTCTCGGTCAATCTAGTCAATACTATCTATACAATCTGATCACATCAAGGACTGCTCACCCTAAGCTGAAGATAGATAGAAATGTTCACCAAAAGCTGACAACCACGTATACTGCTCACTCTAAACCGATATATCCAAGCCCTCAGGATTACATAGTATACGGCTAATGCTCACCAAAGCTTTGCGATAATTAATTGCTCACCGAAGCTATATAATACTTAGGGTATACTGCTCACTCTAAGGTGACATATCAAGCCCTCTAGCTAATATAGTATACCATTCTACCCAACCGACTATTTTGCCACTTTTATCATACTCGATAAAAATAATTGTGCGTTGGTACACGGTCGGCCTCAGCCAAAAATATAATATCTTTACTTCCAAAACTCCCACCATTTATATAATCAATAAATACATTTTTGGCACTGTAAACTGACGCCCGGTAATTTCCTAATCAAATACTAAAATTAGTAAATTTTGGGATAAATTCCCAAAATTGCAAAGCACACTCAATCTGCACAAATTATCATCCGAGAAAAATAAACTAATCATGCCACTACAATCGGATAAAAGTCCGGTCACCGACTATCTTGGTCTAATTTTAGAAAATAATAATTAATTAAATAATTACGAAATAGTAATTACTAAATACTAATAAATACCAAAAATGCACACTTAGGTTGGAAAATCCTAATTAAAAGCTTAAACAGGACCAGAAAATTTCCAAACTTGTTCAATTAAATACTATGGCCTATTTACTTGCTAATTGCACTAATCTAACCACCTAACATGCATCAACGATTAACTAATTTACTAATCCATTCTAACTAACCACATAATCCTCGCTTAGCCTAAACTAATCAACCCTTAAGTGTCATTAACTTATTAAGCAGGGATTAGTGAATTAAACTCACTTGATTAACGATATGCTTGGACCACATTTGATGGGGACGCGGAGAGGATCGACAAACTCCGAAGCGGGTGCGCCTTTCAAGGTCTGGAAGGCCACTAAAACAGGCCAAACAGTGCTGGTGAGACCCAGACTATTCAGTTCTAGTCTTGGGCCGAACAAGAATGCTCCAGGCTTGGCTCAAGCTAGAATCGACCAAGGAGGAGGTGGACAGCTTGGCGAGGGCGAACGACGATTGAACGGCAGCTCACGGTGGCTCAAGCGGCAAGAGTAGCTTGTGACAGTGGCTGGAATGGCCTGAGGGATGGGCTGGACATGGGAGCAAGGGCAGACGATGGTTAGGGACGTGCAGTTCGCGGGCAGCAGCGATGGCGACGTAGCTGGACTCCAATTGGCGGACAGGTGGCTTGACGGCGAGGGACTGGCTACCGGTTCGGTTTCTAGGTTTGTTGGAGCTTCACACGATTGGAAATAGAGGGAGGGGGAGTCAATGGTGAGAAGGAGAGAGGAAGGGGACCAGCTGAGCAAGGAGGGGGCCACCATGGTCTTCTTTTATCTCTTTGTCCCCCTCAACTTGGTCCCACCAAGCCACAGCCCTAACCTCTGCATTTTCCACCCCCTTGACTTCCTCTAGAAGCTTTGGAAGTGGTCCAAAGGTGGTGTCCATAGGGAGCTACGAATTTTGATGTGATTTCCCTCAAATTGGACTTCAATTCCTCCATGAATCAACTAAAATCGGCCTCCATAAATTCCATTATCGAACTCTCGATCAAATTGGTATTTTTTCTTAACATTAGAACCTACTTACATCCCAATTTCGCGATAAAAAACGGTCCTCTGAATTTTCTGAACAAAAATAGCCTTACTTTGAAATTTTGCCGAAAATCTCGATTGGCAGAAAAAAAATCTTGGGAGGATGAGTCGATGTTTCTAAAATGACTTGTGACACAACCAAACTTTCAATTTCTAAAATCGGATTCAAATTCGCGGTTAAATTTCAATGGTGTGATTTTAGCATGACCTAAACTACCGGATAGCTTTCATAAATTTTTAGTGCAAATGACCCGTGGTCGATTTTCTTCGAGCCACAATGAACCTCTTCGATACATTGGTGACTCTCAATTGTCGTGAAAATCTCGAGGTTTCAAATACAAACATAGGATACCAAAACGACAAAAAAAATCAATCTAATGCCGATCGATGAGAATTTTTCAATTTGATGGGATCATTCACATTTAACCACATATCTCAGTCAAACCGACTTATCTCTGATTTCTAATCGATCTTTACTATGCCGTAATGATCTCTACAGATGAGCACGGTCGAGTAGTTGATTCCTGGTCGAATTCTCAAGTCTAATGTGTTAAAATTACTTGATGACGTCCCCAAATAATCTAGTTATCTTAGGAGTGATTAGCTTTGAGAATAACACTATAGGTGCCTCGATGAAAGTCCCAATTTATTAAATTTAGAATAGAAATGAAAATTTCAAGATGTCACAACTCTTCCCCTCTGATAAAAGTTTCTTTCTCGAAATTTAAACCATTACAATACTTAAGCAAAAAACTGGGGTACCATTGTCTTATCAACTCTTCACTCTCCTAGGTTGCTCCTTCAGTGCCGTGATGTTGCTAGACCGTTTTGACCAATGGGATGATCTTGGTGCGCAAAACCTGCTCTTTCCTATCCACGTTCTGAACTGGGCTTTCAACGTATAACACTCTATCGTCCACATCCAATTCTTTGAAATTAAGCATATGGGTCAGGTCAAGCTCATACTTCCTTAACATTGACACGTGAAAGACATCATGCACTTGCGCCAGCCTCGGCGGTAATGCAAGACAATATGCTAGGATCTTGATTCTCTCTAGAATCTCAAAGGGACCTACATACCTCGGACTCAATTTTCCTTTTTCTCCAAAGCTCAAAGTACCCCTCATTGATGACACCTTCAAAAAAATGTGATCACCAACTCGGAATTTCAATGGTATCCGGCACTTATCTACGTAACTTTTCTGTCGACTCTTAGCACTTTTTAACCTGTTCCTGATGACTACAACTGTCACCACTGACAATTGAACCAGCTCTAAGCCTGTGATCTTTCTTTCCCCAACTTCATCCCCACAACTGCCACCACTGGCGCTCTGCACGCTCTGCCATTCAACGCATCAAAAGGAGCCATCTAAATGCTCTGCTGATAGCTATTGTTGTAAACAAATTCGACAAGGTGAAGATGTTCCTCCCAACTTCCCTTGAAGTCCAACACACAAACTCGTAGCATGTCTTCGAGTGTTTGGATTGTCCTCTCAGACTGGCCATCCATCTGAGGATGATATGACATACTGTACTGCAACTTGGTTCCTATGGTAGCTTGTAAACTCTTCCAAAATGCAGCTGTGAATCTCGGGTCTCGATTGGAGGTAATCGTTACTAACACTCCATGCAGTCGAACTATCTGACGCACGTACAACTCTGCGTGCCTATCCAAATCAAGGTCATTTCCTATTGCAATGAAGTGAACTGACTTCGTCAATCTATCGACCACTATCCAAATGGAATCATTTCCTCTCTGACTCCTTGGTAAACCGGTCACAAAATCCATCGTAATGTGCTCCCATTTCCATTTTGGGATCTTGAGAGGTTGTAGAAGCCCTCCCAGCATACAATGTTGTGTCTTCACTTGTTGACATGTCAGACACTTGGCAACATGCTTGGCGATGTCCACCTTCATACCAGACCACCAATAGTGTTGTGCAGATTATAATACATCTTTGTACTACTAGGATGAATGTTGTAACTGCTACGATGAGCTTCTAATAAGATCTCTCTAAGCTCTGCATCATCAGGTACACACAATCATCCTTAGAACTTCAAGGTTCCATCATCAAAAATCTAAAAATCTGCCTTTCTCTTATCGGTATCCTCTTGCAGAATCTTCTGAACATCTGCGTCTATCAAATAAAGTAGTTTGATCCTGGTTTGAACATCTAGCTCAATTCTGAGGGTGGCCATAAGATTTGAAATGTGGCCTACCTCAAATTTGAAAACCGAATCTCGAGCTCTCTCAAGTAAATTCCACTCCTTAACCAGCATGTATGCAACTAAAGACTTTTGACTCAACGTGTCGACGACCTTGTTCACCTTTCCGGGGTGATATGGGATATCACAATCGTATTTTTTCAAGAGTTTCATTCAGCGACACTGCCTCATATTCAACTCATTCTGAGAGAATAGGTACTTGAGACTCTGATGGTCAGTGAATATCTGGAATCTTTCTCAACACAAGTAATGTCTCCAAATCTTCAAAGCGAAAATGATGGCTACGAGTTCCAAGTCATGCGTCGGGTAATTATGCTCATGAGGTCTTAACTAGTAGGAGGTGTATGCAACAACCCTACCATGTTGTATCAGCACGCAACCTAGTCCTTTGAATGACACATCATTGTAGATCTTGTATCCTCTAAGACCATATGGAATGGTCAGCACAGGTGCGGTAGTAAGTTTCTGCTTCAGCTCTTGGAAACTATACTCGCACTTGTCTATCCACACAAACTTTTCTTCTTTCTTTAGGAGTCAAGTCAATGGCAACGCCAATGTTGAAAATCCTTCCACGAACCGTTTGTAATAACCTACCAAACCCATAAAACTTCTGATCTTTATCACTATAGTCTGTCTTGGCCAATTGATCACTTCTTCAATCTTAGACGGGTCCATGGAGATTCCTTCGCCTAAAATCACATGACCTAGGAATGCTACACGAGTCAGCCAAAACTCATATTTGCTAAACTTGGCATACAATCCATGAGTCCTTAGTGTGGCATCCAAAATTTTGAGATGACCCTCAAATATGCGACGGTCCATGACTAAGTAATAGGCATTGTTTTATTTTCATCATTGGACCGATGCACAACGTATTGTAATGGTTTGATCGTTGAAGAAATTATAGACTCATTTCTACATACTATCACTAAAAAAACTTAGGCATTAATTTTTGGAGGATTTGGGCCATGAATTAAGGGTCGTGCGACCACAAGCCCATGGGCCCATGCAATCTACTCTTTCCCTTAATTGTCGACAAAATGGACTCTTTGGGCTTGATGATGCTCGATCGGAAGAAGACCATCAATGGCCACATTGCTGCCTCCGATTGTGTCTCCAAGTGGCAAGAGAAATCTCCACATTTCCTCCACTTGTCCAATGCCACTACAGCCACCAAAAGATCAACATGCAAATGATTACTTATTGAGATTAATTGGGGTGAGAGGGGGGCAAATTAGTCGTCGAGAGAGAGAGAGAGAGAGAGAGAGAGAGAGAGAGAGAGAGAGAGCGAGAGGGTGAACAACGTGAGGAAGGAGGAGGTTGCCCTTTCGTCGAGCATGGTACAGCCGCCATTGATGCCGCCCGTCTTCGCCGTCGTTGAGCCATGTTCAAAGACCCACGAGCTTCCCATTTGGTCTGCCGATCAAGATTAGGAGTGAGGCAAGTAGAAGTTCATTAATCTATGTTATGCATGCTGTGATTATTAGGTGAAGCGCTGGTAGATTTGAGAAAATGCTTAAATGGAAAATGCATGTTGGGTTTTTGGATGATTGAGATGAAGTAGAACTAAGAGATTGAGGAAGAACGGAATTTATTCTATATGGTTTCGGTTATTGGCTAAAGTAGGGATTGAACGGTTTACCCATGGTGAAATTTTGAAACAAAATAGCTGCAGTATAGGCGCAGGATCCTATTGGGTCCGTGGTGCTCAAATTCGGTCAAGTGTAATTCGACAGTTTTGTAGATTTTCTAGGGAAAATTCTAGTGTGATTTTGGTCTCGACTTCTTCAAGAATGTTGAAAAGGATTGTTTAAACTATATCATATAATTTTGCTCATATTTTTCAGAATCCATATAGCGGCATAAGTTTCTGTTAATGAACGGTATTTTTTGCTATTGTGCAAATTCGGTGGTATAGGAAATCGGGAACCGAGTTGCGTGATTTATTACTCTTTATACACAACGAAACTGACTTACTGTCCTTCACAAAATTTATTCCTTTATGTCTCATCTATAACATATCAAAATTTTAGAATTTCCTGAGTTCATTTTGGGTTATTCCGAAATTGTTACTAAAACTGTGCATTGTGATGTTTAAGCTATTTTATTCCGAACTTGCTCAATTTGTCTCAAAGGTGAATGCATCCTGAGTTGTTATTCGACATGATGATATTGACATTCAGCATATCATACAATATTGAGATTTGATGAGACTCAAGGGATATTTTGTCATTGCATTGAAAAATGTTTTTAGAAATTAAGATATTAATTGTTGCCGTTGGACCCTCAGGTCAAAGATGCCCAGGGAGTCGAGAGGCCCAAAGGATCGAATGAGTCGATGCCTTGTGGATGCTCGGTGGCCTTAGTGGCTGAATGTTGGAGGTTTTTCCCTAGGAGCTTCGGGATGCCCGGTTGTATGCTTGTCGGTACGTAAATCCGGAGGACCGGGGTAACCATTTCCATGGCAAACCCCCAGAGGTTCCTCGTGATGCTAGGTGGGGTACGAGGTGCCTAGAGGTGTGACGAGACACACTTTGGATTCCCGGTGGCCCTAAGTGGCTGAATGCCGAAGGCTTCCGCGATGCCAAGGTTGGGTGCGGAATCCTAGAAGGATGCAAACGTTGGTCCTCTAGGGGATGAAACCTTTTGAATATTAAAATTGATGATTCTACTAAGTGTGCGTGTCGTCTGGTTATAGGACTAAATTGTATGGCATGGAATGGGACGTGTCATAATAGTTTAGCCTATGATCGGGACTTTTGTAATTGGACATGATGCATCTTGAGGGTTTCGAATTTGTACTTGCCATTGCATTAAAGAATTTCATGATTTTGATGCATACTTATCCTTTGATTACCTATTTTTGTCTATCTTGCACAAATCTAGATATTGATGGTACTGGGTGATATAGCTTAACGAATCTTTTATTGCTGAATGGTTGTACTCACCCCATTCAGGAGCTAACATTTTAGACTAGAAGATATGTGGCACTCCTGAAACGGCCCCCGATCTGTTAGGGTCACCATAGCCCACCTACCTTTCACTTGTCCTAATAAAATGTCACTCTGATACCATTGAATTATAGTGGGTCCATAAATCCTGGGGGTTTATATTATCTCAATCGGTCCCAGCGCATTTCATATAAAGGAAGCATATTCGACATCTGCCTAACCCATACTCAAACTAAATAATACAATGCAATGCACACCAACTACACCTTTCATATATATATATACATTAGAGCCGAAACACTTTTATTACATAGCTTTGATGGACATCACGAGTCGATACATCAAAAGGCCAAGGCTTTACTAAGCTCGGCTATAACCAAAAGTACCCGACCCCACATCAGTCATGTACACCGATCCATCATCCAGTGTCGGCTATCCAAAAAAGTATCATCCGGTACCAGTCACATGCACAATCACACCCAGCTCGGTGCATTGGCTAGTGGCGGCGACAGCATCCCCATCATGATCCTGTTACGACGAACATGCACGAACAGGAATTCCTAGACTATAGGACCATCAAGTAGACCGACGTCATACATAACTAAAACTCGAACACAAATGAACACCAATCCACGAACATCAACATAGGAATGCTCCGAACACTCAACCTCAACGTCGGACGGTAAGCCATAGAAAGTACCACGTGTGGCCAGTAACAGAGGCATCTCTTAATCTGCAATGTTAGTCCCCAAAGGGATGAGTACAACCACTCAGCAATAAAAATCCATCAAACTACACAATGCAACAAGCAAGACAACCAAAATTTCATGTGAAATGCACATATCATCCATGCAATCATGCATATATCTCCATGTGATCAATTCAATGCCTTAATAACCACATTTTCATGAGATCCATCCAATGCCTTAATAACCACATTATCAATGCCAAACAGTACCAACTCAAACTCATAGAAAATTCATGCACCATGCCATATGCACACACATGCGCATGATTCATTTCCCATTTTGATATTCAAAAGGATCTCATTTTTTCCCAAGGACCAATATTTGCATCCCTCCTGGCTCTCGCACCCAACCTGGCATTGCGAGACCTCCGGCACACTCCTCTAGGCATCCCGCACCCCAACTGGCGTCACAAGGCTTCCGGCACACACCTCTGGGCATCTCGAAACTCCCGAGAACATTCGGCACACACCTCTGAGCATCCGGCACACACCTCCGGGCATCCCGACACTCTTGGGGCATCGTCGACTCAAGGGTCCGACGGTATCATCAACATCACAATGTATATTCACATATATGTCTCACTTTCAAAATAGCATTTGATGCAATAATGTTAAAGGTTTAAATCAACTTTTTTGATGTCATATGATGTGCTAAATGTCACCACATATGCTGTATAAATAACAACCCCAAATATCACATCTCATAGAGCAATTCATTTGTTCTTGAAAATAAAATAATTGTATGATAAAATAGAATGCACTTCTTTAATTAAAATTCTAGAAAAATTAGTAAACAATCTTAATAAATTCTGAAAATTTAACATGTTATAAACGAGATCTAGAGAAAAATATTTCATGAAGAACACCATGTCAAAATAATTTCGTACGAGTCGCTATGGTCCATGCATCACAGCCTTAAAATTTCAAACATCACCATTGCACAGTTTTATTCAAAAATTCGGTATAACCCCTAAATCAACTCAGAAAATTCTGAAATTTTAATATGTTATATAAAAGACCTAGAGGTAAAATTTTTGTCAAGAAATAAAAGTCAGATTCCTTATATATCATGAACTAAAATCACAATAACTCTCCCTAACCCTCGGTAACGATTTCCAGATTTAACACTTTCAAAGAAAAATCGTTTCACCAATCAATACTTATCCATTTCTTCTCAAATTTTAGTATGTTATTCCTCAAGATGTCATCTACAACTTTCATCAGGGACAAAAAGTCAAATTTCGGCTAGATAATTACACAAAATTCACAGAGTTGCCAAAGGTCAAGCTGTTTTTCCATGAAACAGTTTACTAGCTTAAAGGACTACTCCCATACCTTCGAATTCCAGCATCCAGCATCACAACTCAAGCATCTCCAAAATCTATTACACTTCACACACAACCACAACAAGCAAAGTGTAGATCAATAGACTCTCACTTGCCTTAAGTTCACGAAATCACAGCAAGCAAAAACAACGATTTGGGGGCTTCAGGTGCAGCTTGATCAACGGCGGAGCTAGGCGGCATCGACGGTGGCAACTGGCACATGCATTGCGGGGCCAGTCTTCTTCTTCCCCTCACCGAAGCACCCTCACAACTCTCTCTCGGTTTCACTCCCTCGATCAATCTGCCCCCTTCTCTTTTTCTTTTATTCTTTTACTCTCATGATTAGCTAGTAATCATGAGGTTTTGCATGGTGGATTTCCAGTGGAGCAAGGGGGTGGCAACACTTGCACAATCTCTCTTGCAACTTGTCAACTTTCATGCAAGGAGGTGGCCTTAATGGGCCGGCCTTGGTCGACCGAATGGTGGGGGAATGTGGGCTGCTTTGGGCTACTTTGGGCTGTTTTAGGCCTTAAATATCCAGCCCACACTTGCTCTTAATTTTCCACCTTAATCCCCACTCATAATTACTTAATTTCAAATATTCACATGGCCATAAAATTTTGCAACATTAATCAATGGTAATCCAACTTATAGAGCACCCGACCAAAAATAGAAAATTTCTCATCAATTCATCTTTTAGCACAACCTAGATCACACATGAGCATATGATATATTCCCAACAAAACAATAGTCCACTCAATGCTCGGCCTTGTTTAATTGAAAACCATTGGTCTAATGACTATAACATGGTCCGATGGCACTTCCGACACCTTTTTATGGGTTGTAGTGTATCTAGAGATTATTATGAAATTTTAGGATGCCACAAGATATGCCTCTACTACCAATCATCCTCGGCATATTTTACGGTATACCGGTCGACCTTGAGTGTGAGTGTATGAAGCACCATCATCCCGAGATACGAGGGTCAATCTTTGTTCAAGTGCGGGTACTGGTCTTCTATGACATTGGTTTGCCTGTTAACCAAGTGATTTAGGAGTTTTTGGCTGTGTTCGTCCACCGTGATGGGATCATGCTGGGGATATTGCCGCTGCCGCCAGCTGATGGACCGGGCTGGGTGTGACCAAGAGTGACGGTTAGCAAATGAAGCATTTTTGGATCACCGACTTTAACCGATAGACTTATGTACATGGCTGTTTGAAAAAGGAAAGAAAAAGGGGAGTCGGTTGTCTTTTGGTGTGTAGCCGGGTATAGAAAACCACGGTAAATTTTGGTGTACGGACTGATGATGTCTACCAAGTTTATGTAAATAAAAGTGTTCGACTTTATCTTATAAAAGTTTTAGTTGGTGCGCATTGTTTCTGAATATGGAATAGGGAGATTTTGAATATGCTTCTGCGCAGGGACCGATCTATATGATAAAAACCCCCAAGACTTATGGAGCTATTATAATTCTATGGTATCAGAGTGATATATTATCGGGTCAAGTGAAAGATAAGCAAACTCTAGCGACCCTAACGTTTCGGGGGCCGTTCGTGGGGTGCCATAGCGGGATTGGTATCAAAGCAAAGGTTTATATGGAGTGATAAGGAGCCTCAAATGGAAATGAGGATAAAATGATGCACACCTTAGGATACTAACCAAGAGTAGTTGACTAACTTTGAACAACGGGTAAGGGGTATTCACTCATAGATCCCTGGTAACTAGTGTGATGTTACCTTTGTGTGTCAGTAACATTCTATGATACTGTAAGAGCTATGGTCTATTTGGAGTGATAAGGTGCCTCAGATGGAAATAAGGATAGAATGATGCACACCATAGGTTACCAACCAAGAGAAGTTAGGTAACTTTGAACAACGGGTGATGAGTATTCACTCGTAGATCCCTGGTAACTAGTGTGACATTGCTTTTGTGTGTTAGTAACATTCTATGTTACTTATGTGACTTTAGTAATAACCTTAATTAATGATCTGACTAGTGACATCGAGTTGCAAATTATTCTTGGGGAAAATGCTTGGAAAACTGCAGGGAAATTATGGTGCGAACTGGAAGTGCTCATCCATCGAGAGCTGAAGCCTCTACTGCAAGGGCTGAACCCCGAATGGAAGATATCCTGCAGGCATTGGCCAATATTAGAAATCTAATGGATAGACAAGCATAGCAACAACCCAGAGTGGAACGTCGCCCTCAGGGACTGGTGCAACAATTTCTGAAGTTGAAGCCACTTAAGTTTAGTGGAATGGGAAGTCCTGAGGAGTCAGAACATTGGATTGATGGAATGGAATAGATTTTCTAGTTGTTGGACTGCAGTGATGCTGAGAAAATAGTTTTGGCAGAGTACCAGCTGGAGGGAAATGCAAAGCTTTGGTGGAGAGCTTCGAGGGATACGATCTTTCCACCAAGTACTAAGTTAAACTGGGATGAGTTTGTTAAAGCTTTCAATAGGAAGTATTTCTCTGATTATGCCAAGGATAGGAAGATCACTGAATTTGTTCAGTTGGAACAGAGGGAGCTCACAATGGATCAATATGAGGCGAAATTTTCTGAACTGTCTAGGTATGCTCCCAGATTGATTGAGGATTGAGAGGAAAAGGCTAAGAGATTCTTAAAAGGACTAAGGATTGATATTAGGAAACAACTGGTGCCTTTGAATATAAGGGATTATAATGAGATTTATGAGAGGGCACAGTTGGTGGAGCAAGAGTTAGTGAGAGAGCAATCAGAATCTAAGAGGCATATGACCTTTAATGATGTTCGAAGGGGTAAGAGACCTTATCCTGATCAAGGTCAGCCTTGGGAACCTAAGAAAAAGAATAACTTTGAAAATTTTAGAAGAACTTGGAATGGCCTGACTTTTGGGAGAGTACCCTACCAGGATAATTTTTGCCAGAGATGTGGTAGACAACATGGGCGAGGACCTTGTAATAGCCAACTGAGATGTAATGGACATGGCAAATAGGACACTTTAAGAGAAATTGTCCACGCAATGCGTCGCAGCCGAATGTCAGCTCGGTGCGACAAGTGCAATAACGTACTGTTGGACTAAACCTACCAAGGAATCCACAGAGGCCACTAGCATAAGGAATGGTGTATGCGGTCACCCAAGAGGAAGCGGAAGCTTCCAAGAATGTTATCTCAAGCACGATTTCGATAGAGGGATAAGAAGGCATATGCGTTAATTGATATGAGTGGCACGCATTCATTTGGTTTGAAAAATATAGATGATTGTGAGAAGTAGGAACCAAATCTTTAGATGTGCCTCTTCGTATTTCTACATCACTGAAGGACATGTTGTTATCTACGTTAGCATGTGAGATGAGTGAGATAACCCTAAGGGAACGAGATTTGGAGATGGACTTGGTAGTGACGATTATGTATAACTTTGATGTCATCGTAAGAATGAACTAACTCCATAAGCAATGGACTAGGATGAATGATCTCCTGAGATAGTACTTACCCATGCGCTAAGGATAAAATCGTGAGGCTTAGTATGGGATAGGCCAAAATGGATAATATCTCTGTAAGTTAGTCCCTATTGAAATGAGACCGTCCAGTGGATGTGTAGTTTGGATTCGAACCAGGCGAAAGTTGGTGTACCTATAACGACCCTATCCAATGAGGGCGAGGAGTGGACGCCGAGGTCAAAGGACTTGAACAAGGAGCGGCTCCTGGCAGGCTTCTAGGATGGCAAAAGGGGGCAGGAATGAACTGAACTATGAATTGAACTGGGAAGGCAGTGTTTTTGGGATAATTTTATCAGAGTGGCGTAGCGGAAGCATGGTTAAGCTTATGGAACTCTTGTTTGTGAAAAGAGGGACAAGTTGATGTGCTTGTGCATTAATTATAGGCAATTGAATCATGTAATTGTTAAGAGTAAGTGCCCATTACCTAGAATTGATGACATATTCAACCAATTGTAAGGAAGTTCGGTCTTTTCTAAAATTGACTTGAGGTCCGTATACCATCAACTAAGGATTAAGAAAGAAGGCATTCCTAAGACCACATTTAGGACTCTCTATGGATACTATGAGTTCCTAGTTATGCTATTTGGATTGACGAATGCCTTAGCTGCATTCATGGATTTAATGAATAGGATATTTAAGCCTTATTTGAATCAAATTGTGATTGTCTTCATTTGATGATATCTTAATATATTCTAAAAGACCCGAAGAACATGCGTAGCATCTAAGCATAGTGCTGCAAAACAAGGCTTAACAAATGAATTATGGAGAGTAAGTTATGAATTTGAGGATTAAGTTATGATCATTTGAGCTAAGTGGTGACTTCCTATTAGAGGATCTCATTGGAAGTCTTGATGCGTTACATGGAGGCATTTAGTATGTATAGAATGATCTTGGAAGTCATGAGTTTGAGTGGTCATATGAGACATGAAATTATTTGTGGTTTATATGTCAGAATAATAGATTTAATTGATGATGGTCAACTTTTAATTTTAGGTGATGATCTCAGTTTGAAAAGGTTTGGTGGAATTAGTGGATATGATCAATTGTGGTTATAGTCTTTCCAAGGTGAAAAGGTGAAAGTTCAAGTTGTGGATTTGATGAGTGACTAGTCTAAGTGACGATCCTTTAGGGTGAGACATGAGATATACTCAATGGAAACTAGACAAGTTTTATTTTGGTGGATTGTTGATCTTTGAATTGAATAAGTCTTGGTGGACTATTGATATTTGAACCGAATGAATGGTATTATATTTTAGGCTTGAATCTATGTTGCAGTAAAAGCGTAGTGAATGTCTTTGTTGGACTGAACCAAATGAGTTATCGGTGATGTCAATTTTGATGGTTCTAGGCTTGAATTGATGGTGACAAAGGTATATGAATAATTCAGCTAAATGATGTGTTAGATTGAGACCGTTAGATATTCTAGAATGGAAATGGGATCATGTGATGATGGATTTCGTGCAAGGATTACCAAGGACATCAAGTGACCATGACTCTATCTAGGTGACAGTAGATCGCTTGACTAAGTCTGCCCATTTCCTAGTAGTTCGCGTAGATTATTCGATGGATAAATTTGCCGATATATGTGTAAGCCAAGTGGTATGCTTACATGGTGTTCCTGTAACTATCATGTCTGATTGAGATTCGAGGTTTACTTCAAAATCTTTGGCGAAGTCTTCAAACTACCTTAGGGATGAAGCTCCCATTTAGTACCACTTTTCATCCACAAATGGACGGACAAACTAAAAGAGTGATCCAAGCATTAGAGGACATGTTAAGAGATTGCAACCTTGACTTTAAAGGAAGTTGGGATGAAAAGTTATACCTAGTAGAATTTATGTATAACAATAGCTTTCAGAAAAGTATAGGCATGGCTAAGGAAGTATCAGCCAAACTCTGGTCACATACTCGATCATGAAGCCATCAAAGTGGATGAGAAAGTGAGGTACATTGAAGAGCCTGTGCAAGTGTTGGATAAAAAGGAACAAATTCTTAGGACCAAGAAAATACCATTGGTTAAGATATTATGGCAACATCATGATGTGGAGGAAGCCACATGGGAAAGTGAGGAATCGATGAAGGAAAAGTATCCCTACTTGTTTCAAGAGACATAAGTGATGCCGAATTTCGAGGATGAAATTCTCTAAGGAGAGGAGAATTGTGGCATCCCAAAATTTCATGGCAACCTCTAGATGCTTTACGACCTATGAAAAGGTGATGGAAGAGTTATTGATTTATGTTATGGCCTTTAGACCAAAGAATTTTAATAGATTAATGCCGAGTATTTTAATGGAGAATTATTTGGGTAGAAATACATCTTATGTTAATGGATGATCAAGGTTGGTGCTATAGGACAATTTGATAAAGAAGACTTTGTCCTTGACTATGCACTTTATAGATTTGATTTTATGGATTAATGTCACAAAGTCTTTTGGCCATTTTATTATGCAATTAGGTATTTATTTAAATGAGGATTAAGATGTATTATTAAAAATAAACTTGGGCCATTTAAGTTTGGACTTTAGGCCCAAGAGTATTGGCCTAAAGTGGGCCAAGAGGCTCGGCCCAAGGAGCCCATGAAGTGGTTGACCAAGGCTGGCCCAAGACCAGCCCAAAAACTGAAGCCCATTAACCTTGCATGTCCTCCAACACTTGTCTTCAATTTTGCCACTTGTTCTCTCCTTTTTGTCACTTGTTCTCCTCATGAGAACACTTGTCTCTTACGTGCAAAAATAGAGATAAATTGTTCATCAAAGAGAGAAAGGGAGGTGAGCTGAGGGAGAGAGAGAGTTGTCAAGAGAGTGAGAGAGGGAAACTGAGAGAGGAGGAGGAGGCCATGCGAAGAAGAAGGAAGAGAGTTTGTCCGCCATTCATTGCTGCTTTGCCTCTGTTTGCTGCTGTTTTGTGCTTGAATCTAAGGCAAGTAGAGTCCTAAAACCTACCATTTGCTTGCTGTGAAGTGTGTGTAGAAGATGGTGTATTTTGGTTGTGGTAGATGGGATGAAATTTCGGAGCTTTGAAGAGAGATTCGTTGGCCACGCATGCTGTTTCAGAAAGACCAGTCCGACCATCCATGAGATTGTGTGTTGCATGTGACATTTTAGTCGGAATCTTGTTTTAATTTCTTCATGAAAGTTGTAGAGAACACCCTGAAGAACAATATACTAAAATTTGAGGCAAAACTAACAAGAAATAGTTAGTGAAATGATTTTTCTTTGGAGAGACTAGATCTGGAATTCGTTGTGCTGACCTTCCGTGGTTTCGTGGTCTGTAAAGTAACCTTCTTATGAAAATATCACTTTGATTTCTTAATGAAACTTGTAGAATACTCCTTGAGGTAGAACATATCAAAATTTCAGAAGAAATGAACAAAGATAGGTTGGTGAAATCATCGCCTTTTGAAGAAACTGGATCTGGGAAAAACGCTACTTCGACCCAGCACGATTTCGTGATTTTTATAACATCATACAGTTAAAATTTGTTCATGTGTCCTTAACAAAAGTTGTAGGTAATATTCTGAGGTTTAACATATCAAAAATTTAGAGAAAACTAACGATAATAGATAGGTGAAATCGTGGTTTTTCGGAAGTATTCAGATCTGGAAATTTTGGTATTGAAACAGAAGTTTTATACGCCTATAGTTAATCACTTAGAACGAATTTGACTTTGGTTTCTTCATAAAAAACCTACTTTAGGATCTTGAATACAACATAGTCGAACTTCATGAACTTTGAATATCATTAGGGTATTTAATCGGAAATATTTCTAAAACCGTGTAATCTGACGCGTTCGGATTTAGTCAGTTTCAATGCATGGGTCATATTATTTTGTATGAAGCTCTTTCGGCAAAGTGTTCTGCATGAAGTATCTTTCTTTATGTCTTCCCTGAAACATATTCAGATTTCATAATTTTTGAAGTTCATTTGCCTATTTAATTGAAAATGTTTCGAAAACTGTGCAAGTTAAGTGGTTATGATAATAGTGCTGTGATGTTCGGTCTATACCGCATGATATGAGGGTCTTTTGGTGCAGTGTTCTGCATGAAATATCTGCCATTATGTCTTGAATATCACATGTTCGAATTTTATAATTTTTAAAGGTCATCTGGGTATTTAATGGAAATATTTTCTAAAACTGTGCAAGCTGGATTGTGCAAATTTCAAATGCTGTAATTTATGACTATTCTATTTTGGATGAGCCCCATAAATTATATTGATTGAGGTGATTGAATCTTGCTGAGCACGTGATGATATTTGGCATTGCATATAGAATCAAATGCTGAATTTGACTTTGTTGCCATTACATCATGTGCCATGTTGATTGTTAGACATAAATTGGTAAATATGAATTATGATGAATAAGGAAACTGTTGGGGCTGAGCCAATAATGCCCTGGGAGTGTCAAGATGCCCGGAATCTGGGGGTGCCGGATGCACAGTGACCTAGTGGTATAATTCTAGAGGGTCCTCGGGAGTTTCGAGATGCCCGGTGGTATATGGTACGTAATTCCAGAGGGGGGGATTCCTGGTGGTATGTCGGTACATAATTCTGGAAGCCCTGGAGGTATGTGCCCGGGGGGAATTCCTCGTGATGCTAGTTGGGATGCGAGACGCCCGGAATGTGGGGGGCCGGATGCCCGGTTGTATTTTGAATGCATGCCCGGAGGTTCCTCACGATGCCTGGTTGGATGCGAATGATAAATTGTGGGATGCAAACATTGGTCCCTGGAAAGAAAAATTGATGAGATCCTTGTGAAATATAAGAATTGAAAATGAATCATGTGCATGGGTGTATGCATATGGCATGATGCATGATCTGCTTATGAAAGTAAATCAATGCTATTTGATATTGAAAATGCGATCATGAAGGCATGAATGGATCTCATGGTGATGTATGCTTGATAGCATGGATGATATGAATCATGGTGGTATATGCACGATGGCATGGTCGCATGACTGCATGGTGGTATATGCACATATGGCATGGTGATATATGCATGAATGCTTGATGATGAGTCGATGGTGGTATATGCACATATGGCATGGTGATATATGCATGAATGCTTGATGATGAGTGCGTGATGGTATATGCACATATGGTATGATGACATATGTATGGCTGTAAGGTAAATTATTCCTGAATGCATGAATGATACGTGCTTTGTTATGATGTCTTGATTGTTCTGCATGACGCAATGAGTAGTTTGGTGGATCTTTACTGCTAAGTGGTTGTACTCACCCTTTTTGGGGAATAATATTTCAGACTAAATAAGATCCTTCTGCTGCCACTGCCACCGGTAGATGGATCGAGTGGTTAGATATGACCGCGAGGAGGAGGATAGCAAAGGAAAGAACTTTTGGACGCCGACACTGATCGATGGACTTTAAGTATACGACTGTTGGAGGTGAAGTCGATCATCTTTTGAAGTATAGCGGAGTATAGAAAACTATGGCATTTTGATGTACCAATGAATGATGTCCATCTGGTTTTTATGAATAAAAGTGTTTGGCTTTTACCTATAAATATTTAGTAGGTGTGCATCGTTTTCTGAATATAGGGAAGTTGTTGGATGTGCTTCCGTATATGAATTGCACAAGGGACTGATCTAAAAGATGTAAATCCCCATGGTTGTATGGACCCGCTGCAATTGAAATGGTATCAAAGTGACATGTTATTAAGTAAAGTGAAAGGTAAGCGAACTGTGGTGACCCTAACGGATCGGGGGCCGTCGAGGGGTGCCACAAATACTTATGTGACTTTAGTAATAACCTTATTTTATTATTTGACCATTGCCATTGAGTCGCAAATTGTTCCTAAGGCGAATGCTTGGAAAACTGCAGGAAAATCATGGTACGAACTAAGAGTTCTCATCCATCAAGGGCTGAAGCCTGTACTTCAAGGGTTGAACCCCGAATGGAAGATATCCTGCAGGCATTGACCAATATAGGAAATTTGATGGAAATGCAAGCACAGCAACAACCTGGAGTAGAACGTCGGCATCAAGGATTGGTGGAACAATTCCTGAAGTTGAAACTGCCTAACTTTACTAGAATGGGAAGTCCTGAGGAGGCGGAGCATTGGATTGATGGAATGGAACAGATTTTCCGGTTGTTGAACTATAGCAATGCTAAAAAGATAACCTTGGTAGAGTACCAACTGGAGGGAAATGCAAAGTTTTGGTGGAGAGCCTCAAGAGACACGATCTTTCCACCGGGTACTGATATAAACTAAGATGAGTTTGTTATAGCTTTCAATATAAAGCATTTCTCTGATTGTGCTAAGGATAAGAAGATCACAGAATTTGTTCAATTGGAATAGAGGGAGTTGACAGTGGACCAGTATGAAGCAAAATTTTCTGAATTGTCTAGGTATGCTCCCAGGTTGGTTGAGGATCGAGAGGAAAAGGCTAAGGGATTCCTGAAAGGATTAAGGACTGATATTAGAAAACAACTAGTGCCTCTAAATATAAGGGATTATAATGAGATCTATGAGAGGGCACAGTTGGTGGAGCAAGAGTTAGTGAGAGAACAATCAGAATCTAAGAGACAAATGACCTTTAATGATGTTCGAAGAGGTAAGAGACCCTATCCTAGACAAGGTCAGCCATGGGAATCTAAAAAGATGAGTAATTTTGGGAATTTTGGAAAAGCCAGGAGTGGCCCGGTTCTAGGGAAAGTACCCTACCAGGGTAATATTTTTCAGAGGTGTGGTGGACAGCATGGGCTAGGATTTTGTAATAGTCCACCGAAATGTTTTGGTTGTGGGTAGATGGGGTACATTAAGAGAAATTGTCCACAAGAGAGGTCGCAGCTGAATGTCAACTCGGTGCGATAGGTACAACAACGTACTGTTGGACCAAATCTACCAAGGAATCCACAAAGGCCACTAGCACAAGGAAGGGTGTATGCGGTCACCCAAGAGGAAGCGGAAGCTTCCAAAAATGTCATCTCATGTACAATTTCTATAAATGGCAAGAAGGCATATGCAGTGTTTGATTCGGGTGCTACACATTCTTTTATGTTTGAAAGATATAGACAGTTGAGTAAGATAGAAACTACCTCTCTTGAGACGCCTCTTTGTGTTTCCACACCATTAAAGAATGTGGTATTGTCTACAGTGGTATGTGAAAAATGTAAGATAACTATAGGGGGACGGAATATGGAAATAGACTTAGTTGTAATGGGCATGTATGACTTTTATGTTATCATCGGAATGGACTAGCTCCATAAGTATCAAGCTAAGATGGATTGTTATATGAAAGCAATCCAGTTTGTTTCACCTGATTGATCTAGTTTTCAATTTTTCGGAGGTCAGACAAACCCCTCTATAGCACTTATTTCAATAGTAGAAGCTTGTGCACTACTTGACGAAGGATGTCAAGGATACCCAGCAGTGGTAAAGGACTATACTAAGGAAGAGATTAAGCTCAACGAAATTCCAGTGGTCAAGGAATTTCAGGATGTATTCTCTGAGGAACTGCCTGGGTTACCACCGGAACGGGAAATTGAGTTCGAGATCAAACTAATGCCTTGACATAATGGAAAGAGTTGAAAGTGCAACTACAAGAGTTGCTCGATAAAGGATTTATTAGGCCAAGTGCTTCTCCTTGGGGTGCAACAGTTTTGTTTGTGAAAAAAAAAGGATGGGTCAATGTGTTTATGTATCAACTATAGACAACTAAATCAAGTGACCATTAAGAATAAGTATCCCCTGCCTAGAATTGATGATCTATTTGACCAACTACAAGGAAGTTCGGTTTTTTCTAAGATTGATTCGAGGTCAGGATACCATCAATTAAGGATTAAGAAAGAAGACATTCCTAAGACTACATTTAGGACTCGCTATGGACACTATGAGTTCCTAGTTATGCCTTTTGGACTGACGAATGCCCCAGCCGCATTCATGGATCTAATGAATAGGATATTTAAGCCCTATTTGGACCAATTTGTGATTTTCTTCATTGATGATATCCTAATATATTCTAAAGGACCTGAAGAGCATGAGCGACACCTGAAGATAATGTTGCAAATCCTTAGAGGCCATAAGTTGTACGCCAAATTTAGTAAGTGTGAATTTTGGCTAGACCAGATAATATTTTTAGGACACGTGGTGTCAGGAGGAGGAATTGCAGTAGACCCAACGAAAGTTGAGATGGTAGTAAATTGGCCGAGACCGATAATGCCGACTGAGATACGAAGTTTCTTAGGACTGGCCGGCTACTATAGAAGGTTTATTGAAGGATTCTCATGACTTGCTGGACCATTGACAAAATTGACTCGAAAGAACGTAAGATTCGAGTGGAATGGAGAGTGTGAGAGGAATTTTTCAGGAACTTAAAAGGAAATTGACTACGGCTCCAATCCTAACTATACCATCTGGATCTAATGGATTCACAATATATAGTGATGCATCTCACAAAGGATTGGGAAGCATTCTGATGCAGCATGGCAATGACATAGCCTATGCATCAAGAATATTGAAATCTCATGAATTGAACTACCCAACCCATGACTTAGAATTGGCAGCTATAATTTTTCCTTTGAAAATATGGAGACATTATCTGTATAGAGAGAAGTTCAAAATCTATACAGATCATAAGAGTTTAAAATATTTGTTTTCGCAAAAAGAACTGAACATGAGATAGAGGAGGTGGATGGAGTTGTTAAAGGATTATGATTGTGAAATACGGTACCATCCAGGAAAGGCGAATAAGGTGGCAGATGCTTTTAGTCGTAAGTCGACTATGGATATGGCTAGTATGAGAATAACATAATGGAATCTATTAAAGTCAGTAGCAGACTTAGAGTTTAAATTGGAAGTACATCACCTTACCAACATGCTTACTGCATTGAGAATTGAATCGGAGATTATCTAGAAAATTAAAATTCTACAAGAATCTGACCCGGAAATAGTGAAAGTGCAAAATGCTGTGTCTTTAGGAAAAAGGCTAGAATTTCAAGTTTCTGATGATGGAGTGGTAAGATGTCAAGGACGACTCTATGTTCCCGACAATGAGGAAGTATAAAGAGAAATTCTGTTGGAAGCACATAGGAGTAACTATAGTATTCATCCGGGTAGTACAAAGATGTATAGGAATTTATGCCAACAATATTGGTGGAATGGTATAAAAGCATATATAGCCAAGCACGTTTCCCAATGCTTAACGTGCCAGCAAGTGAAAGCGGAACATCACAAACCCGCAGGACTGTTGAGACCATTAGATATACCAGAATGGAAATGGGAACATGTGACGATGGATTTTGTGCAAGGATTACCAAGGACATCAAATGGTCACGACTCTATCTGGGTGATAGTAGATCGTTTGACTAAGTCTACCCATTTCCTAGCAATCTGCATAGACTATCCGATGGATAAATATGCTAAGATATATGTAAGCTAGGTAGTACGCTTACATGGTGTACCTATGACTATCACTTCTGATTGAGATTCAAGGTTTACTTCAAATTTTTGGCGAAGTCTTCAAACCGCATTGTGAACTAAGCTCCAATTTAGTACTACTTTTCATCCACAGACGGATGGACAGACAGAAAAAGTGATCCAGACACTAGAAGATATGTTAAGAGCTTGTGTCCTTGATTTTAAAGGAAGTTGGGATGAAAAGTTAAACCTGATAGAATTCGTCTATAATAATAGTTTTCAGAAAAGTATAGGCATGGCTCCCTATGAAGCATTGTATGGGAGAAGATATAAGACCTCTGTTTGTTGGAATGAAGTAGGTGAAAGGAAACTGACAGTGCCTGAGTTGGTTTAAGTTACTACAGAGGCTGTTGAGATCATAAGAAAAAGACTTAAGACAGCTCAAAGCCGATAGAATGACTACGTAGATAGGCATAGAAGGCCTTTGGAGTTTAATGTAGGAGACCATGTATTCCTTAATGTATCTTCGATGAAAGGAATATCACGATTTGGAATAAAGCGTAAGTTAAGTCCCAGATTTGTTGGACCCTTTAAGATACTTGAAAGGATAGGAGATGTAGCTTATCGATTGGCGCTACTGTGACACCCCGAACCCTTCGCAGGTCGTCACCAGCGCCGATGTTACACTTTATTACCTTTTTCTATCTTTGTACTTAAAACAAGCGCCGTTAATCACAGGCATTTTTTTTTAAAGCGGTCCCAGCGCGACTCATAGCGGAAGCAAATTAAACATCACTATCTATCTCCTTACCAATCCATGATACAAATACACACCAGCTAAACATCAGGATTTCATAAACAACTTCGACACTTTGCTTACATATATATAGCAAGATGGGATTCCCTTTGGGTCGGTACAAAACAAGGAAAAGCTAGGACTCAACCACGTCCAGCCTAAAACCTCAAAAAGAAACTCTCGAC
The DNA here is from genome assembly GCA_016097615.1 of Eucalyptus dawsonii. Classification (NCBI taxonomy): domain Eukaryota; kingdom Viridiplantae; phylum Streptophyta; class Magnoliopsida; order Myrtales; family Myrtaceae; genus Eucalyptus; species Eucalyptus dawsonii. The sequence continues at coordinate 52,710,219 of CM027873.1, forward strand.
CCTCAACATCATACGGGTACGAACCCCCATCCAAAGTGTCGACTATCTACAACAAAAAGAGATCTAGCTCCTACTCATCGCGCGCAGGTCTCACACCCAACCTGGTGCATCAGGCGGTGGCGGCGGCAACATCCCTCGCATCGCTCCATCCCAACGAACGTGCACAGAAATGAACTCCTGAATGACAGGACCCCCAGCCAGGCCCACGTCATACATCACTAAACAGCGCACTCGGATAAAAGTCAGTCCGGGAACAAAGGGACAGTCTATCTTAACACACTCGACCTCTACATCGGATGGTATCCCGTAAAATGTACACCGCGTGACGGCAGGAAGCGACATATTGGCTAATCTGAAATGTTATCCCTAAAAGGGGTGAGTACAACCACTCAGCAGATAGGGAAATCCAATAACAACTCAATGCATCATACAATTTCACATGCATTGCAGGCATTACTTACCTTGAAGCCAGGCACACACTTTCATGCATCATCATCATGCATATCATCATCATTATCGCATCATCATGCATATCATCATGCATATCATATCATAGGTGATCATCATCATCACATCATCATGCATATCATATCATAGGTGATCATCATATCACATCACATTATCATCATCATCATCACATCATCATGCATCTTATCATGCATATCATATCATAGGTGATCATCATATCACATCACATTATCATCGTCATCATCACATCATCATGCATCTTATCATGCATATCATATCATAGGTGATCATCATATCACATCACATTATCATCCTCATCATCACATTATCATGCATCTTATCATGCATATTATATCATGGGTGATCATCATATCACATCACATTATCATCATGCATTACATCACCATGCATATCATCATGCATTAATTTCCATTTTTATCTTTAAATTTGATCACCACATCACCCATTCTCAATTATCATCAATTTCATCATCCCTTCGGGCAAAGACCTCCAACAGGGTTCCCAGCATTCCAGCCATCCCATGGCCACCGGGCTTCCGGCCCCCCACATTCCGGGCATCTCGCATCTCAACTAGCATCACGAGGGATTCCCTTAGGGCAGAAACCTCCAACAGGGCTTCCGGCCTTTACCCTTCTAGCCAGGCATCCCCCACCCACATCCTGGCATCGCGAGGCATTCCTTTCGGGCAAAAACCTCCGACAAGGCTCCCGGCCCCCCACATTCCGGGCATCCTGAATCTCCCAGGGAACCTCTGGAATTACGCCACTAGGCCACCAGACATCATCATCCACCACAACCTCTTACTCACATATCATTTTCCACATTCACCATCCTTTTAATCTCATTATTACATGGCATATGATTCACACATTCATCACAATTTATGATCATACATACACCACTGTCATATAACAATGCATAAAAAATTCAATGAAATTCATGGCCAATAAAATAAGCCCTTATTATTTTATTATTTTTTTTTATTATTTTATTATATTATTATATTTATTTATTTTCATAAATAAATATTAAATTTAATATCTATGATTTTCCCAAAATCATAATATTCAAACAATCATTAAACAAATCAATAGGATCACAATTTCATACAACATTCATGGTCAAATTGAATTTCTCATAATTTCACAATTTCCACAAAATAGCACATGATATTCGGATAATGACAAGAATTGCACAGTTTCCAAATAAATTCGATCAAAATACTCATATGGCCTTAAAAAATTACGAATTTTCACAGGGTGATAGACAACAGATTTTCGTGCACTTTTCATGCAGAACTCTAAGCCAAATTATTTTTAGATTAATTTATACAACCCCACGAAACTTCTGGAACCACTACCGCGTCGTCCAGAATACACTTCTCCGAAATTTTTAGATTTCACCCATCTATTCTTTTTATTTTCCTCTGAAATTTGAGTATGTTATGTACCAAGGTGTCATTTACAAGTTTCATGAAGAGATCTAGGTCAAATAACCAGAGTATGGTCACCATTTAAGTCCATGAAGTCTCGGGTGTCTCGGAATACTTCACCAGAACCATTGTTTCCAAGATCTAGCCGATTCACCGAGCTATACTTGTTCTTTTTGCTTCAAATTTGAGTATGTTGTAGTTTAAGGTGTTACCTACAACTTTTATGAAGACATTGAAGTCCAATATTCAACAGAAATTAACATGCAAACAAGAATCTAGCAAGAGGTCAGCGAAAACTTCACAGATCTAGGGTCTCCGTATAATGGAACTTTAACCCCTCATATCTCCATCATTTTCCACGAAATTTCAGTATGTTATACTACAAGACGTTACCTACAATCCCACTAATGCATGCTCTTGCCATTTGCCACTTGTCTTATTGGGTTTTAATTTGAATTTGGCTTGGGCTTGGGCTTAGGCCCATCCGGCCACTCCCCTTGGGCTGGTCGAATCCTCCTCTTGGGCTCTAATGGGCCGACTAGCTTGGCCCACCAAGCTTTAGGCCAATGGGTCCAAGGCCCATTCCAATTTTAACCCTCTTTTTCTCCCTTTTTTTTTTTTGAAATTCCTTCTATAAATATTTCTAAATTTAAATTTTCAATCTTGGCCAAAGTCTTAGGATATTTTTGTTTATTGAAATTTAAATCATATGGCCAAGCATAGATTATTAATCTTATTAAATTTAAATTTCCACAATCACAAGCACAAATCATCAAGTTAAAAGACTAATGGCTAAAACATAAGCCATGGAAATTCTATCACCTAATTAAAGACTTTAACACACCTTATGGCTTGGCTTTGAATTTCTGAGATGCCACAATTCTCCCCTCCTTAGAGAATTACGTCCTCGAAATTCAAGCACTACTCACGCCTTCTTGAAATAAATAGGGATACTTTTCCTTTATCTGATCCTCACTCTCCCGTGTGGCTTCCTCCACATCATGATGTCGCCATAACACCTTAACCAATGGGATCTTTTTGGTCCTAAGAATTTGCTCCTTTCGATCCAATATCTGCACAGGCTCTTCAATGTACCTTACTTTCTCATCCACTTTGATGGCTTCATGATCGAGTATATGACCAGGATCCGGCTGGTACTTCCTCAACATCGATACATGAAACACATCGTGCAGATTTCCTAACTTAGGAGGTAACGCTAAACGATAAGCTACATCCCCTATCCTCTCCAGAATTTCAAAAGGTCCAACAAATCTAGGGCTTAGCTTACCCTTCATCCCGAATCGAGATATTCCTTTCATAGGAGATACCTTAAGGAATACATGGTCTCCTACACTAAATTCCAAAGGCCTTCTACATCTATTTGCGTAGTCTTTCTGTCTACTCTGAGCTATTCTAAGTCTTTCTCTGATAATATCGACAGCTTCAGTGGTAACTTGTACCAATTCAGGTCCTGTCAACTTCCTTTCACCTACTTCACTCCAACAGACAGGAGTTCTACATCTCCTTCTATATAATGCTTCATAAGGTGCCATGCCTATACTCTTCTGAAAGCTATTATTATAGGCAAACTCTACCAAATGCAATCTTTCATCCCAATTTCCTTTGAAATCGATTACACATGCTCTAAACATATCCTCCAGTATCTGGATTACTCTTTCTGATTGACCATCTGTCTGAGGATGAAAAGCAGTACTAAGTTGAAGCTTAGATCCTAACGCAACTTGAAGACTCCTCCAAAAATTCGAAGTAAACCTCGAATCTCGATCTAAAGTAATGGTCACTGGAACACCATGTAAGCGTACCACTTCACTCACATACATGTCCGCATACTTATCCATTGGGTAGTCCATGCGAATCGCTAAGAAATGTGCCGACTTAGTCAAACGATCCACTATAACCCAAATTGAATCATGACTACTTGATGTCCTTGGCAATCCTTGCACAAAGTCCATCGTTACATGTTCCCATTTCCATTCAGGAATATCTAATGGTCTCAAAAGTCCTGCGGGTTTACGATGTTCCGCTTTTACTTGCTGACATGTCAAACATTAAGAAACATACTTAGCCGTATCTGCCTTCATACCATTCCACCAAAATTGCTGACGTAAATTTCTGTACATCTTTGTACTTCCTGGGTGGATACTATAATTACTCTTATGTGCCTCCGACAAAATTTCCTTCCTCAATTCCTCATTGTCGGGAACACAAAGTCGTCCTTGACATCTTACTATTCCATCATCAGAGATCTAAAATTCTGATCTTTTCCCTAAAGATACAGCATCCTTTACTTTCAAAATCTCTAGGTCAGATTCTTGCAGAATTTTAATTTTCTGGATAATCTCTGGCTCAATCCTCAACGCACTAAGCATACCAGTGAGACAATCTACTTCCAATTTAAATTCGGAATTTGCCACAGATTCTAACAATTTCCATTCTACCATCCTCAAACTAGCTATTTCTACGGCCGACTTTCGACTAAGAGCATCTGCTACTCTATTCGCTTTTCTGGATGATATCTTATCTCATAGTCATAATCCTTCAACAACTCCATCCACCTCCTTTGTCTCATATTCAACTCCTTTTGTGAGAACAGATACTTCAAACTCTTATGATCCGTGTAGATCTCAAACTTTTCCCCATACAAATAGTGTCTCCATATCTTCAAGGCAAACACTATAGCTGCTAGCTCTAAATCATGCGTCGGGTAATTTAGCTCATGAGGTTTCAATTGTCTGAATGCATAGGCTACAACTTTGCCATGTTGCATCAACACACATCCTAGTCCTTTGTGAGATGCATCACTATACACCGTGAAACCATCAGGTCCAGTAGGTATAGTCAGAATTGGAGCTGAAGTCAATTTCCTTTTGAGCTCCTAAAAACTCCTTTCACATTCTCCATTCCACTCAAACTCTACATTCTTTCAAGTCAATTTAGTTAAAGGTCCTGCTAGTCTTGAAAATCCTTCAATGAATCTCCTATAATAACCAGCCAATCCTAAGAAACTTCGTATCTCAGTAGGTGTCGTCGGTCTCGGCCAATTTATTACCATTTCAACTTTTGCCGGGTCTACTGCAATTCCTTTTCCTGACACCACATGTCCTAGAAATATTATCCGATCCAACCAGAATTCACACTTACTAAACTTAGCATACAACTTATGCTCTCTCAGAGTCTGCAAAACTATTATCAAATGCTGCTCATGCTCTTTAGGCCCTTTTGAATATACCAAAATATCATCAATAAACACAATCACAAACTGATCTAAATAAGGCTGAAATATTCTATTCATCAAATCCATAAATGCAACCGGGGCGTTAGTCAATCCAAATGGCATAACAAGGAACTCATAGTGCCCATAACGAGTTCTAAATGCAGTCTTAGGAATGTCCTCCTTTTTAATTCTCAACTGATGGTATCCCGACCTCAAGTCAATTTTAGAGAAAACTGAACTTCCCTAGAGTTGGTCAAACAAGTCATCAATTCTAGGCAAAAGATACTTATTCTTAACGGTCACCTGATTCAACTGCCTATAGTCAATACACAAGCGCATCGATCCATCTTTCTTTTTCACAAACAAGACCGGTGCACCCCAAGGTGAAGCACTTGGTCTAATGAATCCTTTGTCAAGCAATTCTTGCAGTTGCACTTTCAACTCCTTCAATTCAACTAAGGCCATTCTATACGGGGCTTTTGATATTGGTCCTGTTCCAGGCATTAATTCAATTTCAAATTCAATCTCCCGCTCTAGCAGCAATCCAGGCAATTCCTCGGGAAATACATCTTGAAATTTGTTAACTACACGAACTTCCTCAAGATTAGGCTCCTTCCTGGCATAATCTCTAACTATGGCTAGGTACCCTTGACATCCTTCGTCAAGTAACTTACATGCTTCTACTGCTGAAATAAGAGCTACAGGAAAATGGGTCTGACCTCCTAAAAATTCACAACTAGACTGATCAGGTAAAACAAATTGAACCACTCTTCTATAGCAATCCATTCTAGCCCGATACTTACGAAGCCAGTCCATTCCTATAATAACATCAAAATCATACATAGCCATTACAACCAAGTCTATCTCCATATCCTTTCCTCCCATTGATATCTTACAATTTCCACACACCAGCGTAGACAATACCATATCCTTTAGAGGCGTGGAAACACAAAGAGGCGTCTCAAGAGGCATAACTTCTAGCTTATTCAAACATCTATATCTTTCAGACACAAACGAATGCGTTGCACCCGTGTCAAACAATGCATATGCCTTTTCACCATTAATAAGAATCGTACCTGAGATAACATTTTTGGAAGCTTCCGCTTCCTCCTGGGTAATCGCATACACCCTTCCTTGTGCAGGTGGTCTCTGAGGATTTCCTTGCGGATTTGACCTAACAGAACTCTGATATCCCTGTCGCACTGAGCCAACACTCACTTGCGACCTCTTTTGTGGGCAATTCCTCCTAAGATGACCTACTTGTCCACAGCCAAAACACTTATGCTGTCCAGTACAAGGTCCTGGGCCATGTCTCCCATTACACCTCTGGCAATTACCAAGCTGATAGGGTGCTTTCCTTATATTCAGACCACTCCTTGCTCCTCCAAAATTCCCAAAGTTACCCTTCTTCTTCACATTCCAGGTCTGACCTTGACCAAAATAAGGCCTCTTCCGCTTTTTCACATCACTAAAATTCAATGGTTTCTTAAATTCCGACCGCTCTCTCAACAGCTCCTGCTCCACTAACTGCGCCCTTTCATAAATCTCATTATAATCCCTTATGTTCAAAGGCACCAGTTGCTTTCTAATGTCAATCCTCAGCCCTTTCAGGAATCTCTTGGCCTTCTCCTCCTGATCCTCAATCAATCTAGGAGCATATCTAGACAATTCAGAAAATCTAGCCTCATACTGATCTACAGTCAATCCCTTTTGTTCTAGCTGAACAAATTCAGTAATCTTTCTATCCTTAGCACAATCAGAGAAATGCTTCCTATTGAAAGCCCTAATAAACTCCTCCCAGCTCACATCAGTACCTGGTGGAAAGATTATATCCTTCGAAGCTCTCCACCAAAACTTCGCATTTCCCTCCAATTGATACTCTGCTAAGACTATTTTCTCAGCATCAGTGCAGTCCAACAGCCGGAAAATTCTTTCCATTCCATCAATCAATTGCTCGCCTCCTCGGGACTTCCCATTCCATTAAACTTAAGTGGCTTCAGCTTCAAAAACTGCTCCACTAGTCCTTGAGTACGACGTTCGCTCCGGCTGTTCTTTGCGCTCGCCTCTCCATCAGATTTCCAATATTGGCTAATGCCACGCAGGATATCTTCCATTCAGGGTTCAGCCCTTGCAGCAGAGGCTTCAGCCCTCGATGGATGAGCACTTCCAGCTCGCACCATGACTCTCCTGCAATTTCCAAGCATTGCCTTAGGAATAATCTGAGACTCACTGCCTCCACTCAAAGCAATTACTATCACTACATAAGTAACATATACATATTACTGGCACCTAAAAGCAACTCAAAATTAACTACTAGGGATCTACGAATGAATACTCATCACCCGTTATTCAATTATTTCGTTCCACATCCTATGGTGTGCATTGTCATCATGTTCCTCAATTTCCAATTGAGGCTCCTTATCACTCCACCTATAACCATTCGCTCTGATACCAAAAAGGGCGACTGTGACACACTGAACCCTTCGCAGGTCGTCACTAGCGCCGATGTTACACTTTATTACCTTTTTCTATCTTTGTACTTAAAACAAGCGCCATTAATCACAGGCATTTTTTTTTTAAAGCGGTCCCAGCGCGACTCATAGCGGAAGCAAATTAAACATCACTATCTATCTCCCTACCAATCCATGATACAAATACACACCAGCTAAACATCAAGATTTTATAAACAACTTCGACACTTTGCTTACATATATATAGCAAGATGGGATTCCCTTTGGGTCGGTACAAAAGAAGGAAAAGCTAGGACTTAGCCACGTCCAGCCTAAAACCTCAAAAAAAAACTCTCGACCCTCAACATCATACGAGTACGAACCCCCATCGAAAGTGTCGACTATCTACATCAAAAAGAGATCCAGCTCCTACTCATCGCGCGCAGGTCTCACACCCAACCCGGTGCATCAGGCGGTGGCGGCGGCAACATCCCTCGCATCGCTCCATCCCGACGAACGTGCACAGAAATGAACTCCTGAATGACAGGACCCCCAGCCAGGCCCACGTCATACATCACTAAACAGTGCACTCGGATAAAAGTCAATCCGGGAACAGAGGGACAGTCTATCTCAACACACTCGACCTCTACATCGGATGGTATCCCGTAAAATGTACACCGCGTGACGGCAAGAAGCGACATATTGGCTAATCTGAAATGTTATCCCCAAAAGGGGTGAGTACAACCACTCAGTAGATAGGAAAATCCAATAACAACTCAATGCATCATGCAATTTCACATGCATTGCAGGCATTACTTACCTTGAAGCCAGGCACACACTTTCATGCATCATCATCATGCATATCATCATCATTATCGCATCATCATGCATATCATCATGCATATCATATCATAGGTGATCATCATATCACATCACATTATCATCATCATCATCACATCATCATGCATATCATCATGCATATCATATCATAGGTGATCATCATATCACATCACATTATCATCATCATCATCACATCATCATGCATCTTATTATGCATATCATATCATAGGTGATCATCATATCACATCACATTATCATCGTCATCATCACATCATCATGCATCTTATCATGCATATCATATCATAGGTGATCATCATATCACATCACATTATCATCATCATCATCACATTATCATGTATCTTATCATGCATATTATATCATGGGTGATCATCATATCACATCACATTATCATCATGCATTACATCACCATGCATATCATCATGCATTAATTTCCATTTGTATCTTTAAATTTGATCACCACATCACCCATTCTCAATTATCATCAATTTCATCATCCCTTTGGGCAAAGACCTCCGACAGGGTTCCCAGCATTCCAACCATCCCATGGCCACCGGGCTTCCGGCCCCCCACATTCCGGGCATCTCGCATCTCAACTAGCATCACGAGGGATTCCCTTCGGGCAGAAACCTCCGACAGGGCTTCCGGCCTTTACCCTTCAAGCCAAGCATCCTGCACCCACATCCTGGCATCGCGAGGCATTCCTTTCGGGCAAAAACCTCCGACAAGGCTTCTGGCCCCCCACATTCCGGGCATCCTGAATCTCCCAGGGAACCTCTGGAATTACGCCACTAGGCCACCAGACATCATCGTCCACCACAACCTCTTACTCACATATCATTTTCCACATTCACCATCCTTTTAATCTCATTACTACATGACATATGATTCACACATTCATCACAATTTATGATCATACATACACCACTGTCATATAACAATGCATAACAAATTCAATGAAATTCATGGCCAATAAAATAATCCCTTATTATTTTATTATTATTATTTATTATTTTATTATATTATTATATTTATTTATTTTCATAAATAAATATTAAATTTAATATCTATGATTTTCCCAAAATCATAATATTCAAACAATCATTAAAAAAATCAATAGGATCACAATTTCATACAAAATTCATGGCCAAATTGAATTTATCATAATTTCACAATTTCCACAAAATAGCACATGATATTCGGGTAATGACCAGAATTGCACAGTTTCCAAATAAATTCGATCAAAATACTCATATGGCCTTCAAAAATTACTAAATTTCACAGAGTGATAGAAAACACATTTTCGTACACTTTTCATGCAGAACTATAAGCCAAATTATTTTTAGATTAATTTATACAACCCCACGAAACTTCTGGAACCACTACCGCGTCGTCCAGAATACACTTCTCCGAAATTTTTAGATTTCGCCCATCTACTCTCTTTCGTTTCCTCTGAAATTTGAGTATGTTATGTACCAAGGTGTCCTTTACAATTTTCATGAAGAGATCTAGGTCAAATAACCATAGTATGGTCACCATTTAAGTCCATGAAGTCTCGGGTGTCTCGGAATACTTCACCAGAACCATTGTTTCCAAGATCTAGCCGATTCACCGAGCTATACTTGTTCTTTTTGCTTCAAATTTGAGTATGTTGTATTTTAAGGTGTTAACTACAAATTTTATGGAGACATCGAAGTCCAATATTCAACAGAAATTAACATGCAAACAAGAATCTAGCAAGAGGTCAGCGAAAACTTCACAGATCTAGGGTCTCCGTATAATGGAACTTTAACCCCTCATATATCCATCATTTTCCACGAAATTTCAGTATGTTATACTAAAAGACGTTAGCTACAACTTCTATGAAGACATCGAAGCCAAAATCGGACTCCAAACACACATGCAAGCTCAAACAAGCTACTGACTTCAACAAACCGAACAAGAACAGTCACACGGTTTGCAAATAACCAACTCTTACCTCGGTTTTTCGCACAAATCACACCTAAAATCGAACATGCAACCACCACAACAAACATGCAAGAGAAGTTACGGACTCCACTTGCCTCTAGGATGAACAAACGATGACGAACGGCGGCGGGACACGGCGATCGGACGGCGAACGAACGGCGGCACCCCTCGGCTCCGCCTCCTTCCCCTCTCGGTTTCTCCCTTTCTCTCTCTCTCTCTCTCTCTCTCTCTCACCCTCTCTCGGCCGAATGATCAAAGAACCGGCCACTCTCTCTCTTCTCATCCCTTTTATACTCCCTTAATCCCATGATTAGCAATCATGAGATTGCCTACAATCCCACCAATGCATGCTCTTGCCATTTGCCACTTGTCTTATTGGGTTTTAATTTGAATTTGGCTTGGGCTTGGGCTTAGGCCCATCCGGCCACTCCCCTTGGGCTGGTCGAATCCTCCTCTTGGGCTCTAATGGGCCGACTAGCTTGGCCCACCAAGCTTTAGGCCAATGGGTCCAAGGCCCATTCCAATTTTAACCCTCTTTTTCTCCTTTTTTTTTGTTTTGAAATTCCTTCTATATTTTTGTTTATTGAAATTTAAATCATATAGCCAAGCATAGATTATTAATCTTATTAAATTTAAATTTCCACAATCACAAGCACAAATCATCAAATTAAAAGACTAATGGCTAAAACATAAGCCATGGAAATTCTATCACCTAATTAAAGACTTTAACACACCTTATGGCTTGGCTTTGAATTTCTAGGATGCCACAGCTACCTCCTAAACTGGAAAATTTACATGATGTGTTCCATGTGTCGATGCTAAGGAAGTACCAGTCGGATCCTGGACATATACTCGATCATGAAGCCATCAAAGTGGATGAGAAAGTGAGGTACATAGAAGAGCCAGTACGAGTGTTGGATCGAAAGGAACAAATTCTTCGAACCAAGAAAATTCCTCTAGTTAAGGTATTGTGGCAACATTATGATTTGGAAGAGGCTACCTAGGAAAGTGAAAAAGAAATTAAGGAAAAGTACCCTCTTTTGTTTAATGAGACGTAAGTAACGCCCAATTTCAAGGACAAAATTCTCTAAGAATGGGAGAATTGTGGCATCCAAAATTTGAGACGACCCTCAGATATGCGACGGTCCATGACTAAGTAACGGGCATTGTTTTATTTTCATCATTGGACCGATGCACAGCGTATTGTAATGGTTTGATCGTTGAAGAAATTATAGACTCATTTCTACATACTATCACTAAAAGAACTTAAGGATTAATTTTTGGAGAATTTGGGCCGTGATATAAGGGTCGTGCGACCACAAGCCCACGGGCCCATGCAACTCTACCCTTTCCCTTAATTGTCGACAAAATGGAGTCTTTGGGCTTGATGGTGCTCGACCGGAAGAAAACCATCAATGGCCACATTGCTGCCTTCGATTGTGTCTCCAAGTGGCAAGAGAAATCTCCACATTTCCTCCACTTGTCCAATGCCGCTACAGCCACCAAAAGATCAACATGCAAATGATTACTTAATGAATTTAATTGGGGTGAGAGGGGAGCGGATTAGTCGAGAGTGAGAGAGAGAGAGAGAGAGAGAGAGAGAGAGAGAGACTTACCAAACAAGTGAGCGAGAGAGTGAGATACCGAGCGAGAGGGTGAACGACGTGAGGAAGGAGGAAGTCGCCCTTTTGTTGAGAATGGTGCTGCCGCCGTTGACGCCGCCCGTCTCCGCCGCCGTTGAGCCGCGTTCGAAGACCCACGAGTTTCCCATTTGGTCTACTAATCGAGCTTAGGAGTGAGGCAAGTAGAAGTTCATTAATCTATGTTATGCATGCTGTGATTATCCAGTGAAGTGCTGGTAGATTTGAGAAAATGCTGAAATGGAAAATGCATGTTGGGTTTTTGGATGATTGAGATGAAGTAGAACTAAGAGATTGAGGAAGAATGGAATTTGTTCTATATGGTTTCGGTTCTTGGCTAAAGTAGGGATTGAATGGTTTACCCATGGTGAAATTTGAAACAAAATAGCTGCGGTATAGGTGCAGGATCCTATTGGGTCCGTGGTGCTCGAATTCGGTCAAGTGTAATTCGGAAGTTTTGTAGATTTTCTAGGAATAATTCTAGTGTGATTTTGATCTCGACTTCTTCATGAATGTTGTAAAGGATTGTTTAAACTATATCATATAATTTTTCTCAGATTTTTCAGAATCCATATAGCGGCATAAGTTTCTGTTAATGAACGGTATTTTCTGCTAGTATGTGAATTCGGTGATATAGGAAATCTAGAACCGAGTTGCATGATTTATTACTCTTTATACACAACGAATCTGACTTACTGTCCTTCACGAAATTTCTTCCTTTAGGTCTCATCTATAACATATCAAAATTTTATAATTTTCTGAGTTTATTTAGGGGTTATTCCGAAATTGTTACTAAAACTATGCATTGTGATGTTTGAGCTGTTTTATTCCAAACTTGCTCAATTTGTCCCAAAGGTGAATGCATCCTGAGTTGTTATTCGACATGATGATATTGACATTCAGCATATCATACAATATTGAGATTTGATGAGACTCAAGGGACATCTTGTCATTGCATTGAAAAATCTTTTTGGAAATTAAGATGTTAATTGTTGCCGTTGGACCATCAGGTCAATGATGCCTCGGGAGTCGGGAGGCCCAAAGGATCGAATGAGTCAATGCCTTGTGGACGCCGATGGCCCTAATGGCTGAATGCCGGAGGTTTTTCCCCGAGAGCTTCGAGATGCTTGTCGGTACATAAATCTAGTTTATGTAAATAAAAGTGTTCGGCTTTATCTTATAAAAGTTTTAGTTGGTGGGCATTGTTTCCGAATATGGAATAGGGAGATGTTGAATATGCTTCTGCTATATATGAACTACGCAGGGACCGATCTATATTATAAAATCCCCCAGGATTTATGGACCTATTATAATTCTATGGTATCAGAGCGATATTATAAGGTCAAGTGAAAGGTAAGCGAACTGTGGCGACCCTAATGTTTCGAGGGCCGTTTGTGGGGTGCCACACTTAGGGTCTAAAGTACCAGTCTCAGATGACTCTTGTGCTCCTCAGCACTCCTTGAATATACCAAAATATCATCAATGAAGACGATCATGAACCGATCTAGATATTCTTTAAATACCCAGTTCATCAAATCCTTGAAAGCAACCGGAGCATTCGTCAAACCAAACGGCATTACAGTGAATTTATAATGGCCGTATTGAGTACGAAATGCTGACTTTGGAATGTCCTCTTTCCTAATCCTCAATTGATGATATTCTGTCTTCAAGTCGATTTTGGAAAATATTGACGCTCCTTGTAATTGATCAAACAAGTCATCGCTCCTTGGGACTGGATACTTGTTCTTGATCGTCACTTAATTAAGTTGACGATAATCAATGCACAAATGCAACGAACTATCTTTCTTTTTCATGAATAGAACCGGTGGTCCCCAAGGTGATGCACTAGGACATATGAATCCCTTATCCAAAAACTCTTGCATCTGCACCTTCAGTTCCTTCAACTCAAACAACACCATCTGGTAAGGAGCCTTAGAGATTGGCTCTATCCCGGATGCTAACTTAATCACAAACTCAATCTCCCTCTCTAACGGTAGGCTTGGCAATTCCTTTGCAAACATGTTTGGAAATTTTTGCATCACTAAGATATCTTCGATCTTCAGCTCCTTAATTGTCGTATCCACAACAATCACTAGGTAACTTCGACAACCCTCGTCTAACAAACGAGTTGCTTCAAGCGATGACATCAATGTAATCGAAGGTCTTCCTTGACTTCCAACAAACTCGAAACTTTCACCTTCTAATGGGTCAAACTGACGCTTTACAATAACACTCCATCTTAGCTCGTTGCTTGGTGAGCCAGTCCATGCCAATTATCAAATCAAAGTCATACATGGCTAGGAATAATAAGTCTACTTTCCCTTCTCGCTCACCATTCGTTAACTTGCAAACAGAATAACCTAATGTAAACAACACTTTATCCTTTAGCAGTGTAGATATGCTAACCACTAACTCTAGCAACTCAGGACTTAATCCTATTAGCTTAACATATTGCTCGGCAATAAAAGAATGAGTCACTCCAGGGTCGAATAAAGCATAAGCAGCATGATTGTTCAGCAAACCGTACCTGTGATCTCATCAGGCGCATCCTTAACCTGACCTCTGGTGATGGCATAAACTGTCCCTTGAGTTGGGGGTCTATTCTGTCCACCCTGCGGTGCGTTCTGCGACACATATCCTCTGATTTGACCCATCGGTGGCAGCAGCGGTAATTGCTGTTGTCCTCTTGGTCTTCTAGGACAATCTTTGGCTATGTGACCCTACTGGCCACATTCGAAACAAGCGCCCATCCTACAGGGGCACGGGGTCAAACCATGTCGCCTTCCATAAAAGCGACACACATCATTTTGACTTGACCTTGGCTTGCCAACTCCACCCTTCTTGTTGGGCGGGACCTATTGGGCGGGACAAGGAATCTTCCTCATGTCATGGGCTTCTTGCCATACCGATTCCCATCTCAGTTAGATCAGAACTGCGACCCAGATGTGCTGGCTTGTTCATTTTGATCTCTCTCTATCATTTGGACCCGCTCATACAAGTCGTTATAATTTCTCAGGTTGAGCAATATCAGCGGACTCCTCAAGTCTGGCTTGAGTGCATCTCTGAATCTCCTAACTCAATTTGCTAGATTCTCAACCAATTCAGGAGCGTACTGCGATAGTTCAACGAACTTTGCCTCAAACTGATCTATAGTCATTGAGCCATCTTCAATTCTCTAACAATCTTAGAAAAGTATTTATTGTTGAAGACCTCAATAAAGGCGTTCCACTTTAGGGCTACACCTTCGAGGAGTACCGTTCCTTGGGTGGTTCTCCACCAAGTACTCGTAATTCCCTACAACTGTAGGTTTTAAGGACTACCTTTCCCACCTTAGTGCACATCAAAAGTGCAAAGCCTTCTCCAAGCCTTGGATCCATATGGCTGTAGCTTTAGGGTCTCCTGCCCCAAAAAACTTCAGTAGGTTCAATCTCATAAATTGTTCCACCAACTTATGCATTGGTCTCTCAGCGACTACATTCCCTGGTGGAATCTCGGCAGGTGCGGCGGCAGGTGCTGCAGCAGCAACAACATCTGCGGCGGCTGTGGTAGCAACGACTAAAGCAGCGACACTGGTAGCTTGGATCTATGCTTCCTAATCCATCCTATTACCCATAATCTCGAGTGCTTGCATGATCCCAACAAATCTTAGATCCTCAGGGACTACTACCCCAGCATCAACGGGATGCGGTGCTACTCCACTCGCGCTAACTTGTGCTGGCACTCTACCTCAGCCTCCTCGGGTACTAACCCTCGTCGACATCCTACCCCAAGTAATTGGCCCCATAGTATGCTTCTTAGGAGTCCTTTGTTCCTAATCGCTCATGACTCAGTTTCTACTGAAACCTGCCTTCCAATTCCACATAGAATTAGAAGTTGAGCGATTCACACAAACAAACAATTTTCTACCAATCAACTATCATAGACATGCACCCGCATGAAATAAAGGTAATTCCTACTAACTATCACATACACCATCGAACCTTATCACTCCAATCTCTAAACTTCGCTCTGATACCATTTAAATAGGGATGTCACGCTCCGATCCAACGAGCGTGTGCCCATCCCTTTGTGGTCGATTAAATAACGACGTCACAGGACGCATCGCCGACCCATTCGGAAGCAAATAAATAAATTCCACGAACAACAACGAGATGGGATAGAAAAGCAGGGCCACAAATTTTTCAAACCATAACATGCTTATATATACATATGTCAAGCCATGTCATATACAATACTAGTCTAATAAAACAAGGTCTACAAAACAAGGGGATTTATAAAACTGAAGATCCTCTTCCTCCTCCTCATCCTCATTAGAGCCTTCAGTTGAATACACTGGGGTTCCTGGATATGAAAGATTCGGGTCTACCAACAAATCACTAGAAGGATCTACAGTGCCTTTCCCAAAAGCAACCTCCAAAACATACACAAGTACCTCAAATTCCGATATGGGACCCTCTCTCTATCCATGCCGCTCACGACGGTACCATGATCTGTATCGATGAGGTACCTTATGGGGTAGAGCCTCATCAACCTAGATCATGGACTTCACAAGCTCATAGACCAAACCATTTGGGTGCCCATGAATCAGAATATAGGCTACCTGCTCTACCTTCTTCGGCTAACCAAAATGCTCAAGAGGAGTTGCCATCTAGGGACCTGAAAATGTTATCCCACACAGGGTGAGACAATGTCACAGCAAGTATGCCCCCATAGACTCGACTAGAAAGAAAATACGCCCCAAGGGCTACCTAAGCACAAGCACAAATCGGGGGGCTTACCTTTGCCTCGATTCCCTTCCTCCAAGTCATTACAATTCACAAATGCATCAAATCACATGAACCAATCAAATCATCACATTAGATCGAGTCATCAATCAATCGAACTAGTCGATTCCATGTTATTAAGACCATTTCTCGGTCAATCCAGTCAATACTATCTATCCAGCCCGATCACATCAAGGACTGCTTAGCCTAAGCTGAAGATAGATAGCAATGTTCACCAACAGCTGACAATCACGTATACTACTCACTCTAAGCTAATATATCCAAGCCCTCAAGCTGATATAGTATACGGCTAATGCTCACCAAAGCCGTGCGGTACTTAATTGCTCACCGAAGCTGTGCGATATTTAATTACTCACCGAAGTTGTGTGATACTTAGGATATATTGCTCACTCTAAGCCGACATATCAAGCCATATGGCTGATATAGTATACCATTCTACCCAACCGATTATTTCGCCACTTTTATCAACTCGATAAAAATAATCGTGGGTAGGTACACGGTCAACCTTAGCCAAAATTTAATATCTTTACTTTCAAAACTCCCATCATTTATATAATCGATAAAAACATTTTTGTACTCAGAAACCGACGCCCGGTAATTTTCTAATCAAATACTGAAATTAGTAAATTTTGGGATAAATTCTCAAAATTGCAAAGCACACTCAATCTACATGTGATTACGAAGATATTATTAAATTCTCAAAATTATCATCTAGAAAAATAAATTTATCATGCCACTACGATCGCATAAAATTCCGATCACCAAATATTATTTCGGTCTAATTTCCGGAAAATAATAATTTATTAAATAATTATGAAGATATTATTAAATACTAATAAATACCAAAAATGCATGCTTAGGACAGAAAAGCCTAATTAAAAGCCGAGACAGGCCTAAAAGTTTTCCGAACCTGTCTAATAAATACTACGGCCTATTTACTTGCTAATTGCACTAATCTAACAACCTAACATGCATCAAGGATTAACTAAATTACTAATCCATTCTAACTAACCACATAATCCTAGCTTAGCCTAAATTAATCAAGCATCATTAACTTACTAAGCAGGGATTAGTGAGTTAAACTCATTTGATTAACAATCCGCTCGGACCACAACGACGGGGACGCGGAGATGATCGACAAACTCCAAAGCGGGTGTGCTTTTCAAGGTTTGGAAAGCCACCAAAATGGGCCAAACAGTGCTGATAAGACCCAGACTGTTCGATTCTAGTCTGGGGTCGAACAAGGCTGCTCTGGGCTCAGCTCGATCTATAATCGACCAAGGAGGAGTTGGACAGCTTGGATGGGGCAAGTGATGGTTGGACGGCGGCTCACGGTGGCTCAAGCAGTAGGAGGAGCTTGTGACAGTGGTTGGAATGGCCTAAGGGCTAGGCTGGATGCGAAAGCAAGGGCAGACAATGGTCAGGGACACGCGACTTGCGAGCGGCGATGGCAGCGATGCAACTAGACTCTAATGGGTGGACAAGTGGCTCGACGGCGAGGGACTAGCTGCTGGTTTGGTTTCTAGGTTTACTGGAGCTTCACATAGCTTGAAATGGAGGGAGGGGGAGTCAACGGTGAGAGGGAGAGAGGAAAGGGACCGGCTGAGCAAGGAGGGGGCCACCATGGTCTTCTTCTATCTCTTTGTCCCCCTCAACTTGATCTGACTAATTCACAGCCTTATCCTCTGCATTTTCCACCCCCTTGACTTCCTCTAGAAGCTTTGGAAGTGGTCCAAAGGTGGTGTCCATGGGGGGCTACGAATTTTGGTGTGATTTCCCTCAAATGGACTTCAATTCCTCCATGAATCAACTCAACTCGTCTTCCATAAATTCCATTATTGAACTCTCGATCAAATTGGTATTTTTCCTTGCCATTAGAACCTACTTGCATCCCAATTTCGCGATCAAAAACACTCCTTTGGATTTTTTGAACAGAAACGGCCTTACTTTGAAATTTTGTCGAAAATCTCGATCGATAGAAAAAAATCTTCAGATGATGAGTCAGCATTCCTAAAATGACTTGTGACACTATCGAACTTTCAATTTCTGAAATCAGATTCAAATTCGCAGTTAATTTCAATCTGGTGTGATTTTAGCGTGACCTAAGCTACTAGGTAGCTTTTAGAAATTTTTAGTGCAAATGACCCGTGGTTGATTTTCTTCGAGCCACAATGAACCTCTTTGACACATTGATGACTCTTGGTTATCGTGAAAATCTCGAGGTTTCAAGTACGAACATAGGGTACCAAAACGATAGAAAAATCAGTCTAGTGTCAATCGACAAGAATTTTTCAATTTGGTGGAATCACCTACGTTTAACCACACATCTCAGTTAAATTGACCTATCTCTGATCTCTAATCGATCTTTACTGTGCCATAATGATCTCTGCAGATGAGCATGGTCGACTAGTCAATTCCTAGTCGAAATCCCAAGTCTAATGCGTTAAAATTCCTTAATGACTTCCCCAGATAGTCTAGTTATCTCAGGAGTGATCAGCTATGAGAATTACACTATAGTTGTCCATGAAAGGCCTAATTTATTAAATTGAAAACAAAAACGAAAATTTCGGGATGTCACATATTTAGCATCATTGATTAGATTTTGGTGTTGTTCCATACGCTCAACATCGTTGATTAAATTCCGGCATTATATTTCCTATCCAAAGGTATTGCTATTAATTAAATTCTAGCTATACATCTAAAACAAATGGTGTCATAAATTCAATTTCAGGGGTCGCTTGCTATGCCACTTAAACATGAAAGTGCTAGTATAAACACCTAAAGGGGAGGTGAATAGTTGTGAAGACAATTTTTCGCAGAGAACGGTAGAAATATTTTACTTTTGAAACTGAGTCTGAAGAACAACAAGCTTTGAACGAATTCAGACTTTAGCGGTTAAATAGAACTACGAACAAAATAAAGGAGTTTAGGGAAGAGAATAAGAACACATAATTTATAGTGGTTCGACTTAGATCAAGCCTACGTTCACTCTCCCACACTGACAGCCTTCTAACTGGTTTCCACTATGAATCAAAAGAGAATTTACAATCTTGTGATCTCGACTTCACAATGAAGAGTCTATGCTCTCTCATGAAGTCACACTATAAGTTTCTCTCTCTTTTGAGTACAAATTTGATCACGGTGTAAGAATAACAAGAAAATGGGAAGCTTTAGACTTTGGAATTTTCTTTCACGCACTCTATCGAATGACTGGAGATGTCTCCTTAAATACTCCTTCATGCCTTCTCAAATGTTGGCACTTTCCAAATGAATTCTTCCAATTAACCCATTGAACAGAATCAATCAAGGATATCTCGAGCCGTTTGAAGATTGTGATGAAAGCCCGTCAATCATGTTAGCCCATACAATCAGGATCTTGGTTTCCATAAGTAGATTCTTTCCAAATTTACTTGCCTTTTAAAAAGATTTGATGTATCTAAATTGATTCCAATAAAGATAACCAATCTCATAAGTGTTATTGTCAACTAGAAAGCCATATGTATCCTGTACGAACCAAAGCTTTGAAGAAATGAAGATAATCTTGAGTCTAATTCCATCTTTCATTCTTCACTTGCATTCAGTCTGGAATTTGTCAAAGTGGACAGACTTTTGATGTAAAACAAACTTTTACACAAAAGTCTAGCAGTCTTTAGATTTTGACATGGAAATTTGGAAATCTTCATAACATAATGTAGATAAGTATTGTCAACTTCAAAACATCAAAGGAGTTTTCTCAAACAATCTCCCCCTTTTTTATGGTGACAAAACTTTCTTGCAAATTTAAAGACTTATAACCTACAAAACAACACTTTAGCAATACATGATATCTTATAAAAATAATTTGTTAAGGATCTGGATAGCATCGATTCTACAACCACAAAAAATATATTAATCTTGAAAAATAGACAAGGACAAGATTAAACATCCATATCCATAATCACTACCACCACAAAGATTGCTGCAAATTATAAGTATTCAAAACATCGAACAAACTCAAATCAAATCTGCAAAGAGTTCAAAAGTTCAAATCTAGACATTCTCCCCATTTGTCAACAGCAAAAAGTGGAGAAAGTGAAAATAGAAAAGAGATAAATGGAATCAAGTTTGTCTAGGAACTTGAACTAGTTGGAAATCCCCCATTGACTGCACTACCTCCTCAACCTTCTAGCACTAACGATGAACATTCTCAACTTGAGTCTAAACAGTCTCGATCTTGGCCACAGTCTGAGAAACTTGTTGATTTAAAGTCTGAACTTGAGTGTCTAAAGACTATACCTTTCTAGTGTGAAAATCAGAAGTAGATCTCAAGGCAGTGTGAAGTTTCTAAATCTCAATCTCCATAGTGTATTGCTGAGCTTTTACCTCCAAAAGGTCCTTGGATAGTTAACATTTGGTTCAGTCTACGCACTAGCTTCAGCGAATTTAATTCGAGGAGAATTGAGAGATGAGGGAACATCAACTTGTCTAGCACCAAGACTCATAGTAGATTCTTCAATGTCTAGCTTTAGGAAATTGAGAAGCATAAACATCTTCTGGGTCTGCAGGAGATCGAACTTATGCCATCACTCGCAAAATGTGGAGAAGAAGTCCCTATTTTCTCATGAGCTCCCCTATTTCTATGCCTACGGTGGAGAAGGGATTCCTTCTTCTTGTGTCTTCTTGTTTTCAAAACGAGAGTGATGTTCTTTCTTTGTTCGTACTCCTACTAGTCCACTCCTAGTCGCTTTCAAATCCTCATATAAGGATATTGCAACCGTCTCTTCATAAGAGTCATCCTCATCCTTCTTTCTGGAATGACCTTCTTCTTCTTCAGCCCTTGTTCCTTCTTCTCTTTCTACTTCTTCCTTCTCTGTTTCTTCTGCTTTGTCATGCTCTCCTTGCTTTTCTTGCTCTTCCTCTTCTTGTCTGTCTCCTCCTTCTCTTTCCATTGGTTGCTCTAAACTAGCAAAACCTTGAAGATTCTTTTAAGGCAATGGCAGAAATTGTAAGATCATCTTCATCCTCTTCATCCTGTAGGATAAGTGATCTTCTCTTCTTTGTAGGTTCTTGCACAACTTCCTTGCCTTTCCTCTTTCTTCTAGTAGAATCTTCCTTGGTTTTGCTTGAGGACTCATTCTTCAAGTGCTCAATAGCCTTGTTTAGATCCTTCAACCTCATCTTTTCAGTCCTATTACCATAGGAGCAACAGTTCGAGAACAAAGTGAGGTGGGAAATTGGATCTAAAAATGTCTAAACAACTTTGTAACCAACGCTGTATAAGGCAATTGTCCTTTGTCCTTCATGACTATCCTGTACATGTGCATCAAGATAGTATGAGGAAGTGAAAATCTCATCCCATTGCAGATGGCAAACATGAGTCTTGCTTCGAATCTAGAAACATCTATTTTTTATGCTACCTTTGGTCTGATGGAGTTAATGACAATTTTGTGCAACAAATAATTTGAGGCTGGCAATCTAGAATATATGATGCCTCCATGGCAATCTATCCTTGACAAGAAATCTCATTGCTTGACCAATTGAGACACTGATTGGTTGAAAACCACTTCTTTCCACCCCAAAATGTCTACCAATGTGTCAACATCCACCACATAGGCTTTATCACTCACAGTAAACTAGATTTGATTTTGGTCAAGAAAAGACATATTTGAGTAGAAAAATGCTGTCAATTTTGGATATGCAACAACCATCTCAGAACAAAATTTCTTGAGTTGAAGGAAGGCCAACTTTTCCTTAAGTTAACCTTGATTGAGTCCGAGAAGTCAAAATCGACAGTTCAAGGGTTTATCACCCCTCTTTTCAGCATTTGGGTATAAACCCTTTTGTGCTCCTTAGAACAAAAGAGTTTTATTCTTTCACCAGGTTCATTAGTAGGCACACCTATTATGGGTTGAAAGTTCAAAAACATACTAATTCTCAAAGCTAAATCTAGGATTAGAAGGAAAATTAAGAAAGGCTTTATCTGCCGATCCTTTCAGCCCTATACCCAAGTGTTCTATAGCTCTTAAGAACACTGTTTCATTCCCATGTCCATGTCCTTTTAGAAAATTCGTAATAAAAGACATTAGAGAACCACCCATTTTCAAATAAGTGTAATGTTTACAAAGAACCTGGCGAGTCAAAGTTCGAAGAGGAACTGCATCTTGCTCGACTTCCTCTTCCTGAGGTTGGCGTGGAGGATTCTATGTAAAGTTCTTCAGATAGTTCTACGGAGATTTCTGTGGAGAGTCTTCTTCATTGAGATCGAAATGTGTCTGCCCTTCTGGCACATTCCAAGGCCCCTTACTTGTAATCCGAGAGGATTTCCTTTGGTAAGACATGGATGTAGACTTGGAGGATTTCAAAGACAAGTTCGAGTGAAGAAAAGATGGAAACTTGCAGAGAAATCTTGAGAGTAAAAGTCGAGGGAGAAGAGAATATGTATTTTAGGGTTTTGAAATGATGTGTCCAAAAGAAATACTCTATGGTATATAAAGAAATGGAAAGGGGGTATTCGAAACGTCACAACAAAATGCCTTTTCTGAACAAATTTTAAAAAATGGTAACTTCCAAAAATTTAAAATCCGAAAATTATCAATGAAATAGCAATTTCTAAAAATAAATTAGGCAAGCAATGATTCAGATAATCATACATTTTCATACCAAAAATTAAAATACCTAGATTCGAGACATAATATTTAAGTAGCTTCTTGAAGTCGAGTCTAACAACTTCGGACTTTAAATGATAGGAGATATAATATTTAATTTGGTGAATAGACTCAAATAATTTTTCTCTAGAGGCTTTGTATCGCAATTGATTCTTTGAATCAATGAACTAAATCATAATCTCCCCATTCTATACATGATCCCTTGTAAAATGATGTCGAATCTCTATATGCTTCACCCTTGAATGAAGAATTGGGTTCTTTGTGAGATTAATAGCACTAGTGTTGTCACATCTAATCTCGGTGCACGATTCTTCTATCCCAAAGTCTCTTAGTTGTTGTCTTATCCATAGGATTTGAGAGCAACAACTCCTAAGAGCAACATACTCTGCTTATGCTGTTGATAATGCTACAAAACTTTGCTTCCATGAGAACCAAGATACCAACATATTTCCCAACAGTTGACAAGTGCTAGATGTGCTTTTTCTATTGACTTTACAACTTGCTAAATCAACGTTTAAGTATCCAAGAATGGTAAAGTCTCCTTCTTTTGGATACCATAAACCTAGCTTTGAAGAAGTCACAACATATTTAATAATGGGTTTTACAGTACTGAAATGAGATTCTCTGGGATCAAACTAAAGTCTAGCATAGATGCAAACATTAAATAAAATATCAGATCTAGAAGCTGTAAGATAAAGAAAAGAACCGATCATGCTTCTGTATAGCTTATGATCTACTTTCTTCCCTCCTTCATCCTTGTCTAGTTTCGAAGAACTTGACATTGGTGTCTCTGTCTTCTTGCAATTCTCCAACCCAAATTTCTTAATGAGATATTTTGCATATTTCTCTTGATGAATGAATATACATTTCTTCAATTGTCTGACTTGCAATCCCAAAAAGAAAGTTAACTCACCCATCATGCTCATTTCGAATTCATCCTACATAGATCTTGAAAATTTCTTGTAGAGATTTTCGTTAGGAGAACCAAAGATAATATCATCTACATAAATTTGTACCAACAGAAAATCTTTTCCTTCTCTCTTTATAAACAGAGTAGTATCAACCTTTATCTTTCCAAAACCATTATGAGTTAGAAACTTACTCAACCTTTCATACCAAGCTCGAGGTGTTTGCTTTAGTCCATACAAGGCCTTTTCAATCTGTAGACTAAGTCTAGTTTCCTTGGATCTTCAAATCCTAATGGTTGTTCCACATAGACTTCTTCTTGAATGAATCCATTGAGGAAGGCACTTTTGACATCCATTTGGAATAACCTGAAATTTTTATAACAAGCAAAAGCAAGTAATAATCTAATTGCTTCTAACCTCGCTACTGGTACATAGGTCTCATCATAGTCTATCCCTTTTTACTGTGTATATCATTTTGTCACAAGTCTTGCTTTGTTTCTGATCACTTTTCCTTTCTCATCCATTTTGTTTTGAAAACCCACTTTGTTCCAATCACGGATTTGCCTTTGGGTTTTGGAATCAACTCCCATACATCATTGATGCTAAATTGTTTGAGTTCTTCCTACATAGCTTCTATCCAGCTTTCATCAAATAGGGCTTCGTCTACTCCTTTTGGTTCTATCTCAAAAACAAGTGCTAGAGCATTGGACTCTTCTCTTCCTTTGGATCTGATGCGAATTCCTTCATCAATGTTGCCAATGATGAGTTCTTTGGGATGACTTGACTTGTGCTTCCAATTGTTGTTTGGTCTGAGAGTCCGTTGATCTTTTGGTTCCTTTGAATCTTCTCGATTTGCTTTTTGTTGTTCTCCAGAAGTCTAAACCTCTTTGGGGAAGTAGACTTTGTAAAGTTTGGAACGGGTTTAAACTCTTCAAGTTGAGTCTGATCTGGTTGATTCTACACATAATCCTAAAACTTGACGTTCATAGATTCTTCCATGGATTGAGTCTTCTTGTTAAAGACCCTATAGGCTTTGCTTGAAGTCAATAGCCCAGGAAGATTCCTTCGTCTGATTTCTCCTCAAACTTTCCAAATCGATCATTAGGATTCTTCAAAATAAAACATTTACAGCCAAAGACATGAAAGTAGGAAACAATAAGCTTCTTTCCTTATACACTTCATAAGGAATTTTCTCTAGAATAGGCCTCAAGAATACTCTATTGATAATATAACAAGCAGTGGAGACTGCTTTTGCCCAAAATCGAGAGGATATTTTGCTCTCTATCAAGAGAGTTCTAGCCATCTCTTGTAAGGATATATTCTTCCTTTCCATAACCCCATTTTGTTCTGGAGTGTATGGAGAAGAGAAAACATGCTAAAAACCAGATTCATCACAGAACTTTGCAAAATCCTGATTTTCAAACTCACCACCATGGTCAGTTCGTATGCTTGAAATAGCATAACTTTTTTCATTCTGAACTTTGTTTACAAATTTCGAGAAATAAGAGAAGGCTTCAGACTTACTTGCCAAAAGTATACCCAAGTAAAGTGAGAATAATCATCCATGGTTACTAAGCAATATTTCTTTCCACCAATACTTTGAGTTCTAGTTGGTCCAAAACGATCCATATGAAGAAGTTGTAGAGCTCAATTGGTAGAGACTTGATTCACAAGTTTAAAGGAACTTCTGACTTGTTTTCCCAAGACACGGGAGTGCATAACTCATTCTTCTGGTAAGATAGATTAGGAAGGCCTCGAACCAGCTTCTTAGAAGAAACTTTAGCAATTTCTTTCATATGAACATGACCAAGTTTCCAATGCTAGAGACTTACTTCATCTTGAATAGAAATAAGGCACTGAGAACTTTTTGGGTTTACATCTAGAAGGTATATGTTACCATACCTTCGACCAATAAAAGATTGAGAGAAGTCTTGACTCATTCCAGAACAAATGCCTTCTTGGAAGTTTATTTTGAAACTAGTATCGTAAAGCTGACTTATACTCAGCAAATTGTAGTTCAAACCTTTCACCAAGGAAACATTGTTGATAGTCAGGCCAATCTTCACAATTCCACAACCTACAATTTTTCCTTTGTTATTTCCTCCAAAAAGACACTTTTCCACCATTTAATTTAACAAGCTTTATGAAGTAGCTTGAGTCTCCTGTCATATGCCTCGAACAGCCACTATCCAAATACCATTTGATCTTTCTTTTAATAGTGACATGTAATCAAAAGAAAAATTCAAACTTTTTTTGGTACCCAAATTTTCTTAGGTCAAGGAGAGTTAGTATTAAAAACAATCTTTGCCCAGTCCTTTCTTAACTAGTCTCCAAACCTTGGGACATTCTTTCTTGAAATGTTTTGAGCTGTTACACTTTGAACATCTGAGTGCACTTTGGTCAACAAGTTTTACAAAAACTTTTTGAAAATGATTTTTGTAAAATGCTTTTGCAGGTCTTTGTTTAATTATTTCTTTTACTTTGGGAAAACCAATTAATGGAACAATTTCTGAAGTCATACCCAAACCAGATTTGTTAAAGTAGGATATTTGAGTTGAAAAAATTTTCTCCAGTTTTTCGGATCCTTTTGAAAATCTTTTTGTAATGTTTGAAATATCTCTTTTCAAAATAGTATTTTCCTTTGAAAGAGAATCAGAATTTTCTTTCAAATTATCAAAACTTGTTTTTAAACTTTCCAATTTTTCTTTCCAAGAAAATAACTATTGCCTGAGCTTAGAATTTTCCCTTTTTAGTTCTGAAATCCTTTTAAAAGATGATTTAAGATTAAGATAGAGTTCATCTATGTACTTAAAGACTTCGATAAGAATTTTTAAGTCACTAACCTCAATTTCTTTTTCTAAATCTAAATTAGAGTTTTTTTCGATTCTAAGTCGATTTAAATGAATCAAACTTATGTCGGCATATTCTTCTTCACTTTCCTCACACTCGGTGTCACTCCAAGTTTATGCTTTGAGTGCCTTTTTGTACTTCTCAGTTTTTCCTTTCTTCTTCTTCAATAGAGGACAGTTAGGTCTGATATGCCCATTTTTCTTGCACTCGAAGCATATAACATCCTTGCTAGTTTCATTGTCTTCTGTTGGTTTCTTCTGGAAATTCTGCGTGCTTTGTTCTTCCAGTTGAATCTTCTTCCATTTCTATTCAGCTTTCTAAATTTCTTAATCATAAGCGCTGGCTCCTCATCGTCCATATCATTATCTATATATGCATCATCAGAATCAATGTTAGATTTTAACGCAATTGACTTCTTACCTTTAGGATCTTCTTCATCATTTATCTGCTCCACTTCGTATGACTAAAGTGTGCCTATCAGTTCATCAACTAATAGAGGCATGATCCTCTAAGTTTCTTTAATTGAAGTCTTCACATGATTCCAGTCTTTCAAAAGCCCACGCAATAGTTTGTTAACTTTCATTGGTCCAGAAATTGGTTGACCTTGATAAGCCAGGCCATTTACAATCTCTGTAAAGCGACTAAATATATTAGTAATAGATTCTCCAGTCTTCATTTGAAGGCTTTATACCGTCTAATCATAATGTTTATTTTGGTTTCCTTCACATGATCAGTCCCTTTGTAGGTAACATGTAATCTGTCCCAAACTTCTTTTGTTGTTTCACAAGAAGAAATTCAGTTATATTCAGTGGGAGATAAGGCACATTATAAAGAGTAGATAGCTTTTGCGTCAAGAGCTTGTCTCTTGGTAATTTCACCTTGTTTTATTTCATCAACATCAACAACTTCTTTCCCTCTGTCTAAGGTTGATGTTGCTTTAGGATTGATCCATTTTTCAACAACATCCCACTCCAGGGGATCTCTCGATCTAAGAAATGCCTTCATCTTGTTCTTCCACATATTGTACTCCTTTCCATCAAAGTAAGAAGGTCTAGTGTTGCTCTGACCTTCAACCAATCCTTGAGCCAAAATACTAGCCATAGAAGATCTTTAGCTTAGAAGTAAAACACTTCAATAATTAAGCACACGAGCTCCAATACCAATTGAAAGTGCTAGTATGAACACCTAGAGAGGGGTGAATAGGTGTGAAGAAAATTTTTTGCGAAAAGTAATAAAAATTTGCTTTTGAAACTAAGTCTAAAGAATAACAGACTTTAAGCGAGTTCAGACTTTAATAGTTAAATAGAACTACAAACAAAGTAAATGAGTTTAGGAAAGAGAATAAAAACACATAATTTATAGTGGTTCGGCTTAGATCAAACCTACGTCCACTCTCCCACGCTGACAGCCTTCTGGCTGATTTCCACCATGAATCAAAAGAGAATTTACAATCTTGTGATTTCGACTTCACAATGAAGAGTCACTGCTCTCTCACAAAATCACACTATAAGTCTATCTCTCTTTTGAGTATAAGTTTGAGCACAGTGTATAGAATAACAAGAAAATGGAAAGTTTCAGACTTTGGAATTTTTCTTTCACACACTTTATCGAATGAGTGGAGATGTCTCCTTAAATACTCATTCATGCCTTCTCGACCGTTGGCACTTTCCAAAGGAATTCTTCTAATCAACCCGTTGGACAAAATCAATCAAGGAGATCTTGAGCCGTTTGAAGATTGTGATGAAAGCCCATCAATCATGTTCGCCCATACAATCAGGATCTTGGTTTCCATAAGTAGATTCTTTCCAAATTTACTTGCCTTCCCAAAAGATTTGATGTATCTAAATTAATTCCAATAAAGATAACCAATCTCATAGGTGCTATTGTCAATTGGAAAGCCATATGTATCTTGTACGAACCGAAGCTTTGAAGAAAGAAAGATAATCTTTATATGTTTGTCTTCATTCTTCACTTGCATTCAGTTGGAATTTGTAGAGTGGGCAGACTTCGATGACACAAAAGTAAACTTTGACACAAAAGTCTAAAATCTTCATAACAAAATATAGATAAGTTTTGTCAGCTTCAAAACATCAAATGTTTTCTAGAAATCTAAAGTGGAACTTATTAAATCATAGAACTTTGATGCATATCAAAATGTAGTCTTTTTCCACAAATCTTCATAATAGAAAAATCCCACGGCACGTAGATAAGTTTTGTTTCAATCTTCAAAACATCAAAGGAGTTTTAAAGAAGAAGAAAACAAAGTCCAACAAATAAGGAAGATCGCCACAAAAATTATGTTAAGCCCATGCGGAAGGGAGTCCTGCATCACCCCGTTGCTGTTTAAAAGCTTCTACTACTACCTTTCACTAACAACTTAAGCCTTTTAGGCGAGACCCCTTGATCATCATTCTATTCATTATACACGGGATAAAACACAATAAGTGCTATAACTTTTGTACGATGCTCACTCAAGTGTCATAACTCCGCAAGTCCATCTATCTTGATATACGTAGATTTTGGAGCATAAAATGGATAGCATCGAGCTTCTTGTTCAAAAGTGACAGAAAATCTTACAAGAAAAGTCAAAGGTGGTGAAAAAAATTACCAAATGAAGATGCAAAGAAACTGGAATCTAAAGTGAGAAACAAGTTAGTCAATCTTGTGATGAATTCGTCGAGTCTTCGCAGTTACCCAATTGCAGATTTCAAAGGAAAATGATGGTGAGAGTCTTTTGTTAGACGCAAATTGCGTAAACCTAAGATCTCCATAACTAGAACAAGTACATGCATAATTGAGTAGAAAGATTAACGCACCTGTTTTGGGATCCATTGTTCTTAAAGCGGAAGCGAAAACACAATGTTCCACACGCAAGTCATTCTCCTCTATTACCCTCCGTATCACTGGCTCAATGAAGCGGCCCCCTCACATGTAGCGTTAGGTAAACGCCCCTTAGGTGAGGATACAGGTGAGAATTAGGGTTAAAGGAGAGACTTGAGCACTATTTATAGAGTTTCCAGCTAGTCCCTCTCATTACGGGCCAGGCTCAACTCGGCCCACACTAGCCAAGCCCATATTAGACTAATTAAGAAACCTACTATGTCACCTTAGACCAAACCCCGTAAAACGATAAACGTTAAACGGTACATTACAATATCAATTAATGTAGTCCACAATTAGAAAAACTCTTACATTCTCCCACTTGGACTATATTAATTAAAATCGTACTGTATGTGCGCACATTGGTCCAGAGATAATTCTTAATAGTCAATCCTATCCCATAAAGTCTTAAATACCGAATCATGGCGGTAACTGCATGTATACACACAGAGCCTTCCATGGTCATGAATGTTTTTAACTTTATTGATATGGATTCAATATGGTAGTATGGCAAATGGATAGCATCTCTCATAGAGAGATCTCATTTGTCAGTCACCATTCTCTTAACTTTAGGCGTCACAAAAACTTGTGCCACTAGAAAATGCTTTATGTTTCCAATGAACCCACATATGTCTTGTCCTTACGGTTAACCTTTCTTTATGTATCACAAGACATATGCACAAGGTTAATAACCGGATGCCCGGATGCCCCTAGCCTTCACTCAAGGTTTAAGTAATACCTTTGAGACTTTCAATATATATATATATATAACATAATAACAATCCATTCAAAAATATTTTATTGAATACAAAAGTTGACATATATATCAAAGTGTTACTAAATTGTAACAAAACAGATGTAAACTTTATTCAAGGAAAAATAAAACACAGCTCCCACTAAATAACAGCATCCCAAGATGCTCCTAGGCCCATACTAATGACATGTCGATCAAAAACACACGGGCGTAGGCCTTTAGTTAGTGGATCTGCAATCATATCATATGTAAGAATATAATATATTGCAACGTCACCATTCTGCACTGATTCCTTTATAGTCAAAAACTTGACCTCCATGTGTTTAGACCCCTTGAGACTTCTATTGTTATTAATAAACAAAACTGCAGAGTTATTGTCACAATATAGCTATATGGGTCTATCCACAAAATCAAAAACTGATAACTCCCTAGTGAGGTTTCGGAGCCAAATAGCTTGAGTAGCAGTTGAAAAAACATGCTACAAACTCCGCTTGCATGGTAGAAGAAGATATGGATTTCTGTTTTTCGCTCTTCCATAATATTGCACCTCCTGCCAACATAAATATGTATCCTGTCATTGACTTTTTATCATCTTGACAACCAGCAAAATCTGCATCTGAATAGCCTGCTAGTTGCAAGTCTGGAACATGTCTATACATCAGCATATAATATTTAGTTCTCTTTAAGTACCTTAAAACCTTCTTGGCAGCAACCCAGTGATCGTGTCCTGGATTTGACTGATATCTGCCGAGAAACTCTGTTGCAAAAGCAATATCTGGCCTAGTGCAAACTTGAGCATACATGATGCTTCCAAGCACACTAGCATAAGGTACATCCTTCATTTTAGTTTTCTCAAAATCTGAATTAGGGCATTGTGAAAGACTCAATTTATCACCCTTAACAACAGGAGCAATTCCTGGTTTGCAATCTTGCATATTGAATCTTTCTAAAATGCGATCAATATATGCCCTCTGAGATAAACCCAATGAACGGCATGAGCGATCCCTATGGATCTCAATGCCAAGAAAAAAAGACGCCTCACCAAGGTCTTTCATATCAAAATTTTTCGATAACATCCGCTTTGTCTCATGTAGTAAACCAATGTCACTACTAACAAGCAAGATATCATCTACGTAAAATATGAGAAAAATATATTTCCTCCCACTGACCTTGGTGTATATGCACTAATCTACTTTGTTCTCAATAAATCCGAATGAAGTAACAACACTATGAAACTTGAAATACCACTGTCTAGAAGCTTGCATAAGGTCATAAATAGACTTTTTCAATCTATAAACAAGCTTACCTGAGTCATCTGCTACAAAACCTTCAGGCTGCACCATATAAACTTCCTTATCAAGGTCTCCATTTAGAAAAGTAGTCTTAACATCCATCTGGTGTAACTCCATATCGTAATAAGCTACCAATGCCAAGATCACTCTAAAGGAATCTTTAGAAGAAACTGGAGAAAATGTTACTTCATAATCTATTCCTTCTCTTTGAGTGAAACCCTTAGCTACCAGTCTGGCTTTAAACTTTTCAATGTTTCATTTGGAATCCCTTTTAGTCTTAAATATTCATTTGTAACCAATAGGTTTACAAACTTTAGGCAATTCAACAAGCTCCCAAACACCATTATGTTTCATAGATTGCATCTCATCTTTCATCGCTTCTAACCACAAATCTGATTGAGGATATGAGATGGCATCAGTATAAGTCACGGGATCAACAACACAGCCTATATCATAATCATGCTCTCTCAGGTAGACTACATAGTCTGGTGGTATAGCTGAACGTCTTTCTCTAGTTGATCTTCTGAGTGGAGCTACTTCAACCTCATTCTGAATTTGAGGGGCTTGAGGAATTTCATCAGGATCTGTCTCAACAATAGGATCATGTGCCACAACAGACTCAGTTTGTGGCGCAAGAGACTCCATAATTGTCTGCACAAGATGAGACAGGGATCCAGTAATCCCCACCATACTATCATCTTCAATAGCTTGTGAGCAGCTACCATTTTCAGCTACATCAAATTCCAGAAATTTTGCAGTCTAGGATTCCACAATTCTTGTACCTCCATTAGGGTTATAAAACCGATACCCCTTTGAATAATCTGGGTAAGACACAAAGTAACACCGAGTAGTTTTGGAATCCAACTTACTCAATGTTGGATTATATAACTTCACTTCTGCTGGACATCCCCAAACTTTAAGATGATTCAAGCTAGGTTTACGTCCAGTCCACAACTTAAAAGAAGTCAATGGAACTGCTTTAGTAAGAACACGATTTAGAATATAAAGAGCTGTTTTCAAAGCTTCTCCCCACAGTAAATTGGGTAAATTGGTTCTACTAATCATACTTCTTATCATGTCCATAAGAGTACGATTCCGCCTTTCAGCTACACCATTTTGTTCAGGACTTCCGGGCATAGTAAACTGACCTATTATCCCAGAATCCTCTAAGTATTTAGCAAACCGCCCTTTAAGTTGGCCAGCATCACCGTGCCTACCAAAATACTCACCACCACGATTAGATCTAACAATCTTAATAACTTTTCTCAACTATTTCTCCACTTCAGTCCAAAAAATCTTGAATTTATCAAGAGACTCGGACTTTTCTTTAATCAAGTATAAGTATCCATATCATGAATAGTCATCAATAAATGTGATGAAATAAAAATTTCTGCACAAAGTAGCTGTGTATGGTCCACTAATATTAGTGTGAATAATCTCCAACAAGTCTGAACTTCGTACATCAGATTTCTTCTTTATCTTAGTCATCTTACCTCTGCAACAGTCTACGCAAGTCTCTTGATCATCTTTAAGAGTAGGAAAAATATCAGCCTTTATAAACCTTTCTACTCTATCTTTAGAGATGTGACCAAGACGTTTATGCCACAATGCATAAGACTGTTCCTTAGGTAGAGGCCTTTTGGAAATAACATTTTCAGCGGAATAAGCAACGTATATGTCGTTGGAAGATAAGCTCAATCGATATAATCCATCAGATAAATTGCAACACCCAATCTTATTTGAATCATAAAACATGGAAATAATATTACTCTTTAGTTCAAAAGGTATCCACACATGTCCAAACAAGACACATAAACTAAATTCCGCCTAAAAGAAGGTATGTAAAAAGTGTTTCTTAACACCATCCGAAAACCAGAATCTAAAAACAAAATAACATCTCCCACGAACTCAACGTCAACTCCAACGTTGTTTCCAACAGTGAGCTTTGATTCATCCTAATTTGGCGTCCTTCAGTTTATGAACCCCTGAATAGTAAATGCAACATGATTAGTTGCACCACTATCTAGCCACCAGGAATTGGTCGGAACTTCATATAGATTAGATTCATAAACAAATGCCAAAAAATCATTACCTTTAGGCTCTCTCTTATTTCTCTTAGACAACCAAGCCTTAAACTTGCTGCAACGTTTCTTCAAGTGTCCTCTCTCCCTACAAAAATAGCAAAGAACACCATCCTCCTAGGTGAATGCTTTCTTAGGACCCAGAGTGTTAGAAGGACTTGCACCTTCAGAATTTCCTTTGTTGTTGGAAAGACCAGCAACTTATGAATTGCCTTTGTGGGTATAGTTCTTCAACTTCTTACCCTTGTCACTAGCAGAACTAGAAGCATAAAGAGCAATATGTCATTTATCTTTCTTCAATTTCTCTTCCTCTGCCACCAACCTCGCAATCAGGTCATTAACAGACCAGGTTTCATCTTGGGAACTATAATTGGTCTTGATAATCCCAAAATCAGGAGGAAGAGTATTTAGAGCTTGATGGACAATGCAAGCAATAGGAATTTCAACATTGAGAGCCAGAAGCTTTGTTTGTAAATCAACCATCCTCAGAACATAATCTCTAACTCCACCAGAACCATCATACGTCACGGTAAAAAGTGTTTGCATGTGTGTTCCTATCTCAGCATTAGGTGAGACACGGTTTCTAGCTATCAAAGCTTCCATCATCTGCCTAACATTGTAGTCTGCAGGCAAACCACTTTTCAAGTGTTCCTAAATGGAACGCTTCATGAACAGCAAGGAAATTCTATTGCTCTTTTCCCATGCAGCAAAATTTGCTTTTTGAGCCTCTGTACTCTCAGTAGTCAAATCTGCCGGCCGATCAGTAGTAAGAGCCATATGAACATCTGACATCTCCATAGCAAACAGAAAATCCTCTCTCCATCTCTTAAAATTCGAACCAGCAAGAACCTCAATGGTGACGGAGTTACCATTTACAGAAAATGTGACTGAAAAACAAGCAGTATATATAATTAACATCATGTGAGCATTGTGTAACCTGACGTACAAGTACACATCCAGAGAGTTACATGCAAAATCATATAATCACCTTTGGGCAGAATACATGACATGCAATTGTACACTCCCCACATGATAAGGGTTATGAGAATATATTCTAATCTTTGTGAATTCATCACCTTTGGGCATATGAACCATTAGGATCGGTCACTCCTCCACCACACTATCATGTATCACTCCATGAACTAATACACAATCACCTCTTTTGGTAGTATAACTATGCATTAGACTAGGAGACATCCCAATCAAATATACGAAATCGAAATTTCTCAAACCCAATCAAGTGTGCCACTTTGGCGGTCACAACTCAATGAATCATTGAAATTCTCTCATACCAGGGATATAATCTTTACATCCCACATACATCATATACACGTGATTTAACTTTAGTGATAGGGGCATCATATCACTCAAATCACATGCTATGCTAATTACACTGCCTTATTCATTAATAATTACAATAAAGTTTAATTTTTATTAATGAATTACACTTTTATAATATTTATGTGATAACATATCAATAACCCAACACATGTATTTCCAAAAACACAGAGAATACAAGAAAAATACGCAAAAATACACTAAAAATTCACGTATTTAGGGCTTTGCATGTATTTTCACATCCATAAAATCATCAAACATGCAAAATAAATACACCATGACGTAGGGAATAATCATACGAGTCCATCGCCGCCGACCACTCGCGAATCGGAGCCTCCACACGTCCACACACGCCGCCTGAGTGCACGGCGCGTGTTCGACGCCCAGGAGGTGCGTGGCCGCGCGTGGAGGTGCATGCGGCCTCCTCCGGCGAAGCGCCACCCACGGTTCTCTTCGTCTAGTCGAGCCCGGTTCGAATATATAATTTAATTTAATTTTTATTGAATAAAAAGTCTCGAAAATCACAAATTATGGCAAGATCCGTACAAATTAGAGCAAAATCAATTGCGTTCGTGTTCTAGGGTTATGGAGGCTCTAATACCACATGTTAGATGCAAATTGCGTAACCCCAAGATCTCCATAACTAGAACAAGTACATGCATAATTGAGTAGAAAGATTAACGCACCTGTTTTGGGATCCATTGCTCTTAAAGCGGAAGCGGAAACACAATGTTCCACGCGCAAGTCCTTCTCATCTATTACCCTCCGTATCACTGGCTCAATGAGTGACCCCCTCACGTGTAGCGTTAGGTAAACACCCCTTAGGTGAGGATACAGGTAAGAATTAGGGTTAGAGGAGAGGCGAATTACTATTTATAGAGTTCAGTGAGTCACTTTCATTCTGGTAAAATTCAACTCCTACGCGCACTACCAACCCGTATTAGGCCCAATTAAAACCTCTTATCCTGACCAAACCCCGTAAAATGATAAACGGTAAATGGTAAATTCTGATATCAATTAATGTAGTCCACAATTAAAAAAACTCTTACATCTTTTCTCAGACAGCTCGCGATGGAATAAGATCCCACTATAATCTAGGAAAAAAAAATCCACAAAATATCGAGTCAACGATGGGGACATATAAGTCAACCACTACCGGTCAAGTGCGCTGGTCTTTTAATTATTTTTTTATCTTTTTTCCGACTTTATCAACATAGCGTGGATTTCTTAATTAGCACCAGACCATGACATGATTTGTGGAGCACGCCATTGACAAGCCACGGTGGAGTTGTCGGTAAAAAATTGTTGCCTTCATATGGAATCGAACAAATTATTCGACGTGTTTCGGCTTTGTAAAGACGTCACTCCAGCAAATCATCTCTACAGCGAGAGGCAAACTTACGAAACTTCCGAGTAAGAACCCAAAACGTATGATGCTTATGTCCCGGTGTAATGCGGAAATTATTGTATTGAATGAGCCTATATGCCTTGTGTTCAAGGGAACTATTAAATTTGGTAGGTCTCGTGTCTCATTCATTGTGATGAACAACTATTAGTGGTGCAGCCCTCCTTTTTGAAATAAAATGCCTCCGCACTGCCATATACGTGAACTTTCTCAAATATCTCTAGGTCATGGGATGACTTAATTTGGTCACTTGGGCATATTAATTACCTAACCATATTGGATCAAGATAAGATATTCAACAGCTAATTTTAATTAATAGGAGAAATGTGGTACAGATCAAGCCCCCACAACAAAGTAAACCAGGCACATAAATCAGATCAAATTCGTCCTCAAATTGGACAACCCAACCAATTTCATGGAACTGGTTAGATGATTAGGACTTGCGCTTTGTCCATTTTCTCATCTTAGATTGGTCTTTTTCCATGCCTTCATATATCGTGATTATGCTAATTCAAGGGAACCTAGGTGGAGCAGGTGGCTAGGGTTGAAGGGTCGCCCACTATGCCACTTGAGAAATTTGACGGAATGGTCAACAGCCAATAATAGAAGGACTTGATACAATAATTTCAATAAGTTAGAGGATTTAACGACATAGAGAGTGAAACTTGGAGGGTTAAATCGTGGGTAACTCCTAAGAAAAAATAGACGCTTTTTATTGAGGCCCCTCATAACAAAATATAATCTTCGTTCACAGGGCACTTTTTGGAGTCACATGAAGCAAGAGCTTTAACCGAAATTAGTTCCACAGTGCGTTTTGGCAGAAACTGTCTATGATCGGTAATTCTCTTGCGACAAGCCATTCCCCTTTGTTTTGGGGTTCTCCTTATTTTCGTTCAAATTAATAAAAAAACAAGTGACTATGATGATCAGGAGAATTACCAATTTGTGAAAGGCTATGGCGACGGCCTTATGCTCTAAATATTTTCCCTTTGGAGCTTTTTCATCTGCATTTATATTAGAATAAGAAATTTTTAAAGCATAGTTCTTATTTTGTTTTGTCTTTGCACTTGCACTTTCCAAATGTTGTTGTCGGCAGGAAAAATCAATGCAGCGGTGCAAGAAATTCTTGAGTGCTACAGTAGTGCGAAGTAGGCCATGCTTAAAGTTGATCGGATAATTGTCATGTGTGCAGGTGGAGCGCACACTTCGAAAATTTAGAAAAAAAAAAATCCCCCTTTTTCTTTTCTTCTCTGCTGCTCTCTCTCTCTCTCTCTCTTCACTATCTTTCGTCCTTCCTTCTTCAGATAGACTATGGATTTCCCTTGCATTTAGTTTAAGTTTGCCAGCGGGAGTTGTCAATGAAAATTGGTCCGTCATATGGAATCAAGCAAATTATTTGACATGATTCGGTTCTCTAAAGATGTGGGAATTGAACAAGCCATTAGCAGACCAAAGAGAAATTCCCTGTGAAAATTTGTTACACTTGTATGGAATCAAGCAAATTATTTGATATTATATGATTTTGTAGGGATTTCATTTCAGTGCATCATCTCTGTAGCAGAAGGCAAATTTACAAAACTTTCGAGGTGGGAATCCCACATGTTCCCTATCTAATTGAGCACGCGGCTAATAGATGAAAGAAGTGTTCTTAGTGAAAATTTGTTGCCCCTGCGTAGAATCAAGCAAATTATCTGACATGATTTGGTTTTGTAAAGACTTCACTTCAACGAATCATCTCTATAAGGGAAGATAAAATGACAAATTTTTTTAGGAAAGAACCCCAAATAATTGATATTAAAGACAAAATTTGTTGTGCATATAGAAAATCAAGCAAATTATTTGACATTAAAGACTTTACTTTAGCAAATCGTTTCTACAGAAAAAGGCAGAGTTAAGAAATTTCGATGTAAGAACCTTAAATGTTCACCATCTGACTGAACATCTATTTGCAACCAAAAGCAAAGGGTAAGCCAGCGTAGATACAGCAACGGAGAAGAAGAGAGAATGAATAAAGACTTGAGGGCCCCATCTACGCCCGTGACATCGCCCATCGGACTCTAGTATGGTCTACTTAGCCCTGCTCGAGCATCCAACGTTTTCTCAAAATGAGAAACATGCACTGGGGCCCAACGACAGCTTTCTTGACTTTGCTAGCGTGATCATAGGAAGACTTCGCTGAGTGGACGGGCTCGAGCCCATTTGGATGTTCATTCACAAGGATCCTTTCTTTCGGTTTAAGACGGTACTAAGATAAAGCTGCTATACCCTCATTTCTTCTTGAGTAAGCTTTGATCTCGTGAGATTAGTAAGCAAGAGAAATGGCAACATCCGCAGTTTTCACTTTGGTCCAGAAGCTTGCTGTGTTGGTTGAGAATGAGGTGAAACTTTTGAAAGGGTACATGGAGAATTTGAACTAATCAGAAATGAGTTTGAGCACATGAAGGCCTTCTTAAAAAGTGCTGAGTCGTCGCAAGAAGATGACCATGAGTTAAAGGTATGGGGGAAACAGGTCATAGAGGTTGCATACGACACGGAGGATATTCTGGATGAATTCATGCTCAGGTTGGCAAGAGATCATGGACATGGGTTCATGGAGCAACAGAGAAGAAGAGAGAATGAATAAAGACTTCTCAAATTTCTAAAGGGTGGGCCCCATCTACGCCCGTGACATCGCCCATCGGACTCAAGTATGGCCTACTTAGCACTGCTCGAGCATCCAACATTTTCTCAAAAATGAGATCATGGACATGGGTTCATGGAGCAACAAAGAAGAGAGAATGAATAAAGACTTCTCAAATTTCTAAAGGGTGGGCCCCATCTACGCCCGTGACATCGCCCATCGGACTCAAGTATGGCCTACTTAGCACTACTCAAGCATCCAACATTTTCTCAAAAATGAGAAACATGCACTGGGACCCAACGACAGCTTTCTTGACTTTGTTAGCGTGATCATAGGAAGACTTCGCTGAGTGGACGGGCTCAAGCCCATTTGGATGTTCATTCACAAGGATCCTTTCTTTCGGTTTCAGACGGTACTAAGATAAAGCTGCTATACCCTCATTTCTTCTTGAGTAAGCTTTGATCTCGTGAGATTAGTAAGCAAGAGAAATGGCAACATCCGCAGTTTTCACTTTGGTCCAGAAGCTTGCTGTGTTGGTTGAGAAAGAGGTGAAACTTTTGAAAGGGTACATGGAGAATTTGAACTAATCAGAAATGAGTTTGAGCACATGAAGGCCTTCTTAAAAAGTGCTGAGTCGTCACAAGAAGATGACCATGAGTTAAAGGTATAGGTGAAACAGGTCATAGAGGTTGCATACGACACGGAGGATATTCTGGATGAATTCATGCTCAGGTTGGCAAGAGATC
This sequence comes from Eucalyptus dawsonii, assembly GCA_016097615.1. Classification (NCBI taxonomy): domain Eukaryota; kingdom Viridiplantae; phylum Streptophyta; class Magnoliopsida; order Myrtales; family Myrtaceae; genus Eucalyptus; species Eucalyptus dawsonii. The sequence continues at coordinate 52,750,593 of CM027873.1, forward strand.
ATGGACATGGGTTCATGGAGCAACAGAGAAGAAGAGAGAATGAATAAAGACTTCTCAAATTTCTAAAGGGTGGGCCCCATCTACGCCCGTGACATCGTCCATCGGACTCAAGTATGGCCTACTTAGCACTGCTCAAGCATCCAACATTTTCTCAAAAATGAGATCATGGACATGGGTTCATGGAGCAACAAAGAAGAGAGAATGAATAAAGACTTCTCAAATTTCTAAAGGGTGGGCCCCATCTACGCCCGTGACATCGCCCATCGGACTCAAGTATGGCCTACTTAGCACTACTCAAGCATCCAACATTTTCTCAAAAATGAGAAACATGCACTGGGACCCAACGACAGCTTTCTTGACTTTGTTAGCGTGATCATAGGAAGACTTCGCTGAGTGGACGGGCTCAAGCCCATTTGGATGTTCATTCACAAGGATCCTTTCTTTCGGTTTCAGACGGTACTAAGATAAAGCTGCTATACCCTCATTTCTTCTTGAGTAAGCTTTGATCTCGTGAGATTAGTAAGCAAGAGAAATGGCAACATCCGCAGTTTTCACTTTGGTCCAGAAGCTTGCTGTGTTGGTTGAGAATGAGGTGAAACTTTTGAAAGGGGTACGTGGAGAATTTGAACTAATCAGAAATGAGTTTGAGCACATGAAGGCCTTCTTAAAAAGTGCTGAGTCGTCGCAAGAAGATGACCATGAGTTAAAGGTATGGGTGAAACAGGTCATAGAGATTGCATACGACACGGAGGATATTCTGGATGAATTCATGCTCAGGTTGGCAAGAGATCATGGACATGGGTTCATGGGGTGCCTTCGCAAGATCAAGTCATCCATACAAAACTTGAAGGCACGCCATCGTATCTCCTTTGAGATAGCTGATATCAAGTCAAGAGTCAATAGCATCAGTGAAGCGCATCGGCGATACCATTTCAAGTCATATTGCACAGAGCAAAGTGCGAGTGCATCTAACGGAGACACCTCATGGCATGACCTCAGGGAGGATGCTTTTCTAGTCGAGGAAGGTGAACTAGTGGGGATTGATGAGCCGAGAGAAAAGATTATTAAGTTGCTTGTTGACGAAAAACCCAAACTCGAAGTTGTATCAATCTTAGGGATGGGGGGTTCAGGGAAGACCACTCTGGCAGGACGAGTCTACGACAATCATCAAGTAAAGGCCTACTTCCAAAGCCATGCATGGATCAATGTCTCCCAGTCTTATAAGATTGAGGATATTTTGAGGGACATGATTGTGCAACTTTATGGAGAATTTGAGCAATCGGTCCCTCAAGGGATAGAATTCATGAAAAGCACGAGTCTAAAGAAGATAGTGAAGGACTTTCTACAACAAAAGAGGTATGTTATTGTTCTAGATGATGTATGGAACGAGGAAGCACTAGAAGGTATAAAGAATGCATTGCCCAATAGCAATTTCTGTAGCCGATTATTATTCACTACCCGCATAGCTAACATTGCTATGGTCTTATCCAGCGAATCAAAAGTTTATACCTGTAAGCCCTTGTCTCTAAAGGATTCATGGTCCTTATTCTGCAAGAAAGCCTTCCGGGGGAAACCCTGCCCTCCTCACCTGGAACATGAAAGCCTTTCTCGACAGATTTTAAAGAAATGTGAGGGATTGCCACTTGCCATATTGGCTATTGGTGGTCTTCTCTTTGCAAAAGATGTTCGAGAATGGGAGACAATTTTTCGCAGCCTTGCTGCAGAACTCAAAAGTAATGACAAGATGCAAAATTTCAAGAAAATTTTTAGCTTGAGCTTTAATGATTTGCATTATAACTTGAAAAGCTGCTTTATGTACTGGGGAGTATTTCCAGAGGATTGTGTGATTGAGCGTATGAGACTCATCCGCCTATGGATTGCAGAAGGGTTTGTTGAGGAAAGAGAAGGGATGAAACCAGAGGAGGTTGCTCAAAGATACTTGGAGGAGCTTATTAACAGAAGTTTGGTGCAAATTGCAGAAAAAACTTTAGATGGAAAGATAAAAAGTTGTAGGGTACATGACTTAATGCGTGAAAGCATCCTTCCTAAGCTAAGGGATATAAACTTTGTTTCATTTGCCTCTGACCAGAAAGTAGAATTGCATGAAAGAGTTCGGCGTCTATCAGTCCAATACACCTACAACAATGCACTAAAGCAGCTAAATCTCCCCAGCCTACGCTCTGTTCTCATTTTTGAGTCAGCAACATTGTCGAGCTCAAATGAGCAATTTGTCCCAAGTAGTTGTCCACTACTAAGGGTGTTAGATCTAAGAGATTCACCCCTTGACAAGTTCCCCCAACAAATATTAGTTATGTTCCACTTGAAGTATCTAAGTTTGAGAAGGACTAAAGTGCGTATCATTCCTAGATCAATTGGGAAACTCCAAAATCTAGAGACTCTGGATCTTAAATACACATTAGTTTCCGAGCTGCCTGTGGAGATAACTAAGCTCAAGAAACTACAATATTTGTTGGTGTACAGTTATGTAGCAACCACACCTTCTCAACCCTTTCAACATGTTACGGCATTTCCAGCTCCCTTGGGCATTGGAGCGCTGGCATCACTACAGAAATTGTGCTACGTAAAAGCTGGAGGAGGTCGGACCAAGAATACAATGCAAGAATTGGGAGAGTTATGTCAACTAAGGAGGCTCGGTGTAACCAACCTGAAGAAAGATGATGCAAAGGAACTATGTCACTCCCTTGAGAAGATGACCAAACTTCGATCACTATGTGTAGCTACAGAAAGTGAGTCTGAAGTTATTGATTTGGATTTTCTTTCTTCACCACCCCCCCTCCTTCGAACTCTATATATCAAAGGATGCCTAACAAAGCTGCCTCATTGGCTTCCTATGCTGGACAATCTAGCCATAGTGACTTTGAGATGGAGCAAATTGAAATTGAGCCCCCTAATTGCTCTCCAAAATTTGCCCAATCTCATGGAGCTTGATCTGAGTAATGCTTTTGATGGGGAAATTTTGGTTTTTGAAGATAGAGGGTTCCCAAAGCTCAAGGAGTTGTTCCTTGCTGATCTGGAAAATCTGAGATATGTGTCAATGAATGGTCAGGCAATGCCTTGCCTTCATAGACTCATCATTGATAGATGCAAGCACTTAGAATGGCAATCATTACTTGTTGTCATCCGCAACCTCATCCTCGCAAACCTCAAGCATCTTCAATTTGATGAGATGCCAGAAGAATTTGCTCTTATGCTCTATCCATGCAACAATAGCGAAACGAGGGAAGGTATTCTGCAAGAGTTCTATGAGGCAGTGATGGAATGTAAACCAGAAGTTTACTTCCTCTGGTGGGAAGAGGATCACTGGGGGCGATATAATCTTAGCCCCTACTGCTATAATCTCATCAAGCATAGGGTGATTAGCCGCACTAAGGTTCTTCCTGAAGTTTTGTAGATCATAGTGATGTTATTGGGCCCTGCTGGTCCTCTTGGTTGGTGATTGATCCCCAAAGGACATTCATCACCAGAAAGAAGATCCTCCGGTACTTTTATGATTTCTTCCATTTTCAGTATTTTTATCTAGAACATTCGATACTTTCATCTTCGAATTTACTACCCTTAGTCCCTCGGTGCTGTCTTCTTGTTGTTGCTGTTGTCTTATTTAGTGATCAATGCATTTGTTTCTTATTTTCTGCATTTTTTTAGAGGAATTTTGATTTGTTTTAGCCTATATGGAGGCAAAAGAGTGATTTGACTACAGAAATGAGAACAATTACAAATTTTCTCTTGAAAAATCACACGTTACGCGCGTGCAAACAGAAAAATAAACAGAAGATTGACAAATGAAAGAAAAAAGAAGTTCGTTTTGTCTAACGATCAAAGGTTCGCCCAGTAAGCGTGTAGGCTTTCGTGTTTTTTCTCCTAAATTCATACACGTTGCTTTTTAATCTTTCTAATACATGGATAAACTCGATATATGCCACATTTTACAGGTTAATTTTTCATTGATCCAAATAATATATACCCAAAAGTTTGGTAAAAAAGTAGGGGATAAATCCATGGAACATATAATGGAATTGCAAAATACAGATATGGGAGAATTGATATAGGACACATATTTTTAGATTAGGCAGAAGTGAAATTTCAGATTAGAGAAGTCGCCATTATTCAACTGAAGGGAATGCAGATACTCACAAAAGTAAAGTGTAAATTCATCAATCTTTGTAATGAAGAGTAAAAAGGATCTTTTAATCTTTGAGCATTGCAAAGGTCTTATATTGTTATGGATTCATTGCTTGTTCTTTCAGTTCATGCTTTATTATTCCACACAACTAATATCAAAGACTATGTTGGGCCCACTGGAAAGGAATTGTTGATTTGTGAGCACGATTGCATACAACTAGCTTTGGCATGAGTTTTGTCAAAAGAAAATAAAAAATAAAAGAGACAAGACTGAAAGATTTTGTCCAATCACAACGAAGCATAGATTTGGAAAATGAAGTGGTAATCTTATATTCAAACATTCTAACAGTCCCCCTCACACATGGACTGCACTTTGGCTTGAGACTAAACGTGAAAATATATAATAAATGAGGCAAATAAAGGATCTAAAAAAAAATTAAACTCAGAACCCCTTGCTATAATATCATGAGATTAAGTCCTTAGACGAAAACATAATTTAATATTTAAATATTTTAACAAAGATCATATTTTGCAATAGCATGTATTGTGGCTGCAAGATCGGGATTTCTTTTCCTTTCTAGAGAATTTGCCATATTTCGATATGGAAATATGTTCTTCTACAAAAAATTGAATAGAGGACACACAATTAGCTTTCTTTTATGGAAAACAGAGCCAGGCAAATGCTACCCTCTATTTTAGTTGTACTATTTTATTATATAAGTAAAGACAGCTTTAAGGATAGAGCAGCAAGATTGACTTCCAAAACCTTTTGTTTGTTGCAAATAATTCAGATACATTTTGAATATTTAATAAACTCAGACTTCAATATTGCATCCTTAGTAGCTATTTTTCCCCCTCCACAATTTTGTGATTAATGAGAAGAATTTAGTCGCTTCGCGATCTATTTCCATGTGTCATGTCCACACCCGATGTCAAAACATAGTCACATTATTTCTCCCATCAATGAGTTCAAAAAGATATAAGATAAACATCGCGTCATTCTCTAATTTTGCACTATGTAATGTTTAGCAAGACTCCATTTTGTCAAGGTAGGATAAACTGGGATAATCATCATAAGTCGGAAACTCTTTGAGAGCATCTGGTCTGTGTGTTGTTTTGCCTTGGATTCTACAGATGAATTAAACCCCATGATAAGCAGGACAAATTCTTTTTCAGCTTAAACTCCAAGTGAAGGAGACTGCAATTTCTTTAGTTCACTCAATAGCCATCCATCATTAGCACCAAGGCACTGATTCTCAAAAAGGAAAAGGAAAAGGGAAAAGCATATTGAAATCTTCTTCAACAAGAGGTTGACAATGCATTGGCTCCACAATTATTGCAGCAGAGTGATATGTATTTTTATGGAGCAGAAAACCCGAAATGCACACAAAACAGCACACTCTGGTGAATACTTTACATGTCACTTAGGCAGCAATTCTCTCCTAAATGCAATTCTAATCATGATGCAATTGTTTCGAATGTAATAAAAACTCCCGCACCCTTATAAATCCTTCATAGGCACGAGCTTTGCTCATAGACTTTCTGAACTTCCATACTCAAAGTTCAACATAATGTTTGTCAACAAAGAATTGATTGTATGAGCTGAGAGTAACATTCTTTCTCAAGGCTATCTTAATGCTTGTGCAAGATGTTTGTACTTCGTATATTTCACTGCCCCGGACAGTATGTGCTAGCTATAAAAGTTGTGCCACATCATTCCATCCTCAGTTACACAAACTTTCAGCAACATTAAGTCATCCCTTATCAACTTTTAACACAGTTGATGAGCACTTGCTTGTGATGAAAACTTTAATGTTCCAACATATTCAAAAAATACACAACCTCGATCGTATCAGTCCACATATTGGTTTTCCATTTGTTCTTGCTGTTATTTACTGCAAACCAATCAGGCAGTATTCTATAAACTTGTGAAGCATGAAAACATCGGGGCCGCACAAACTGGTCAGCGAAGGTCAAACACAGATTTTGTGCCGAACAAAAGGTCCTTGTCTCTTTCTCAATTGCTATGAGTACACGATGTTCAATTTCAGTAGTTAACCTTCTCTCCCTTCCAGGCTCTGCAGGTTCTCTCCCCGTTCACTTCATCCTTTGAACTCCGCAATCCACAGCGGGACTCGGTAACAGAAAACTAAACAATCACTGAAAACTTCAAGAACCCATATAGGAAAACACCGAGAACAGATTAAATTAGTAGATCAAAGGGCTCAATGAACAAATTCACTCCTTTCTCGTTTCAGACTATGCAACAGCAAAAAAGCCGAAGAAGTTGACACTTCGGCGCGAAATTAGAAGTATGAAGAAAGAGTCCCAAAACCGAACCTCGAATTGGGGCAGGCCAAGACCTGCCCTCCATGCGCTTGATCCAGTACACGACCAAAGAAGGCCATGGCTGTTGCATCGTCAGGCAGGGGTTCTGGTAATTTCCCTGGTTCCGACTCTGCATCGCTGTTCCTTCTTCGGCTTTCGACAAACAAAATTCTGGGTTTTCTCGGGGCTGCGTGATTTTCTCGAGAATTCGAAGGAAAGATTTCTGGGTTCCGGGAAAGAAGGCGGGCCAACTTCCTGCGATGAGCCGCTAATTTCGACGTTCAGTCTGTTGGCTTTCTTTCTCCTTCTCTTAATTGACGAATCTCTGTTTGCTTCCAATTTGCTAAAATATATTATAAAATAAAATAAAATTTCGACGGCGAAGAAACTGTGAATGCAGAATAGATGGCAAAATCGCCTAAGCATCCATTCCATATCTTGTCTCTTGAAATTCAGACTTCAAGTTTCAACCCACTTAAATCATTCTCAGATTCAGTCTTGATAGTGTGGCAAAATGAAAAGATAATATTAAAAGCAAGTAGGCAACATGGCAAATTTAACATTCCCGCAGAAATGTTCGCCAAAACTGTCCTAAAGTTCCTATCTTTAATCTCCTTGATTGCCCAACAAGAATTGGGTTTCCCACAATTCTCCTCCAAGCTTGTTGAGAAATTTGACGAGGAAAGATTAGCATGGCGGTTGGTTTGGGTGTGTAGGGTTTATTCTCAAATAGTTTGGAGCTATTCTAGATACAGGGTTCAAACTCCTTTGTCGCTCCTCGACTTCGGAAAGCCTTAGCTCACTAGCAATGTGGGTTCTACCGTGCTGTGACATGAGATAATATTGGGTCTCACTCTATCAGCGACAGGATAAATCAACGGTAATGGACTGGTTGTAGCTCCAATGCAGGTGTAGAATTTCTATAATAAGTCGGTTGATGAATGACCATGATTACGTACATAAATTGAATCTATTTAAGAACCTTCTTGTTATACAATAATAATATAGAGGCTGGACTACCAAACTATCTCATCTTAGCAAAATCTGTGCACTCTTTGTTTGGTAAAGAAGAAAAAATGCATCTCCCATTCTCTATGTTCAAAATTTTAAAAAACCGATTTACTAAAAACATGCGTTTCAAGGACAATTTCCAAAATCGCTGAATAGATCAATTTTTTAAATCAATCTTAGTAAGTCTAGCATTTTCCGGTCAAATTTATGATAATTAAGGGAAAGCGAAACTTATTTAAATAACATAAACTCTGATGCTGTATTAGGGATTGTTAAATTAATGACTCGAGTTTGAGTTTGTAAAACGCGATTTGCTGGACTAAAAGAGGAAATATAAAAATAAAATAAAGGAAGAAAGTTCTTTGCTGCAAAGCCTGAGGATTCCGAATTGAAGGAAATCAATTCGTGGGTTTTGGCATGAAGGAGTCCTCTGCAAGCTTGAGAAAATAAAAGGAAGCAAGTGGGGCCCAAATGGGCACACACGCAATTCTTCACGCGGATTCTCTTTGCTCGGCCACGTAAACAAAACAAAGAAATCCAAACGTGGTGGTGGTGGGCCCAGGTCAAACTTTGACCTGGGCACACATATAAAGATGAATATATTTCCTTCTTTGATGGTGTGTCTGGAGTGGCTGACGACCTACGTAAAAGGAGAAGCCGCACGCCACCGAAGCATTGTTGTTGATTGAAGCGCCGTTCTTATTTTGAGTGCCATGGTTTTCTTTGGCTTTTTTCGTCGAGGTGGAGATCTTGCTAAAGGATCTACCTTGTCAGGGAAATTTGTGCAAAAGAAACATTGACAAAAGGTACCAAAGGTACTTGAACGAAGATCCCTCTGTAAACACTCTTGGCGAATGTGATAAATACCAGTTCATGGTTTCTTATGCTCCACCTCCACCGCCAGAGTTCAGTACTACAACCCAAGTTTCACCAGATCCACCGAAATCACCCCCATCATCTCCTCCTCAGAAAAAAACTAGCTCTCTCCCCATTCTATAAGCTAATCCTAAAATGGGCTAAGAAGCACTTTTACCCCCTTGAAGTTCCAGCAGAAGCACCATCCACTTCTTCTATCGCCGTGTTCCATGATACTGACTTTCCTCCTCTTGTCAAAGAAAGTTCTAAACTCACGTTTCCTGCTTCAGAGGAGTTTATTGATCCACATGGCAGATACCACCATGTTCCTAAGATTCCTACCCCCACTGACGTGGATGAACATGGGAGACAAAGAAAGACTTCTGCTGCTGAAGCTATTCTAAATTGGCAATCAGAGACTTTGTTAGCACAAAACAATGCTTTCAAAGCAATTGATTCCAAGATTGGAAATGTACAACAAGATATCGGAAGGTATGATGAAACCACCAAAAAGATACTTTCTGAGTTCCAGAAAAGGCTTCACGCCTTGGAATCAAGACAACATCTTAGGTATCATTATCTTGAAAATCCAAAGCCAGAGATAGAAAAGCTCAAGAGGCAAATCCAACTTCTCGAAGAAGGAAGGTTTAAACCTTTCGATCCACTGGCACCTTCAGTCAGAACTAGGTATTTGCCTCCACCACCACAGACGTCTATTTTTGCTGCCATTCCAGAAGATCCCTTCCGGAAAGAACCAAATATGGCAAAAATACGAAACCGCCTCAAAACCCTGCAGAAGGACAAAGGAAAAGAAAAAATGCCGCCTATAAAATCAAGTTCGATTGTTATAAGAGAAAGGCCAGATCATATGATGTTATCCAATCCATTAGAATCCTTTCTAAAGGATTTGGGCACTCAAGAACCTGATCTTGCTATCCAACAACCTGATCCTGATCCTGTAATTATAGAAAAACAGATTCTGCTCCTAGTTGAGCAAACTTCTCCTGATACTGAATCAGATTCAGTATCCCTTTCCTCCTCTTCATCCTTCTCAATTCCTACAGTTGATTATCTCCTTATTGCGCCAGTAACTTCATCAATATTCATGGTTGATTCTCCAGATGATGAGATGGAATCAAACTATTCTGAGCCAGAAAATGTTCAGACAAGCAATCCCGAACAGCATGTATCCATAGCATCAAAACAGTTCTTCACCATTGATGATATCCCTTATCATAAATGGCCAGAAAGAATTGAAGACTTTCATACTTGGTTGAATACTCAGTCCATCACCAACCATGATATGAATGATGTCCTTTACAACTTTGTCACAAGGTTCACAGGTAGCCTCAAACTCTGGTGGAAATCAATTTCAAAACAAGACCAAATCCATTTCCTGATGTCACCAAATTTCGGCCATGCCATCACTCTCTTATATCATGTCTTTGTGGGAAAACCTACTAATCTCATAGAGATTAAAAGAAGAGAATTTTTCGAAAGAAAATGTTGCTCCCTTCAGAAGAAGCATCTTGATAAACATTATCGAGTGATGCTTCAGCTTTTTTATCAGGTTAGCGCAGATCCAAATCTAAAGCATGTTTTCCTTACTTCCATCCCTAAAGAACTATCCCAAATGGTTGAAAGATCTTTCTTTGGAAAACAAAGGAGAATACAAGATATTCATTTGGGAGAAATACAGCAAAAAGTTCATTTATGTCTCAAAGAATTATGCTTAAAGCGCCAGATGGTCCGTACCTACATCACAAATGACAAGCGCCTTGAATCAGCTTGTTCTCGCTAGAAGTTAAAAATCAAATGCTTCAAGCAAGACTGTGATGGTACTTGTGGCAAGTTTTCCCGGAAGAAGAAACATTACAAGAAGTTCTGGATAAAGAAATCCAAACATGGCTCTAAGCATTTCCGAAAAAAGAAGAAATGGCGATACCTATGCAAAAGGAATGATCGCACAGGCCATAAGAAATCAAACCGTTGCTACATTTGCAATCAGAAAGTCAGAATCGTCTAGTTCATCATATTGAAAATGAAACAGGTATCTCTCTTGAAAATAATGATATTGAATCCTTATTCTCTACTGATGAAGAACCATATGAACAAACTCTTTGTGTCATCCCCTTTTACTAAACTCCTAGTGAGACTGAGTCATACTTGGAATCTGAAGACATTTTTCACATATCCCCCACATCTTCAGAACCAAACCTTGACATATTATCAAGCCAAACCCACTGTCCTCAATTTCCCTATAAAGATCCTCACCTCAAAATTTGTCAAACCAATCACTGTTATTGCTCTCATTGATACTGGAGTGAGTTATTCTATTCTAGACACTAAAGTCCTGCCCGAAGAATATTGGACTCCCTATGTCTGATATTTCAACTCTGCTTCTGGAGATGCTTTCTCCACAAATGTCAGGACCACTCCAGTAACCGTCCAGTTTTTTCCTCAGTGTTCCATAACCACAAAGATCTTTGGATCAAGTCTCCCCAATAAAGACCTGATAATTGGGTGGGATATCATGACTCAAATCTCTCAGCTTCACATCATTCCTGGAAAAGGTCTTAGATATAAAGATCAATTCTTTGAGTTCGTCAATATTCAGAGACTTTTTTCCATTCAGATGAGTCTACTAGATCCAATCATGCAAAAGTTGCTAGAATCTTGTTCAAAATCTCATTTGAAATTTGCTCAAAAATGTTCCCATCCTTTATGGGAAAATCTAGAATTCTTTGTTCGCCTCCCTTTCAAGAAGAATGAAGACATTAACCCAACAAAGGCGAGTCATATGAGAATGAAGCCAGAACACTTGGCTTTAGCCTAAAGGGAATTCTCAGAATTATTGCAGCAATGCCTTATTGAAATCTCTAATTCTCAATGGGCTTGCGAAGCCTTTTATGTCAATAAGCGTGCTGAGCAAAACAGGGGAAAAATGAGATTAGTAATCAACTATCAACATCTCAATCTTTTTCTCCTAGATGATAAGTTCTCTCTACCATCCAGAGATTTTCTCTTTACTGGTTTAACCAAGGCCCATATCTATTCCAAATTCGACCTCAAAGCTGGATTTTGGCAATTGGGCATCCATCCTCAAGACAAATCCAAAACAGGATTCTGTATCCCGAACCAGCACTTCCAGTGGAAAGTTCTCCCTTTTGACCTAAAGGTAGCACCATCCCTTTTCCAAAAGGCCATGTGTCGTATCTTCCAACCAATCTTGGCAAGTGCAGCCGTATACATCGACGATATTCAGCTCTACAGCCTTGATGAACAGTCACACTGTCAACTCCTTAAGCAATTTGCAGAAATCGTGAAAAAGCATGGCATCATGCTTTCTCAAAGAAAGATGAATATCGCTCAGACAGAAATTGAATTTCTTGGTATGCATATTAACAAAGGTACATATTATCCAGGGCCACATATCGCTCAAGAATTATTGAAGTTTCCTGAAGACAACTTCACAACAAAACAAGTCCAGCAATTTCCTTGGATCTCAGGGATTTTGTCCCAAACATTGCAAAGCTCTTGATTCCTTTACAATCCATGCTGAAGAAGAATCCCCCACCTTGGGGAAAAACTCAAACTAAAGCAGTTGTTGAGCTTAAGGAGATAATGTAGAATCTCCCGCCATTACAAATACCATCAACAGGAAAATGAATTCTTCAAACTGACGCCAGTGATGAATACTGGGCAACCATCCTTTTTGAAGAAATTGATGGTAAGAGACACCTCTGTGCTCACAAAAGTGGAAAGTTTTCTCAAGCTGAAATGCATTATCATTCCACTTTCAAAGAAATCCTAACAGTAAAAAAAATGGAATCAAAAAATTTGAGTTTCATCTCATCGGACATCACTTCCTAGTAGAATTAGACATGACATCTTTCCCTCAGATGACCAAGTTTAAACAAAAGCATATTCCAAATTCCCAACTGCTTCGATGGGCTGAATGGTTTTCGAAATACTCTTTTGAAACCAAACATATTCTTGGAAAGAATAATGTGCTTGTTGACTTCTTGTCAAGGCCAAAAGCACCAAATGAAATCAACATGTACATCAAGAGGCCTACTTTTCATATGCTTAATCATGGAGTGAAATACAAGATTGAAAATATCAAAGATTTGCAAAGTTGGAAATATCCCCAGGAGATTATTCAGCAAATCCAAAATGACAGCCTCGCCGAGAACTTGGAGAACCTCATGTGGCAATGCCACACGGATCTATTCAAATTCAATGGAGGTTCGATTCTTTATCATTTTGGGTTAAATTTGAATTATCTTTTCATTCATCCCCTTATCAGGAAGGAAGATGATTTCCCTAATCAACTCAAGACGTTATTATGGTACTTAACCAATAAGTACTTAATAGCTATTGAAATTCCAACCAGAAGATTCATTACTAACCTCACCAGGATATTCTTACTCAGAAGAAATGTGGAAAAGGAAAGTGATAAAAATCTCTTAGATTTTCTTAATTGGTTCTATCATCCTACTCACTGGAAACATCTCTTAGAAAAAGAAATGAGAACCATGACCCCAAATCCTGAAGTCCATACCATCTTGTTTTTCCGACGTCCATGGCATTTTTTCAGAAACAATGGCAACATCATCGACTCTCCACAGGAAATAGGAACCACATCCTATAGACCGTACTTAGACAGCCGAGAAGCTCGAATCCACAAATCTTATCCAAGATCTGTTACATCTTGTGTTCACCAGTACCGAGAACTCCAAAGAATCTTGTGCCAGGAAAACAAAACTATTCCTGAAGAGATATGGAATAATGTACCCACTACGTGGGATCATTATGACATAGCACCAGAAGCTAAGGAAGCACTTAGGCAATACAGACAAGCTGCATCATCCCAAAATCATCAAGTGACAAGTGAAGATGATATTATCTAGTCTACTCAAGACCCCTATGCACGCTTTGGAGGTCCTCTTTCCCAAGATCCCTATAATCCAGGACCTTCGTCCTTATTCCAAAACATGGAACAATCCTACTATGCACAGCCATCCAATTGGCCTCAGCCAAGCATTCCTGCCAACACTACAAGTGACAATATAAACTGGGCTGAAGAAGAAGCATCCCATTGGGCTCATGTAGAAGCATCCTTATCACGACGATTGAACCAAATCCTCTCACCAGAAGATCTTGAAGCTCTTGAACATAAATATGAGGAACATCTTCTAGAATGCAACTTAGATGACTCAGTATGTAGCTACAATGCTCGTGACAGACGAGACCGTTGAGTCCGTACAATTTCATTGTAACAAGTCACTGTTCACTTTTACTGTAACACTAGGCTAGGGAAAGTACTGTTCACAGTACTATTACTGTTCATAGTGTGCGAATAATTTCCCTCGCATAAGTTTTTGGTGCCTTTGTTTGTATCCAGACCCATGAGCTTGGTCCTTGTTAGTGTCTTTGTGACCTCTTATCGTCTATAAAAGGCGAGGAGGGTGTATTGTGTTGGGCAGAGTCCCTTGAAGTAAAATGAGTGTTTTGTGAAAACATCTCAATGGCTTTCTAAATCCCTCTTCTTCTCCAGCCTGGTAGGATCCGCCAAGAAATGCAGCTTGAGTAGGTTAGAAACGTTTCTATCCTAGCATCTCTGAGTGTCTCTAGGCTCTGAACTAAAGGGCTGAGTGGTTTTCTGCTAATAGGTTGTCCCTGAAGGGCTTGAACGGGAGTTGTTCGCCCACTGTGGGATGCATACTTGCAGGAAATTTACTCTCATTCCCCCGTTCTAAGTCTAGGTCCATTCATGGTATTCATAGGTGTTGAGTGCTTGGCTTTGGGTCTTCGTGTTTTTCTTGTGTGACAAAGCTTATTCGTGATTTACATCTAAGAAAGATTTGTGTATTTGGTGTAATTGGGGTTTAGGAAACACCAAGAGAGTGTTTGAGTGACTATGTATTGCTTGATCTATAGTGAAACTCGCTACTGCTCTCCCTGTGGACGTAGGTTTTTACGACTAAACCACGTAAATCTGGTGTCCGATTTATTTTCTTTTTCTGTCTATATTATTATTCGATCGCTCCCTTTTTACAACAATTGGTATCAGAGCCAGGCTTTGCTAAGTTGAAGCAAATCGATGGCGACAGAAGAAGTAAAAGTGAGAATCAACAAATTTGATGGGAAGGATTTTAGTTTCTGGAAGATGCAGATTGAAGATTATCTTTACCAGATGAATTTGTACTTGCCTTTATCTGGGGAGAAACCAGAGACGATGAAGCAAGCTAATTGGGATTTGCTAGATAAACGAGCTATGGGTGTTATTCGGCTGACGTTGGCTCATAATGTCACGTTTAACATCCTAAAGGAGAAGACCATTATTGATTTGATGCAAGCCCTGTCGGATATGTATAAGAAGCCCTCTGCGATCAACAAGGTCTGTTTGATGTGACGTCTGTTTAATTTGAAGCTGAGTGAAGGTGCGTCAGTTGCGTATCATATCAATGAACTCAATGTGATTGTTAGTCAATTGAGTTCAGTTGAGATTGACTTTGAAGATGAGGTACGTGCTTTGATTATGTTATCCTTATTGCCTGATAGTTGGAATACTACTGTTATTGCTGTTAATAATTCCTCCGGGTCAACAAGTTTGACGTTTGATGAGGTTCGAGATTTGATTTTGAGCGAGGACATCCGTAGAAAAGAATCTGGCGAACCTGTATCTACTGCTTTAGTAGGTGAAAATAGAGGAAGATCTAGAACACGTGTGGGTAACAGTAGTACTAATATGAACAGATGTAGTCAATCTAGGACTACTAATGTTGTCTATTGGAGTTGTGGTAAGAGGGGGCATATTAGAAGGGATTGCCTTAAGCTGAAGAATGAGAAAGGTAAGGGAATTATAGTTGATTCTGCAGATAACGTTGCAGCTATAGCTGATAATGCTGATTATGTCTTGTCTATCACCAATGATTCATTGCTTGATAAATGGATTTTGGATTCTGGTTGTTCTTTTCATGCCACACCAAATAGAAACTGGTTTATCACTTATCAGTGCGCGGGTAGTGATAAAGTTCAGTTAGAGAACAACGCTAAGTGTGATGTTGTGGGTGTTGGTGATGTTAAAATCAGAATGCATGATGGTATTGTGAGGACATTGACTGGAGTAAGGCATGTTCTAGAGTTGAAAAAGAACTTAATTTCCTTGGGTGCCCTAGTTTGAAGGTTGTTCGAGGTGTCTTGGTGATAATGAAAGGAATCAAGTACGGAGGCCTGTATAAATTTGAAGGTGAGACAGTGATAAATTTCGCTGCGAAGACATCGGATGCATCTATTCGAGAGTCTATTGACTGCTCGAGGAAGACCTAGGTGTTTGTGCCAATGCACAAGTTTGATGCGAGTGTCAAGATCATGCAATCAAGAGCTTTGATCGAGATGGAGACTGGTAAGTCGATTAAGCATATGTGGACTGACAATAGCATGAGTTCTGCTCGAAGCTAGTAAATAAATTCTGCATGAAATAGAGCATAGTGAAACACCACACTAGTGCCAATAAACCACAACGATTTGCAGAATTTATGAGCTAAATATTACTAGAGACGGCCCGAAAAATTATCTCTAGTGCCGGTATTGCTAGGAGAATCCTAGCTGATGTGCTTAGTACAATAAGCTGCCTAGTGAATAGATCCCCATCAACTGCTATTGAATGGCGGACTCCTAAAGAAGTGTGGTCAGGTAACGTTGCTAGTTATTCTATGATTAGAATGTTTGGTTGCCCGTGTTATTTTCGAGTGAGTGATGATAAGCTCGATGGGAGGGCAATGTGCATATTCCATGGCTATGTACAAGATGAGCGGGGCAATCAGTTGTGGTACTCGGATATAAATTCACCTGTTAACAACAGAGAAGTTACCCTTGACAAGTCTCCAATACTTCTGGCTAGGAGTGTTTGTGACAGTGTTAATACGAATCTAGATGGTGTTCAGCTTGAGGTGGAGTTGCAACCAGAAACTCTTAAGGTAGCAAGTATGAGTACTAGCAAAGTAATCGACACAGATGGTGCTTGTAGTGAGGTGGAGCTTATAGAGCCAACGGTTGCTGTAACTGCTGATATTGACAAGGTACGTATTTGATCTCCTGATAGATATAGATGTAGTAATGGTTTTACTTTATCTGCAATTGAGGAGGTTGTGTTAGAAAATCCTTGCGGAGTAGTTAAAGGTGTATGTGGAGTTGGTATTCTGATGAGGTCCTCGGTTATGGCGAAGTTTAAGCGAGGCTTGGACTTGAATAATATATGTGGCCGTTGAGCCACGTAAACAAGACAAAGAAATCCAAACGTGGTGGTGGTGGGCCTAGGTCAAACTTTGACCTGGGCACACATATAAAGACGAATATATTTCCTTCTTTGATGGTGTGCCTAGAGCGGCCGACGACCTATGTAAAAGGAGAAGCCGTACGCCACCGAAGTATTGTTGTTGATCGAAGCGCCGTTCTTATTTTGAGTTCCATGGTTTTCTTTGTTTGTGAGAGACATTCATAGGTGCTGGGTGCTTGGCTTTGGGTCTTCATGTTTTTCTTGTGCAACAAAGCTTATTCGTGATTTACATCCAAGAAAGATTGGTGTATTGGGTGTAATTGGGGCTTGGGAAACACCAAGAGAGTGTTTGAGTGACTTAAGTGTGTAATCTCATTGTATCACTCGATCTATAGAGAAATCCGCTACTGCTCTCCCCGTGGACGTAGGTCTTTACGACTGAACCATGTAAATCTGGTATCCGATTTATTTTCTTTTTCAGTCTATATTATTGTTCGATCGCTCCCTTTTCGCAACAAGGATGATGCCTTGATTAAATTTTCGCAAGGTCGAGCTAAATTTTAAATGAACAAACTAAGAAAAAAGTTAACATACCAGCTGCACCAAATTAAAACATCACTATTAAGCTGTTATCCCCACTATTAGGCTTTCCTACTGCCCATCACCGAACGATATAACTTAGATTTTGGTGAGTGTGAATGTTATAATTTTTGTGTGGTGTTAGATTAAGGTACAAAGTCCATACACTATTTCATACACTAATCCTCAGTGAGTTGTGTGGAAAAATTCCATACCCGCAAGGAAAAGGGTGATCTCACAAAGGGTATGTTAACCGAGGTGATGAGAGGTAGTTTCTTCTTCTACCCGAAACACTACAAGTATACCCATCGTTTAAATCTTTGAGCCCACACACGTGAAGAGTTTTTTTAAATTATCCCTGTTAAGGATCATCCCGCGTTGGGACTAATTTGAAATGGATGGTGAGAATCTTCTTACTCACACTTGCATCAATCTTCAAGAACTACTTTCGCAACATAACTTCTATGATAATTTAAAGTGCCTTAGGAAGACGAAGAGCAGTTATTTCTCTATTGTACACACTTTTATCCATTGCATAGCCCATTTGAGCCTATGAATTCATTTCATATTAAACCCAGTTGGTGATCATCCCCCACACTAGGGCAAGACAAAAACATTCAAGTGGCATGAACTAGAATGCTGACAAAAATGGAGACTTTGTCCAAAGAAAATAAACACAAAAATGGGGCATGAAAAAGTAGTGTACCTGGTAAAAGTAAGGCCAATGCCCAAAAAGAAAGAATCAAACATTGGTTGAAGTCATATCCTTAACAAGGCAGTATTGAAAAGCTCAAATGCTGTTGCAATCAATGGATGTGAAGAAAATCTTCGACATCAGAGAAGAAAATTGGTGGAGATATCATGATGATCACCAATTTTGACCCCTTAAACACTTTTTGAGCCTAACGATCCTTTTGTTTCTCGACCCATGAACCAAGCCTGTGTTACGTCCCTTACAAAGTCTCTTCAAATTACGGCACTTGAATTAACGTAAAAGCTCATATGTTTGAAAGCATTGCTCGAAGAAGTGCTAGTAAGACAATTTCTACCTTATTTCGCATGTTTCTTGACTTGTAAACCCTAAGATAATTGCAAAATATCATTTTTCAATAGTTTTGACTCAAAGAGTCCCATTTGTTAAGCCGTTGACCAAGCCGACATCACGGTCCTTGTTAAAGACCTCTCAGATTGGTAAGGTTGTACCACTTGTGAGATTGCTCGGACCTCTGTTTGGCATGACGATGGAAAGATAAAGTGATTGACAAAATCCTGCATCAAAGGTTAGGATGAAATGACCCTTTTAATAAGAATGAGTGGAAAGTCATTTCAGACTGAAAGATCCCTCATTTGACATATCCAAGATACTCATGTGTTTAGATTGAAATATTCTTTTGAAATCTTTCCCAATGGAATTAGGTGATGCAAGATTGACAAAAATCATCACTTAAATTAGTGCATGTCTGTGAATGCATATTGACTCTCCTACAACTGTGTTTAACAAGAGACGTATCCCCAAGGAAAAAGAGACCAGGTAAGTATATCTCTATCCATACCTTAAATACTTGTCATTGCATAGGTATTCCCTCTTAAGTATACCGACACTCGATTGAGCTGTCCCCCAAAGATTTTTCTTAGTTTGATTAAGGCGACCGAAAAAAGATTCGGGTCCTGATCAAATGATCCATGCTGCAATCTCATACTAGGCAACCGTAGAATGGTACGAGTCCTAGACAATGTTTATGGCTCTTACAGACGACCGAAGAGAGATACGAGTCCTAGAAAAAGTAGTTTCTCGATTAGGCGACCAAAGAATTGTATGGGTCCTAGACAATATATGTTGCTTTAACAGGCGACCATAGAAAGGTACGGTTCCTGGAAAAACTATTCCCCATTCAAGCGACCATAGAAAGGTACGGGTCCTAGAAAGTGATTTCCTATTCAGGCGACTGTAGAAAGGTACGAGTCTTGGAAAGTGAAACCCTATTTAGGCAACCATAGAAAGGTATGTGTCATATACATATTTATTGCTCTAACAGGCGATTGTAGAATGGTACGAGGCCTACAAAAGGAGTTTCTCATTTAGGCGACCGTAGAAAGATACAGGTCCTGAAAAATCATTTTTTTCATCAAGGCAACCAAAAACAGGTTCGGATCCTAGACAACCAAATATTGGGCAACTGTAGAAAGGTACGGGTCCTAGAAAAGCAGTCTCCTTGCAAAGCCTCGTTGCTATTCTGGGCGACCGTAGAAAGGTACAAGTCTTGGACATGTAACGCCAACTATCTCAAATTACTCTACACTCCTTGAAGGTAAGTTATTCTAGGTAAGTTCTTTTATCATTTACATTAGCATTTCCATGTATCATATAAATTGCACTCAAAAATGAAATTCATTTTCCAACAAAAAATCATTCAATACATGTGCATGACCAAAATTTAGGTTTCAATTGAAGACAACCTCTACAAGCTCACTTTCAAAGAGGAGCAGCTGTTGACACCTAAATTTTTGCATAAAAAATGGATTAATTTTTGCCCCCAAAAAGTAAAATTGCACGACATATAGTTTAGGAACATTTATCTTATTTTGTTTTATTTTATTTTATTGGATCAATGGTGAGCGCAAGATTTTCCATATATTTTGCTGAGATTTTTCACATATTCAGGTAATATACACTTAGGGACATATTTACGAGCAAAAAGGAAATTTTCAAATGGAATATGCAAAAAATACAAAAGAGAATATCGTGCGGGGTACAACGATATATTCAAGGGATTATGCACAGGCAAAATTGGAAATAAAATATGCCACAAAGGTCTAAATTTTTCCCCTATAAAAGGTGTTGTTCGTGTATGGACAAGGAGGGAGGAAATTCAAAAAAATTTAGAGCAAAAAGTGAGGGCCTTCTTCAATTTTAGCAGAGAAAGATAGAAAAAGAGAGAAAAAAAAGGAAAAGAAGAGAAGTGATCGAAAAGCAGGAGAGAGGCAGAGGGGACTGATGAGTGACGAGAGAGAGAGAGAGAGAGAGAGAGAGAGAGAGAGAGAAAATCCCTAGCAACGACTGTTCATCTTCTTCAGAGGGCCCCCCGATCGCATCGGTTGTGCCCGCACCGTCCGCTGCGCCGACACCGCTCCGCTCGCCTTTGAGCGCCATCACCGCTGAAGCCCACCGTCTCTATCTCACCGATGCCTGTAGTACCATCGCTCGTTGTCTCTGAACCGTTGTCCCCCTCAACACCGATAGATCCCAAGCCGGTCGTAACCCGTCTACCTCGCCGTCGTCGCCACCACAGCAGGTCACTACCTTTCAATCGTACCTCGGCCCTCACCAACCGAGATCCCCCGCGACCCAGCGCTCGACGTCCCTTGCTCCAGTCGTGACCCGACGCCAGCAAATCTGAGTCAAGCTCACCTCCGCTCGCAACCTAGCGCCGACGCCAATAGCACCACCAGAGCCCGATGCGGTGCCTCAGTGACCTCCACGCCCCCGCCATTCCTCTACTCTCTGCCCAACGACCGATGATCTCGCCACATCACCCCTATACACTGCTCAAACCTCCTCCGACCAACGACCCGATCTCTGCCAATGCCCACAGTGCACCTCATGCCCGAGCGATGCCCGGCCACCTTTGTTTTGAGTCTCCTCACCAAGCACTTGCTGTGCCCTCCTCACCGTGCACCTGATGTGCCCTTGCCAGAGCTCCTCACCGTGCACCTATCGTGCCCTTGCTAGAGACCCTCGCCAACAACTCCCTTTGTCAAAGCTCTGAACCGGCCAAGATTTTCTTTTTAAAAAAAAAAAGAAAAGAAAAATTAAATTAGGTATATTTGCTTTATTTTATTAGGCAAGTTTATCTTTTCTATTTTTTTATTATATTTCTTGTTTTCTTATTTTAAATATTTCTCTATGCCTAATTGGAAATTCCAATATACTACTTGATTCGCAACCACACCTGGGTTTTTTTTATTCCATCTATAAGGTTTTAGATGAAATAATTAATCAAGCGGGAATAAAATTGATATTTTGATTTTTAAGGCTTAAGATCAATTTATCGATTTTATTAGCAAGATATTATCCCTTGATCTAAACGATGTATGATATCTTTGATGATTTCGAATGATCTGTCTTGTCTTGATTGCTTTATTTATCTTGAAATATATTTGAGTTAGAATATTGCATGCTTTAGGGTTATTTGCATATTAAGACTAAGCATTTTATTTATGAATTTTTAAATAAAAAATTTAAATAAAAAAACATAAATTTAGGATGTTAGATTTTTGTTTCATTAGCTTAAATTGCATGTTTAATTATTTGACATTTTTTTTAATTTCTAAATTTATAAATAAATTTAAAAAACAACAAAAATCATCATGCATATGTCATGTAGAATTAGGGCATCCTTTGTACATCATTGCATATTAGGATAAAATTGCATATTTCATTTTAAGTTTAGATTGATTTTTTTTTTTAGATAGATTGCATCTTAGGTTAGAAATTGCTAAGTTAAGATAATATCTTGGTTTAAATTAGCATTTGGCTTAACCTAATTTCTAATACAAATTGAATAGAATCTTAATCTAGCTAGATAATTTTCACATTTTTCTAATTTCGAATTTCATAAAAAAAATACAAAAATTGTCTTAGGATAAATTAGTTTCAATTCCTAGGATAGATTGCATTCTTTTTTGAAAAAAAAAATGTCACTGCATGTCATCTAGAATTATATTCATGAAATGCATGCCATTTAGTGATTGTTGCTAGGTCCATTTAATTAGAAATTATCTGTCATTAGAATTAGGTCATTTAGTTATATTACATTGCATAAAGCATGATTCTCATTAATTAAATACAAATAAAAAGAAATTGCGTGTTAATTAGAAATCATATTTAGGGTTGTTGATGTGAATTATGATCTAACAACGCAAATGTTTTCGTTGCTACAAGTTTAGTCCCGTAATTTATTCATTGCTTTCTTGGGTGTTAAATTGGTAGTTTGTGCACCCGTATGATCACCTTACATGTTAAGGAAATAGATTTAAAATAAATCTAAGCTGCCTGCAAAAAAAAAATTGAAAATAAAAAGAAATTGTTCCGAAGAGCATTAGAGAAGTCTAGTGTAACTAAGTCCTTGTACCCAAAGTTTCTGGTTCGTAGGAGTAAAATAATTCTCCATTTATTTTACTTAGGTGTCTAATCGACCTACTATAAACTGATTAGTGGCGACTCCTATAAAACCCATTTGCATGTTAAGAAATTTTAATTAAGTCGCAAATTAATATGGGCTTGGGAGAGCTTGAGTTAAGTTTAGGCTTAGTAATCCATTAGCCAAACCCTAGGTGGTGCGCCTGAAAATTTGGTCGTGATAGTAATACTCTTCTTGAATCATTTTGTTTCCACTAAAAGGATGCAATTCTACTTTCTATAGCATTGCATATTGAGATGGGAATTTTAAATCTTGACATCACATATTGAAGAAGAGCCTATTCTACGCTTTTGATCAGAGTTTCTTTCCCTAGTTTGGATAGTAGTTTTTCTTTCCAGCCCTCAAGCTTCATGTTAACTCTAGATAGAATCTAAGCGAACATCTCTTTTTTTAATGGATCCAATCCATCAGGATTCCGAGGTATTTCCCTATCTTGTCTATGATCGGTACTCTGAGCTCTAAGGCATGTTCCTCCTTAGATTTAAAGAGTATTTACTGCTGAAACATATTCTTGATTTGTTCAGGTTTATGGCTTGACCCATCGCAAAGCAATATTGGTTTAAAATGGCTACTAGTCATCACCAACCACCAATCATCTATTCCAACCGGCATTCATCACTTCCGGCCGCACACTCTGGCGATTGCAAAAAAAAATGCAAATGAAAGTCAAAGCTATTCAAACCTAGCATTTCTAGCAATAAAACAACCATTAACACAATTAAAGTGACGAGAAACACTTACTTGAACGGCCTTCAATCGTAGGGCACATCGGCATGGGAAGATTAGCTCCAGCAAGTGGGCATACATGACCAACACTGGAAAAGGATTTTTCACCAAATCGCATGAAAACATAGAGAAAACACAAAAAGTGAGACAAGAGTCAATCAATGTGAAAGCAAATATGAATCGATCTCAAGTTTAGATGTGAATCTCTCTTTGGTTTTCTTTAAGTATTTCATCAAACATTTGGTATGCAACCTAGCACATGAGCTCAAGTTTAGATATGGATCTCCCTCTCAACGAAGCCTTCTCTATGGTCGACCTCCCTCTCTTTCTGTCTATTCTCTCTGCAATATATGGTTTCTGTCCGCAATCTAGTTTTGTGGAAAAACTATCCTCGACCTCCCTCTCTCCTTTCGCTCAGCCGAAAAACCCTCTAGCTGGACTTTGCTCTCTGGCTAAACTTTTAGAAAAATATTGCATACCCTAATAGTGCCACATCAATTTTGCTCTGATTCATTCTCACGTTGACACCTGTCGTCAAGGCCCGCCACATCTGCTCTCTCTTCACTCCACCTTCTGTGAGAGAGAGAGAGAGAAGATGGGGAAAGCATCGTCAGAGACGAAGAAGAAGAAAAAGGGGCACTCCTCCCTGGTCGACATTCAAAAACGCCTCCTCAAGCAGCAGAAGCTACAGGCGGCCCCACCGTCCCAGCAACGCCCGCCGCAATTGTGATATCCGGATTTCGCAGGACTTCGAATACGTAGCGGTTTGTGACGAGTCGATGAGTTTGTCGTCGGACTACGTCATTGGTACCACGTACAACCCCATTTCATCACCCTCCTCACCATATCAAGACCATCATGCATCGTCGCATTCTCGCAATAACACGGCCGGCTATGAAGATACGTTAACCTGTGCTGCCTCGCAAACCAATCGAACTGAAGATTTGAACTACGTACTCATTGACACGGCCGAACCTCTCCTCGGGTGGCTCCACATTTTCCATGCACGTTTCCCTTCTTTTGTTGATTAACAAGTGGAAGGATTGGCCATGCAAGACCATGCAATGATCCAGGCCGGTTCTCCACAGCTGAGCAATAAAGGGGAAAAGGAAGACTTCGGCCATGCTAACATTGAAGGACCATGCGGCCACGTGAAGCTGCCCTCCTCCACTCAGCACGCTTGCACCGAGTTGTCCCTTTGGACGACGGCCACCGAGACCCCGCTTAGTTGACTCGTGCAGTCAACAAAAAGGGAGGCCACGTTCCTTTGCATGGAGGCCTCAAGTGGCAGCAAGGGGAAACGGCGTGCGGCCACGTCTCCTCCAGCTGCCATCCGCTCGGGCGCCCACCAGATCGCCTCAAGTTGCATCGTCCAGATCGCCTCAACTGCGCTCGTGGTTCGTAGCCCACGATCTGTTTGCCGTTGACACCACCAAATCAAAGGCAAGTCGATATCTACTAACTTATATCGCGTAATGCCGTCGTTTGTCCGATAAAATGCACCCATAAATTAGTGTCCTTCGAATTCTTATGCTGAATGATGAAATTGGGACGTTGAGTTGATATTAGACTGTGATTTGGAGAATTTCACAATTGCCTATAGTTAAATGCAATTTCGACATCAGTTTATACATTGATTCTTAGTGTTAACGGAATTTTGGCAACGCTACTCATAAACTATTTATAAAAAGTCTTGAAAGTTTTGTTGGATTTCTAATTTCTGACGTGCCACTCGCAATGTTTCAAGAAAGGTTTGGTACTTTCGAAATTTTGAGACCTTACCTATAAATCTTTTTGAAAACCCCAAGGTCGAACCGAGATTTGGATTTGCCAATATGCCGATTTCAAAATTTACTTACGGTTTTGATCCACTAGTTTCTTTTCGAGTCTTGAGGCGTGGAGAATGCTATAAGTCTACGCCTGGGACCTCCCGAACAAAGAAAGAAATGGAGATGGTATGACTTAAACCTCGATCCATTCCGATATTTTTAAACTCTATATTTCATAAAACGTTTTGATTGTCGTGTATCCTATATCCCTTAAAGGGCCTTTTTGTTTTGGCTTAAATTTCGGACTTGAGAATTAGAAATCAAAGCAACTGTTGTATTATTGATGTTAGAATACGTTGATTTTAAATCTTGAGACTGCTGCACCATGGTACGTGAGTTATGGACACTGTTGGTTCACAATGACCAGGATACCCTAAGTGTCGGGTTACCTGGAGAATCGTAGTGGCGATGCCTCTGGAAGTCTGGGGACTGGTAAGCCCCAGAGGTTCTCCGGGTGTCGGGATGCCTGGAAGTGTGACGAAACACGTTTCGGATGCCTGGGGACATCATTGACATGATGACCCTCGGAGGTTCCTCGCGATGCCAGGTGGGGTGCAGGATGCCTGGGGGTGTGACATAACACGCTCTGGATGCCCGGTGACTGAAATATGGAACCGGAGGCCTTCATGATGCCAGGTAGGGTGCGATATGCCTGGAGGGACGCAAACACTGGTCCTCTGGAAGATGGTGGTAGTAAGTTGTGATAATCTAAGTTTTTAAACATCTAAATGTTTCATTGTACTGTGCTGTTTGAGATTCTTTTGAACTTATACACACACATCACTTTGGTCGTGTGCTCTATCTTGGATTGCATGGAATTAGATGATGATAGTTTTACGTGAAATAGTTTAGTAGAACTTTGACTGCTAAGTAGTTATACTCACCCCTCGTGGGGCTAACATATTACAGAGTGATAAAGATGCCATTGTTGCCTACGTCTTCTGATACCTTCTATGGCATTCCCGTTGACCTGCGCTGGGAACAGATAGAACATCCCTACCCAAACCTACCAAGAGTCGTTTTCATTCAGATACAGGTGATATTGACTGTTGACACCGGACTTCCTTTGGGCCCTGTGTACTTGGGGTTTGTAGTTCTATACGTTCAACTGGATAGGCGTACCATGGGACCCCTACCGCCGCTACCAAAGGACGATGATGGAGGATCAAGTGGGATAGAGTAGTGGAGGATGAGAGGATAGCAGTGAATTTTTGGAATACTAGCACTTGAAAGCAGACGATGTTGTGAATAGTTAGCATAAGTGTTGGTCTAACTTTTTGGATATAGCAAATATAGAAAACTTTGGCTTTTGATGTACCGACAAACATCGTCTAACAAATTATATGTAAATAAAAAGTGCCTAGTTGATATCTATGTATATATCTAGTGTGCATCATTTCAAAGTTTAGCAAATGAGTTGATGGATCCGCTTCCGCAATAAAATTGCACAAGGACCAATGAAAAGTGTGATAGACCCCCAAACTTGCAGATTCATCGAAATCCATTGGTATCAGAATAAAGGATGTGACATCCTAATATTCAGCATCTGTTTTCGATTGAATAAGTTGGGCTTTTCATTGACACGCCTATAGTTCTTTTCCCTAAGCTAATCACTCACGGGATAACTAGTTTATCAAGTGAAGCCGTTAAGGAATCTAACCACAATAAACTTAAGAATTTGACTAGGAATCTACTGCTCGACCGTGCTAATCTGCAAGGGTCATTACGGCACCATCAAAATCGATCAGAAGCTGGAGATAGGTCGATTCAATAGAGACATGTGATTAGTGTGTGGGTAATTTCACCTGATTGCAAAATTTCTGTCGAACGGCACTAGACCGATTCTATCATTTCTGTACCTTGTATTCGTATTTGAAATCTTGAGATTTTCACGATAACCGAGAGTCATTAATGTGTCGAAGATGTACAACATGGCTTGAAAATAATCGACCATGGGTCAATTGCACTAAAATTTCCTAAAAGCTACTCGATAGGTTAAGCCAAGCTAAAATCACGTTAGATTAAAATTAACCGCAAATTTGAACCCAATTTCAGAAATTAAAAATTCTACCATATCATCATTCATTTTACGAACGTTGACTCATCCTCCGAAGATTTTTCTGCAAACCTGAGATTTCGGCGAAAATTCAAAGTAAGGTTATTTTGGACTGGAAAATTCGAGAGATCATTTTTGGCCATCAAGTTGGTTCAATTGATGAGGAAAAATCATGGGATGGACGATGGCACCTTGGCTGAATTTTTGGGGGCCAAATTAGGTCCAATTGGAGTGAAATTGAATGAAATTGAGGGGCAATTGTCCAAAATTCGTAGGTCTATGTGGGGTGCAACATTCGGGGCTTCAATTGAGGCTTGTTAAGGAAGATTGAAGGGAAAATGGCTACTATGGATAAGGCTTGGCTGGTGGGGGCAAGTGATGATGGTTTTGGGATATTTGTGAAGACTTTAGAGGCCAAATGGGTCCCCCCCCCCCTTCTTGCTGCAGCCTCCTTCTTCTTCCCTTGGCTTCTTTTCTCCATTTTTGTAGTGTGAGAGAGCTTCAGAGAACCAGAGAACCAGCTAGCAGCCTCCCCCTTGTCGTCGACCGCCCTTGCTCACCGTCTGACTGTCGCCCGTCCACTTGTCACACACCCGAGCTCGCTAGTTGCCCGTCACCATTCCACTCATCCCATGCCAACCGTGCATCCCAACGCGCCCTCAAGCTACCGTCCAGTTCTGCCGGGCCTTCACCGTCACCTTTCAGCTGCCCCCGACGTCCCCAAGATCTGCTGCAACCACTGTCGTCCTACCATGGCCATTCTAGCCCATTCAATCCGCTCAAGCAACCCTTGCAGCCCAAGATAAGAACCGAGCCCAGCAGCTTTGTTGTGGGCTTCGTGAGGCTTTTACGGGCCCGTCTAAACCTCCGTTGGTGTCTCCGCAAGCTTGGTTGCCGCTCACCTCCGCGTCACTATCGCCGTGAACTCATCGGATCGCAAAACCGGTGAGTTTACTTGCTAAAATCTACTTAGGGAGTTAATGATACTTAATGGTTGATCGGTTTAAGCTAATTAGGGATTATGTTGTTAGTTAGATTAGATTAGTGATTTTATTGCTTAATTATGCTTGTTAGGTGGTTAGATTAGAGTAATTAGGGCCTAATTAGATTGTACTATTTGTCTAGATAGGTTCAGAAATTTTCTAGGCCCGTTTAGGTGGTTAGATTAGTGTTTCCGACCTAAGTTAGTATTTGTTAGATTTAAATTGCATTATTTAATTATTTTTGTAATTTACTTAATTATTTAATATTTTCCGAAAATTATACCAGGATAGTAGGTGACCTGAATTTCATGCTGATTACAGTGGTGTGCTTAGTTTATACGATTAAGTATTAATTTGTGTAAATTGAGTGATAATTTAAATTTTGGTTATTTATTCCAAAATTGTGAAATTCCGATATTTAATTAGAAAATCTTGGGTGTTGGGTTTTGACACCGAAAATGGTTTTAAATACTATATCAAATAGTGGGGTTTTAAAAGGAAGGATATCAATTTTTCTGGTTTGATCTAATCACGTACCCACACACTATTATTTCACTGGGTGTTTTTAATACGAAGAAAATGGGCCAAGCGCATTATCTTAATTGAGACATTTGAGTGCAATGCACGATGTCCTTGACTGTAATTGAATGGTCGTGTGTTGGTTTTGAAAACCCGTCGCAAGCGTTTACGCCAGATATTGCCCCTATATGAGATGCCCTTGGACAACGGAAGCCGGTCGCAGTAAATTCTGGACCAATACTCCTTCGGGATTGCCATCTAGTAGAGACGTTGCTGTGCTCAATGGGGTGAGAAGATGTCTAGCTACGCCAGAAAACCGCTGAAGGTCAAGTAGGCCATGCCCATTGGGCCAAGATTACAATTAGGAACGCATGATTGATTGAGTTAAACGCGCCGGATTATGGGACGAAATTGTGACACGGTATGGGACGTGTCATAACAATTTCGCCTCATAATCGAGACCCTGGTAGCTGTGTGAAATATGAGATGTGGCATTCCAATTGATTGAGCTTGATTATTGCTCATGTCTATGATATGAATTATGTTGACATGCAAGGAGGATCTGAGATGAGATGAGTCTCTATGGTTGTGTGGTTGTGTGGTTGTGTGGTTAGGACGCCTCTAGGCGTATTTTCTTTCTAGTCGGGGTGTAGGGGATGAACTTGTTGATACATTGTCTCACCCCGTCATGGGCTAAATTTTTTTCAGGTCCTTAGATGGAGCAGCATCATGTACACTATGGGGTTCCGAGGGAGGTAGACTTCCAGCGTTCCTATCCAGCCTGACCCGTGAGCTTGTTGAGTCCACTGTCTGGGTCGATAAGGGTCTACCCCACCTAGTATGTGGCATCCTAAAATCTCGTGACAACCTCTGGAATGCCATGAACAATGATTAGGTAATGGAAGTGCCGTTTGATTTTATATTAGCCATTGAGTTAATGAATTTCAATTAATTTAAGGCTGAGCATTGTAAAGGATGATTGTTTGGATGGAGGTGTGTCTTCAAGTGACCCAAGGATTTACTAAAGTGCAAATTGATATGGAAATCTTATTCTTGGTGGTGCACTTTATAAGTGGAATTTTATTGATTTAAATTATAAAGTTTTGTGGGCTTATAAGTTGAAATTAGGAGTTTATTTAAATAAGGGTTAAATGGAATAGGAATAGGAGAGGGTGGGCTGATTTTTAGGCCCAAAGACCATCCAACTAGCCCACGCCAGCCCCTTGGTTGACCGGCCCGTGAAGGCCCAAGACCAGCCCAACACTTGAAGCCCATAAGCCTTGCATGTAAATTGCCAAGTGGCATGGAGGAGGAGCCAAGTGTGGCTGCCCCTATTGACTTCCTTGGGCGGCATCATGCAATCAAATGATTGCAAATGACTATGGGAGAAGAAAAGAAGAGGGAGAGAGACGGATGAAGGGAATCGTCCGAGAGAGAGAGGGAACCGAGAGAGAGGAAGAGGGAAAGAGAGAAGCTGTGCGTGCGGGAGGAAGGAGGAGGATCGTTCGCCGTCCGTTCGCCGCTTTGCCGCCGTTCTTGTTGCTGTTTGTGCTTGAGTTTAAGGCAAGTAGAGTCCTAAAACCTACCATTTGCTTGTTGTGATGTGTGTGTAGAAGATGGTGCATATTGGATGTGGTAGATGTGATGAAAGGTCGAAGCTATGGGGAGGAATTCGTTGGTCATGCATGCTGTTTCTGGAAAGACCAGCCCGACCATCCTTGAGTTTGTGTGTTGCATGTGACTTTTTAGTTGGAATCCTGTTTTTATTTCTTCATCAAAGTTGTAGAGAACGCCTTGAAAAACAACATACTAAAATTTGAGGTAAAATGAACAAGAAATGGTTAGTGAAATGATTTTTCTTTGTAGAGACTAGATCTGGAATTCGTTGTGCTGACCTTTAGTGGTTCGTGGTCTGTAAAGTAAACTTCTTGTGAAAATCTCACTTTGATCTCTTAACTAAAGTTGTATTATAATTCTTGAGGTAGAACATATCAAATTTTCAGAGGAAATTAACAAAGATTGGTCGGTGAAATCGTCATCTTATGAAGAAACCGGATCTGGGAAAAACGTTACTTCGACCCAGCATGATTTCATGATTTTTATAAAATCATATAGTTCAAATTTGTTCATGTGTCCTTAATGAAAGTTGTAGGTAATATTCTAAGGAGTAACATACTAAAAATTTAGAATAAATTAACATATTTGGGTTGGTGAAACGAGTTTCTTTTGGAAGATGATAATCTAAGAAAGGATGATACCAAGAACAGGGAGAAAGAATCGTCTGTATCTATTAACCTAGAACGATTTGGGTTTTGATGTCTTCATGAGATATTTACCTCTAGGTCTTAAATACATCGTGTCCAAATTTCAGAATTTTCTGAGTTTATTTAAGGGTTTAATCGAAATTGTTTTCAAAATGCTGCATGGATGATGTTAAAATCCTTTTTCGGTGATGCATGGACCTGTACGCTTTCTGTGAAGACTTTTTTGATATGGTGTTCTTCACGAAATGTGTTTTCTTAGATCTTATCTTCAATGTTTTAAATTGTCAGAATTAATTTCCATCATTTACTAATTTTCCAGAATTTTTCATAAACAGCATGCATTCTGTTTAAGCTGAAAAACTGTTCTATTTACAGGTTATTGATTTGCTATATAAATTGTGATATCTTGGATTATCATTCGTGCAATGATGTGGTGACATTCATGCATATCATATGACATCAAAAGATTTATGGATTTTCATGAATTTAATGAAGTTTCTCAAAACCATTGCATCAAATAATATTTTTCTCAATGCATATTATATGGTTTTGAAAAGGCTGATTCCAATCATTGGCATTATTGCATCAAATGCCATGTTGAAATTAAGATACATGTGTGAATATAAAATTGAGAAAATGACAAGACTGTTGGAGATATGAGTCAACAATGCCCTGGGAGTGTCAGGATGCCTGAAATGTGGGGGTACCAGATGCCCAGTGGCCTAGTGGCATAATTCCAGAGGGTCCTCGGGAGTTTCGAGATGCCCGGTGGTATACGGTACACAATTCCAAGGGGAATGTCTAATGATATGTCGATACATAATCCCGGAAGCCCTGGAGGTGTGTGTCCGGGGGGATTGCTCGTGATGCTAGTTGGGATGCGAGATGCTCGGAATGTGGGGGTGCCAGATGCCCGATTGTATTTTGAATACATGCCCGGAGGTTCCTATCGATGCTTAGTTGGATGCAAGCAATAAATTGTGGGATGCAAACATTGGTCCCTAGAAAGAAAAACTGATGAGATCCTTGTGAAAGATAAGAATTGAAAATGAATCATGTGCACGGGTGTATGTGTATGGCATGATGCATGATCTGCTTATGAAAGTAAATTAATGCTATTTGATATTGAAAATGCGATCATGAAGGCATGAATGGATCTCATAGTGATGTATGCTTGATAGCATGGATGATATGAATCATGGTGGTATATGCACGATGGCATGGTGAGATATGCATGACTGCATGGTGGTATATGCACATATGGTATGAGTATGCATGAATGCTTGATGATGAGTGCATTGTGGTAAATGCACATATGGCATGAGTATGCATGAATGCTTGATGACGAGTGCATGGTGATATATGCACATATGGTATGGGTATGCCTAAATGCTTGATGATGATGGCATGGTGATATATGTATGGCTGCAAGGTAAGTTATGCTTGAATGCATGAATGATATGTGTTTTGTCATGATGCCTTGATTGTTCTGTGTGACACAATGAGTAGTTTGGTGGATCTTTACTACTGAGTGGTTGTACTCACCCCATTTGGGGATTAACATTTTAGACTAGATAAGATTCATCTGCTACCACTGCCACTAGTAGATGGATCAAGTGGTTGGATATGACCACAAGGAGGAGGATAGCAAAGGAAGGAACTTTTGGACACCAACACTGATCGATGGACTTTAAGTATACGACTGTTGGAGGAGATATCGGTCATCTTTTGAAATATAACCAAGTATAGAAAACCATGGCATTTTGATGTACCGACTAAAGATGTCCATCTGCTTTATGTAAATAAAAGTATTCAGCTTTAACTTATATAAGATGTTTAGTTGGTGTGCACTATTTTCTGAATATAGAAAGGAGTTGTTGGATATGCTTCCGTTATATGAATTGCGCAAGGGACCGATCTAAAAGATGTAAACCCCCAGGTTGTATGGACCCACTAAAATTGAAATGGTATCAGATTGACATGATATTAGGGAAAGTGAAATGGAAATCGAACTGTGGCGACCCTAACGGATCGGGGGCCGTCGAGGAGTGCCACATGGTACCTCATCGTTTCAAGGCATGGTACCTTCACAAGCCTGATGGGAGTTGGGAGGGTTTCTATAGATGGTTTTGACGGGCCTCTTGTTGGGACTGGGGAGTGGGAAATAGGTCACCCTCTGGACATTGACACCCCTAATGGTGCCGAGGAGGACCCGGAGCCAACGACTGGAGAGCCTAGAGTTTAGAATCTCCGTAGCCTCATTTTGATCTAGACTTATATACATAGATCTTTTTGTAAACTTTTGTATATAACTCAGTTTGCATATAAAAGCGTGTTTTGTTTGTGAATATGTTTTTCCTGCTTTTCTATCCCATGTTGTTTGTTGTCAGGGGATTTATTTATTTGCTTTCGCATGTGCATTAAAATGAAAAGAGTTGGCGACACGTCCTAGAACGTCGCAATTTTATCGACCACCGAGAGATGTACGCGCGCTTGGAGCTCCAGGACATGACAAAGGACATCCAGGATAAGGAAACAGTGTGGCAACTCTAACGAATCGAGGACCATTAGGGGGCGCTACAGCGATCCCACCCCAAACCCTAGCCGGTGCTCCACCCTCCGAAACCTCGGCTGCAACGGCCCCTACTTGCCCTCTGATTGGGTCTCCGACAACGGCGACGGCGACGACGACGACGAGTGCGTCGAGAAGCAACACCCTTCTCGGCCTCAATGCGAAACTCTCGGAGAATTCCTTGGGCCCCTGTGGCTCTAATTTGAATGCTTCCACTGATAATCACGAGGCAGCCCTCGCCATGCACAGAATCAGCTTTGGATCTGATTATCCAGTGATTGCTAGCTGAGTTTTTGTATTTTCTCAAGCGTCACCGTCGTCGGAGAGAATGCGGCCATCGTCAGAGACCAAGCGTTATTTGGGAGAGAGTCGTCAGGTCAGGAAACAGGGGTTAAAGTGAGAAGAGAGAGGAGAGAGAAAGAAGCACTGAGTTGAGGAGCGGAAGATGGTGAGAAGAGAGAAGACATGGCGGGCCTCAAGTGCAGGTGTCGACGCGTGAATGGATCAGAGCACAATTGACGTGGCACTATTAGCGTACACAATATTTTCTCCAAACTTTTTCATTATGCCTCTTGCCCATTCGCCCACCTCTCCTCTAACGACAACTGGATTATTCCTTCTGCTTGCGTCACGGCGGTGGCGTCACCCGCACGTCCTCCTTCCCTCTGCTGGGCACGCACGCGCGTGCAGAGGAGAGAAAATGAGTGATGAGCTGGGCCTTCTTTTGTTAGGGTCTGATGTGGGCTCAAATCGTAGACTTAAAGGAATAAGGAAAGATGGGCCAAAGGAGACAAAAGGAAGATGGGTTAAAAATAGATGGGCTGAAAAAAAAAATAACATAGAAATGCGCCAGAGAAAGTGAGTTAGACGCATGGGCCGAAAGAGATAAAAGAAATGGGCTGGCCATAAAGGATTAACAGGTCCTAAACTTGCTAGAGAGAATGTGCTCCGAATTTTATTTCCATTTTTTTAATCTCTATTATACATACACACATTTTGTATTCTTTTTATCTTTTATCCTTCTTTTTTCTTTTATATTACATACATACATACATACATACATACATGCATACATGCATATAGTAAAATGAATGGATACTTAAAATGTCGATGAAAATTCGGGTGTCAACATCCCTCAAAAGGTAACTCAAAGGGTGGGGCTTTCTCCTTACATTTATAAAACGACCAATAGTCCATTCTTCAATCGATATAGGACAACCTCAACACACGTCTCTCCACTCCACCACACGCATAAACATGGCCAACCTCGTATCTAAGCTAGGTGATGGTCATCGTGCTAGCTAAAGACCATATCAAGGTTGTGGCCACCATGGTCAAGCTTTGCTATATAGCTTGCGTTACTAGTGAGCTTGCAATAGAGGCTTCTGGCGAACCACGACCCTCACAAGCTCGAGGCTGACCTCACAAGGCCTCGGCAGTTGCGAGCCATGTGCTTAGGCTAAGCTCACATGTCCATGTTGTCCCAATCCTTGAAAATCTCGCCACAAACAGAGACGAAGATGAGGGTAGGGGGTGTAGGCAATAGGCAAGGGGGAGGGTGACATCATTGGTGTCCGAATCATATTGGGTAGCATTGACCCAATGGTGGCTCTTGATCGTTGAGGGGGATAATTACCAAAAAAAGTCCTAAACTTATTATATGAATACCAATTAAATCATAAATCTTTTAATTTGGTCAATTTAGTCCTAATACAAATGTCATCAAGCCAAATGGCAAAGTCACAATCATCTTTGTTTCATTTGCTTTCATGAAGTTCATTGAATAGTGCAGTTGACCTGCTTTTTCATAGAATGAATCACCATAGAGGCAAGCAAGAGACATGACCATGTGCTCAATGAGAGGATGAGAGAAGACATGAAGAGGACTCAATTTTATTGAAATGAAGAAATCAACAAGCAACAAGTCATGTGTTGAACATATTTGACCACATCTACCACAATACTAGACCACCAACCTTATCAATCTTTCTATACTAGCAAAGATAAAGATCCCAAGATAGCCCAAAACATTTGACTAATGTATCTTTCACCAAGTTCCTACAATAGTAATTGATGTGAGAAACTTCGAACTCAATCACATAAAGGTGATGCGGTGGCTTTATCTTCACTAAAGTAATCACAGCTCACGATAGTGACCTCTATTCCCACCATAGCACTCACAAGCCGGTCTACCACATCTATTCACACATCACTGGCCTCCCCTACCCAAGATAGGAACCTCTGTTCCCACCTGGACACTCATAAGCCAATCTTCCACATCCATCATAGCACATCACCAGCCTCCTCCGCACACAATAGCATGATCCCCACGATACGCTCCATAACATGGTGGACAACAACACACCCCCATCGTTGGATACACTGGCACCATTCGATACCGTGGACAGGTAGCCCATTACCAGCTTTGGTGCCTTCGGGTGTGGCAGCATGGGTGCCTGCTGTAGAGGCTTTGGTGGAGCAGGTTCAAGGACTTTTTGGGCTAGTGTTGGCACCAGCGTAGGAGCAGGCGGCTCAACGGTTTTTTCAGTGGCAAAATGAACGTGACATTCTTGGGCTTCTTCATATCCTTCTCAGGCAAAAGATGATTGAATGGGAATGTGAAGTGGTGAAGGAAGGATCAAGTGAGGATGGGGTATCAATGACAGATTTGTATGAATGATAAAGAAAGAGAACGGTTAAGAAAGAAAAAGGTCCATATATATTGACGAGAAAGTATTGCGCTAGTGAGACTCGCCAATTCAGCAAGAAAACAATCCACTAAAGCCTCTGTGTATCTCTCCCATTACACTAGTGACACACAGACACTCCCTCTCTACTCTAGTCAACCAAAGTGTGCGGCAAACTGGAAGTTCGGTGGGACTAGGAAAAAGAAACTTGGCTGAACGTATGTTGGTTTTCAGTATTAGAATAACACAAAATTGATTTTTGAAGATTCGAGCACATTGGTTGCTCAGCTCTAGATTTTGTTGTTAGAATTCTTCATAAGGCCTCGATTTATGGTGGGTGTCAGAAGAAGAAGAAAACGAATCGGTGAAGCGTGATTCCTGATAGGCGCTTGAAGAAGGTTGAAGTCCAAAATGCTATAAGCATTTAATGAGGAGAGCTACTCAAGCAAGAAGACAAATAATGCAAACAAAGTCCTTGAAGAAATTCTCCATGGATTGCTTTGTTGACTTTTGTTATTTCATTTTAATGTCTTCAAAAGAAGTGTCAAAGACTATGTATGTTTAGTGTGAGTGTGCTGCTATTATAAAGAGATAGAGGATGAGTGTTGTTTTTTGATCGAAGCCACCAAAAAAGTATTGGAGGAACAATTTCTCCCTCCAACTTGTGCCTTGTTCCAAATTTCCAGAGTTGCCATTTAATTTTTTCAGTTCCCACATTTGGTATTAAAGCTAGATATGGCATCTACCAAATCTGTTCAATTGCAACTTCCAAAGTTGAACAGAAAGAATTTCAACTAGTCCATCCAAATGAAGGTTCTCTTCAAATTGCAAGATTTATGGAATCTAATTGAAAATGGCTACACCAAAGTGGCCAATGCTGAAGCATTAGAGGCTTTAAGAAAAGTGGAGAAATATGTTGTGGTGGAGTCCCGGAAGAAAGATCAGAAAGTATTGCATGCAATTTTTCAAGCCGTGGAGGAAATTATATTTGAAAAAATCGACTGCAGAGACCACGGAAGAAGTATGGGATATCATGTCCGTCAAGTACGACTTCAAATACTTCGAGGTAATTTTGAGTCTTTACGCATGAATGACTCTAAATCAATCTTGATATTTTTTTATCATGTGCAAACCATCATTAACCAATTGAGGGTTAATGTTGAAGAACTCCAAGATGTACGAGTCGTAGAAAAAATCTTGAGTCTTCGACCGAAAGATTTGACTATGTCATCACAACGATCAAAGAAGGGCAAGATGTGTCAACCCTAACATTGGAGCAGTTGATGGGTTCATTATGCTCGCATGAGCAAAAAATGAATCAAAAGTCTATTAGTTCAAATCGCAAGCAAGCATTGCAGAGTCGGGTCACTCTATCAAGTTGAGAAGGCTATCAAGGCGATTGAGGTTGTGGAGGAGGCGAAGGAAGAGGTGGAAATTCAAATTTCACCAAAAAATATAAAACATGTGACAAATCAAAAGTCAAGTATTTTAAGTGCAATAAAATTAGGCATTATAAATCTGAATGCCAACCAAAGGTGACGTACGAGCAACTGGAACATGCACATGCCACCAATGCTGAAGAATATATGGTGGTAACATGTAAGAAGGATGACCTAAGCACTATAGACACCAACAAATAGTAGCCAGATGCTGGTGCAGCAATCACGTGTTTCGTCGAAAGGAGTTATTCTAGCAATGGACGAGATAAGTCATGGTGAAGTCAATTTCGAGAATAAACCAAAAATTCACGTGATGGGCAAAGGTAGTATTATTACCAAGTCAAAAGACGGTACTAATGTTACCATTGCGGATGTTTACTTTGTGTTATGACTTTTTTGGAATTTGCTAAGTGTTGGGCAACCTTTTGAAAAAGGCCACAAGGTTCATATTAAAAATGGAGTTTGCACCACCAGAGGTGTTGACAATAAGTTGATCACGATGGTGCAAATGACAAAGAACCAGATGTTTCCCCAAACTCTTTAGACAAAGAGCCTCTTGAGTTTCCAAGCAATGATGAAAGATAGCAACTGGTTAAGGCATCTTCGGTTTAGACATCTAAATTTTCGTGGACTAAAATTATTGATCCAAAAAAAGATGGTGACAGGCCATTGATTGACTATCCAAATTGTCCATGCGAAGCGTGTCTCGTCAAGAAATAACATCGGGACTCTTTTCTAGTTGGAAAAGCGAGAAAAGCAAAACGACAATTGGAGTTGGTACAGACAGGCATTTTTTGCCTTGTTGAGGTGGAATTATTTGGACAGAAAAGGTACATGCTAATTTTTGTGGATGATTTGACTAGAAAAACTTAGGTATATTTCTTGAGAGAAAAAATCTTAAACTTTTGGCAAGTTTAAAGAATTTAAAGTCTATGTTGAAAAACATAGTGGCTTTAATTTGAAGATGTTGAGATCAAATAAAGTGGGAGAATTTACCTCAAATGAATTTGACAAATATTGTAAAATTTGTGGAGCGAACGTCAATTGACCAGCAACTATACTCCTCAACAAAATGGTATGATAGAAAGAAAGAACATGACAGTTTTTGAAATGGTAAGAAGTATGCTAAAAGCAAAAAATTTACCCAAGAAATTTTGGGCAAAAGTAGTTGCATGTGCTATATTTGAGCTGAACAGTTGTCCAATAAGGAGTGATCTTGGAAGAACCCCGGCAAAGGCTTGGAGCGGCAATGTGCTAGATGTTTCATTCCTATGAGTATTTAGGTTCAAGGCATATCCCCATATACCAAATGAACGGAGAAAAAAGTTGGATGTCAAAAGCCATAAGTGCATCTTCATTGGCTATAATGACACAACTAAAGGTTATAAGCTATATAACCAGGTTAGAAGCAGCTTGGGACTAGAACTAAAAGGGTGAACCTAAAGCATTACCATCGAAGATGAACCATTGGAGGAAGTTATAGAAAAACCTCCATCATCTTTGACTGGTGGTGCATCATCTTCACCGATAGCAACTTCATAATCACCATTCATCCGCAACGATTGCAGGAGATTCCAGCAAAATTCAAAGATTATGTGGTCATAAGAGATGATGGTAGTGATAGTGATGGAATCACTAATGAAACCATGGTAAAACTTTGTTTGTTCGCTGAATATGACCCTTTATCCTATGATGAAGTAGCTATAGATGAGAAGTAGATCCAAGTAATGGATAAAGAAATCTACTCCATTGAGAAGAATAATACATGGGTGCTAACTTCTTTACCTCCCAATAAGAAGCCTATTGGTGTCAAGTGAGTGTACAAGACGAAGTACAAACCCAATGATCAGGTGGACCGTTACAAAGCTAGATTGGTTGTAAAGGGCTACAAGCAAAAGCAATGTATTAATTATTTTAAAGTATTTGCATCAGTGGCCTAAATGGATACCATTCAAACGATCTTAGCACTTGCAGCTCAAAACCATTGGAGGATCCATCAAATGGATGAAATCGGTATTTCTCAATGGTGTCCTTGAAGATGAAGTTTATGTGGAGCAATCACAAGGTTGTGAGAAGAAATGTCAAGAAAACCAAGTTTACAAGCTGAAAAGGGCAATGTATGGGCTAAAACAAACACCTCATGTCACGCCCCGATCCTCCGGACCCGTGCCCATCCCTGCTTGGTCGATATAATAGCGATGTTTTGGGACGCATCGCCAACCCATTCATTTTAATATACGCATACGGAAGCAAATATAAATCCCTAGACAATAAAACAATGGAATATGAAAGTAAGACCAACTTTTTCAAACCAAAACAAACTTTTTATAACAAACATATTTATTCACAACATCAGGTCGCTTACAAAAATATTAGCTTAACCAAAAAGGAATTGTCCTAAGACTCTCTACTCAGACAAGTTCGCCGATTCTTCGATCTCCACCTTCTTAGGCTTCAAGGCTTCCGGTCTCCACTAACTTCCTCTAAGGACCTAAAAATTGTTATACAAAAACCAGTGAGACAATGTCTCAGCAAGTTCAACCCCCTAAGACCCGATTAGGAAAAAAAATTACGCCATAAGGGCTGCCTAAGCACAATCAGGCGTCAAAGGACTTACCTTGACCTCAGTTCCTTTCTGCAAGTCAATTCAATTCAAAATTACTGACAATCACATCATGCAACCAAACAGATCAAATCATTGATCAATCGACACAATCGATTACATGTCATTAAGATCATCATACGATCATTTCGATTATTCATTGTCAACTTTTAGTCAAGGCCCAACAGGCACAACCTAGACTTAGAGGAATCACTATCCCACTCGGCAATTTAAGACTTGGTGGTAATCACGGCCACTTGGCAATTTAGTCTTAGCGGTAATCATGGCCCCACCGAGCAATTTTCTATACAAATACCCGCATCATCCAATTTTTGGGATAAATCTCCATAATCACCAATTCACTCAATTTTCACAAACCAGTGCTTAATTAAATAAACAAAAAGCACCACTACAATCAGCACGAAATTCTAGTCACTAGGCATCTCCGTTGAACTTTTGGAAAATAATTAATTAATTAAATCATTACGAAAATTAATAAATAAATTCCAATAAATGAAACTTAAGCCCGTAATGCCTAATTGGACGCCAAAACGAACCCGGAAAATTTTTTAGACTCATTCAATAAATACTAGAGTCTATTTACTTGCTAATAGCACTAACTAACCACCTAACATGCAATGGCAATTAATTAAATTCACTAATCTAACCTAATCTAATCTAATCTAATCTAACCACCTAATCCATCTTAGTCTATACTAATTAACCACTAAGTACAATTAACCTATGAAGCGAGGATTAGTGAGTTAAACTCATTGGATTTACGAGTCGGTGAGTCCACAGCAACCATGACGCGAAGGCGAGCGACAATCCTCCAAGCAGCGACACTAATGGAGGTCGGGAAGGGCACGGAAATGGGCCACGAAGTCCTAGACTCCTTGCTGGTTCAGTTTCTGCTTCTGCTCTTGCTAGACAGAGGAGAACCAAGGCTGAACGGCGAAGAAACGAGTTGATCGGAGCTCCAGCGAGTGGGTGGTCGGCAACCGATGGCTCTGGGGGGGTCAAGGGGGTCTTGTAGGTGGATGGAAAGCCAAAGGAAGGGTCGGAATGGGAGAAAAACCAAGAAAATCGTGAAACAATGCAGGCAGGCAGGGGATCGACGGATCGGCGACCGGTTCCTTATCGCCGGTGTACCAAACGGCCAGCGACTCCAGTTGGCGATTAGTGACCAACGTCCGCACGAACTAGGTGTGCTGGTCACGGCAGTGGGTGGCTCGAGGGCAGATTCGCACGAGAAGTCGACTTTTCACTCAGATCTTTGGCGAAAGGTCAGTTGGAGCAGAAATTGGCAAATTTGAAAATAGAAGAGGAAAACGGTCCGGTGGTGGTTTCAACGTACGTGCGATGGCCAAGGGGAGCGTACGTGCGACGGCCAAGGGGGATGAACTGGGATTTTCTCTGATTCTTTGAAGCTTCAAAAATCACTCAACAATGGAGAAAGCAAGGGGAAAAGGAAGAAGAAGGGTCTGCTGAAGGGGGGTCCTCTTGGTGGCTTCTAAGGGCTCAACACTTGCCCAAATCTCCCTTGCCTTGCCCCCACCAGCTGATGCCTTGTCCTCTGCCCCTTATCCACACCTTGGCTTCCTCAAGAAGCTTGCCAAAGAGTCCAAAATCTCATGTACCCTATGGCATACGAATTTGGTAACATTTGGCCTTCAATGTCTTCAATTCCATTCAATTCTCTTTCAATTCAACCCAATTGAGCTCAATCTGATTTCCATAAATCCAACCAAGGTGCCATCATCCCAATCCACATTTTTCCTCATCATTTAGTCCAACTTGAATCCCAAAAATGAAATCAAAAGCAGCCCTCTAGCTTTCCCGATAAAAAACGGCCCTAGGACGACTTTTTCCCAAAAAGTCTCGGTTTGCAGAAAAATCTTTGAAGGCTGAGTCGGCGTTCCTAAAATGACCTATGATATGACAGAACTTTCAACTGAAATTGGATTCAAATTCACGGTTAATTTCAATCCGGCGCGTTTTAGCGTGACCTAAGCTACCGGGTAACTTTCAGAACTTTTTAGTTCAAATAACCTGTGGTCGATTTTCTTCGAGCCACAATGAACCCCTTCGACACATTGGCGACTTTCAGTTGTCATGAAATCTCGAGATTTCAAATACGGACACAGATACCAAAACGATAGAAAAATCAAACTAGTGTCAATCGATGAAAATTTTGCAATTTAGTGGGATCACCCACGTTTAACCACGCATCTCAATCGAACCGACCTATCTCTGATCTCTAATCGATTTACGTCTGTGTCGTAATGATCTCGGCAGATGAACACGGTCGAGTGGTCGATTCCTAGTCCAATCCTCAAGTCTATTTGCCTTAAAATCCTTAATGGCTTCCATATATAGTCTAGTTATCTCACGACTGATCAACTTTGAGAACAGCATTATAAGCGCGTCGATAAAATGCCCAATTTATTGAATTGAAAGCAGAGTCGAAAATCTAGGATGTCACAGCTCGTGCTTGGTACACATGGATTGACACGTACCTATTTAAGCATGGTTTTCAAAAGTGTCCATATGAGCATACACTATATATCAAGTCGATATAATAATTGTGTGCCTTTATGTTCATGATTTGATATTTATAGGGAATTGTGAAAAGATGTTTGCTGAATTCACGGAGGCTATGACTAGCTTGTTCAAAATGACAGACTTGGGATTGATGTCCTATTCTCTTGGCCTTGAAGTGAAGCAAACAAATGATGACATATTTATTTCACAACGAAAATATGCTAATGATATTTTGAAGCGATTGAAAATGGAATCACTCAAACCAATTTGGACTCCCATGATGGAACGATTGGAGCTAAAGAAAAAAGGAACCGGTGAACTGATAAATCCCACTTATTTCAAAAGCATTATTTGAAGTTTGAGATATTTGGCTTATACTAAGCCAGATATTACCTATGGAGTGGAAATTATTAGCAGGTTCATGGAAAAACTGTACCAATCCCATTTGTAGGCAACAAAAAGAATTTTGAGGTATGTTAGTGGAACTCGTGACCATTGAATTTTATATTCTTATACTGACAATTTCAATCTAATGGGGTACATAGACAGTGATTGGGCAAGTGACACTAAGACTCAGAAGAGCACTTCTAGATATGCTTTCTTTCTTAAATTAGGAGTAATTTCTTGGTCCTCGAAAAAACATAAAGTTGTTACACTCTCAACAGCTTAAACAGAATACATGGCATTAGCTTCAATAGCATGTCAATCAATATGGCTGCATAGGATGATGTGTAAATTGAAACAAACGGGTCCTACCAAAATGATATGTGACAATAAGTCAACTATTGCATTAGCCAAGAATCTAGTTTTTCATGGCAAGAGCAAACACATCAACATCAAGTATCATTATATTCATGAACGAGTCAAAGATGGTGAGATTGAGCTTAATTTCTGTAAATCAAAAGATCAAATTACAAATATTTTGATGAAACCATTGGAGGGGGATTTGTTCTAAAAATTAAAGACAATGCTCAATGTTGTTAAATTCAAAAATCAATTTTAAGGGAGGTTGTCAGAATAATATAAAAATGATTACTTAAAAATTCGTTGCTTAGCTCCAGATTTTGTTGTTAGAATTCTTCAAAAGGCCTTGATTTATATTGGTTGTCAGAAGAAGAAAACGAATGGATGAAGTACGATTCTTGATAGGCGCTTGAGGAAGGTTGAAGACCAAAATGCTATAAGCATTTAATGAGGAAAACTACTCATGCAAGAAAACAAAGAATGCAAATAAAGTCCTTGAAAAGACTCTCCATGGATTGCTACACGTCTTCATGCATTTATTGCTTGTGTGCTTTTTATTTTTGCTTTGTTGACTATTGTTATTTCATCTTAATGTCTTCAAGAGGAGTATCGAAGACTATATGTGAGTGTTCTAATATTATAAAGAGATAGAGGGTGAGGGTTGTATTTCAAAGCCACCAGAAAAGTGTTGTCAGAACAATTTCTCTCTTCAACTTGTGCCCTGTTCCAAATTTCTAGAGTTGCCATTATTATTATTATTATTATTATGTTCCAAAACTCAGGTCACTGTCACGTTGAGTACTGGGCGAAGCATGCGTCGCACGATGACGTCCATCATATTAAATCACCTCCATTGTCGGTGGGCTTGCAGCCTTCGGCAACGATAGGGTTATGAACTGCACGTGCTTTACCTTCCATTGTCAGAAATTGACTGAACATGATATGGTATTTCAAGGGAATTCGTAGGTGCCTGTGCTGGTATGAACCGTATCGCTATATACGCCCCAATGCTCAGCTCAGTACATGGAACTAAAATTGTATGGACTGACTATCGAGTATGTCGATAATCAAACACAATAATAAATAAAAGGAAATATATGGCTCACCAGATTTGACCTACCTACTTTAGGAGGAGAGAAGCACGAGATTTAACTAAGAATCGAATGATGCAACGGAGAGTACT
Organism: Eucalyptus dawsonii; assembly: GCA_016097615.1. Taxonomy (NCBI): domain Eukaryota; kingdom Viridiplantae; phylum Streptophyta; class Magnoliopsida; order Myrtales; family Myrtaceae; genus Eucalyptus; species Eucalyptus dawsonii. Next base: position 52,795,139 of record CM027873.1, read on the forward strand.
AACTTTAAACTTTGAAAATAAAAATAAAAATCTTATCGAGCTGTCTCCAATATGAAGTAGGTAAATCACCGTTTGATATGAAGCCCAAGTTGGACTTTGAAGCCATGACATAATTTAATCAAAGTACATCAAATTCCAAAAGGGTTATGTTTGACCGTTCACATGATTTGCATAGAACTTATACAACCAAATCAATCTGCAAAAAGTGCGTATCATGAAATTATAGAATTGTGGAAAGAAATGAAGAATCATTCTCCATCAACAATAGACCAAATTACGCGGACACAATTTGTTTGGCAACTTATATTAGATTTGAAAAATGATGACCGCGAACGTAATAATGGAATTCATCCGTGCAAAGAGTGAGAAGCCAGTAATTAGAGAGAACAAGAAGCTTACGAATTTGAAAGTGCATGGCTGCTGATTTATATGTTAAGGCCGTAAAAGGATCGTGCACATGGGACAGTTTTCTTAATTAAATACTATTGCTGAGCACCCGCTAGAGGGGTGTGCAAAAGCAAATCAATATGTAAGGAAGAAATATAAAAATTGAGAATTGCCTCCTAAAGAAAAAAAAAAAAAAAAGAGTAGTTATTTTTAAAGTTGCCGAAATGGTTGGTGGATGAAAGTTGATATTAATCTTTTTTTTTTTTTTTGGTGCTGGAGGAACCGGCTTGTAGCCGACAGCGTAAACCCTCAGGTGACACTTAAGCAGGAGGACCCACCACCCCTAAGTCACACATAATACACCTAACGCCTCCCTTGGGTTTTAAACCCTTCACCTCTTCGTTGAGGATCAGCAGAGTCTTATCCAGTGGAGCCACCGTGGCCGGTGGTGATATTAATCTTTTGTAAAGGTTAAATTAGGAATTAACAAAAAGTAAGATGAGATGGTGTTTTGTTTTAAAATGTATAGAACTTTATTCTTTATTTGTCCTACGTAATCTGCCTTCGAAGCCAAAATTGGTAGGCTCATTTAAGCACGAATAGTATATTATGTGACAGTAATATTAGACATATCCACCTGTTATCTATAAATCATTAAGCGTGCACGTTTTAGGGCTTTTATATTGTTATTTTACTTTCTATAAACAGAGATGCTCGATTTTTTTTTTGCTTAGATAAAGTTAAAAAAAAAAAAAAAAGATGATTAGCCAGCGATACCATGTAAGTTTTGAGGATATAAATAGGTAGACGATAATTTATATAAAGTCACTTAATTTTAAATTGATACAAAAAAAAAAAAAAAAAGAGATGCTCGATTAAGCGTGCACGTTTTAGGGCTTTTATATTGTTATTTTACTTTCTATAAACAGAGATGCTCGATTTTTTTTGCTTAGATAAAGTAAAAAAAAAAAAAAAGATGATTAGCCAGCGATACCAGGTAAGTTTTGAGGATATAAATAGGTAGACGATAATTTATATAAAGTCACTTAATTTTAAATTGATACAAAAAAAAAAAAAAAGAACAGTTCATAAGATTTAATTTATTAGTTTGTCATTCAACAATTTTTTTTATCTTACAATTCAAACAAATTTAAAATAATGAAGTAGGACTAATGATCCCAACTTTTAATTTGGTCATTCGAAAGATTGAAACAAAATCAAACATTTGAAGAACATTTAAGGATAAAGAAATCCAAATACACTAGAATAAAAATGAAATTAAAATTGCGAAAGAAAACAAAACAAAATTTCTGAAATTTTTTTTATAAATCTTTAAGTGAAAACATCCATATTACTGCTAAAACATACATCTTGCTATTAGTGTATACATATTGAGCATAGAATGTTTCTATCAAAATTTGATTGCACAGAAGCATGATTTTGTATGGCGATGTACAAGTGTATATGCATATGGTATATGCTGATTTGAGAATGAACAGGCCGCAAGGTATACATATGAGTATTCAAGGGACAGTAGGCTACGGAATATGGAAACATAGTTTCATAGTTTTTATATGAACACATATGATGCAGTTGGAATGGTGAGGGAGCTGGGGGATATACATTTCAGAACATCTTCCACACACACTCTTCCATAAATCATTCCTAGCTTGTTTGTGGAGAAACTCCGCTGCCTTTAGACATGCAAAATTCTCTTGACTTTCTACAATATCTACCGCCACAGGAAGATTGCAAAGCACAAGTACAGCTGGGTCTTTTCTTCCTTTCTCTGTCATAATATCTGATCCTTTTCCCGACTTAGAAATGGTAACTATACCGTTCAACGACCGTTCAACGATGGATGTTCACAGGCATATGTTCTTCAAGATTTTCTTCCTGATTAAGTAGAGACTTAGCCGCTAAGGATTTGATTTCAGCTTCCAACTTCTTCTTCAACTTGGACTCTTCAACTTGTAACTTGTTCTTTAAGACTTTCCAATCTAATTCTTTCACTTCTCTTCTTCGATCTTCTAAAGCAGCTGGAGAGGTCTGGATAGTTCATGAAAATGCATCACAATTTCCAACAGTTTCTTTAATCTTGTTAACAAACATTTTCTACTATAAGAGACATCATTAAAAAAATTTGAGGCATCACTTATTTGAATTAAAAAAGTACATATCGAACGTACCTAGTTAATAACTTAACTTTTTATGAAAAATGCTTGCAGTTTTCTCTCATTATAAGTTTAGAATTAAACATATGACTTGAAAGAGGGACAAAAATACTTGAGTACCACAATTTGTACGGACGTTTACTTAAGTGCCAAAAATTTTAAAAATCAACCACTTAAGTACTATCGGCGATTTTTCTCTCGACAAAATCCGAAGTGGCATTATTTATGAATGTATCAACCAATGTTGGAGATTCGCTTATGGTTTTACCATAGCCAAGAAGGTATTGGACCCCAACTTCCTCGGATAGCTTCGATGTGCTGCATAGAGCACACATGGCCCATTGCCGTTGGACATTTGCTTCTATTTTTAAAATGCCTTTTCAGGTGAGTTAGAGATAGATTACACTTTGAAGCTGATCAAACTTTGGCGTCATGAAGGATTGCAAGACGCCTTTTCCTTCAAGTACTCCACCATAAAGGTCCTGAAGTCGAATAAGATGGTAGAAGGAGCAATTACGACTTAAAGTACTCAACTGTAAAAGTCCTGAAGTTGAATAAGATGGTAGAAGGAGCAATTACGACGAGAGAGAGAGAGAGAGGCTTTGAGCTCCAAGAACTCTGCTGCCAAAGTCCCTGAAGTCTAATAAGATGGTTGAAATAGTAATTACCGTGTTTTATTGTATGTATAGGATAAGTACACATGAAGTCCATAATCTTATTGTGAAAGTACGATTGAGTTTTAAAATTTTCAAAACATACAATCAAGTCATTCCATTACACTCCATCAATCTCGCTAATGAAAATTCTGACATAACATTTTTGTATTCTCTTTTTAAAAAATACCTCTTTTATCTAATTCAAGTAAAATTTGTGATAAAAATAATAGGATCTAGATCAAAATAGTGAGTTCATACTTTAGTTAAAGTTAGCACCACATAGGAAATGGAAAAAAAAATCAACATTAGCATTTTCTATTAACTAAATTGAAAAAATTAAATGAATAACTCAACTGTATCTATCTGACAAGTTTTGAGACTTGACTGTACTTTCTGAAAGTTTTTGGATTCAACCGCATTTAGGCAATAAGTCATATATATATCTGTGTGTCTGTGTCTGTGTGTTGTTTTCATTAGTCATAACCTTTACATTCTACCCCATCTTGTTGGCTGATATGTTTGCATAGCTTGTTGCGAAAAATAAAATCCCATTTGTTTTGGAAGCTCATTAATGTATCTTGCAAAGTGCAACCCATCCTCAATCATGAAAACTGTATGACTAAAGCATCTTTCATTTATGGTTAAGAAGATCATGTTATTGTGGTCTTATCATTTATTGTGAAAGTTTCATGAGCAATCTTTAGACTATAGTTAAACTCGATGAAACACCCACATTTTTTTAAATTGCCTCTTCACCCTCAAGGATCCCTTTTTTTTTAGAGATTTGGCCCCATTTATATTAGGATTCACAAATGGAGTCCTCATTATCTTGCCTCCGGGGGTTTAAGCCACTCTAATTAAAATAATCAGGGGTAAATATGTCGATGCTTATCGTGAAAGATAAAATAAACTTTGGAACAACACCTTAAAAACTTTGGAATGACATTCTTTATCCAATTGGAAGTGCGATTCAATTAGATTATTAACCACACCGTCAAACGTCATAAACTTTTAGACTAGTTGTCAGTGGTCCCACAAAATTTTACATGGTACGAGTTCGGCATATCCCTAATTCAAATCTTTCTAGTCCCCTAATTATTTTTCCTATTGTAAATTTTCACGTTTTAGTCTAAAAAAACAGTCTAATTTATGCACCAGGGGGACTGCTAACCTCTTGATTCAATCAACCCAGATCACCAGCTAAGCCTTTTTTTTTACTTAGGTTGATTGCTTTGCTTTGTGCTTCTTCTTCAATGCTCCTTTTTCCCTAAAGGAATTGCTGCTTACCAGCTCCAACGATGTGAGGCCCAAACCTGCCTGTCTAGGCCTAAATTTGCCATCATGTTCTCGACTTGTCTCTTCTTTCATTTTTTATGGCCCGAACGTCAATGATAAGGCAAGAGATTAGGCCCAACCCGGCTTTCCCCATCACCCTATGCCTATATTTTCTAGGCAAGGTTTAACAAGTCATGTAACTTGGTGAAAGAACTAATTGAAATGTTGCACATAATTAGGAGTCTTTTCGATCCCTTGAATAACAAACTGACATGGCATACTAGGCTTTGCAAACTTATCAAATGAACAATCATGTGTATTTCAATCAAAATCTTGTTAATCAATCGAGTGTTTAGAATTGTTGTTTGTACATAAGTAAAAAAAGATGTATGTTTCACATTGTAAGAAGAATCTCAGATGGATTGAACTAATTATGAGTCATTTCACCCCCACGATGGGCCTAGGCAGGCCGATGCAGTCGCATTGTCATGCCAAAGCCCAAACTTATCGGTCTAGCTAAGAGCCCAGGCCCACCACACAGTCCACTTTCTTGATTTTCAACTTAGAAAGTCATAGAAATAGGACAATCAACCAGGAAAAATTCATAAGCGCCAAAATAACCATATACAAATCTAAAGATAGATTACTAACTTTTATTAATGGAATAGACCATTAATGTGTGTTCAACATACATTATATATTGGATTTGGGATTATGAGTTTCTAATATTATGTGGTAAATATGTGGTAAATATTTGTAGTGGGTGATTGAAATATTTACTACATACTAAGCAGTAGTTGGACACACCATTCTTCTTATCATGTTTTTGAGGCCCCTCAATTAGCATTAAGTAGGACAAGAGCAATGGTAACAAAAAACTTACGGTGATTGAGTTTTGGGTATGTGTTGAAGATGGCTACATACATTGTGTCGGATTATAGATACTATGATAGGTTGATTTAAATGTGAAGCCGCATTTTTAGGTGGAGAAAATGATGGTCGTTTCATTATACCTATTCATGTAAGATTCGAGATGCAAGGTTTGTTAATCTATTCTTACTTATTGTTAGTTGTTTCAAAAGAAAGAGGGAAACATGGTCCTCCCCCTATGTACAAGCCAAGGACTAGCAGTTCTCCTAGATCCCCACTGTCTGTCTTTTCAGCTCGGCACGATTCATAAAATGGCACGTGCATGGCCTCATCTTGTTCAGCAGAAGGACAAGATTATAGGTGAAACTAGAGTCGTGGAGAATTCAAGCTCTCGTGAAAAACGTTGGAAGTTGAGAATAGAGAGAAACCAATTATAGATTGATGGGACAACGTAGTCAAGGAATATGACATGCACCGCGAGGCCTTAGCAACTCTCATTATTCTTTCCAGATGGAAGGACAATGGGAAGACGAAGGACCACCACCGCCGTAAAACATCTTTATCTGGCGATGTTTCATAAATATCGTGAAAATGCAAATGTCAAAATAAAAATTTGAATGACGATGAACGATTTTGCTTTGTACATGAGCAGACTGGCTTTTCACAAAATCAAATTCATACAAAACTTTCTAGAATACACCATGGAGAAATTTTCTGGACACTATCTAATCAGTCCTAAACTTATTTAATTGGATGCTAATCCAATCCTAAATTTTTTAAATTTTGCCAATTTCGTTCTATACATTTGTACAAGATTTCAATATAGTCCTTCAGATTAATTTTCACCAAGAATACTTAACGTGGTGGTGTGTTACATAGGATAACCAGCAATGATTAGACCACAATGTCAGCAATTTCGAGAGAAAATTAACTGAAAGAACTTCAATAGAATTTCTTGCAAAAATTTAGAACTAACTTAGTGAAATCAAAAAGTTTAGAATTGACTTTTCATCCGTACAACAGATTTAGGATTGATTGGGTAATTATTTCAAAAAATTCTATATAGTATACTTCTTCTTTTATATTCCAGAGCTCATTCTAATTGTTGATATTTTATAATCTATCTTTGTCGCTCCGTCTGACGTGCAGATCCCTCAAGTGCCATAACTTTGGCCAAAGGGACACTTAAGTGCCATAACTTATGAAAGGTACACTTAAGTGCCAAAATCGGAGTAAAAATGATCACTTGAGTGCCAATCCGGCAAAAATCCGGCCAAAATGCCGAAGTAGCATTTTTCCGGCAAAGCACACCCAAAACGACGTCGTTTTGCACGCGGCGTGGCGAAATAATGCAAAAACGGCGTTGTTTTGGCCTGACGTGATAAAAAAATTAATTAATTAATTAATTTTAGTTAAAATATTAAAATAATAATTAAAAAAATTAAAAAACTCTAAAAAACTTTAAAAATTAAAAAACAAATTAAAAACAAAAGAAAAAAAGGGAACGGGGAGGCGGCCGAGGATCAACCCTCGGCTGCCGCCGCCGCCGCCCCGCAGCCGCCGAGAAGCGTTGGCGACGGCGGGGGGAGGGTCGGCCGAGGTCGCCGGGCCCTGGCCAAGGGCCGACGACCCCGGCCGACCGGCAACGAGGGCTCGCGCGAGGGCCATGAGCCCTCGCCACTGGATCTGGGGGGGCTCGCGGCCCTCACCCAGATCCGATGAGGGTCAACGGCCCTCGCTCAACCGACTAGCGGTGAGGGCTCGCGAGCCCTCACCGCTGGATCTGGGCGAGGGCCGCGAGATCCAGCGGCGAGGGCCACGAGCCCTCGTCGCTAGATCTGGGGGGGCTCGCAGCCGGTCAACCGGGGTCGCCGGCCCCTAGCCAGGGCCCGGCTGACCCTCCCCTCACCGTCACCAGCCCTTCCCGGTGGCGGCGGGGCGACAACGGCGACGGCTAAGGGCTAATCCCTCGCGCCTCCCCCGTTCCCTTTTTTTTTAATTCTGTTTAAATTTTTTAAAGTTTTTTAGAGTTTTTTAATTTTTTAATTATTATTTTTTAATATTTTAACTAAATTTAACTTTAAATTAAATTAAATTATTTATTTTTTTATTGCGTCGGCCCAAAACGACGCCGTTTTTGCATTATTTCGCCATGTCAGCATGCAAAACGGCATCATTTTGGCCGCGTTTCACCGGAAAAATGCCATGTCGGCGTTTTGGCCAGACTTTGGCCAGGGTGGCACTCAAGTGATCCGTTTTTCTTTGAATGTGTCACTTAAGTGTACATTTCGTAAATTATGGCACTTAAGGCCCTGTTTGGTAACCATCCAAACAGTGCCAAATTCTGATTCTTTGTTCCCGGAATCAGTTTCGGCCTAGAATCGCGTTTGGTAAAATTTTTGTTCCCGGGAACAGATTAGGAACAGAATCAAGAATCAAAAAAAGTTGATTCTTGTTCCGGGAACGAATTTGAGAATCAAAATCAATAAAATTTCATCTTCCCTTCGGCCATCTTGCGACCGCCATCCACCACCGCCCGCCACCGTCCGCCGTCTGCCACCACCGTCCACCGCCGCCGCCGGCCGCCGTCCGCCGCCGCCGGCTGCCGGTCCGGCGAGCTTGCCGAAGGCAAGCCCAGCCACCGGCGAGGCTTGACCTCCCCAGATCTGGCGAGGCCAAGCCTCGCCAGTGGCCAGGTGGGCCTCGTCGGGGCTGGGCGAGGCCTCGCCGGGACCGGGCGAGGCCCACCTGGCCACCGGCGAGGCTCCGCCTCGCCGGGACTGGGCAGGGGCTGGGCGAGCCTCGCGACACCCAGCCCCACCGGTGGCTAGGCGATGCTCGCCTGGCCACCGGCGAGGCTCACCCAGCCCCGCCGGTGGCTCGGGAGGCCTCGCCCAACCCCCCGAGTCGGCACGGCCATCGGCGGGGCTAGGCGAGCCTCGCCGGTGCCGGCGAGGCTCGGCCGATGAGGGGCGGCCTCGCCGAGGGCCGCGATGCTCGTGAGGCCGCCGGCCCTCGTCTGGCCGGTCGCCGGTCCGGAGACCGGCCAAGAGAAGAAGAAGAATATGAGAAAAAGAAAAGAAAAAGGAAAAAGAAAAAAAAATGAAAAGAAAAAAAAAGGAAAATGAAAAGGAAAATGAAAAGAAAAAAAGTAAACAAAACAAAGGAAAAAAGTAAAAAAATTATTCAAAAATTAAAAGAAATTGATTTGGAACAAATTAATGAACACGGTACCAAATGCAATTCTATTCCCCGAATCGAAATTTTGAATAGTTACCAAACTTAAAATGCTTAGAATCGGTTCCTAGGGAAATAAAAAAGAATCGATTCGATCGAAATCGCTCAGGAACAGAATCATTACCAAACGCGCCCTAAGTGTCCCTTTGGCCAAAGTTATGGCACTTGAAGCGTTCTTTTGCCCACTCCGTCTTATGTATGTCTATGAATGGTTCCCACAGATCCCGAAGTATGAAAGGAAATGGAAAAGAAAACTCCAAGAGTATTGAATATCATCTAAAAAAACTATATCGGCCATGCTACACCCGTAACCGTGTATTACAAGCATCAAATCAACAAAATCCATTAGAGACCACCGTAGGTGCTAGGTAACACAAAAGGTAATAAGTTTAGACCTATGGTAAGCATAATGCAGCATATCAACCCTCCTGCCCACACATAATCAAGATGCAACAACAATATATAACTAATGGAATATAATATATGTGACATGTAGAATTTCAAGCTCTATTTTTCAACTAAATGAATTGGGCATTTCATCGTTGTGCCTAAAGTGCTATTCTCTAAGTTGATCACTTATGAGTAACTAGATTATTAATGGATTTTAACGCAATAGACTTGAGAATTCGACTAGGGATCAACTGCTCGACCATGCTCATCTGCAAAGATCATTACGGCACAATTCAAAATTGATTAGAAATTAGAGATAGGTTAATTCAACTGAGATAGGTGATTAAAAAGTGGGTGATTCCACCAGATTGCAAAATTCTCGTCGATAGGCACTAGATCGATTTTTCTGTCATTTTAGTACCTTGTGTCCATAATTCAAACCTCGAGATTTTCACGACAACCGAGAGTCACCAATGTGTTGAAGATGTACATTATGACTCAAAATAAATCGGTCACAAGTTAATTGCACCAAAAATTTCTAAAAACTACCTAGTAGACTAGGTCACGCTAAAATCGCGCCAGATTGAAATTAACTGCAAATTTGAGTCCGATTTCAGAAATTGAAAAATTTATCATGTTACAATTTATTTTAGGACCGTCAATTAATCCCCCGAAGATTTTTCTGCAAACTGAGTTTTTTGGCGAAAATTCAAAATAGGGATGTTTTTGTCCGGAAAATTTAGGGGACCATTTTTTATCGCATTTTTGGGGGTAAGTACACTATCAATGTCAAAAGTTGTGTATGGTGTTCACTTTGGTGCCAAAAGTCTCCGTTGAATCACTTAAGTGCCAAATCGAAGAAAAAACGATCACTTTAATACCATTGGTGAAAGATTCCGGCCAAAATGATTACATGGCTTTTATATTTATTTTTTTTAAAAGTCGACATGACTTAAGACTGTCCACGGTGGATGGCATAAAATGATGCAATTTCCATTTCTTCGTAAGAAACGACGTCATTTTATACCATTCCACATGGATTCACGTAAGAAACGACGCCGCATTGCTCTATGGCCAAAAATGGTGTCGCTGAAGAGGGAGTAAAATAGGGTTCGGTTCATATACGATTCTTGCTCAACGTCGACCATAGCTCGCTCACCCACCGTCATTCAGTCGCCCACCATCACTCGGCCACCGCTGTAGTTGCGCCGTCATTCACGATTGTTCACTGGCTACGTCCCCAACTCTCGCTCACCCAGGTTTGTCATGTTCTCTACGTAAGTCAATTTAGTGAAAAAATTTAGGGTTCTGACGGGCAAGTTAGGGTGCAGAAGGCAAATTGAGGGCTCGACTCAGGGGGAAAGTGGTGGGGATCTCACTTTTATGGGGACTAAATAGAAAAATTGAGGGTTCCGTCGTTTGTTCGTTTTCTTTTGTGGGGACCAAATAGAAAAATAGAGCGCGGAGGGGAAAATGGGGGCTTGACTCGAAGGGAAACAGTGATGGGACCTTACTTTGTTTAATTAATTGGACTACTCTGTGGGGGGACGGAATGTGATTAAATTGAAAAATGGGTGGTGGGGACCTCATTTTGTTTATTCAATTCGGTTTCATTTGTTTCTATAAAGGCACCAAATTGAATAAATTGGTCGCTTTTGTTTCTTGACAACAAAATGACAAGGACTTGTATGTGAAATTATTGATTATGTCATGTGGTCCCAAAAAGTAATGACTTTTTCATGTGAGTTGCTGATTTTGTCATGTGGTCCCAAAAAATAATGACTTTTTTTTTCATTAGGTGCAGCATCAAGATAAACGAGAATCAGGTAGGCGTCATTGTTTGCTATGGTTGAGAGTTTGTTATTGGCACCAAGGATTAGGAATATAATGGTGGAAATAAATGTACTATCTATGTCAATGTTCGGAAGCCATCATAAATTGATTTTCTGAGGGATTTTTTGTATTTTTTATGATACAAAGTGCAAAAACTACATTGATGTATTCCTGAGAAGGAATTGAATGATGGTTTGAGATTTTTTAATGACGATAATGGTATTAAGGATATCATTTGCTATTATCTTCACGGTGAAGAAGTTAGGGTATATGTTTAGTATTATAGTAAGGATGAGGATGAGGATGAGGATGAGGATGAAGATAGGGATGGGGATAGGGATGAGCAAACCACCACTGAAAGAGAAAAAGTGAGGGATTCTATTCAAGCGAGTAATCAGGTCGGGGATGAGTTTAGGTTAAATAACAGGCAAAATGAGAGGGAGAGAAGTCATAGTGATAGACATGAACAAATAGAGAGACGTCCTGAAATCTTAGGTGAAGATATGGGCAATGAAGACCTCATTGGATTAGAATGGGAAATTCTTATATCCTGTGAATCGGAAGATGAATATTTGGCTTCAATTCGTTTCCAAAGTGACGAAGATGATGATGAACTTGCACAGCCAAGACAAAAGCAAAGGGAATTTCTCAGAAAAAATTTGCAGCTTCAGCAAAAAGGCTCGAGGCAATAAATAGGGATAGAGCTTTAACTAAAGGTAATAGAAGTGAAGATGAAGAAAGCTGCGGCGATGAAGTTGCTGGGTCGGAGAATGAGCTTGACAATGATGATGAAGAACCTGCTCATGAAAGAAAAAGTAAGTACCATTACTATGATTCGATTGTTGATAAACATGTTTTGTCTGTAGGCATGAGATTTGACGATGCAAAATAGTTCAAGGAAACTGTTGCGAAGAACTCCATTGGTAAACAGATGAGCATTGAATTTATTAGAAACAAGAAGGAATATGTAAGAGCTAAGTACTCACAACCCAATTGTTCATGGAAGCTCTATGGTGTGCTGAATAAGAATGAGTCATTTCAAATTAGACCCTTCTAGGAGGAGCATACTTGTCCAATTATTTTTAACAATAAATGAGTAACAAGTGTGTGGTTATAGAAGCATTTTTTTAATATTATCAAAGCAATGCCCAAGATCAAGAGTCCTCAATTTCAAGTATTAGTAAATGAGCAATTAGGGGTTAATGTATTAAGGAATCAATGCAAAAGAGCTAAAATGAGGGTGATGAAAATATTGATGAGTGGGTATAAGGAATAATATGCGTAAGTATGGAATTATGCTAGCGAATGCATGTTTCAAAACCCATCTATAGAGGTTGTGGAGAGGCCACTCCCTGATCTTGGGCCTAAATTTGATAGATTTTATGTCTGTTTTGATGCATGCAAACGGGGCTTCTTGGCTGGCTGTAGAAGAATTATATGATTGGATGAATGCTTTCTAAAAGGTTTATGCAATGGGGAGTTGTTGGTTGCTATGAGGAAAGATGCCAATAATCAAATGTTTCCAATAGCTTGGGCGGTGGTGAAGATAGAGAACAAGGATATTTTTTCCTAGTTCCTAAAAAATTTAATAACTGACCTTGAGATAACTGATGGGGGAGAATGGGCATTCATGAGCGACCAACAAAAAGTAATTACACTGTCAATTAGTTCATTCCCTTTTAATATTAATCACTTGCATATTTTTCCCGACTTGTATTTATTGGTTTAAATTTTTGTAGGGACTTATTCCTGCATTGGCTGAGTTGATGCCACATGTTGAGCATAAAATGTGCGCGAGGCACATATATGCAAACTGGTCAAGGAACTTCAAAGAAGATAGGCTGCAGAAACAGTTTTGGCAGATAGCGAAGAGTACCAACATAGCTGATTTCAAATTAGCCAAACAATGATTGTTGCAACTAACAAATGAAGGTTTTGATGCACTCTTCCAAACAAAAGCTAAGCACTGGTGTCGGGCCTTCTTTAGCGAAACGTTCAAATGTGATACTATTGATAACAACCTCAGTGAAGCTTTCAATGGTAGAATTTTAGAGGCTGGGTGCAAACCAATCATCAGCATGCTTGATGATATTCGAGTTATGGTTATGACTAGATTGCATAAGTAAAGAGATGAGGCTACGAAATGGACTAGAGATTGTGGCCCTAGGATTGTGAAGAGATTGGATGCAAACATTGCTGCTAATAGATTCTACCATCCAATTTGAAATGGAGATGGATATAAGATTATTCAAAATCAGGATAAGTATGTTGTGAACCTGAATAGAAGAAAGTGTTCATGTTAAGCCTAGCAACTGAATGGAATTCCTTGTGCCCATGTCATTTTTGTTATTCAAATGAAGCCCAGATGATTACCTACATGATTGGTACACAAAAAAAAAAAAAAGCTCATACCTTGCTCTATATCAATTCATGATACAGCCTATCAAAAGTAGCAAATTTTGAGAGCCAACAAATCGTGAAAGCCCTCTACCTTTGCCATTAAAGAAACAAATACGAAGGCCAAAAAGGAAATGAAAAATGCAGCAAGAAGAGGCATCAAGTCAGAGGATGCGTAGGACTGGGGCAAAGATGAAATGCTCCTATTGCCACAAGGAATAGCACGACAAGAAAGGTTATGAGCTGAAAAGGCAACATCAACAGCAAGATGTAATGGTTGATTTAGTGCCAAGGCTAGGTCCTACTGAAGAGCTTCTTGTTGGGCCTCTTGAAGGGAGGACAGAAGGCCCTACTATAATGCCTACTGAAGGGCAAACAGAAAGCTCTACTGTAAAGTAAGTATCATCTTTGCTTCAATAACTTTTTAGTTCATATTCGATAAAGTTTGATAGTTGACCATGTGTATTGGCTTCTCTTGTACTTTTCCTTTGTCATGCATTTGTAATTTGAGAAATTTTCTCCATTTACTTCCACCATGAAAATGAGTAGGTGTTTAATTATTCATTGTAGTTGATCATAATCCTGATACAGTACATTATTGTAAAGCCTACTAAGGGCACGTTTGGTAACGATTCTGTTCCCGGGAACTGATTCTTTGACCAAAATGATTATTTCGATTCGTTCCCGAACCGATTAAGAGTAAAAAAACGCGTTTGGTAACAAATAAAATTTCTGATTCTTGAATAGAAAAAGAATAGAAACGCGTTTGGTAACTTTATAAAATTTCTATTCCAATTCTTTTTTAATTACCTTTTTAGATTAAAATAAATTTGATATTGAATTTTCATAAACCATTCACTGATTAATTATATTTTTATACTAAGTAATAAAAATATTAACTAATCAATTTTTATTATATAGTAAATAATAAACCATAGTATAAACTATACTAATATCCCTACAATATGTAATAAATAAAAATGCTAAATTATAACATAAAATTAAATATGTATTCTATATACAACAAATATATATTTCATACTAGGAAGAAATAAAAAAATATATATAGAAATAAAAAAAAATTGATTCGGCACTTTTGATTCTCTTTTTTGATTCTCGGACGGAGAATCATATTTTTTTTTATTCTGAATTCTTGTCCAAAACTGATTACTGAGTAAATTTGTTCCCAGAATCGGTTTTGACAAAAATTTACCAAACGCAATTGCTCCCCAACCGATTCTTGGAACAAAAAATCGAATCATGCACTGTTTGGATTGTTGCCAAACAGGACCTAAAGGGCCAGAAAAATGCCCTATTGTAGGCTCAACTACAAGGACAAGGACTGAAACAGGTAGGACAACAATAACAACAACTAAGTCCACTTTTGAGCAAACGAAAAAAAAAAATATCCTGTAAGTTGTACATTACCGTGTTTGTCTTTTATGAACTAAAATTTAAATTTGTTATGTGTTTCTCAAGTGAGAAGACGAATAACTGCACAAGTTGCAGAGGTTGCTCCCCCATTTGTTGCTGCTGAAAATGATGCACCATAGTGAACAATAGGGGCTCTTGGAAAAAGATTAAGACAATATGGTTACGGGATTTATACAAATGAACGTACTAAAATGACTGATTTGAATATAAGATTTGTAGGCCTCATGCATTTAATTTGTTGTACTTCAATTCATTTAGTTAACAATATCGTTATGTTCTTATAGCCTGAGAGAACTCCGGAGATACATCTCTCTCAAGGTGGGCCAACTCAAGAATCAAGGGTGTAGCCAAAGAAGAGTGCTCCAAAGAAAAAGACAGCGGGTATAACTGCAAAATAGCCATTCAAAAAGAACTCAACACTAGTTCCATCTTAACCAACGATTGGGAGCAACGATGATGATATTGACCAACACATGACACGTGCTAGAACAAAAAAAAAAACAAAAAAGCTGCTGTCAAGAACAACAAAATGAGGTGATAGAAAGCCTAGTTAAAGAACCTGCACATCTAGTTCGAAAGAGTGCTCGGATTATGAATCAATTCAAAACTTCAAGAGGAAAAGGAGATCGAGGTGTTGTCCATATTGACTGATGGGAGGATGCTGGACATTGTCTCTTTTTATGTGGTGTTGGACATGGTCTCTTTTCATGTTTTCTCTTTTAGGAGGGTATCGAATATTATATCATTGATGGTAGTTGCTACCTACATATTATCATTGTTTTTTTTTTTAAAGGGTGTTGAACCTTTAGTGATTGGGGAGTGAAGTTAGACATGTTTTTCTTTTGTAAACAATCAATCAATGTCAATAGCAATAGCTATTTTTGTTATTTTCCCTTGTATTGGTTTCAGCTAGTAATGCTAGCAAGACAATTATCAGTTATGTTGTATATATGTTTATTTTTATTTTTTTGTTGGTGCAATGAATGTTCTTATGAGGTTGATATTATTTTTAGATGTGTGCATATATTGTTGCAAGTTGAAGTTGTTGATGCTAATAAATTTGTGAGGTTCTAGTTATATGTGTTGGTGCAAGAACAAGATGCAATTTTAGGTGCCAGTGCATCTTGTTGTATCAACACTTGTATGGGCTAGTGCAAGAAGATGCACCAGCAATCCAACTAGTGCAGGAACAAGATACACCAACAACCTAACTAGTGCAACAAGATGTAAGATGCACCACGACTGATGCAAGTCAAGTAATGTTTGAAACTAACATGTTCTTTTTTTAAAAACTTGTGCAACATAAGTGATCACTTTATAATCGCGATTGGCACTTAAATGACCACTTTTATAAAAACTTGACACTCAAGCGATCATTATTTACTACCTATAGCACTAAGATGGTCAATCATGAATTTGCCACCATCCCTTAATTTTGCCATGGTTTGCAGTTGTAGCAAACCAGCAAACCAGTAAACCATTACCAAATAAAAAATGCAACAAACCATTATATCTGAAGTAAAAACTAACCAAAACAAATATTGACAATACACAACTAAACAATAAAACTTTAAAGTGCTCACAATTAATACATTCCAAAAGCACATTCCATTTCGCCATTATTTGCAGTTTCAGCAAACCAGTAAACTATTACCCAATAAAAAATGCAACAAATCATTATATTTGAAGCAAAAACTAACCAAAAAAAAATATTAACAATACACAATTAAACAATAAAACTTTTAAGTGATCACAACTAATGTATTACAACAAAACCTTCTGCTCCATTTGAAGCAAAAACTAACCAAAAAAAAAATATTAACAATACACAACTAAATAATAAAACTTTTAAGTGCTTACAACTAATGCATTACAACAAAACCTTCTGCTCCATACAAAAATTGCAGCAAATCAAAAACACATTTTACTTCCATTTTCACGTCTTCGACTATGGTAGACATACAAACTTCTTTCCATTACTCCACTTCACATTTGAATAAATGACACAAGAGAATAACAACGCAATCAACGCTCGATAAAAGTTTCTTTTAATTTTCAGTCTTGAAACCTCCATCTTCAAATGGTCAACCAGAGATGTTAAACCCTTCATTTGAGCTTGCACTAAGTCGATATCCTCCAACTCGTCCATTAATGTAGGTAGAGGTTGATGTTGGCCTTCAAGTAACTCCAAGATCACTTATATCGCTCGATCAGAGAATTTCCTATCAACCCATTTGAAATATTTGCACTTCAAGCCTTCTCTATATATTCCGCACCCATGGAATCTTCTCCCAGGATTCAACCGAGTTCAAGATGTTCTTCTCAGACTCGGTAAATCACAATAACCGTAACACTCACCGTCTAATTCATTTTTTTTTATAGGAATGTGAGCCGCTATTGAAGCTTCTGCCTTCCATTTGCAAGAGCGAGTTGATAACTTTGGGAGAAAATCGAAGTATGCACTCAAATTGGTCGAATTGGGTATTTAGGGTTTTCAACTTTCGGTTATACTCGAATTTAGGGATTTAGGGTTTCTTATTTGGGGAAAAAGACGCTAAACGGCTTCGTTTTGTTGTTTGTATGCTGATTGTGCTCTTTAGCGATCTACGTCGGTTTCAAAAATTAATAAAAAAACTGTCACATCAGATTTTTGGCCAACCAGATTGGCATTAGCACTGAAATGATCATTTTTCAAAATTTTTGGCACTTAAGTGATCCGACGGAAACTTTTGGTACCAAAGTAAGCATCGTACACAATTTTTGGCACTAATTGTGTACTTACCCTCGCGTTGTTAGGATGCAAGTTGGTTCTATTGGCGAGGAAATATGTTAATTTGGTCAATGACATCTTAGTTGGATTTATGGGAGCTGAATTGAATCAATTCAAAAGGAAATTGAAGTAGATTTGAGGGAAAATCTTCAAAATCCATAGCCTTATGATGTTCAACCTTTGGGCCACCTCAATGACTTCCTAAGGAAGCTTGGTGGCTCCAAGGGCAGCTAGCTTCTTCCTTCTTCTTCAGAACTTGCTTTCTCCATTAGAGGCATAATTAGGGGTGTGCAACCGGACCGGGTAAACCCGATTCCAGGACCAGCCCACCCAGAAAACAGGGTCGGGAACCGGTTCCCATTGAAACCGGTCCGGGAACCGGTTCCGAGGGATTACCCACCCGGGAACCGGATCGCCCGAACCGGTTCAGGAACCGGTTTGATAACCGAATTGTACGCCTTCTTGTCGACCTTGCGGCTTCACTAGTTGCTGGTGTCGCGAGGAGCCAAGTGGCGGTGCTAGTGCAGTGGCGGCTTCACAGGGGCAAGGGCGACGGCGACGGAGCTTCGGGCGGTTAGAGGTGTCGGGTCGTCGCGGCCACAGCAGGGGCGACGAGTGGCGGTGCAAGCTCGCGGGTGAGGGGGCTCCGGCGGTGGCGCGGTGGTGCGGCCGCGGCGACGCAGGCGCAACGGTTGGCGGCTATGGCGTGCGGAGGGAGTCTGTGAAGAAGATGAACAATACACTGTTCTATTTCTTCTTTTTTCTGTTCTCCCTGCCGGCTTGTCACGTCTCCCTCACATCCCTCTCTACGCTGCCCACATCTCCTCTGCCTCCTGACATTGACCTTGGCTCTCAAGCTTTTCCTCCCTTTTTTTTTGTGTTTCTTTTTTCCAAGGACCGAAGAAGGCCCCCTGCCGAGTGATCCACAAAGAAAAACCCTGAGTAGAGTTGCTAAATTATCGCGACTTAATCTCAAGTGAACCACTTAGAATTTGATTAATATATACGAAATGAGGTAGAAATTTATTTATTAATAATGCTTAATATTTCAATATAAATTAGAAGAATTATGTTGTTTTTTCATGTATTAAAATAAAATTCAAAGTCGTATAAATGGGCGGTTGCAAAATAGGTTCAAATATAAACAGGGTCAACCCTGTTCCCTGACCGGAAAACAGGGTGGGCCGGGAACAGGGTCCAATGAAAACAGGGTCGGGAACAGGGTCTAGGTCTAGACCCTACCCACCCTGGACCCGCTCACCTCTAGGCATAATTGAGCTCCCAAAGTTGCAGAAAAACAAAGCCTCAGGCCCCCTATCGTTGCTGAGCCACCTGGATCGCCACCACTTGCCGTCGCGCCGCCCGCGAGCCCCTCGCATGCCGCGCTTGTTCCGCGCCCATCCGCCGTCCATTCCGCTCCAGCCGCAACCCCAAGCCATCCCCCGAGCTCATTGAGCTCAACCGAAGCCTCATAGTCGCCGCTCCGCCGCCATCTACCTCCGCCAAACCTCATTGCAGCCGTTCGCTAGCCACCCTTGCCGTTTCCAGCCCAACCGGTCTCCATTCCAACCTCTCAGCCCACCCAGCAGAACCGTAGCCAGCAAGCCAGCCGTGGGCTTCGAGGCCCACTTTAGACCGCTTACGAGCCTTGCAGGGTGTTGCTGCTTCGGAATTTGTTGCCCATCTCCACCTTGCCATCGTTGTGTACTCATCAAATTTCAAAACCAGTGAGTTTACTCACTAAACTATGCTTAGGGAGTTAATTATGAGTAAGGGTTTATTAGTTTAGGCTAAGTATGGTTTAAGTAGTTAGTTAGAATGGATTAGCGATTTAATTACTCGTTATTGCATGTTAGGTGGTTAGATTGGCTTAATTAGCAACTAGATATGTTATGTTATTTATCTAGATAGGTTCAAAATTTTTCCGGGCCCATTTTGGTATTTAATTAGGCTTTTCCAGCCTAAGTCTCTAATTTTTGTATTTATTTTTATTTATTTAATTAATATTGGTATTTATTTTATTATTTATTATTTTTCGAAAATTATACCGGAATAGCCGAGGACCAGAATTTCGTGCTGATTGCAATGATATACTTGGTTTATTTAATTGAATGCAAGATTGTGCAAATTGAATGAAAATTATAATTTTGGGTATTTATTCGAAATTTAGTAATTTCAGTATTTAATTGGAAAATACCAGGCATTGGTTTACAATGCTGAAAATGTGTTTATAGACTATTATGACTAGTGGGAATTTCTAAAAGAAAAATATTGAAGTTTTGGCTCAGGTCAATCGTGTACCCATATACGATTATTTTATCGGGTATTATCAACATGGTGATTTCAGCTTGAGTGAGCTAAGATCGTTTCATTAGCTTGAACGAGCATGATCTATATATTTATCAGCTTGAGTGAGCTATGACCATATATTGCAACTATTGTGAGTAGTGGTGATATTAGAGGATTAATATATGGCCTTGAATTGATAGATAATACTGTTGGTATGGACTTGAGCTGATTGACTGATTGATCGATGGTTTGATTTGAATTAAGTGGATTGGTTGAAACCATGAACTGTACTAAATTGCAGGAAGGAACTAAGGCAAAGGTAAATCCTCTATCTTGTGTGTGCATAGGCAGCTTTTAAGTGTATTTTCTTCCTGGTCAGAGTTTAGAGGGTGAACTTGCTGAAACATCGTCTCACCCTATCATGAGCTAACATTTACAGGTCCTTAGATGGTTGTTCCTCCTAAGCGTTTCGACCAGCCGAAGAAGGTCACCAAATAGATCTCTTAGATTCCCCTCCCTGGGAGCCAAGGAGACTAGGTCTATGAACTCATGAGATCCACTATCTGGGTTGATGTGGGTCTATCCCGGAGGATACCCAATCAATTCAAATCGTGGTATCGTTATGGGCGAGATGGACCTAAAGAATGTCCCCTACCAGAGTCTGAGATTCCTATGTCGGTGCTGGAGATCACTTTTGGCAAGGGTACGGTTGACCCTCCTGATGGTTCAATGGTAGACCTGAGTTCCTCAAAGCCAGAGACCCAGGAGCCTTCAGTTGAGGATTCAAACACTTAGAGGACTAGTAGCTCTTTTGTTTTTGGTAGACTTGTGAATATGGACTAATATTATATATATAACTTAGTCTGATATGTATAAAGGTGTATTAAGTGGTTTTAAAATTGTGGCTCTGCTTTTCTATCACATTTTGATGTTGTCTAGGAATTTATTTATTCGCTTTCGCATGCGCATTAAAATGAATGGGTTGGCGATGCGTCTTGGGACGTCGCAATTTAATCGACCATCGAGGGATGGGCACACACTTAAGGATCAAGGCGTTATAGTATATACCATGCTCCCCTCAATGCTTCAATAAATCTTAAATGTTGGTAAAAATTCAATAATTGATATTTATTAAGACAATAAAGGGAGTATTGTGTAAGGTAGAAAATCCATGTCGGGATCTGATAGATCTCATAATAACACCAAGTAGTGGAAATGACAACCTCATTTTGACAAATAATTTAAAACTCTCCTCACACTAGTGTGCAGGAAGTTCCACAGTCATAGCTGGCATTGGTGCATACCGATAGCCTTCTGTAGTCACAACCATGCAGGGTCCATGATGAAGAGGCGTTTCCATAGCTGCAACCAACGCAACACCGCGAGTAAATAGTGATGGTTTTTTTTTTTTATTTGATAAGCCAAGTTAAGCCCATTCGCCCATGTTGGGCCAAAACCCGGCCCGTAAGTGAAGGGCTAATAAGAGAGTGCTATTAATATTATATAAATAAATAAATAAAAAGAGGGAGAATGTTGGTTGGTTAATAGGCAGTGAAAAACACATAACGTATTTTCCTTTCTCCCTAGACAACAGTTTTTTTTTCTCTCGATGAACGGAATTCTAGAGCCTCAATTCATTCTTCGGAGAGTGCAACGGTACTTAATCTGTGACAAACAATGTATGTCCATCTCCATGATATGCCTTCGATCAATGTTACATGTTTCTCAAGCTTGTTTCCACGTTGGTCTTCAGTATTCAATCGTTCAAATATCAATTTGTTTTTAAGGAATCTATTTCCTACATTGGTATTAGAGCAATGTTATTCATGTTTCCTAATCATTGTTGATGTTTATAAATTGTTTTTGGCTGAAATTTTGAGAAACGTCGTCATCAGACGTTCGGGGACGGAAATCCTGACACGCCAGTACTATTCGCCCCCCCCCCTTTTATTTTGCATGAATCAAAACTCGTTTCTGATAGTACATGGTCATAGTTCTTGTTGAGACGGGAAAAATGACAGGTGGCCCGCCACCAAGGGCTGCTGGACACGTCGCCATGCACAATCAGAAGTATAAGCTCCAACAGCACATGCACAGTTTCTAGGGCCCATGCATGCCATGTGCGTCCCCACACATGCGCCACACATGGCTGCTAACATCATCGTGATATCAGCCAGCAGTTGCCCACGCATGCGCAAGGCACGTGCTAGTGACATCACAATGATGTCACCTGATCGAGTCATTCAGTTGACCCATGGTTGACCCGACCCGACCCTTTTGACTCAACTTGATCTCTATTGACTATTGACTTCGTTGACCGCGTTGACCATTGACTTCATTAACCATTGACCCTATTAACCGTTGACCCAAAAAAAAAACAAAAACAAAAATAGAAAATGTGTTTCCTTTTCAATTATGTCCCTATGAATTATGAGTAATCCTTTTTTATTTTGCATTTTGTTGCATGAATAATGCCTTCCCTTCGTATGCGTATACTTATTTGCGCACAGTCAAAAAGATTAAAAAAAAAAAAACTAGGCTTGTAAGGATGATAGCTGAGTTGGCTGATTATCAATGGGAAAGTGGTGATTTAATTGAACACGTTTTCGATGTCAATAAAAAGATACAAAATGTCATTTGGAAGGGTTATCACATGCCAGCTTTTTAAGATTGTGCGATTCTTCATTAACACTCTTCCATCTAAATGGCAAAGACTGTTGAATCACCTATGGGAGGTCAATGTGGTTCCTGATTATAAGAAGCTTGTAGTGGATTTTTCGAATGAATGTTATAGGATTGAAGCCATAAAGATTTCGACCTAAGGAATGAGTTCAATCCGGCGGGGGATGAATGTGCGAAAGACAAATCCTAAGGGATTTCTATCTATTTTTCCGTGGTTGCCGAATGTGCCTAAAGAACTTTCAAAGGAATTTTCTGAGAAATTAAAAGAATCTTTCCCTGTTCATAGGTTGACTTGGCGTTAACTGTTTCTAGTGATGTTCGCTTAGTATGTTTTATGGATATCTTATGTAGATATTTTCTACCATGTTGATATCGTTGTAGCAATTGATGTATTGGTTACATTACGCGGAAATATTTTTATTCTATCATTAATGGATATCCAATGTCAATTGCTTCTATTATTATTAATTGTTGTAGGTAGTTCATAAAAGTTTATATAGCTTCAAAGAACTTATTTTGCATAGAAAATTATATTAATAATAATTTCAAATTAGGATTTTCGGATGATGATTGGAAACAAAGTGACCTTATAATTCTGAAACCTTATCTAACATTATTCATTAATTTGATGAGTTTATGCAAAATGGATGTATAAATGAGAGGCATTAATAATTCGTGCATATGTATTTGATATGTTCAGATCCAATGGCTTTAGCAACTAAGAGCATAGTCATTAAATTGAACAAATTTGAAAAATTGAATGGCAATAATTATGAAATATGGCATATGAAAATTCAATATGTGCTGGAAGAGTAAGAGGCACTAAAAGCTCTTAACCTGATTATGAAAGAACTTGAAGATTGGAACACTGCACAACATAAAAGAGATGAGGATGCATTTGCTGCATGGGAGAGAAAGAACTCCCTTACTCGCATTATATTGCTGAGCAGCATGGAGAATGATGTCATGCGAGAGTTCAGGCATTTTGAGAATGCCAAAGAAATGTGAAAAGTATTGGCAGCAATATTTGGTCATACATCAATGACCAAAATGAGACAGCTCACTATGAGATTTGAATTTTACAAAAAGTCTCATGGTCATACCATGAAACAACACTTTAAGAAATATGCCAAACATGATTAATGAGATGAAGAATGCTAGCCATGTCCTGACTGACGAGCAGTAAGTGCAAGTAGTGATCTGTTCATTACCTCAAAGTTAAGAGCATATGAAGGTGCACCTGACACATAACAAGAACATTAAAACCTTTGAAGATGCAATGCACCATCTTGAGCTAGAAGAGAACCACCTCCTGGCAGCTAAATCGGAAAATGACATTTATTATGATAGTTCTAGCTCACAAAGGGTTTCGAGCTCCAAGCGTAAACGTCCTAATTTGTTTAAAGGTTGGAAAGGCAATGAGTAAATTCTTAAAAAAAGAAACTAGAAGTTAACCAACATGAAAGAGGAAAATGTCCTCCAATGAATAAGTTGTCAATGGTCAAGTGTTAAAATTGTAAGGGCTAATACCCTAAAAAACCCTAAATTGGTACACTTGTGACAAATTTACCCCAAACTATTTTTTTTACCATGAAAAACCCCAAACTGGTATATCTATGACAAATTTACCCCGACTGACTATAAAAGACCCTAAATTGGTACATTTATGACAAATTTACCCTAAACTAATTTATTCGATTGCAAAAAACCCCCAAAATGGTAAATTTGTGATAAATATACCCTCTGCTAAATTGGATTAATACCACAAAAAAAATCACAAAAATTATAAACTGTGACAAACGGAGCATAAAATCATAAATTGGTATACTGGTCAACTGTCACGTGTCATTTAACTTAATAATTTGAGAATAAAATTTAACGAAAACTAACAGAGGGTAAATTTGTCACAAGTGTATTAGTTTGGGGTAAATTTGTCAAAGGTATACCAGTTTGGGGTTTTTGGTGGTCAAAAAAATAGTTTGGGGTAAATTTGTCACAAGTGTACCAGTTTGGGGTTTTTCAGGGTATTAACCCAAATTGTAACAAGAATGATCACTATGCTCGTGATTATCGTTATCAAAGAAAGTAAACATCCCTTGTATTCTTGACAACTTTACTTATGTATTAAGTTATGTATTATTAACCGAATCTAATCATTTGTGGAATGTAGATTCGGAAACAACATATCATGTAACGAAAGATAGAGAATCTATCATGGAATTCCGATAAGTACTGATTTGAACTAAATGGATCTTTGTAGAAAACAACTCTAGAGCTGAAGTAAAAGGAATTGGCACATGTTAATTAAACATATGTGTGAACATACCTTATTTCTACATGATGTATTATATGTTTTGGAAATTTGTAAGAATTTAGTATATGTTTTAATGTTGGTAAAACTTGATTTTTGTTTGAACTTCCATAATAATTATGTAGATTTGTATTTGAATACAAACTACTATGGTTGTAGTTATTTTCTGGATGGTTTTATTGTATTGAATGTTGACTATAGTAATATCAATGTTTGTTATTCCCTCTTCACATCTTATAATTCATATGATAATAATGTGAATGTGTGACATGTTGATTTGGTTATGTTGGCCAACAACGTATGAATAGGCTAGCCAAAGAGGGCTCGATGGGCAATATTGAAAAAATCAATTTGCTCATATGTGAGCATTGCCTAGTAGGAAAAACAAAAAGAAAATAATTTGGAAAATGTAAAAAAAGCTGAATTTCATTTGCAATTAATCCATTATGACATATGTGGTCTAATAAATATGAGAAGAAGACATTGAGCTATTTATTTCATCATATTTATAGATGATTATCTTCAATTTAGACATGTCTATTTGATTTCTCATAAATCCGAAGCATTAGTTGTTTAAAAAGTTATGAACTTAATAGAAAATCAATTAGAAAATAAAATAAAAGTATTAAGATCTAATCGAGGTCGAGAATATTTATCTGATAAGTTTAAAAATTTATATGATGAAAAAGAAATAAAAAGACAGTTTTCTATTCCCTATGCTCCTCAACAAAATGGTGTTGTGGAAAAGTGAAACAGAATCCTACTAGAAATGGTTAGGTCCATGATGGCACATGTTAACTTACATATCACCTTTCGTGGTGATGTTTTGTTAACTGCTGCCTATATACTTAACAATATACCTTCCAAATCTATTACTTCCACTTCATATGAGTTAAGAACTGGTAGAAAATCTTATTGAATTTTTCTTAAACCGTGGGGTTGTGCTATTTATACTCATACGCCCTCTCACGAGTAAGGAAAATTAGGTCACAAAGGCAAGAAGAATATTTTCATAATATACTCAAGACACTCGAAAGGATATGTGTTTATAGGTGAACAGGAAAATAGTAGTATAATTGAATTTGAATCACAAGATGTCATATTCTTAGAGAATGAAATTCCTAAGAAATACGAAATAGGTGAAGACTACTCCCTATTTGAAATCTTTGAACATTGTAGGTTTTGTCCAAGTGGGAATAATATGAAAAGTGAGGGATTAAATTCGACTTATTCTCAATTACAACCACATAATGAGACAATATTGTCATTATTTAATCTAAGTGGGACTATAATAGAGAATAATGTGCAAAATGTACAATCTCCTGTACGGTAAACAAGTCACAAAATTATTCCTCGTCAACGTTTTGACATTGAAGGGTAAACTTTTATTATTGCTCCACAAGATAAATATGAGCCAGGAAATGTAAATGAGGTTATAAATTGCCCTAATGAGGAAAAACGGGATAAGTACACTAATGGTGCCATAAGTTATGTACGTCACTCACTTTGGTACCAAAAGTTTCCGCCGGATCACTTAAATGCCAAACCGGAGGAAAAATGATCACTTTAGGCGCGTTTGGTAACGTTTCTGTTTAAAAATTGTTCCAGGGAACATAAATAGAAAAAAGTGTTTCTGTTCCTAGGAACAATTTCTGAACAAAAAAGCGTGTTTGGTAAACTTGTTCCGGGAACAAAAAATAAATAGAAACATGTTTGGTAAATTTGGATAATTTTTTTATTTCTTTTATTTTTTCTATTTTTTTCTTTTTTTTCTTATTTTTCTTTTTTCTTTTTCATTTTTTTTTCTTCTTTTGGCCGGCGACCGGCCGGCGAGGGTCGGCCTCGCCTTGATCCGGCAAGGCCGAGCTCGCCCAGCGGCGGGCGAGGCGCGGCCTCGCCGGGCCACCGCCAGGCGAGGCCGAGGCTCGCCGGGCGGCCGGGCGAGCTCGGCCTCGCCGGATCCGGGCGAGATCGAGCTCGCCCGGCCGGCGCGAGGTCGGCCTCGCCTTGATCCGGCGAGGCCGAGGCTCTCCGACCGCCGGGCGAGCTCGGCCTCGCCGGATCTGGGCGGGATCGAGCTCGCCCGGAGCCGACGCGAGGTCGGCCTCGCCATGGCCGGGCGAGCTCGAGCTCGCCCGGATCCGGCGAGGCCGACCTCGCCCCGGCCGCGAGCCTCGGCCTCGCCGAGCCACCGCCCGTCGGCGTCGCCTGCGGTGGCTCGGCGAGGCCGAGGCTCGCGGCCGGCCGGCGGCGTCGGCCTCGCCGGATCCGGGCGAGCTCGAGCTCGCCCGGCCATGGCGAGGCCGACCCTCGCCCGGCTACGGTGAGCCTCGGCCTCGCCGGGCCGGCGAGCCTCGCCGTGGGCGCGGGCGAGGCCGCCGGCCCTCGTCGGCCGGTCGCCGGCCATGGCCGAGGCCGGCGACCGGCCAAAAGAAAGAAGAACAAGAAAATAAGAGAAAAAGAAAAAAAAAAAAAAAAGTGTTTCGATTTGTGTTTCTTGTTTCGTTTCTTTTTTTTGTTCCGGGAAAAAAGAACAAAAAGGAACAAACGCACACAAACGCGTTTTTACTGTTCCTTTTTTGTTCCCAGGAACAAAAAAACAGAAATTTTTGTTCCTGGGAACAGAAATAGGGTGCAGCCATGCAGGGCCTTTGGTGCCACTGACGACAGATTCCAACTAAAATGATTACGTGGCTTTTATATTTTAAAAAAAAAAAATCGAGAAGCCTTTTAAACGACATCGTTTTCCATCTTCCTTAACAAAACAATGCCGTTTTGCCGTCCTACATGAATAGCCTCACAAAAACAATACCGTTTGTTTTTATTTTATTTGGAGATTGAAATTAGAGTTTTTTTGTCCACCATTGCTCATCCGCCATCGCTCGGCCGCCGTCTCTCGGCCACCGTCACTTGGCCGCCGTCCCTCAGCCACCGTTGCTCAGCCGCCATCCCTCGACCTCCATCATAGTTGCTTGCCACAGCAAGACAAAAGAAAAACAAACAAACAAAAAACGAACAGAAAATCCCGAGAGAGAGGAAGGTGTCAACGATGAGGGTGGAGGAGGGGATGGCGGGGCCATGGCCACCGCCTTCATAGCAGCTGGCTTCGCCGACAACCTCCACGGCGTTCCAGATCTTCGCGGCTATCATTGGCCGAATTGCTTGTGCTTCTGGAGATTCTTCGAGCTTTCGTTTCCTCTACACCCAACGATATTCCTTGGAAAAAGGCGGTGGTGGGGCTGAGATACAGGGATTTGAAAGGTTGATAAGGTGATTGAAAATGGGGGAAAACTACTAGGGGAGGGCGAAGGCAAATGCGTGATTTGTTTTCTGGAAAATTACTGGTGTTGCTAGTTCTGCGCTGCTAGTATTGCTAGTTTGGCGCTGTTGGTGTTGTTGGATCTGTTCGAGGAAGAAGACGACACAAAACTGCATCGTTTAGGGATTTAGGGTTTTGAATTTGGGGGAAAGACACAAAACGGCGTCGTTTTGGTGTTAGGATGCTAAAACGACGTTGTTTGAAGGCCTAAGTGATCCAATGGAAACTCCGGCAAGCTACATCAACATAAGAAATTAATTAAAAAAAATGTCACATCAAATTTCCGGCCAATTAGATCGGCATTAGCACCAAAGTGAGCGTTTTTCAAATTTTTTGACACTTAAATGATCCGACGAAAAATTTTGACATCAAAGTGAGCACCGTACACAACTTATGACACCATTAGTGTACTTATCCCGAGGAAAAATGGATGCATGCAATGAAAAAGAAAATGGAGTCAATGAAGTAAAACCATGTTTGGGAATTGGTTGACCTTGCAAAATGACATAAAGCCATTGGAAATAAGTGAGTTCTCAAAATAAAGCATAAAACTAAACCCGTCAAATAGGTGGGTCGGGTCGGGTTTGGGTCAGGTCAAAAATGGGTCGACCCATATTTGACCCATTTAACCCGTTTTGACCCATATTCATATAGTGTAAATCTAGTAACACATACCCGACCCGACCCATATTGCTAAAACTTATTAATATTCTAGGAAAACTTACACCTAATATATGCTAATTGAATTAAAACTTCAAATTAAATTAACAATATTAAATAAAATAAAATAAAAAATTTAAAAAAAATTATATTGAAATATCTATAAAAAAAAATTAGACCATGCACATGCCTCTTTTATTTGAAGTGAACATACTATTAAGTAACCGAAAACTTTGTAATGTGAAAAATCTTTAACTAAATTTAAGAAAGTTCATTTTTATGATATTTTTTATTTAAAAAAACATTGCTAAAACATTTTTATGCAATACAAATTTAATGGAAAATTTTTATAAATCTTTTCAAAATATTTTTTAAAAAATCGAATTTTTAATTATTTTTATTTTTCAAAATATATTTTTTATTATTTTTATTTTTTAAATATAAATTTTAATTATTTCTTTTTCTTTTTCTCTTTTCTCTTTTCTTTTTCTTCTTCTTCGGCTGCTCGGCCACCACAACGCCAGCAACCGGCCATAGGCAAGCTCCAGCTTGCTGCTCGAGCCTTGCTTGACACCGGCGGAGACTCGGCCTAACTAGATTGGCGACATTGAGCCTCACCGATCGTCAGGTGAGCTCAGCCTCATCGAATTTGGTGAGACTCGAGCTTGTTCAACACCAGCGAGCACGAGTCTCGCTAGATCCGGCAAGGCTCGAGCTTGAGTCTCGCTGAGGGCCCGCTGGCATCAAGCAAGGCTCAATCTTGCCGATCTGGCAAGACCGAGACCACGCATAATGCCAGCGATACTCAAGCTCACCGGCATCGGGCGGGACCTCGGCCTCACCAAATCGGCAAGATTCAGCCTCGCTAGACGTTGGGCGAGGCTCGATCTTGCTGATCTAGCGAGGCCGAGGCGCTGCCAGACACCAGCAAGCTCGAGTCTCGCTAGATCTGACAAGGCTCGAGTCTCACCTAGCCGGTCGCCAGTTGTCATCGTGCCAACCACCAGCTAAGGAAGGAGCAAAAAGAAAGAAAAAAAAAAGAAAATTGAAATATGAAAAATAATTATAATTTCAATTTTTATTTTAAAAAAACATTTTTATAAAGGTAAACAAGAAAAAATTGTGTGAGGCTTAGGTTGGAAATTTAGAAATGGGTGACCCATTTTTGACCCATTTAAATTAGACTCACTTTTTTTACCAATTTTTAGTTGGATTTTAAAAAGTATCTGACTCCTATATGACCCACGTAAATAAAATATGAGTCCAAAAATGGGTCCATTACCCATTTTAACACATCTATGTAAAGCTGATGGCTCAATAGAAAGATATAAGGCTCATCTTGTGGCGAGCGGTATAATCAACAAGAATGAATTGATTATGAAGAATCATTTTCTCGTGTAGTAAGATTTGCCTCAATTCGCATTATTCTGGCAATAGTAGTTAATATGGATCTTGAGTTATATCAAATAGATGTAAAGACTGTTTTTCTCAATGGGAAATTAGAAGAATAAATATATATGGAACAACCCATTGTTTTCATTTTGAAAGAATAAAAACAAAAGGTATATGAACTTTTGAGATCGATATATAACCTTAAGCAGTCGTTGTGGTATATACATTTTCATAACCATAATGGCATATGATTTTATAATGATTGATGATGATGATTTTGTATGTATCAAAATATCCAAAAATCAATTTATAGTCATATCATTATATGTTGATGATATACTTATTGCTGAAAGCAATATAGAGTTTGCTAATACCGTTAAGAGTTGGTTGTCTTCCAACTTTGAGATGAAAAACATGGGTGAGGCTGTATACATTCTTGGAATTAAAATTTCAGGCGATCGTTTGAAGAAATCATTATCTCTTTCACAAGAAACATATATAAGAAAGGTTCTTGAATGATTTCATATGCAAGAATGTAAACCCATATATATTCCTATTATAAAATGTGAAAGATTGAGTAATGGAATTTGTCCAAAGACTCCACAAGAGAATAAACAAATTCAACATGTTCTTTATGCTAGTACTATTGGAAGCTTAATATACGTTATGATGTGTACAAGACCTAACATATGTTTTACAATTGGAATGGTAAGTAGATACCAATCTAATCCAAGTCAAGCATATTGAAAAGCCATCAAAAGAATACTGAGGTATCTGAAAGGAATTGTTGATTATACGCTGAATTACAAAGGAAATGATCTGCAACTTAAAGACTATTTGGATGTTGATTAAAGAGGAGATTTAAATTAAATGAAATCTACCTCTGGATTTGTTTTCATACTGAATAATTGCGTCATACCTTTAAGTGGTAAGAAATAAACATGCATAGCCTTGTCCATGATGTAAGTTGAGTTCGTGACATTATCAACAGCAATACAAGAAAGTGTTTGGCTTAAGAGATTTTTGAATTATTTAGGTGTTATTAAGAATACTGCAAACTTATTGTTGGTTAATAGTGATAGCCAAGAAGCAATAGCGTACACCAAAGATCCAAAATATCATAACAAGACCAAACATATAGATACCAAGTATAATTTTGTCAAAGATATAATTGTACAAAAAGATGTGAATTTATGCATATAATAGTAGCAGATCCAATGACGAAGCTAATACCTAGAGATATGTTCTGTGACCTGTTGTGTAAATATTGCTTCGAAATGAGTTGAACAATGAAATCGGATCGAGTAAAACAACTCGGACTTTGAGGCGTGATATCACTTTCTTTAAGGATTTATTTGCCCCCACAACGTTGCTAATGGTCACCGGCAAAAATCCTCCAGGATACAACAAAGTCTCGGATGAGAATACTAAATAACAATTCTAGTATTTCTCCAAGGTTTCTCTAAGAAACAATCGAACAATTGGCTGTAGTTTTTTCAGAAAGAAGACTCGAAAAATGACCTTACTTTTCTTTCCGAAAAATGACAAGTATATATATGAAACAGTCTTGCAACTCTTCGTGAAAATTGCGAACAAACACGTCTTTAGAAAATTATTCGGATAAACAAATGCAACTCTTCGGAAGAAGTCGAAAAACGAACAATTGCAATCCTTCGGGAAAGTTAAAAATCGAATAGGTAATTTTCCAAAGGTTGTCTTGAAAAGACACAAACAAAATTCGGAATAATTTTTTTTTAATAATATATTTTTTTAAATAGAATTTCGAATTTTCATTTATATTTCATTTTCGGAATTCTCAAATTAAAAGGCAACCTTTGAACTAAAAATAAAAAAATAAAAAATAAATAGCAATGGATTAATGCTAATTAAACCGCGGGGCGCGTAGGCGTGCAAAGTGCTAAGTGCGCCAAATAATCGTGCAATTATTCGAGCACCCGCACGCGGGTATGGTGGGGTCTACCCCCACCTAATCACTCCTTTAACTACAAAAGGAAATCTCAAATATTTAAACTGACCCACTTGCTCCCACCTTTTCTATGTGGGACAAAGTAAAAAGCACTCATTTTGTTTTAACAAACAAAATTCCAACAATCCCCCACTTTGTTTGTAAAACAAAGATTTCAAAATAAAATTTTAAAAACCATACAGCCAAAGTTTCAGTAAGATTAATATACATACATAAAGGTCTCTTTCGAGTTAAACATTTACTTAGTGCAAATATATCAAAGCTCTATCAAAGTAACAAGTAGCTCAGCTTTAAACTTGTACTTTTATGTAATAGAATCGGACATACCACACATACACTAATCTCTTGTTTCAGCGAGAATTTCTATATTACTCCGCACTATTATGGCCTTGTGCTTGATCCTATTTCATGAGCTCTCTAGAAAGCAACCCTAACTTTCGTAAGAAGCGGCACCACTTCTAAGCTTGTATAGGTGAAGTATCTACCATGTGTTTCTGTTACTATCAACACACTACAAACTTGTATCATACTTCATTAAGAATTCAATTCAGCCTTCAAAACGTAACAGACGATACTGACTTCTCATATCAGGGCTATGTCAGTATCAAACAATCACATTCAATAACTTGTTCTTACCCATTAAACCTTGTAACTAGTGATGTTCTAGAAAAAAGGTCAGGTTACCATTATTGGTGATTTCAATTAAAGGGTTTCAACCCCATTTCTTGTGAGGTCGTTATTACCATATGTCTTGGTAAAGCCTTCATCAAAAGATCGGCAAGATTTTTACTTGACCTCACATAGACAATTGTTATGGTACCATCTTTAATCAATTGTCTCACATATTCATGTCTTAGACTAATGTGTCTAGACTTACCATTATATGTGTTACTATAGGCTCTTGCCAAAGTGGCCTGACTATCACAGTGGATAGAAATAGGAGGCATAGGACTAGGCCATAATTTGATATCCAACAACAAATTTCTAATCCATTCAGCCTCTTTCCCAGCTGCCGCCAAAGCAATAAATTCATATTCCATTGTTGAGTGAGTTATACATGTCTGTTTCTTGCTCGCCCAAGATACAGCACCTCCAGCTAGTATAAAGATCCATCCAGAAGTGGAACGCTCATCTCCCACACTTGTAATCCAACTAGCATCGGTGTATACTTCTAATACAGCTGGATAATTATTGTAGAACAATCCTAAATTTTTAGTTCTCTTAAGATAACCAAAAATTCCAGTAATAGCTCTCTAATGTTCAGTACTTGGATTACTAGTATACCTACTCAACTTGCATACAGAATAAGCAATATCGGGTCTAGTACAATGCATCGCATACATTAAAGACCCTATAGCACTTGCATATTCTAGTTGTGCCACCGCTCTACTAGTATTATAATTTAATTTAATATTAGAATCAAATGGAGTACTTATTTCTTTAAAACCAAGATGTTGAAATTTATTTAATATTTTTTCAACATAATTACATTGGCTTAAAGAATAACCCCCACTATTTTTCTTAACTTTAATACCTAAGATAGTATCTATTTCACCCAAATCTTTCATTTTAAACATGGAAGTTAGATACTTCTTAGTTTCATTAACTCCAGTCATATTCGTTCCAAAGATAAGCATATCATCAACATACAAGCACACTAAGACACTATAGTCTTTAGTGAACTTAGAGTATATACACCTATCGGCACTATTATTGATGAAACCATTTGACAATATGACCGAATTAAACTCTTCATGCCACTGCTTAGGAGCTTGCTTAAGTCCATAAAGAGACTTAATCAATTTACATACTTTTCTTTCATTTCCAGGAAGAACAAAACCCTCCGGTTGTTCCATGTAAATCTCCTCATTTAAGTCTCTATTTAAGAAAGCAGTTTTAACATCCATTTGATGAACAAAAAGATCATAAGTGGAAGCTAGAGTAAAAAGAACTCGAATGGAAGTTATACGTGCAACAGGAGCATATGTATCAAAATAATCTATTCCTTCTTTTTGTCTATATCCCTTAACTACAAGCCTAGCTTTAAAAGCTTGAATGGAACCATCAGAATGATATTTTCTTCTAAAAACCCATTTGCACCCAATAGGTTTTGATCATTTTGGTAAATCTACTAATACCCAAGTATTATTGGACACAATTGAGTCCATTTCATCATTCACAGCTTCTTTCCAAAAGGAAGCATCTCTAGAAGACATAGCATCATCAAAGCTTTGAGGATCATCTTCTAAATTTAATACTAAAGGGTATTTATTTACCACATTATTATCTCCATATCCTTCAACAAGAAAAACATGAGTAATAAAATCAGGACCTAAGTTTTTTATTTTCCTAGCTCTAGTACTTCTCCTTGGTTCAATCATGTCTTTAGAATCATTCGTTTCTTTCTCTTGAGAATCACTTTGAGCTTCCATATGTCTTGAATTATTTTCAATAATTTCAGAACTTGTAAAACATTTATTCTCAAAGAATTCAACGTCTCCCGATTCTATTATGACATTGGACTCTAAATCAAGAAGCCTATAAGCTTTACTATTTTCAGCATACCCTACGAAAACACTTTTAATAGCTCTAGGACCAAGCTTTGTTCTCTTAGGATCTAGAGCTCGGTAATATGCCAAACACCCCCACACTTTAAGATATGACAAATTTGGCTTTCTACCTTTCCATATTTCATAAGGGGTTATGTCATTTTTCTTGGAAGGTATTCTATTATGAATATAGCATGCAGTAAGTAATGCTTCTCCCCAAAGATTAATTGGTAGCTTTGAATTTGAAAGCATACAATTAACCATTTCTCCAAGAGATCAATTTTTCCTTTCAGCTAAACCATTTTGTTGTGGAGTATATGGTGCTGAAGCTTGATGAATAATATCATGTTCTTCACAAAATGAAGATAATTCATTTAAGAAATATTCTCCACCTCTATCTAATCGTAGAACCTTAATTTTCCTTTCTAATTGGTTCTCTACTTCAGCCTTATATTTCTTGAACATGGTAAATGCTTCATCTTTCGATCTCATGAGATAAACATATAAGAACCTACTACAATCATCCACAAAGGTAATAAAATACCTTTTACCTCCACGTGTTAGCATACCATTAAATTCACATATATCACTATGAACTAAATCCAATAAATTCGAATTTCTTTTAACACTAGGAAATGGCTTCTTAGTAAGTTTTGACTTAGCACATATTTCACATTTATCAAATTCGCCATTAAAATTTATCAAGTCTAATTTTCTCATATTCTTCAAATAACGAATATTTATATGTGCCAACCTACTATGCCATAAAATTGAAGACTCGACAATATAAGCAGAATTAGAAATATTATTATTGATACTCAGTTGATACATGCCATCATTGGCATAACCCTTCCCAACAAACAGCCCATTTTTCGAAATGATAACCTTGTCGGATTCAAACAAAACCCGAAACCCCCTCTTACAAAGTAAATCAATAGAAACTAGGTTCTTCCTAATTTCGGGTATAAATAACACATTAAGAAGAGTTATCTTCTTTCCAGAAGTGAAGCCTATCTCCACCGTGCCTTTTCCAGCAACCTTTGCAAGAGCATTATTCGCCATCATGACCTCTTGAACATTTGAGTCAACAATTTCTTCAAATTGCTTGAACATATACTTGTCCTTGCACACATAGACTGTTGCTCCAGAATCTATCCACCAACCGGATTGAACAGTGGTAGAATTAATTTCAGAAACCATAGCCATCGCATCATTGATTTCAGAAATTTCCATGTTCGAAAACATGTTTGAAATCATGGCTACATAATTTTCTTCAACCAAATTTGCATCTGCTTTCACCACCGGAATGTTCTTGTCCTTTGAAATACTCTTGCGGTGAATGCAATCCTTGGCGTAGTGTCCCTGTTTGCCACAAACAAAACAGCAACCCTTTTACTTCTTTTGTGTTCTCTTGAATTTATGCCCCCCGCTTTTTACTTTAAAATTCTGGCTGAGTTTCCGTTTTTTATCCACAAAATTCACCTTGGAATTATACAAAACAGAATTATCACGTAAACGTGACTCTTCCTCAATGCGAAGATGTTTCTGTATTTGCTCCAAAGTAAAGTCCTCCAACTTGTGAATCAGCCTTTTTCCATAGTCTTTCCAACTTGGAGGCAATTTCGCAATAATTGCTCCAACTTGAAAAGCTTCTGGAATATCAATCTTGAGAGCACGAATTTTATTCACAATCACTTGCAATTCATGGACTTGTTCCAGTAAGGGCTTAGTATCAATAAACTTGAAATCAAAATACTTTGCAATTAGATATTTGTCGGTACCTTGCTCCTCCGCTTTGTACTTGAATTCCAGTGCATTCCAAATTTCTCTGGCCGACTTCATTTCAGTAAATAAGTCGTACAGACGATCAGAGAGTGTGTTTAGAATGTGTCCTCGACAAAGTAATTCATCCTCCGCACGTTTCTTCTTTTCCTTATTAACCCTCTCAATGGCTTCCGCACTTGGCTGTCCTCCATCGAAAGTAGGCTTAGGATCTTCTATAGGCGCCAAGTTAGGATCCAGTATGTAGGAAATCTTCAGAGCAGTGAGTAAGAACATCATCTTGTCCCTCCAGCGAGCAAAATTGTTCCCATCGAACCGGTCCAGTTTGACCATATCTTGATTCATAACTTTGATTGTCTCCGACTCCATTGTAGCAAAATAAATCCTTAAAATTGTTGTGTAAATATTGCTTCGAAATGGGTTGAACAATGAAATCGGATCGAGTAAAACAACTCGGACTTTGAGGCGTGATATCACTTTCTTTAAGGATTTATTTGCCCCACAACGTTGCTAATGGTCACCGGCAAAATTCCTCCAGGATACAACAAAGTCTCAGATGAGAATACTAAATAGCAATTCTAGTATTTCTCCAGGGTCTCTCTAAGAAACAATCGAACAATTGGCTGTAGTTTTTTTCAGAAAGAAGACTCGAAAAATGACCACACTTTTCTTTCCGAAAAATGACAAATATATATATGAAACAGTCTTGCAACTCTTCGTGAAAATTGCGAACAAACACGTCTTTAGAAAATTATTCAGATAAACAAATGCAACTCTTCGGAAGAAGTCGAAAAACGAACAATTGCAATCCTTCGGAAAGTTAAAAATCGAATAGGTAATTTTCCAAAGGTTGTCTTGAAAAGACACAAACAAAATTCGGAATAATTTTTTTTTAATAATATTTTTTTTAAATAGAATTTTGAATTTTCATTTATATTTCATTTCCGGAATTCTCAAATTAAAAGGCAACCTTTGAACTAAAAATTAAAAAAATAAAAAATAAATAGCAAGGGATTAATGCTAATTAAACCGCGGGGCGCGTAGGCGTGCTAAGCGCTAAGTGCGCCAAATAATCGCGCAATTATTCCCGCACCTGCACACGGGTATGGTGGGGTCTACCCCCACCTAATCACTCGTTTAACTACAAAAGGAAATCTCACATATCTAAACTGACCCACTTGCTCCCACCTTTTCTATGTGGGACAAAGTAAAAAGCACTCATTTTGTTTTAACAAACAAAATTCCAACATGACCATGTAAAATCTTTATGACTCCATAGAGATTGATGTAATAAATGTTGTAATTTCTCTTAAGTGTTTACATTTAATGAATTTGTGTTTCATTATTAATGCCTATAAATTTTTTTTTGAAGTTTATGCATCTTAATGCTTAATGCATCATATAAAATTGAAAAAGCTTGTAGGACAGATAAAAGATTAGCCATTTACATAGGTAATCGCCTCTATTTACTATGTGGTAAATAGAGATGAGATAATTTTTAAGCTTATTATCTATGTGATAATCAAGAACTCAAGCTTAAAATATAAATGTCACATTAACTGAGTGTTAAGACAATGGCATAATGTTTACTATGTCCGAAAGGAAAATAACCCACATATTTTACTTTATCTATCTTTGATATCATATGTGAGTTCTAATGGATTTTTTAAGGAAATCGATAGGTGAACTCAAGCTAGATAGTAGATATGTCTAAACTATCATCTATACGGTATTAAAAGTGTAGACATATGATCCATGGGAAATGAATTAATACCGTAATACATATTTCATACTATGTATGCATGAGACGACTAAAAAGAATGACAAAAAGTTTTGATCTCAACTTTTTTGCCGTGTAAGACTCTTGAGGAAAATAATTCTTCAATTAAGTGCCCTCATGACTCTTACTTGTTCTATAGATTTCTATTCAATGTTTATTATCTTAGAATATTGCCAATGATCATGAATTAATTCGATCTAATTGGACATGTAATAGAGAATTTCAAGAAAAGAGGAAAATCGAGTTTGGAGAATCACATTTTAATTTTGTATTCACTAGTCAATCAATCATAATTGTTTTGAGATAATCATAATTATGAATACAACATAGCATTATTAAAAAAAAAAAAAAAAAAAAAAAAAAAAGATCAAGAGAGATATAAATGTGATCAATTGATCTAAGAGACAGCATACTATATCTACTAAAAAATGTGATGCCCATTGTGAGCTACTATATATTCATAATAGATGTATGGTAATAAGCTCTCAAAATATACTGGTCACACAGATTATTTACTAGTATGAATGTTGCGAGAGGTGAATAAAAAATTATATTCAACCCACCATGTGCAAGTGGGAGATGATGGATTTTTTATTTGATGGGCCAAGTTAAGCCCATCCGCTTATGTTGGGCCAAAACCCGGCTTATAAATGAATGGCCCATAAGAAATAGTGCAGTTACTGTTCTATATATATATAAAGGAGAACATTGAATGGAGATAAAGTGAAAAAGAGAACGTAATTTTTCTCTCCTTGGACAACAATATTTTCTCTCTTGACAAACGAAATGCTAGAGTCTTGATTAATTCTTCTGAGATTGCAACAGTACTTAATCTCGCTTGTCAAGTAAAAAAAGATATCTGTCTCCGTGTTATATCTTTTAATTGGTGTTATATGTTTTCCGGACACATTTTCATGTTAATTTTCAGTATTCGATCTTTCAAGTATTAGTTCATTTTTCAGGAATCTATTTCCAATAGTCGAGATACCAAGTAAACCACGGTATGGGAGTGAAGATCCCCATCCTGATATTGAATATCTTCCACACATTTTATGGTCCTCAATTGTGACCTTTTTTGCTTTTAAAACCAAAAGCAGACACTCATGTGGGCGGGCCTCATCAAATGTGTCTTTTAGTACAAAAGTAGGGAGAGAGAAACCAACGACCAGCCTAGGCAAAGGGACGTTTATTATGAGTTGTAACATCGAATTTGCCCCCATAACTTTAACGGTGAAAATAGGAGCGGCCTCCAATTCCCAGTCCTAGAAGTCCTCAAGGAGTGAAAATTGCCGTTTCCGAAATTTTGCTTTTAAGGATGAACAAAATGGTCCTACTAAAATGTGACATAAGCGCTCTCTGAGTGCACCGTGGATAACGATCTTTCTCTAACATCTGAAATACATCAAATAAATATCATGATCACAAAGGAAGCCAAGACCCTAGTCCACCCAAGCCAAAATGAAGGACACTTTCTTGAACAACTACTAAAACAAACTGAGCACATTAAGCGAACTTGAAGGATGTTGTTAGATGCAATTAGGAGCCACTTGTGTTAAAGTTAGATGTACCGAGGCAAAGCTTTGCAACTAGATTAGTCACTGTCATTCACTGAAAGTTGCACTTTGCTTAAGTCTTGCCAATATAGCCATTTAAAAAGTAAGGCTAATATTTTGCTTGAGTCTCACTTC
Organism: Eucalyptus dawsonii; assembly: GCA_016097615.1. NCBI lineage: Eukaryota > Viridiplantae > Streptophyta > Magnoliopsida > Myrtales > Myrtaceae > Eucalyptus > Eucalyptus dawsonii. The sequence goes on from CM027873.1 coordinate 52,835,001, forward strand.
CCATCACATGCGAGGATGAGGGGTGCCATGACTTTGCATACTGATGGTGACTTCATCGGGAAGTTGTCCTCGTTAAGAAGAAAATTACAAAATTCATATTCAACTTTACTTCCCACAATAAATAATCACCTGAGTGACTTGCTCGGTCCCACACACCTCTCCACCGCGTTGTTGGGTGGTATTTGGCCTCTCTCACCCCCAAAAGCTAGCTCAAATGGTAAGATTTTCTCTCGCATTTATAAACCGACCACTAGTTTATGCCACGGTCGATGTGAGATAAACTCAACACACATCTCTCCTCTCTACCACATGTGTCGCCATTGTTCCTTTGGAGGCCGTCACCAACCTCATATTTGAGGCAAGTGAGGGTCATCGTGCCAAATCAAGGTTAGATCAAGGTCTTGGCTGCCATGGTCAAGAGCTAGCGAGCTTGCAATAGAGGCTTGCGACCAATCACGATCCTCACAAGCTCGAGGCTGGCCTCACATCGCCTCAACGATTGCAAGCCATGAGCTCAAGCTAAGCTCGAATGCCCTCGTTGTCCCAAGCCACAAACAATCTCGCCACAAATGGAGAAAGGGATGAGAGAAGAGGGGTGTAGGCAACAGGCAAAGGGGAGGTGACATTGTTGGCATCAACGTCGGACCGCGTGGCGTCAACCCAAGGGTGGCTCTCGATCATTGATGGGGTAATTACCAAAATAGTCCTAAACTTATCATATAAATATCAATTTAATCAAAAACCTTTCAATTTGGACAATTTAATCATAATACCACTATCACCAAGCCAAATGGCATAGTCTCAACCATCTTTGTTTCATTTTATTTTGTGAAGAACATTCAATAGTGCACTCAACATACTCTTACATAGAATGAATCACCATAGAGGCAATCAAGAGACATGAATATGTGCTAAATGAGAAGATGAGAGTAAAAATAAAAAGGACTCGATCTTATTGAAATGAAGAAATCAACCACCAACAAGTCACGCGTTAAACATACTTGACCATATATACCACCATACTAGACCACCAACCTTATCAATCTCTCTATACCCACGAAGATAAAAGACCCCAAGAAAGACTTGAAAAGTTGACTTATGCATCTTTCGCGAAGTTACCACATTAGCAATTGACATGAGAAATTTTGAACTGGATCACATGATAGTGCATCCAGTGGCATTTTCTTCACTAAAGTAATCACATGGACTCACGTAGTAACCTCTCCGACCCCGACACTCACAAGCCAGTCTTCCACACCCATCATCACACATCACTGGCCTCCCCTGCCGAGGATAGAAGCCTCTATTCCCGCCTTGACACGCACTGGCCAGTCTTCCACATCCATCATCGCACAACCCTAGCCTCCCCTGCCCATGATAGGAACCCCTGTTCCCGCCTTTACACTGACTAGCCGGTCTTCCACATCCATCGTCGCACATCACTGGCCTCCTCCGCCCACAATAGCATGGTCCCCCACCATACCCTCCATAACCTGGTGGACAACAACACACCCCCACCATCGGATATGCTTGCACTAGTGGGGAGTCCACCGGAATTGGTGCCTTCGGGGGCTCCTTCACAACAGGAGGTGGCTTGACGGGCTTATTCTCAGATGGCTGCTTCTTCTCGGGCGTCTCCTTGGCCTTGTCGTGCAGGATCTCAACACTCTGCACCGTCTTGCCACCCTTGCAGATGATCATCTGCTGGATCTTCTCCGGGCTGCAGCACACGACAGTGATCGACACCGTGTTCTGCTTTTCATTGTATGTCTGGTCTCGGATTTCTTTTGTTCACAAATTAATTCATAGCAAACTCAGTCAAATTAAATTAACACTAATGTAATAGTAATTACGAACCAAGAAATGATAACAATTTGAAACTAAAAAGAGGGGAAGGCAAAAAAAAACCGGAGAGAGAGAGAGAGACTCACGGGGGAATTGACAGAGAATTTTCTTGATTTTCTTGTAGCAGCGCCAGCACTGCAAATCCACCTTTATCACCATTTTGGTCACCTGCAACAAACAAGAACAATGTAAAAATCGATAAAGCCATGTGTATCAAATGAATGCGAAGAACAATTCGAGGATTTCCTTCTCCAAATCGTTTGCAGAGAAAGTATCAGGGGGAAGATGCAAAACAGAGAAATGAACAAGATGGACCCAACAAAATAATAACCCAAATGAAGAGATGGTTATTCTGAAGAGTCGCAATCATAGGATAATAATAAAACGACACAGAAAAGAAAAGGCAGTTATCAAGAGAGATGAGTTAAGAGGAAATAGGAGGAGGATTCACCTTCTCTGCCATAGCTGCGGGAGAGACAAGATCTGGATAGCTCCGAAAACGAGTGAATGGGACTGCGAAGTGGTGAAGGAAGGAGCAAGTGATGATGATAGGGTGTCAGTGATAGAGGAATATGAATGATAGACGACGAGAACAGACTGGTTCAGAAAGAGACCGGTTCCTATAAATTTAATAGCTTCACCTGCTTCCTTCTTAAGTTTTTGCGATAATTCTGCGTTTGACTTGGAGTCGCACGACGAACGGGGTCAACCAAAAAGTGCAGGGCGAACTCGTATTTTAGCGAGACTAAGAACGGGGAACTTGACCGTACATATGTTAGTTCTCACGTCGCTGTCACGTTGAATACTAGTAGAAGCATGCTTTGAACTCGTGACATCCGTAGTATTACATCACCTCCATTGCTGGTGGCGCTTGCTGTCTGCGGCAATTATGGGGTTTTGAAAAGATACCGCACGTGTTTTAACTTCCATTGAAGAAAGAATTCCAGCGGCAGAACAGGAACAGCACCAGGGCGATGGCTACGATCTCATCGCTCTGCTTTCTGCAGTCGAATTTTCAACACGCGCGTTGAGTTTTTGCTCCTTAAAACTGTCGTTTTGCTCGTGATTTCGATCCTCTGATTGTGGTTCTTGCACCGAATTTGGTTTCGACATCTGCGCATGAGCTTGGATTCCGTGGGAATTCGTAGGTGAGTGTGCTGGGGTTAACTGTACTGTTTTGCACGCTTTAATGCTTGGCTCAGCACAGGGAACTAAAATTGTATGGACTGATCACCAAGTATGGCGAGCCATTGAACAAGATAACAAAACAAGGAACTAACGGCACACCGAATTTATGCAGTTCAATCAATGTGACCAATTCTAAGAGGAGACTAAAGATCAAATGATACAACGGAGAGCACTAATTTTAAACTGTGAAAAGAAAAGAAAAAACCTTAATGAACTGTCTACAACATGGGTTAGGTAATCGGCCGTGTTCTCCAAAACTGACGTTATGTTGTTTCATGTGAAGTCCAAATTGAACTTTAAACCCATGACATAATTTAATTAAAATATATCAAACTCCAAAAAAAAAAAAAATTGTAAGACCTCCCTCATATGGCAAATCGATCTCCCCAAAGAGCATAACATGAAATTAAAGAATTGTGGGAAGAAACAAAGAATGATTCTCCATCGACAATAGACCAAATGACACGTACACAATTTGGTTGGAAATCTATATTGGATTTGAAAAATGATTGGGGACCACGAATGTGGCAGTGGGATTCATCTCTGTAAAGAGTAAGTAGCCATTGATTAAAAAGAACAAGTGTGATAGCTATCTAGTGTGATACATGAAATATATGACAAATGTGGAGTTCTATGATGGGTATGGACCACGGATTTTCACTTGGTTAGGATAAAATTCAGCTTTTAAATTGGTTTACATAAAAGTTTGAGAACTTGAGAAAACCATAAATTTCACTGGGCAATTGTGTCTCCTTTTAATTTAAGATACTAGGCTTATAGCATATCACCAATGTATATAATTTGTGGTGGGCTTTCGGCTTGCAAGTGCGTGGCTGCTGATTATATCTTAATGCCATAAAAGAATCATGCACATGGCAAAAATGGTACAATTGTTTTAAAAGTCCTAAATCTATTGTACGTTAGTCATTTCAATTATAAACTTTTTAATTGTATCAATTTAATCTTAAACATTTGGATAATTTGCCGATTCAATCCTAAACTTTTTACAAATTTGTCAATTTATGTGACATCCTGAATTTCGCCATCCCGAATATATGAAATGGGCATCTTGTCGTCACACCTATGGTCCTTTTTCTCTGAGTTAATCACTCATGAGTTAACAAATCTATTGGGTGAAGCCGTTAAGAGATATAACAGTGGTAAAATCTCTAAAAGCTACCCGGTAGGTCGGAACGGAGTAAGATCGTGTTCGATTGATTTTAACCACAAAATAGAATTCAGTTTCGGAAATCGGATGTTCGAGCATGTCATGATTCATTTATAAGACGTCATCTTGTCTTTCAAAAAATTCCGTCGAGTTCAGAATTTTTACAAAAGATGGATTTGGGCGTCATGGAAAAATAATGGAAATTAGGATGGGCTCAATTGAAGAAAACTTGGACTTACAAGTTGAGCTATTTGACGTTAGGGACTTGCAAAAGTGGTATGGGCTTTTTCTTCGACGAAATTGGACATTGAATTGAGGAAATCGGAGAAGAAATTGGAGCTTAAATTATGAAATTCGTATGCTCATAGGAGGGCTGGAATTTTCGCTTCAATTTGGTTTAATTGTGAGATATTATGCTTGAAAGTGATGGGGGAAGACAGAGGATGAGGTTGAGGATTGGTGGGAGCAAGTATCCAATGTTTTGGCTAAGCCATGTTGACTATTATTTTCCCCTTAGTTGGCTTCTCCCTCACGCACGGCCCCAACCCTCCACGTTTCTCTCTCTTTCCGTTGAAGCCACGCACGAAAGGCCCTCTCTCTCTTTCTTTTCATTTTTGCACGTTTCCTCTCTTAGCTGTCTTTGGCTTCTTTCTCATCTTCGTCTGCGACAGCCGTCCACGATTTCTCTCTCCCCTTTTTGTCCCATGTCCGTGCAGCTCCATTCCCTTTCAATTTCCTTCGTCGACTCCAGCGCCCAACAAACCTCCCCAAAGCTGACCGCAAGTCTTCATCCACCATCCCACATCCATCTCCATCATCATCATCCCATCCATCTTCTCTCCGCCGAACGCCAGCAGGCCGCCTTCGTAGTCAACGAAACCAACAGCTCCTCCATCTTGTTGACCGAAGCCAGCGAAGCCGAAGCCGCACGCATCCAACGTCTCCACCGAATTTGCTGCCGTTGTCATGTCCATCAAGACCGAAACAGCGGCCAGCACGTCTCCAACAGTCCACCGAAGACGCCAGCTCTCTTGCTCGGTTTGCCCCTAGCTCGACGCCAACGAAATTCTCCAGCAAAGTCAGTAGGTCTTTAGCGCCAGTGAAGTTGCTTCGCTTCTTCTTTCTGTACAGCACGGCCCAAAACACCGACAAGCAGCCCACAGTTCGGCCCGCATCATCAGCAGCCCAGTTCAGTTTTCAACCCAGCAAGGCCCGCAATTTGGCCCAAGAATTCAACAGTTCAGTTCTCCTTTAAGTCCAGCGAATTTGGTCCAGCAAGCCCGCAATCCCCAGTCCATTTGAATCCCATCTCCAAAGTTTAGCCCATCTTGGGCCCGCGAAGCAGGCCCAAGTCGCAGCCAAGCCAAAGCCCAGACCAAGCCCAGCAATTTGTTGTGGGCTAGCAAGGCCTTTGGGCCCAGCCTGAGTGATCGTCGACGTCGCCAAAAATTCAGATTTCGGCCGCCGTCGCGGTGATCCGGTCTCCGCTTTTAATCAAGTGAGTTTTGCTCACTAATACTTTCTTAGTTTGCTAATTATACTTAATAGTTGATTAGATTTAATTAAGTACAATTAGGTGGTTAGATTAGAGTAGATCAGTGATTATTAATTAAATGTGATGCATGTTAAGTGGTTAGACATAGTCATTAGCAAGTAAAAACGTGTTATTATTTATTGAATGCATCTCAGGATTTTTCCCACCCTTATCGCTTCATTAGGCATTACGCACCTAAATTGGATTTTTAGTATTTATTTATTAATTTTCGAAATTATTTATTTATTTATTTATTAATTTTTCGGAAATTAGGTTGGGATAATCGACGACCAAAATTCTGCACTGATTGCAGTGGTGCTTTCTGTTTATTTAATTGGGCACTGGTTTGTGGAAATTGAGTGAGTTGATGAGTATGTGGGGATTTATCCCAAGATTGATCAGTGTCGGTGTTCAATAAGAATTTGACAGTGAAAGGTTGTGAGTTGAACCTCGAAAGCCACCAAAATATGGCTGTGCCAATGGGGGTAATTTTTGCCACCAAATTTGGAGTCGGTCACGCCCGTTGGGCTATAAATTGCCACCTAATTGAGGTCGCGCCGGTTAGGCCATAAATTGCCACCTGACAGAGGTCACGCCCTTTGAGCCGTAAATTGCCACCCGATAGGGGATGCACCTGATAAGGCCGTAATCCGCCACCTATTAAAGGTTGCATCCATTGGGCCGTAATTTGTCACCTAAAGATAGGTCGTGTTCTTTGGACCGTAATTTGTTACTAAGAAATTTGGTAGACTATGCTCATGGAGCCATGAGTAAGATTTGAGACTGAATAAGGAAGATGACCGGGGAATGGTCTGATTGACATGAAATCAACTAAGTCGATTGATCGAGATATCGATCTGTGATTACTTGGGTGCCTATTGAATTGTGCTGATATGCAGGTGAAATCTAAGACCAAGGTAAGTCCTTTGACCCGTGTGTGCATAAGTAGCCCGAATAGCGTATTGGTTTACTAATGAGGTCTTAGGGAGTAGAACTTGCTGAGACGTAGTCTCATCCCGGTTGTGAGACAACACTTCAAGAGTAACCTGAGGAGAAAGAACCCAAAGAGGAGGACCCTGATGAGGAACCGGAGGAAGAGTCTAAGGAGGATCCCAAGGATAATCTGGAGTATGACCCGGATGAGGACTGAGATCCCATCCTATTTGCAAACCTGAGTTGTGAATTGATGTATGATAGTTCAGACTTCTGTGCATAGTATTGTATTATGTACTGTGAGGTTTGCTTTGTATAAAAGTATGGTTGTGTTTTCATGTTATAAAAATATTGCCTCACTTTTCTATTCCAATGTTTTATTGTCTAGGGATTATTTTATATGCTTCCGCATGCGTATTAAAAAAAAAAAAAGGATCGGCAATGCGTCCTGGTACGTCGCTATTAATCGACCAGATGAGGGATGGACACGCGATCGAGGATCGAGACGTGACAATTTAGTTATAAACTTATTATTTGAATATTTACCTAGAAGGATTACAATGGTAAATTGTTAAAAATATTAGAATTATACAGGTTTATTATCAAAAAATTTAAGATTAAAATAGCAAATTGTCAAAAAAAAATTTAGGATTAAATTAGTACAATTGAAAAGTTTAGCACTTAACTAATTTTCGTATAATAGACTAAGGACTTTTTGGATAATCTTCCTTAGAAAAGTTCCCTTAATTAGATACTGGTGTTAAGCAAGTGTTAGAGGGGTGTGCAAAAGCGAATAAGTATGTAAAGTTGAAAAATAGATTGAGAATTACCTCGAAAACAAAAGAAAAGGGTAGCTTTTTTAAAGTTGCTGAAATGGGTGAGGATGGTTGTTTTTCGAGTGGAGCAAGCGAAGCTTTGGGGTGGATGACATTTGATGTTAATTTTTATAAAGGGTAATTTTGAAATGAACAAAAAGTAAGAGGAAGTAGTGTTTTGTTTAAAATATATAGAGTTTTATTCTTTATTTGCCCTACTTAATATGCCATAGTATATTATGTGATTGTAATATTAAACATAACGACATTTTATCTATAAACCATAGGGGATGAAAGGTTCAAAGTTCCATCAAAGTCTCACTTGGAACTTGAAATTGTTAGAATAGGTTTTCTAATTTTTGGAACTCGGAATCTTCCTTGTATACCCAGGAACCCGATACCTATCCTATCACAAATTCCAAAGTCTATGCAAGTTCCACTTATTTTCTTAATTAAACGATTGTAGTGAATAATCACCTCTAATAATTACAATTTACTATAATCCACTAATCACAACTTATATTTAGAAATACGAAAATTATGAAATATTGGCAAAATAAAAGTCTCATTCATGGATATTGCCAAAAATGGAAACTCATGCGCGTTTTGTAATAATTACGTTTCGAGAAATGATTCGACTAAAATGATTATTTTTTATTCTATTCCGAAATCGATTCTCGAAAAAAAAAAAACCCGTTTGGTAACTATCCAAAATTTTTTATTTTGGAATAGAATTGCATTTGATACCATGTTAATTGATTCTGTTCCAAATTAATTTCTTTTGATTTTTAAATAAATTTTAAATAAATTTTTTACTTTTTTACTTTTTTACTTTTCTTTTTTCCCATTTTTTTCTTTTTTTTTTTCTTTTTTCCCTTTTTTCCTATTCTTCTTCTTCTTCATTTGGCCGGTCGCCACACCAGCGACCTCGCCCAGCTGCCGGCAAGGCTCGCCTGGCCATTGGCGAGGCTTGCCCAACCCCGCCAATGGCCAGGCCGGCCTCGCCGATGGCTGGGCTTGCCTTCGGCGAGTTCGCCGGATCCCGCCCTGGCCTAGCGAGCCTCCGGCAACCTCACCGAACTGGCGACCGACGACGAACGACGGCAGTGGGCGGTGGCGGACGGTGGTGGGCGGTGGCAAACGGCAACCGAGATGACGAAAGGGAAGAGTGAAGGTTTCACCATTTTGATTCTTTTTCTGATTCTCAGACAAAGAATCAAAATTTTTTTTTTCTCAAATCTTGTCCAAAATTGTTCCTGTGAACAAAAATTTTACCAAACGCGATTCTCGTCCCAAACTGATTCTGGGAACAAAAAATGAGAATCTGGCACTATTTGGCATGTTGCCAAACAGGCCCTCAAACTAATGGTTTCAAATTATATACTTATCATTGGATACCACGGAATATTGTACAATTATGTGCAAACATAGAACAAGAAAAATATAAAGACTAGTTCCAGGTTCTTAGTTTCACATCTAGAACTAAAATCTACTGTCGAAATAGGTTCCTTAATTTTTGGAATTTAGAATCTAGATCCGGACTAGTTCCCTCTGATTTAATTCTCGGGTTTTTTATTCTACCCTAAAACCATGTTCACCCTTAATAAATCATTAAACATTTACGTTTTAGTGTTGTATATTGTTATTCTATTTGCTATGAGCAAAGATGCTCAATTTTTCACTTAGACAAAGGAAAAATAGATTAGCTAGTGGTCCCACGTAAGTTGTCACGATATAACTTACATCATGTACCTACTTATATGATATAAGTCCAACTTCGGCTTCCTATCAAATCATGGAAAGTCGTTACACGATACAAATTTATCTAAAGTCCACTTAATTTAAAATTGATTCCAAAAAAAAAAAAGAGAGCAGTCCATAAGAACTAATTATAGTTTACCGTTCGACATATTTTTTTAGTCTTACAATTTAAACAAATTTAAATGGTGAAGGAGGGATAACGATCTCAAGTTTTAACTTGGTGATTAAAAAGATTGGAACAAAGTGACATTTGAAGAACATTTGAGGATAAGGAAACCCAAATACACTAAAACAAAAACAAGATTAAAATTAGATTTAAAAAGAGAAGCTAAAAAGTCTTCTTTTCAAATATTTCTATTACAGGTATATTCATTTGAAATTTGAGTTAGAAATTCCTCACCATACACCTAGATATATATTATTCGGTTTGTCCATACTCATATTGTCATAAAAGTTATAAACCTATTATACAGTGATCAATTCAGTCTTAAACATTTCAATTGTGCATTTTTAATCCTAAATATTTTGATGATTTTTTAGTTTAATCATTAACCTTTTAACGATACATTAATTTAGCCATTTCAACCAATTTTAGCTAGAAACCACTATTGTAGTGCTCTAGTCAGCAAATTGTCCTAAGTGTTAGGCCGGTATTAAAGTGAACAATTTTATAATATTTTAAATTTTATGACTTTTTGTTTTTCCTTTTTTTTTTCTTTTCTTTTTTCCTTTTTTCCCTTTGATAGGCCCCGCCAACAGCTATCAGCCTCAAGCAAGGGCTGCCTTTGCTGACCTAGGCTCGAGCATCCCTTGCTCGACGTGAACCATCAACAAGGCCTAACAATGCCTAGAGGAGGGAAAAAGTGTAAAAGGAAAAAGGAAAAAGAAAATAAAAGGAGAAAAGAAGAGAAAAGGAAAGGAAAAAAATATAAAATTATATATGTCAATGCCGGCCATATCACGTAGAACTGTCACGCCCGAACCTCGAAAGACGTGCACATCCCACTTCCGATCGATAAATGCGACTTCCTGGACACGTCGCCGACCCATTCTTTTTAATTGCACATGCGGAAGCGGATAAATAATCCCCAGACAAAATTCAATTGGGATAGAAAAGCAGGATCACATTTTCAAAAACCAACCACATACTTTTTATACATATCAAACCAGTTCATTTACAGGACTAGGCTATTTACAAAAGATCTATAGAAGATCAGTCCTCAAAAACTAGGCTGTCCTAAGATCAGCTAGACAAGTCCATTCGCCAGCTCTTCGCCGGGATCGGCGAAGTCAAAAATCCTCTCGCCGACCCTCACTGGTCTACCAAAAAGCTCCGGAGGATCCGCCATCTAGGGACCAAATATTATCCCACAACCGGATGAGACATGTCTCGCGAGTCCTACCCCTTTAACTCGATTAGGAAGAAAATAAGCCCCAGGGTGCTCTAGCCACACAAAGAGAATAGAGGACTTACCTCGCCTCAGTCCTTCCTACACGTCAGTGCAACTCATACATCGATAAATTCATACCATATATCAATTCATATCATCTATCAATTCATACCATCTATCCATCCATTAATAAATCACGGCTCACACAAGCTGATATAGATGGTAGCTCGCATGTTCGATATATGCATAGATGATAGCTCCAAGCTGAAATATGGATCATTCTTCATGTTGACATATATAAACCAATTGCTCGCCAAAGCGGATAATTCAATAATAAACCAACTCATATCTCAATTCAATCAATCAATCAATCCAATTGATTCAAACTCCATCATACAAATCAATTACGGTGCTAAAAGCTAACACCGGGTATTTTTAAGTTAAATACCACAACTTCATCAATTTCACACAATTCCACACTTTTGGAATTATTAACCATAATCATCAATTACTCAATTTCTCAATTTAAACATACAATTAGCACAAACCGACCGCATCAAGATCACGATCAGCGAAATTCTAACGACCATCCATCCCGAAAAATTTTCGAAATTATTAAATAATTAAATTTAATTCCGAAAATTAAATAATTAAATATTATATTATAATAATATAAAACAATAAAATAATATTTAAAAATTCGAAATAATTATTTAATTAAAAATAATCAATTAGGGCTTAAATTAGATTACACTAATTTAAACATACAATTAGCCCTAATTAAACATCCATTAAACTAATCATACAACTAATCTAATTTACATTAAAATAATCTAATCTAACCACCTAAACCTAATTAGACTAATCTAAACACCCCTTAAGCATGATTAACTTACTAAGCAAGGTTTAGAGGATAAACTCACCGGTTTTGCGCGCCGGTGAGTTCACGGCGACCACGACGCCAAGGCGGTCGATAAACCCTAAAGCGGCGACACCAACGGAGGCCGGGAAGACACTGAAAACGGGCCTCGAAGATCACACGGCTTGCTGGTTTTCTGCTTCTGATCTGAGCTGAACCGGGAGAAGAAAACAGCAGCTGAACGGAGAGGAAACAGGCCGATCGGAGCTCCGGCAAGCGGGTGGTTGGCAACCAGCGGCTCCCGGGGGTCTTGGGGATCTTGCTGGAGGTTGGGACGGGCAAAGGAATGGTCGGAATGGGGCGAAACAGCAAGAAAACGCGGAACAGGCGGAGCAGGGCGGAACCAGACGGTCCGGCGAGCTGCGGCTTCTCTCAGGATTTCGGGACAGCCGGAGAATCGTTCCGGCGAGCGGCGAGGTGCTCCGGAACGGTCTGGATGTCGTCTTCGCGGAGATGGGTGGCTCGTTCGCTGATTCAACCGGGAAGTTAACTTTTTACTCGGATCTTGGGCGAAAGGTCGGCTGGAGCAGAAACTGGAACGAGGGGAAAACAGAGGAGGAAATGGGGTCCGATGGGCATGCGACGGCGATGGGGAGGTCAGACGGGCAAGAGGAAGCTTCGGGCGGCTCCCAGGCGGTGCTGTGGCTGTTGAACGGCGAGGTAGACGGCCAAAGGACGTGGGACGAAGGCAGAGCAGCGGCTGGACTCGCGGCTGCACGGGACTGGACGCGGCGGGCGAGCTAGCTGCTCCGGCGGACTTGCGGGGCTTCGGACGGCTGCTGGACGAACTCCACTGGTTTCTCAAGCTTTTTCCCTTCCTCAACCATGGAGAAAGCTGCCGCACGAGGGATTCAAGGAAGGAGAAGCTTCAGCTGAAGCAAGGGCCCCCCAAGAGCTCTTCTAGCTCCAACACTTGTCAATCTCTCTCTCTCCTTGCCCCCACCATGGCCGGCCCACCCTTCAGCCTCTTTCTCTCTCCTCTAGCTCCCCTACAAGCTAGTTAATAGGTCCAAAATGAGGTGTGCCAAGGGATTTCGAATTTTGAACATTTGTTCACTTAATTCACTCAATTGCCAATTAATTCCATCTAATCGAAGCTCAATTAAATCAACCCACGCTGTCCTCGGCCTTCTCACGACATTTCCGTCAAATGATCCAACTTCAGATCCCGAAGATTCGATTAAAAACGGCTCTCTCGACAATCCCGAACAAAAACGCTTTACTTTCTTTTCCGCCAAAAATCTCGGTTTGTAAAAATCTTCTGAGATGAGTCGACGTTCTTTAAATGAATTGTGACATGCCAAAACCTTCAATTTCTGAATCCGGTTTAAAATCACTAAGCAATTTCAATCCTGGCGATTTGAGCGCGTCCTAATCTACCGGGTAGCTTTTTAGGAAATTTTCAGTGCAATTGACCGTGGTTGATTATTTTCAAGCCACGACATAAATCTTCGACACATTAGCGACTCCCGATTATCGTGAAAATCTCGAGTTTCAAATACGGACACGTGCAGTACCCAAAACGACGTAATAATCAGGTTCAAGTCTTGGCGACGAGGATATTGAAATCAGGTGGAATCACCCACACTCTAATTACATATCTCGCCGAATCGACCTATTACGATCTCTCGTTCGATTCTCGACAAAGTCGTAATGATCCTCAAGCAGATTTATACTGATCCGAGCGATCGGTTCATGGTCATCGATTCTCAAGCTATGCATTTAAATTCTTTAACGAGCAACTGATAGACTAGTTATCTCGTGAGTGATCAGCTCGGAGAATTGAACTATAAGCGCGACGATGAAAAGTCCGTCTCATTAATTGAAAACAATCGAAATTTGGGATGTCACAACTCTTCCCCTTCTTATAAAAATTTCGTCCTCGAAATTTAAACCATTACAATCCTTGAATCAAAAAGGTGGGGGTACAATTCTCTCATCGACTCTTCACTTTGCTGACCTAGGCTCGAGCATCCCTTGCTCGACGTGAACCATCAACAAGGCCTAACAATGCCTAGAGGAGGGAAAAAGTGTAAAAGGAAAAAGGAAAAAGAAAATAAAAGGAGAAAAGAAGAGAAAAGGAAAGGAAAAAAATATAAAATTATATATGTCAATGCCGGCCATATCACGTAGAACCAATGTTGCTAAGCAATTTCCTATCAAAATTAGTCGAAAAGACTAAGACAAATCATTAAAAGGTTTAGGATTAAATAGTCTACTTCAATGCTGGCTAACATTAACTAGATCATTAAAAGGTTTAGGATTAAATAGTCTACTTGAATGTCGGCTAACATTAACTAGACCGCCATTTTAGCCGTTTTCGGCTGAAATTGGTCAAAACAACTACATTAACAAATTGTCAAAATGTTTGGGAATAATTAGCCACATGGAAAAGTTTAGAACTAAATTAGTATCTATACAATAAGTTTAAGACTTTTTTATGATTATCTCCAAACTTGGTGCACCAATTTTTATTTCTAGCATCATAATTGTTATTATTAAGAGTATGTAGCATTTTCCAGATTTGTCTTTTCCAATTTTCTTAAATTATCTATACAATAGGTTTAAGAATTTTTTATGATTATCTCCAAACTTGGTACACCAATTTTTATTTCTAGCATCATAATTGTTATTTTTAAGAGTATGTAACATTTTCCAGATTTATGTCTTTTCCAATTTCCTTAAATAGACAAACATGGCAATATGCTTTGAGATATCAACCAGAACTTTAGTGAAATGAATTTGTGGACATGGCAATTTGCGGCCATGAAAAAAATCTCCTTTAAATGGCAACTACAATTATGAACTTTTTTCTTTTTAATTATTGACAATCTCCACATATCTGTCATTGTATAATTTGATAGCTTGATGATGTTTAGGTTAACATAACTGATAATTAGCAAATTCCAACAACAAACGAAAAGGATTGAGCTCATCATCAAAATATTATTCCCATACGGTTGGGCTACCTACTAGGGTTTCGGCTCATGGCTCACCCGATCCAAGATACTATAGGGTATTTCGTAAGCTTGGGATTTACATATTCAAAGGATCTAAAGTGATCTCCCTCGTCATTAAGACAAATAAAAGGAAGAAAGCTCTTCGACCCTAGATGTCAAACAAAATGAGAATTCAAGAATGATGTTAAATGAAGTTTAGGGCCAACTTGGTTCAGAGTTAGACCTACCATGCCGTAGTGTGCAACTAGACTGGTCACTTTCATTCACTGAAACGGCACCGGCAGTTACACTTTGCCCTTGCCTTGCGGACATTGCCATTTAAAGGCGGCAATATTATTGCGCTTGAGTTTCATTTTCCGTCACAAATGAATTCCTTACAGTACGGATGTGTCGTGCTCCAACTTTATATTCTACTGTTTTGTTTTGAGTTCTCTGATAACTCTTAAGTCATTATAATAAAGATCAGCAGTGAGATACAGCAGGGGGAATAATGCTTCAAGAGCAAGGATGACAGGTCTTTGATTTTGCGTTTATGCTTAGTCATAAATTGAACAAACCAATCTGATTTATCCTCCCCTTATCTTTATGCAATGAACATTTTTTTCTGGAGATCATGTTGAGTTGTGTCGAAAGTTCCTAGCTAAGTTTAATGGACACCATTTAGCTAAAAGGAGAAGACCAAGGACATGTCTTCTTTTTTCGGGTCTGCACCTGGGAGCTTTTCTGAATAACCATATAACCCTCTATTCATCTTGATAATAAGGCATATCTATCACAGGCCCAATTTACTTTTCAAATTTTTTGCACAGTAATTTTCCTCGAGTCAACTAGTGGTCTAGTTCACTAAACCTACTTAAGTAATATAGATCTACATTGACAATAGGCGTACACAACCTTTTCAAAGAAAACTCAATTGGAAGTGCAAAGTGTTTTTTCACTAAGGGAATAATTGTCCAAAAATCTTAAACCTGCTTTACATTTACCAATTCATTATAAACTTTTTCAATTTTATCAATTGAATCAAAAACCTTTTCAAATTTTGCCAATGTAGTCCACTTGGCCAATTTTAGGCCGAAAATCTTTAACTTGAACGTTGGTTGTCTGATGTGGCATGCTAGCGCTAATGTGAACAAGTTTTGTTAATATCTTTTAGATTATTTGATTATATTTTTATTGTCTTTCTTTTTTCTTTTTTTCATTTTTTATGCGCCGGTCACTATGCCTTAGTATGGCCAGTGACCGGCCAAAGGCAATGACCAACAAGGGATGACCTCGGGCAAGGGTTGACTCACCAAAGGCCAGCAAGGTTGCCCTCATTGACCAATACTAAAGAATTTCATGTTATATATTTCATAAGAGTCGTTCATTTTAGATTAGGCCCATCTATGGTCTCAATTTTTTTTTTTTTTTCATATCCTGGACATTGTCAATCATACTCTTTGTCAAGATGTAATGGCGTAATAGCATAAAGCTTTGTCAAGATGTAATGGCGTAATAGCATAAAGACACATGATTAGACAATTGATTGAACTTAAGAGAGTGCAATCATGGCAGGCTCTCATCTTTAATGAAAGTCATCTAAAGGGCGCCATCGAAAAGGACCTAACAGTGTCAAATCCTCATCATCATTTTAATTTCGAGAATTCATGCCACGGTACAAGTGAACTCCTTGGATCCGAGTAAATTCTAGATGGTGTCGTGGACAAATAAGCACTAATCCGAGCAAGAAAGTTGGGCTGCAAAGGAGGACTATGCTTATGCAAATGCCGAAGTCATGGTAGTACGAATAGATATGGAGAGTAGCTTCTTCTATGATTTTTGTCTTGATTTTCTTGACACCTAAATTTTGTCGTTTTTTTTTTTTTTTTGGACTTAGTCTCTAAAGAAAAAAATTAGTAAAAAGTAAAGTAAATAATTTTCATTAAAATAGATCACGTTTTCTTTTTCGCCGCCTGGGCCGGGCCAGCCCTCTCTTCTTTTTCTCTCCGTTGGACGCTGGCTTCTCGACAAACAACGAAAAGGACAGAGAAGGACGAGGCGAGGGCAGTACGATCGGTCTAGCAGCAGCTGGCGTGGCGGCTTGAAAGGGAGAGAGAAGAGCAGCTGGCAAGGTGGGGGGATTTGTCGGTTTTTGGAGGCTTTCTTCTTCGGCTGAAGGGAGAGAGAGCGAGGGGGCAACCGAGAAACGGGGATGGAGCAGAACAGAGGAGGGCCGAAGTCGGCTTGGCTGAGCAACGTTAGGCCATCGTCACGCAAACCGACGACGCCTGGGTCGATTTGTGTCGCGTGCGTATCCTCAACCGGTTTCTTCGAGACGGATAGGGACCCACAATTAGACGCTAGCTCCGCAAAGAGTTGTCTCGCCCTGTTTTGGCGTATCTGTAAAACCCACTTGTTCCTTTTTTTTGGGGGGGTCCATAGGCGTGCTAAGTTTGGGAGAGCTGATGTGGTTGTTTTGGCTTGTCTCGTGTGGTTTCTGTTGGGTCTGTATCCGGATATGAGTTCGAAAGATGTCCAAAATCTCCCTCTCGGTCCACGCTTGCCACGTGTTCAAAGAAATGCCTAAACCAAATTCGATAGAATTAACCTCTGATTCCGAGTTGTCAAAAGGAGTACGTGAACATATGTTGGGCGGTACAGGCTCTTTGTTGATTACTGGGTTCAGTTAGATTTCATTTCTACCGAGTCCGAATCTCTTCAATTTTTGGCTACCTTTGCTTTGTGTTTTGGCCAGATCCCTGTAAATGTCCTATGTGTTCTTGATGTGGCTACGAGCGTAAGTCTTGAATGGATGATGATGGATATGGACGTCAGCAAATGCCCGTCCGGTGGTCGGAAGTAGCCGGGGATGGAGGTTCAACAGTGGGTCTTTTTTGATTGGGCGTATGGTGTTGCCGGAGCCTTTACTTAAGGTCTTGGTTTCTGGGCAATGGGAGAAAGAATTCAAGAAGGAAATAAATTTTTTTTTTTTAAAAAAGAACAAGAATAGGATAGTTTGATAATAAAAAAAAAAAAAAAAATAAAAATAAAAAATAAAAAATAAAAAATAAAAAAGAGAAATGGGGGCTGAGCATAGTCTTCATCGAGAATGGGTTGATTGTTGTTTTAACAAAAGTGGGCTTTGTCATGAGCAGAATGGGCTGAGTTTGGGTTATGGGGCCAGCGAGCGTTGGGCCTATGTTTTAGTTTGGTAATCCGGGCTTTATTTAGGTTAGAAGATTGTGGGCTTAGTTTTGTTTGGGTTAAGTTTGTACTTTAGCAAATTGAGTTTAGCTCACAAGTGGACCTGACATGAGAGCCTAATTTATATCCCTGGCTAGGCCCCAGAGTCTAAGTTCAGCCAATGTCATGGCCCTAGGCCCAGCCTGAGGTCCCTATTTTCGGATTAAAAAATTAATTAAAAATATATTTTAAAAAATTAAATTAATCTAAATAAAAAAATTCCAAATAATTCTTCCTTTTTTTTTTTTTTTCTAATGGTTATGAAAAAGCTTTAAAATAGTCTTGTAGTAGCCTTCTTAGAATGTGCAAAAATCCTTAAAAATTGTGCTCAAAATTGAACAAGCTCTTATAGCTCTACCATAAGATTTCAATCTATCTTGGGGACAAATGGCCATGATTGCGTGCCTTTGACATGATCGTGGTTTCCCTTTGTTTAATTAGGATTGGCATTTATTTCTTAGTGCTAAATGTTTGTTTTCCTTTGCACTTTATTTAATGCTCCATTGTTGCTAATTGTTATTTTAATGATTATACACTCACATGATCACCTCACATGTTAGTAGATATATTTAAAATCAATCCAAACTACTTGACAAAAATCTTTCTAAAATGAACAAGATTAAATATCGAGATGTCACTAACTAATTAAATTTCTGACCCTAGATTCTTCGATTATGTATGAAATGAGGCACACTCCCATGCCTCATTTAGCTTTTAGCAAACCCTAATAGACTAGTAACAAGAAAATTCTCATAGCATCAATTTAAACACTCAACGTCACAAGAGGCATGGGTTTGGGAGAGTCCGTGTTTAAAATTAAGGCATAAGCCCATCTTTTAGGTAATACCCTTAAATATATTTCCTATCTTACCAAGGAGTAGGTCGCAACAATAGTTTCTAGATCCACATCGTTGATTGAATTTTAGCGTGTATCTTTGTTGTAGTTTATGGGTGCTTTGTCATCAATTAAATTCCCAAATCACTTCATTGATTAAATTTCAGAACAATTTGCATAAATTCGGTTTCATTTCAAATGAAGTTATCAATTCCCTTGTCTACCTGTGATATTTTTCTTTTCTTTTGGTAAGGTAAGAATATATAGAGCAATAGCCAACTATACAAAAACCCGGCGCCAAAAACTTTCACTCATAATGCAAGAGCAAAGAGTGAAAAGGAGCTGATGTAAAAGAAAACAAAAACAACGGAAACCAAGGAAGCCAAACAGACCGGCTAACAAAAAAAAACCGCCACCAAGCAAACCAAAAAAACAATTGTCAGCAAGGCAGCACAACACAGCAACGGGGCCGCAAATCCAGAAGGAACATCACCAACTGACCAACCCTAGCAGAAGAAGCACCACTAAGGAGAATGGGCAAGCTCGCCAACAAAAACAGAAGAGTCAAAGCCCCACCCTTGTTGTCTACCTGTGATATTTCTTATTATGAATTGTCACAATACCTATCTCCTCTAATAAAAATCGGAGAATGATTTCCAATGAAAGATATTTCACCGCAGAGTCCAATTTCGGCAAAGCAAAGGTAATTAAAAAGTGAAGCTATTATCTTGCTTCGCATGGTAACCCTTCAGTACTTGGATAAATCTCAATTTGTGCTGCCCAACCTCTTTAAGATGGCAACTACAGTTCCGACCGAACATGAATCTTTTGCCCCGCATGGTAATCCCTTTAGTGCTTGGATAAATCTCAATCATTGATTTATAAAAATAAAAACTTTATATATGATTTGAGATTTGTTGAGATACAGAGTGAAGCACCATATGGGATAGAAGACTCCATCCTAATATTGAATTTCTTCCGCACATTTTATAATCCTCAGTTATGACCTTTTTTGCTTTAAAAAGCAGGCACTCATTTGGACGGTTCAGGCCTCATCAAATGTGTATAACGATTTGCCTTGGCAAAAAGATGTTTATTATAAGTTGTAAAATTTTGTCATTCTCCACATAGATACCACGATATTAATTAACGTCAAATTTGCCCCGAAAAGTTTAATGATGAAAATAGGAGAGGCCTCTAATTCGTCGTCCTAGAAGTCCTCATGGAGTGAAAATTGTCGTTACCAAAATTTTGCTTTTAAGGATGAACGAATGTTCTTTCTAAAATGTGACACGAGCGCTTTAGGAGTGCACGTCGATAACGATCTTCCTCTAACATCCGAAATACAGCTAACGAATATCATGATCACAGAAAAAGCCAAGACCCTGGTCCACCCACACCAAAATCAAGGACACTTTCTTGTAGCAATTACTAAAACAAACTGAGCACATTAAGCGACCTTGCAGGATGATGTTAGACGCAGTCAGGAGCAACTGGTGTTAAAGTTAGACGTACCGAGCCCAAAGCGTTGCAACTAGATTAGTTGCTACCATTCATTGAAAGTTGCACTTTGCTTTTGTCTTGCTGATATTCCCATTTAAAAAGCAGAGCTATTGCTGTGCTTGAGTTTCACTTTCCATCATGCATGAGTCCTTTAAAGTGAGGATGACGAGTGCCCTGACTTTGGAATCTAACGGCGACCTCGTAAGGAAGTTATCTTCTTTAGAAGAAAGTTACCCAAATCATCTTCAACTTCCCACTGTAAATTTTCACCCGAGAGACTTCGGTCCCACCCCCCCGCACCGCCACTTTGGTTTTGGAGGTCGTCACCGACCTCATATCTGAGGCAGGCAGTGGTCACTGCGCCGGCTCAAGGTCAGATCGAGATCGAGGCCACCATGGTCGAGCTTTGTTATAGAGATTGCCCAGCTAGCGAGCTTGCCACAATGGCTCGCGACCAGGTGCAGCCCTCGCAAGCTTGAGGCCGGCCTCACACAGCGCCGGCTATCTCAAACTAAGGGCTTAGCCGAGCTCGTGTGGCCTCACTGTCCCAAGCAATGAACAATCTCGCCACAAACAGAGATAGGGATGAGGGGAGAGGGGTACAAGCAATAGGCAAGCGGGAAGGTGACATCATCGATATTAGCATCGGACTGTAGTGTCGGCCCAAGGGGTGGCTATCAATTTTAGCTGGAAATTGCTTAAGTGGATGCCAACTGTCTGATGTGCGCAACTAACACCAACATGCATAATTTTTGCAAGTTCTTAAAAGTTTCCTGATTTTTTTTCCATTTCTTTTCTTTTCCCTTTTCCCTTTTTTTCTTTTTTTCTTTTCTTTTTATTTCCCTTGATTGGTCCACGACCACAGTGGTGGCCACTTAAGATAGCTAGCATCCATGTCAATAATTTGCAGTCAAAATTAATCAAAATGACTACATTGTCAAATTGTCAAAATGTTTAGTCTTGAATTGGTTAAATTAAAAAGTCTATAACTAAATTGACAACTTTACAATAGATGTTGGGCATTTTTAGTAATATTTTCACTAAAATTTTTAATCAAAATGTTTAGGCAAGGGGGAAGGTGATGTCGTCGGTATTAGCATCAGACTATAGTGTCGGCCCAAGGGTGGCTATCAATTTTAGCTAGAACAACATGCATAATTTTTCCAAATTTTTAAAATTTTCTTATTTTTTTTTCCATTTCTTCTCTTTTCTTTCCTTTTTCTTAATTTCCCTTGATTGGTTGACGACCACAATAGTGGCCACTTAGGATAACTTAGCATTCATGTCAATAATTTCCGGACAAAATTAATCGTAACAACTACATTGGCAAATTATCAAAATGTTTAGTTTTGAATTGGCTAAATTAAAAAATTTATGACTAAATTGACATTCCTACAATAGATTTGGGACTTTTTTGGTAATATTTTCATTGTTGATGTGTTGTGCTGTCATGGATAAGGAGAGAGGAATGGCAGGGGAAGAGATGGGAGAGGAGTTTTGGTATAGATTTTGAAGTAGACATACAATAAGCCAAAATAAATGAAGGATTAAGCAAAGAGTAGATGTAGAATATATGGCTATAATGAATGCCAATATTAACAAGCCAAATGATGAAGTTACAATTATTTTGTTTCATTTCATTTTGTGAAGACCATTCAACAGTTCACTCGACCTGTTCTTTCTCATAATTAATCACCGTAGAGGCAAGCACGAGACATGAATATGCGCTGAATGAGAGGATGAGAGGAGATATGAAAATGCCTCAATCTTATTGAATTGAAGAAATGAACAAGCAACAAGTCATGTGTTGAACATATTTGACCACAAATACCACCATACTAGAACACCAACCTCATCAATCTATCTATACGCACAAAGATAAAGACCCCAAGATAGCCCTGAAAAATCGACTTATTTATCTTTCACAAAGTCACTACATTAGTAATTGACGTGAGAGTTTTTGAACTCGATCACATGACATTGCATGCAGGGGCATTTTCTTCACTAAAATAATCGCATCGGCTCATGCAATATCCTCTATTCCCACCTTGACACTCACAAGCCGGTCTTCCACATCCATCATCGCATGTCACTAGCCTCCCCTGACTAGTAAAGGAGCCTCTATTCCCGCATTGACACTCATCAGCCAGTCTCCCACATCCATCATCACACGTCACTGACCTCCCCTGCCCAGGAAGGGAGCCACTGCTCCCGCCTCGACACTCACCAACCAGTCTCCCACATCCATCATCGCACGTCACTGGCCTCCCCTGCACAGGAAAGGGGCCTTTGTTCCAGCATTGACACTCACCAACCGGTCTCCCACATCCATCATAGCACACCACCGGCCTTCTCTGCCCACAATAACATGGGCCCCCACCGTACCCTCTATAACCTGGTGGACAACAACACACCCCCACCTTCGGATACACTGGCACCAGTGGGCGGCACACCATTGGATTTGGCGCCTTTCGGGGGGGCGGCACACACGGCTGCGATGGAGGCGTCGATGGAGGCGTCGTTGGAACAAGCGTCTTGAGGTTTTCTTTCGACGGCTCAACGTTCACGATCTTGGTTTTATTGGTATCCTTTGCTGTATCAGACTCGTTGCGCTTCTTCTCGGTCTCATTGGGCTTGTCAAGCAGGATCTCGATGCTGTGCACCGTCTCGCCACCCTCGCAGATGATCATCTGTCGGACCTTCTCCGGGCTACAGCACACGACGGTGATCAACACCGTGTTCTGCTTTTCATTGTATATCTGGTCTTTGACTTCTATTGTTCACAAATTAATTCATAGCAAACTCGTTCCAATTAAATTAACACCAATGCAATGGTAATTACGAATCAAGAAATGATAACAATTTGAAATTAAAAAGAGTGGAAGAGAGAGAGAGAGAGAGAGAGAGAGACTCACGGGGAAATTTACATAGAACTTTCTTGATCTTCCTGTAGCAGCGCGGGCACTGCATATCCACCTTTATCAACATTCTGGTCACCTGCAATAAACAAGAACAATGCAAAAATCAATAAAGCCACGTGTATCAAATGAATGCGAAGAATAATTCGAGGTTTTCCTTTTCCTAATTGTTTACAGAGAAAGTATCAGGGGGAAGACGCAAAACAGAGAAATGAACAGGATGGAACCAACAAAATAATAACCCAAATGGAGAGATAATTGTTCTGAAGAATCACAATCATAGAATGATAAAAAAATAAAAACGACACAGAAAAGAAAATGCAGGTATCGAGAGAGATGAGTTAGAGGAATTAGGAGCAGGATTCACCCTCTCTGCCATTGCTACGGGAGAGACAAGATCTGGAGAGCTCCAAAAACGAGGGAGTGCGAAGTGGTGAAGGAAGGAGTGAGTGATGATGAGACGGAACGGTCCCCGTAAATATAATAGCTTCATCAGCTTCCTTCTTAAGTTTTAGAGAAAATTCTGTATTTGATTTGGAGCCGCATGACGAACGGAGTCAACCAAGAAGTGCACGGCAAACTCGTATTTGGCGAGACTAAGAACAAGGAACTTGACCGTACGTATGTTGATTCTCATGTCACTGTCACGTCGAATACTAGGAGAAGCATGCGTTGAATTCATGACGTACGTAGTATTACATCATTTCCACTGCTAGTGGGGCTTGCAGTCTGCGGCAATGATGGGTTATGAAAAGATACCGCACGTGTTTTACCTTCCATTGTCGAAAGATTAGCAGCTGAAGAACGGGAACAGCCCCAAGTGGCTACGATCTCATCACTTTGCTTTCTGCAGTTGAATTTCCAACACGCGCGTTGAGGTGTTTTGTTCCTTTAACTGTCGTTTTGCTCATGTGATTTTCGGTCCTTTGGTTGTCGTTCTTGCATTGAATTTGGTTTCGACAATTCACTGCGCTTGAACTTGGATTTCGAGGGAATTCATAGGTGACTCTGCTGGGGTGAACTCTACTGTTTTATATGCTCTAATGCTTGGTGCAGTACATGGAACTAAAATTATGTGGACTGATCATCAAGTTTGTAGAGCAATAGAACACAATAACAAATTTAACAAGGAACTAAACAGTGCATTAGATTTATGCAATTCGATCGATGTGACCTACTCTGGAAATAGAGGTGAGCATCGATCTAAGGTTGACCCTAGGCCGACAATGAACCGCCCAACCCGATCGATCTTGGTCCGATTCCTAGGAGGATTAGGTCGGTCCTTGGTCTCCAGACCCTTAACCCTATACTATGCAAATTGATTCTCGATCTTGATAGTCTAGGATTGGTCCAACCCGGACCAATTATATATAATATATATTAGATATATTATATGCTTTTGTCTATTCTAAACCCTAATGCATCATCCTTTGTTCTCTTTGTAGTAGCTTGCCATGTAAATTTGAAAGTAAAAGAGACTCAGCCCTAATTTGACACAAAAAAAGAAAAAAGCCTTTCACTCGCCTCAACCTAGCTTGCCCGCCTTGGCCTTGCTCGCCTTGTCGCTCATCTCAAATGTTCATTTTCATGGTTTGTTGCTTCTAGTCGGTGTGAAATTTATGTTGTTACCTTATCTTATATTTATGTTTGATATGTATTGGTTATCATGATTTGGTTGCTCAATGCCACATTGTTGATGGATATACATTTGAAATAGCATGTTTCTCCTTTTAAGGAATACAAAAAATCGAAAAAAAATATAATTGATTGGCCTCGGATTGATCCTAGAACTGGACCGAACTCAACAAGGTCGGTCCTTACTCCCAAAAATTAGGGACTAACACTATGCAAGTTAATCCCTAGGTAGGTATTGACCAACCCAACTCGAACTATGCTCACTATCCGGAAGAGACTAAAGATCCAACAATACAACGAAGAGTACTAACTTTAAACTTTAAAAAGAAAAGAAAAAAAAAACCTTAATGAGCTGTCTCCAACAAGGGCTAGGTAATCGACCATATAGACCAAATTACACGTACACAATTTGGATGGAAATGTATATTAGATTTGAAAAATGATTGGGGACAGCGAACGTGGTAGTGGGATTCGTCCGTGCAAAGAGGAAGTACCCATTGATTCGAAAAACAAGATGCTTTGTCCATTCAGTTAGAAAGTCGCCATCCACGGTGCAAGTAAGATTAAATCTATGGCCTGAACAAAAACTTGGACCAACGACTCAATCTATGATGGGTATGGACCACGTATTTTCACTTGTTAGGTCAAAATTCAGCTTATAAATTAGTTTACACAAAAGTTTGGGAATAAGTATACTAGAAGTGCAAAAGGTAATGTACACACTCACTTTAGTACCAAAGTTTTTTTTCAAATCACTTGAATATCATTTTCTTTTTCAAAAACCGATGACTTGAATGTCAACTCCAATTTGGTTAACTGGAAATCTGACGTGATTATATTTTATTAATTTCTCAATCCTATGTGGCTTGTCAACATATCTAGTTAGCATGTAAAGCCTAAACGACGTCATATAAAAGTTGTAAATACTCATCATTTTAGTGTCAAATTTTGTTCAAAATGACAACTTCAGTGCCAGTTGTTGTCAAAAAGTGATCACTTCAGCGCCAAACATGTCACGTGAAAATGTCATGTGGATTGGAGTTTTTAAAAAAATTGCCAAGTCATATCATAATTTTAATTATAAATGTCACGTAATTAAATTGGCCAAAATTTCTTGCCGTTGGTATTTAAATGATTGTTTTTTCTCTGATTTGGCAATTAAGTGAATGGAGAAAAACTTTTGGTATTAAAGTGAGCGTCATACACAACTTTTGACACTTCTAACGTATTTATCCTCAAAAGTTTGAGAACCTGAGAAAAGGCAATTGTTTCCCCTTCTTCCTATGCAAGGGAATTCTATCTAGTAGACAATGGATAGTCTAATCTCCTATAGGCAAGTGTGCTTGTCAATCCTTCCCTCCCAAGGGGATCCATGATACAGCAGCCAACATGACAATCCATCCAAGAGGTATTCTTACTTTCTTTCTGAGCGTAACTTTTTTTTATTTTTTTTAATCTTTTGAGGTAGAATCACCCATCTAGCTTGTCAAGGAAAGAATCTAGCTATTTGGGACAGCCTTTGGAAATGACTGTCCTTTCTTTTATGAACACCATTCGATTCGAGCGAGCTTTTCTTTACCTAATCAAAAAAGAAGACCAAAGAGATTCCTCCCTTTGAATAGAATAGGATTCTTTTTTTTTAAATGAATATTAATTATTATCAAAAGAGAAAGAAGCTTATTCATAAGCTAAGTGAACTCTAGGAATTTTCCAACTTGAATTGAACACTAAAAGTATCCAATTGACCTTTGAAAGGTTTCCTTTCCTCATCCAAATAAATGTCTTGAAACTTTCCTTAGCCCCAGTATCCCCAGTCAGTTTTTTCCTCTCCACTTGTACTACAAGAAAGGAGAACTTGGATTATCTAAAAGTGTTCATTATAGAAAAGAAAGGTTTAATCAATGTCTATTAGGGAACACCAAAGCCTTTGTTAATCCAGTCAAATGGAAGTCAAGTGGATCCTAAACTAGCACCCTCAACTTATGCTCCCAAAAAGACTCCCTGGCACTTTCTATCTAAAGTCCACTCAATTTAAAATTGATTTGAAAAAAGAAAACAAGAGAGCAGTTCATAAGATTTAATTTATTAGTTTATTGCTCGACAAATTTTTTTAATCTTACAATCAAACAAATTTAATTAATGAATAAGGAACAATGATCTCAAGTTTTAACTTGGTCGTTTAAAGGATAGAAACAAAATGATATTTGCCTGAACATTTTGAACATTTTGAACATTTAAGGATAAGGAAATCCAGATACACTAAAATAAAAACAAAATTAAAATTGTGAAAAAAAAAAAAACTAAAAAGTCTTCTTTTCAAAATTTTCTCTTATAGGCGTATTCACTTAAATTTGTGTTTAAAATTCCATAACGTAATCGGCGGTGCCATGCGAACTTCTTTACATGGCAACTACGATTCTGACCCGATATTAAGCACTGTCTCCACTATGCTCAGAAAATCTTCAATTATGAACTTCCTTTCTAAATTTTGGCTATTATTAGCAGAAAAAGTAAAGGATAAGGATAAAGTTAAAATGGAAAGGCAGAAACCCATTTGAAAGGCAACATCAATTCCTTCAATAGTTGCTGGAGAGGAGGAGAGAGAATGATCAACAAAAAGTCCCTCACATCTGTCATTATATAATTTGGTAGGTTTATGATGTTTACGTTATGATAACTCATACTTAGCAATCACAACTCGGGCCACATGCCCGAGTTTGGGCTCATGCCTTACTCGGTCCATGATATTAACAGGGTATTTCATAATCTTTGGATTTTACCTATCTAAATGATCGAAAGTGAGCTTTCTAGTCACCAAGACAAACAAAAGGAAGAAAGCTCTTCGACCTTACATGTCAAGCAAAATTAGTACATTGTGTGTATTTCAAGAATGATGTTGAATGCATTTTAGGGGGGACTTGGTTTCAAGTTAGACCTACTGAACCAAAGCGCGCAACTAGACTGGGTACTATCATTCTGAAACTGCAACAGAAGTAACACTCCATGTTTACCTTGCCGGTTTTGCCATCTAAAAGCAGAGCTACTATCCTGCTTGAATTTCATCTTCCACCGTAGATGAATCTTATACAGTGAGGATTAGTTGTGCTTTGACTTTATCTTCTTATTCTTTTTTTAAGCTCTCTGATGATGATCGAATCACTAAAGTCAAGAACAGCAGTGAGATAAAACAGGGGGCACGATGCTTCGCGAGCAAAGACAACAGGTCAAGTAATGTCATTGATTTTACGTTTACGCTTTAGTGGTAGGTTAAGCCAACATAGGATGCGTTTGGGAAGACTTTTGGGGAAAGTCTTTAGGAAAATGCAAAGACCTTTGAGTGAAATGTATTTTCCAAAATGCAAAGTGTGTTTGGTAAAATTATAGTTTGAAAGCCCATTTGAAGTACCTTTGAGCAAAATGGCGTTTGGGCAAATTATATTTACAAAACGCTTTGGTGATAAAAAGAATTATCAAAAGAAAAATAAATAAAAAATTGACCGGAAGGACAGATGGCTGGGAAGGGCAAGTGGCCGCTAGACATCCACTGAAGACCACCGGCGAGGGTCGCCGAACGTCGAGTGACCATTGAAGACCATCATCGGGCGACCACTGAAGACCATCACAAAGGGTCGCCGGACGTTGGGTGACCACTGAAGACTATCACAGAGGGTCGCCGAACGTCGGCGACCACTGAAAACCATCAACGAGGATCTCCGGACGTCGAGCGACCTCGCCGCAACCCAAATCTGGGGCGGCAAGGTCCCCGCGACCTCGTGGCCCCAATCTAGGTCACGACGGGGTCGTGCAACCTCACCGCCCCCGGATTTGGGTCGCAGCGAGGTCGCGCGACCTCCGGCAACCGTCGCGACCAAGATCTAGGGCGGCGAGGTCGCGGGAGGACTTCACCGCCCTCGGATTTGGGTCGCGGTGAGGTCGGCGACCCAAACCTTGCCGCGACCCACGGCGATTGCCGCGACCCAGATAGGGCGGCGGTTGCACCACTCCCCGGCGACGGTCGCCTGGGCCACCACGATGCCGAGCCATCGGTGGCCGCTCACTCACAGCTTTGAGGAACACGTCATTGGCCTTCAACGAAGAAGAAAATGAACAATACAATAAAAAGGGCAAAACCGGAAAAATCGAGAGTAGGTGAGGATAGTTTTGGAAGAAAATAAAATATAAAAAAAAAAAAGTGAATAGTGCTACTTGTATGCCGAGAAAGCTGAAAGCCCAAGGCACCCCTTCACCTGCCTTGGGCTTTCAGCCTTGAGAAGGCCAGCTTTGGCCTAATGGAAATTCTAAAGTTGTTCCCAAACACCCCAGCTTTAACCTGAGTATCTTTAGAAGCCGAAAGTTCTTCGCAAAGTTGATTCCAAACGCACTCATAGACATTCAATGAACATGTATTTGCAAGAGATTATGTTGTCGTGTTGTGTCGAAAGCTCAACTAACTTTAAAGGACATCATCTTGTCAAAAGAGAAGGTCAAGGACGATAATCTTTCTTCTGTAGATCCACCTGCCCGAGCGATACTTAACCTGGAAGCTTCTTCCGAATGGCAATCGCAACTGGATCTTCTCTGGACAACCACATCGGCCTTCATTTCTCCATCTTGATCTGGATAACAAGGCATATCAATTTCAGGCCCATATAGGTGTAGTTCTTTGAACCTACTAGAGTAGTATAGAGCTGCATTGACAAGAGGTGTACCCATCTTTTCAAAGCAAAACTCAATCGGAAGTTTAAATGTTTCTTCACTGGATTACACACTTTACAGAAAGGCGTGACCAAATGTGGGCTATTTTTTTGATATGAGGGTAGAATTTTCAATTGGATCTATCAATGGCCCATAAGAACCATGGGAAATTGACCTGGTGAATTGGTCATGCTCTTCTCATCGACCTAAGTCAGGGTAAACCCGTTGCACATGTAAATGTGAGTGAACATCCAGAAGTAACATCATAGCTATTGATTTTCATAAAATTAAAATTCAGCACTATGATTGCCCAAAAAGACCCTAAAATGATTGTTTTTTTTCCTCCTTTTCCTATTATAACAACCCAATCCAACAAAGGCGGGGAGATCACTAGGGCCAGAAGACCTGAACAAGGAGCAATTCCCGATAGACTTCTAAGATGGCAAATGGGACGGAAATAAACCAAACTATGCATCAAAGGGAGGGCAATTATGAGATTTGGTCCATATTAAGCCTCATAATTTTGTCTTTTGATATACAGGTGGACACTTCCCAAAAAAAAAATATCCATCATGGCCATGCGCCTCCATAAGTTAATTCCACACACACACACACACATTTGCATATTCAATGCACAATTTGGTTAATTCCTGCCTAATTCGCCATATTAAAAACTTGTTAGGAACTGCTCCTTGTTCAGGCTCTAGTTGGACCAAGTCACTACATATATACCCTTTATCACATACACTCTTAGTACAGCGAATCCGTCCCCGGCCCTTCTCACAAGGAGTTTGGAAACGAAGGTAGACCAATGGTGGATTGGGCCAAATTCCACCAAGGGCTCCTACAACTGGTCACTTGACAGCTAACCATAGCAGACTTCAGAGTCTTTGGTGGACCGTGCACCTCATGGCGGTCCATTGCTTCCAAAGAGGAGCACAGCACGATGACAAGACCCCCCTGGCTCATGATTCTTGAGCCCAAGTCACCACAACCGGAGTTTTTCTGCTTGTCTAGAGGAACAACCATATTTTTATCGCGTTAACTGTTGATGTTGCTCAGGAATCAGGAGCTTGACATACTCAACACTAGTTTAAAGAATCTTATCAAAAGATAGTCGTCGAGTGATATCATTGAACTGTGAAAGTCTCGTGCATGGCATTACGTCCACCTGCTTGGATTGCACAAAAGCAAGTCCCCCCCTTCTTGGAATCAGGGGATTTCCAGTGAACTTCTCCTCTTCTAGGCCCAAACCAATAAGTGATTACTAGCTATAATTAGCGGCAGGATTATGCGATAAGATCTTTGGGTTTAATGGGTTCTTGTGGGCTTGAACGCAGAAAAGAAGGGAAACTGATATGCACAACATTGGGGCCCCATTCTCCCAAGTATCATAAACGTCACTAATATAATGTAGGACTCTTTCACATTTACTCATTTTTGTTTCATGAAAATTAAGTGGTTTGAAGATATTTACCAAAAAAATGATCCCTTATATTACTTAGAAAAATAAATGAACGAAAGATGTTTCCATACATGAAAATGTTTAAACATGAATTACTATCGATAATTAAAAATATTTTCTATGAAATAATTATTTTGAGTGCTTTAGTCGATCAATTTAAAGAAAATATTTTTCAAACTATTCATTTTCTGCTAAATAAAGGGAGCCTTACTTCTCTTTCAATCTTTTGAAATTGACTAACATGGCATTTTACTTTGAGATATCAACCAATATTTCCGTGAAAGAAGTCGGTGATCAATACTTTCAGCAATGTGTGGTGCCAAACCTCTTTAAGATGGGGAAAATTGTCCAAAGAGTCCTAAACTTATTATATTCTTATCAATTTAATACTAAACATTTCGATTTTTACCAATTCAATCATAAACTTTTTCACATTTTTTCAATTAAATTCAGTTGGCCAATCTTGGCCTAAATTTGCTAACTAAGACATTAGTCGCCCTATATGGTGCAACCGGTGCTAACGTAGACAAATTTAACAATATTTTATTTTTAAAAATTATATGTTTTTCTTTTTTTTTTTTCTTTCTTTCGTTCTTTTTCCCTTTTTTCTTCCTTTTGTTAGTAATCAGTCACCAAGCATCCCCCCGAGATAGTAAGCCCAACCAACCAAGCAAGGGGAGCCCTCGCCCTCTCTCAATCGCACCTATCCTATGCTGGGGGAGGGCTGCCCAAGCAAGCCTAGTTGGCTTGGCCATGGCTAGTGGCCAGCCCTCAACAAAAGAAAGAAGAAACAAAAACAAAAAAATCAGAAAAACAATAAAAAATTTAAAAAGTTATTAAAAATTGTCCACGTCAACAACATCCATCATTTGTGACACCATCAACCTCCACGTCAACAATTTCCGATCAAAGTTGGCTGGATGAACTCAATTAGTAAAATGCGAAAAAGTCTATGACTAAATTAGCAAAAATGCAATAAATTTATTATTAATTGGATAACTTTACCCAGTACAATTCCAACCAAGCATCAATCTTTTGTCCGTATGATAATTTTAACTAGTGTTTGAATAAATCGCAATCATGGATTTATGGGAAAAAAATATATATAACTTTTAAGATTTTTTGAGACATCAAATGGAATGCCGTATGGAATGGAAATTTTCACCCGATATTGATTATCTTCCGCATATTGCATGATTCTCAATTATGACCCTCATTTCTTTTCAATCTTATCAATTAACAGAGAATAGAAGTACAGAAAGCTAAAATAAAAAGCAGACACTCATCGGACCAGCCTCACGAAATGTGTCTTTTTGCAGTATAGTTGTGGGCATAGAGAGAGAAGTAATTAGTCCTTTGCAAAACATTATATATATTGTAACTTATAGTATTATGTCGTTCATAAGGAAAATTATCAAAAAAGTCCTAAACCTATTGCAATTGTGCCAATTCAGTCCTAAACTTATTTTTTTGACTAATTGAGTCCTAAACTTATTTTTTTGACCAATTGAGTCATAAACTTATTTTTTTGACCATTGAGTCCTAAAATTTTAATAATTATTTTCGATCAGTCCATCCACCCAAAATTAGCCACCGACACGTGGCATGTGGCAACACTAACAACATTTTTAAAATAACTTTTTTTAAAGTTTTTATTAATTTTTTTATCTTTTTTTTCCTTTTTTTTTTGTTTTTCCCTCCCTCTTCCTTCTTCCTCCCTCCTCCCTCCTCCTTCCTTTGGGTCTGGCGATCAGCCAAGCTAGCCAATCGCCGGACTGAGGCGATTCGGCGAGCTTGCCTTGCCAATCGATGAGCACGCACCTAACGACAGTGGGGCGAGCCCCCACCAAATCTAGCGAGGGCTTGCCTCATGGTCACCAAGCAAGGAGAGCCCTCGCCATATCCGGTGAGGAGGGCCTTAGCAAACGCGACGACGAGCCCCCCTCATCGGATCTGGCAAGGGCTTGCCTCACCTGATGACCGCGAGGTGAGCCCTTGCCAGATTCGGCGGTGCATCGTCACTGGGTGCGAGCTCGCAGACTAGCGAGGCAAGCCCATCGGATTGCCTCACTAGATTCGGCGGGGTTTCACTCACTATCGCTAGGCGCGAGTTTGCCAACTAGCAAGGCAAGCCCTCGCCAAACTCGGCAACAACGAGGCCCCCCTCGCCGGATTGGCGAGCTCACCCTCTCCTAGCAACGACATGGCGAGCTAGACCGGCCACCTCAATCTGGCAACCGACCAACCCTCCCCTTTGGCAAGTCGCCGGAGCCAAAAGAAGAAGAAGGAAGGAGGAGGGAGAGGGAGAAGAAAAAATAATAAAATATTATTAGAAAAAAAAAGGTCACCAGCACTAACCGGCTGCCATGTCAACGCCGACCAGCCAATTTTGGCCAAATGAACCGATTGAGAATAATTGTAAAAGACTTATAACTTAATTGGTCAAAAAAAAAATAAGTTTATGACTAAATTGGCACAATTGCAATATATTTAAGATCTTTTTAATAATTTTCCCATCGTTTATAACATTGATACCACAATAAAATAGTTAAGTTGTATAATATCATAACTCATATTTAGGAAACCGCAATTTGGAAATCATAGAATCTACAATAAAAATAAGGAAGAGAGCTCATCATCATGAGCAATGTCGTCACTGAAATTTTGCCATTAAGGATTAACAAAATTTCTCACTAAAATGTGACAAGAGCGACATAACAAACTTCTCTAAAGTCCGAGATACATCTAATGAGAATCTTGACCACATTTGAGGTAGACAAGACCCTTGTCAATCCACACATAGAAGAACACTTTCTTGTTGCACATCATGTGAACTTGAAGAATGGCAAATGCAGTTAGGAGCTATTTGCTTTAAAGTTAGGCCTGCCAAATCATAGCGGTTGCAAACAGATCGGTCACCATCATTCACTCAAAGTTCCACTTTGCATTTGTCTAGAGGATATCGCCGAATGGAGAGCTATTATTTTGCTTGAGTTTCACTTTCCATCATGCACGAGTCCTTTAAAGTGAGGATGAGTTGTGCGCTATGACTTTACGTTCCAAAGGTGCCTTCGTGGGGAAGTCGTCTTTATTTTTATTTTATTTTTTTGGAAAATTATCAAATTCATCTTCAGCTTTACTTTCCATGGTAAATTCACGTCGGAGAGACTTGCTCAGTCCGACGGACCTCCCCACCACGTCTCTCCCACCTCATATGTGAGGCAGGCAATGGTCCCGCACCGGGCTCAAGGCCAAATTAAGGTCGTGGCCGTCATTGTCGAGCTTTGTTAATGAGGTTGCACAGCTTGCTAGCTTGTTGCAAAGGACCACAGCTGGTCACGACCCTCGGCGGCTCAAGGCTAACATCACACGACCTCAGCAACCGCAATCCGCCTGGTTCAGCTGCGCTCGCATAGCCTTGCAGACCCAAGCCGTGAACCCTCTGGCCGCAGACGAAGACAGGATGAGGGAAGAGGGCCGCGAGCAACAGGTGAGGAGGCGAGGGTGACGCTGTCGGCTTCAGGGTTGAACCATGGCATTACCCAGGGTGGCTCTCGATCGTTGATGTGCCGTCTTGCTGTGCGTGAGGAGAGAGAAATGGAAGGGGAAGAGAGTGGGAAAGGGTTTGGGATTAGATTTTGGATATGCACAAGGGCAAATGGGTTTTTTTTTAAGGTTCAAGAGTCGTAAATTCTAGGTTTTGAGATGTAAGGAGGGCATATGGTATGAAGAGCAAAATTGAGGATGGTTTTTGCATTTATCTATTTTTCTTAAAGTGAAGTTTCATTATGAGAAAATCAAGGCCAACTATGTTATGAGATTAAGGGGAATGAGACTTCACGAGCAAGGATCACAGATTATGCAAAATTATTGGTTTTCGCATCTACCGACATGCTTGGGAAATTTTCAAAATTTCATCACGACAAGCTATGTACGTCGCATGTTTATGCTTAGCTTTCAATTGAACAGACATAACCAATTTGATCGGTCTCTCTATCCAAAGCGCAATAAATATCCTGACTAGCTCTAATCAACATCATTTAGTTAAAAAGACAAGGTGGAGGACATCATCATTCTTCTCTAGATCCACCCGCCCAACCATCTGACACTGGAAGCTTCTCTTTCTGAGTGGCGCATCGCAATTGGATCTTCTTTGAACAGCCGTCTCAGTCTTCTGCTTTCTCCATTTCAGTCTTTATCGTCTTGGCAGATCTAGCACAAAGCCCAATCTACTTTTCATGCTCTTTGAGAGGCCGAAAAGACCAGTTTTCAAGCTTATAAATACGTGGCTAAAGATGTCATAATTGTATAAATTTTCACCGACGAGAGGCGCGTGTCACAATCATTTCAAGACAAAACTCGTTGGAAATTTCTAAAAGCATTCTCTTCACCTGAAGACACACGACTTGATATGATGTCAAATATCTCCATTAGGTCTTGTCAATGCTCCATGACGTGGGCGGTAGAAAAACCAAAGGAAAAACCCTAATCTCATCTTTGAAAATCCCTTCACAGAGAAACATAAAATTTCAATAGTTCGCTCGACCTGTTCATTCACGGAATGAAGCGATGGGAGCAAGCAAAAGATGTGAAAAGGACTAAGGTTTTATTGAAATAAAGAAATTGACAAGCGACTTAGTCATGTTTTGAACAATTATTTGACCACACATACCACACTATACTAGACCACCAACCTTATTAAGATTTATATACCCACAAAGATAATGACCCCGAGATAGCCCTCAAAATTGACTTATGCATCCATCATCGACTTATTAGGTTTGATAATTAACGTGAGAATTTTTGAACTCGATTACATGACGATACATCCAGTGGCATTTTCTTCATTAAAGTAATCACATCGGCTTACGCAATAAGGCCTGCTCCCACCTTGACACTCGGAAGCCGGCCTTCCGCATCCATCAGAGCACATCACCGGCCTCCCTTGCCCTTGACAGTAACACGGTCCCCTACCACACCCTTCATAACATGGACACCAGCACACCCCCACCATCGGATACATCGACATCGGCGGGTAGCCTGGCACTGGCTGTGGCACCTTCGGAGGGGACGGTGTTGGGGCCGGCGGCAAGGGGACTTTTTGGGGTGGTGCAGGATCCGGTGTCGGATTGGGGGCCGGCTTGGGGGGTTCCTTGGGTTTCTCGGGCTCCTTTGGCTTCTCGGGTTTCTTTTCGGGCTCCTTCGGCTTCTCGGGCTCCTTCGGCTTCTCCGGCTCCTTGGGTTTCTCGGGCTTCTTCTCCTCCTTGGGCTTCTCCGGCTCCTTGGTTTTCTCGGGCTTCTTCTCCTCCTTGGGCTTCTCCGGCTCCTTGGGTTTCTCGGGCTCCTTCGGCTTCTCCTTGGGCGGCTCCGGCGGCTTCTTCTCGGGCAGGATCTCGACACCCAGCACCGTGTCGCCACCCTTGCATATGATCTTGTCCCGGATCTTCTCCGGGCTACAGCACTTTACGATGATGAACACCGCGTTCTTCTCGTAATCGTATTTATGGTCCCGGATTTCTCTTGTTCACAAATCCATTCATAGCGAACTCAGTCGAATAAAATCCACAGAATGCAATAGCAATCACTCATAAAGAAATGACAACAACTTGAAACCTAAAACAGGGGGAAAATAAACAAAAAACAGAGAGAGAGAGAGAGAGAGAGAGAGAGACTAACGGGGAAATTTACAAAGGATTTTCTTGATCTTCTTGCAGCAGCGCGAGCACTGCAGATCCACCTTTACCATCATTTCGGTCACCTGCAACAACCCAAAAAACTGATAAAGCCACCGCGAATCAAATGAATGCTTGAGGTTTTTGCCTTTTCCCAATCGTCTGCAGAGCAAGCAACTAGGGGGAGAAATGCAAAGCAGAGAAAACGAGCAAGATCTGACCCAGCAAAAGATTAACCAAGATCGGAGAGATGAAGGGAAGGGAAGGGGAAAGAGAAGGGGGCTGACCTTCTCCACCATGGCTGCGGGGGGAGACAAGATCTGGAGAGCTCGAGAACGAGTGAATGGGAGTGGCGATGACGATGATAGAGCTTTAGTGATGGATGAATGTGAACGATAGATAATGAGAACAGCCTGGGGAAGAAAGCGAAAGGTCCCTCCCTATAAATGCAATTTTAGCTCATCTCCACGTCAAATTTTTCTTGAAATAAGAATGATGTGATGCGGAATCAATCTCGGTGCAAAAAGTGTTTGGGGCATATTCATATTTCTGGTCATTTGATGGAATGTGAGCTATTTAATCTAGGAGAACGAGTTTATGCACGTACGACTTCGAAAAAAAATAGGTACATTTTCGTGCAATTTGCGATGTAGAAGACCAATCGCATGGGGACACGTGTGAGGACACTGAATTTCATGCGCTAGTGATGTGAGGGTCCCATTCCGTGGATTATATCGTTATTCAAATGGAATCAACTAGAACTTTGGTGAAAACTTATTAACCTATAGTACGTGTGTTTTAAAATTTTGTAGTGTTATACTAACAAGGGGCTTGGACCGGGTGGGGTCATCTATCTTGAGTTGTATCAAAGCCGGGGTGAAAATGCGGAGTCTCGTATCACTTAGATGTAAGTTGTTAAGCCGTGATTGATAAGTCTCGAGCAATCTTAATTTAGTATGACACGTTTTCAAATTGTGCAAGCACAAATAAATCATGATTAGAGCAGAAAACATCAAGCCGGTAGCAAGCTCGAGCATGCCCACCTACACCCATGTATAATAAAGCTCAACCACCAAACGGGGGAGGATTTCATTATGAACATTCAATCATCATTTCAGAGCATTAGTGAGGTCAAGAGCATATTGAGGCCATATTTATTTCGTAGAAAATATAAAATTTGAAAAATATTTTCCTAAAAAAAAAACTATTACACCGCTTAAAAATTATAATCAATGAAAATACTTTTTAATTGCTAAATATATTCTCAGACGATGAAAATTATTTTCTTTCATCAAATCAAAATAACGAATCTTTGTTTACATATTCGTTATTTTGAAAATCAATTATTTATCATGAGACAAACAAAGCATGGAGTTAGGGTTCTTTTAGAGGTTTACCCTCCTTTCATGTACTCCAAATTTAATCGAGTAAATTTGAGGGTTTTGCACAAAATATGGGGTTTAATACCAAAATCTGAACACATAAGCTTGTGACCATATATTATAATTTATAAACCAAAAAATAGAAATAAAGGAAACTCCAGAAGCGACAAAATAGGGCCAGGTCGGGTCGGGTCGGATCGGATGGCCTGACCCGACCCGATTGGAGGTCGACATCATGCATGGTTTCACTGTTCACTATTCACTATTCATCACCTCAAATCCTTCGTCCATGTTTGAATAAGACGTTCAGGATTTGAATATACGTCCTTTTTTCCGATCTGATTGCCGACTTCTTAGCCTTCCGCTTGCGTCCGCATGTGCCGGCCTTGAATCATCTTTCTTGATTGGTACATCTCACCGACCGCAAGAATTGAAATTAAATAAGTCTCCCAATTTAGGGCAATAAATCGATTTAATTTGATCTTTTCTTTTTGTCACTAGTGTCACGCCTTTGCTCCTAATGCAATTCTTCAAATGATTATCGTATAAATTTGCTTCGAGAGAGCCAAGTAGACAGCGTATATAGAAAAAACAAGATTCGTGTTAGACCCACAAAGATTAAGATATTGTATCATAATTGGTTTTGTATGTCATGTCGATTATAATATGGATAAATCTAGGGGCATATACCAGGTAGGAAAATTATCTAATTAATCATAAATTTATTCAATGAATATCAACTTAGTTTAAATTTTTCAATTTTACCAATATAATCTTAAATTTTTACGCAAAATTTCAATGTAGTCATTTCGGTCACTTGCTACTAAGAATCATTGATATGCGTCCAGTCATAGTCGGTCGTCTTATAGAGCATTGTAACGTCGACAACTTGTGAATTGCCATGTTAGCAATTTCCGATAGTAAATGGATAGTAAATGTTTAAGCTTGAAAAGATTCTAGCCCAATGAGCTAATATTATTGAACCAAACAAGGCAACAAGAAATGAATTTGATCAATAAGACAAGTAAGCCTCCAGGATTATACAAGTGCTTGACCAACTCATGCAAAAAATTTAGTTAACATATGCCAGGTTTCACCAAATATACAAATGGAACATATCCACGTATGCCCTCCAATTATATCTTCCAAATCGTCCATACTAACAATACATCCTTCTACTCCAAAAGAAGATTAAAATTTTGCATAAAGGTTTAAAACTAAAATGAAAATAAAAATAAAAATAAAATTAGAATACCATATTGATAAATGATTGGGTAATTATTTCAATATCAAGTCTAGTTCAATCTGAGAACAATACAAGGTTGATTCGAGAAAGAATTAGTTCGGTTTCCAGTTCTACGAATTTAGAATCGGGCTAGAACCAATATGATTTTTGATTCTAAGATAAGAATCGTCGGTTCTACTAAAAAA
Organism: Eucalyptus dawsonii; assembly: GCA_016097615.1. NCBI lineage: Eukaryota > Viridiplantae > Streptophyta > Magnoliopsida > Myrtales > Myrtaceae > Eucalyptus > Eucalyptus dawsonii. The sequence continues at coordinate 52,874,273 of CM027873.1, forward strand.
TCAATTCACATCGATTTCATATCGGGTCAATCAATTTAGTTCTTGATTCTCAATTGAAGTCGATTAACCATGAAATCCGTCACCCTAGGTAGCTCAGAGATCATCTTTCGTTTTACAGTGACTTTTTTAATTATCGAAACCCTAAATTTGAGTTGGAGTTCTCCAAAAGATTATTTAGGAGAGAGGGAGAACAGAAAACTTAGAAGACAAGTAGATGCTCGGATACGTAGTTTGGTCAGGAGTAATTATGGGCCGTGCACCCCCCACATGGCGACCGTCCACGTGTCCCTAGACCTCGTGCTACGCATCTTGGATCAACACCCATCGTTGACTCCTCTTAATTGTTGCCCTAAGCTTTTTGATTCGGGTGTCGGCAGGCAAAATCAATAAATAATTAATTAATTACATTTTCAATTTTTTTTCAGTGATTTGAGGAAAGAGTGGACAATTGAATTATTAGAGGCCTAATGCCCTTTACATGTACCTTTTTTTTTGTGCCTAGGAAAGTAGAAGCTTTTACGCTCTCTCTTTTCTTTTTCTTTTTTGTCAAAAGCTTTAACGCTTTTGGACTGTAGATACTAGGGCTTCAAAAAGTTTCTTGTGATATGAATAAATTCAAACTAGTATAGATGCTTAAAATTGAGTTATTATTACGTGGGCAACAGTCATAGTCTCTTTTTATTACATGCATTTGATCATGCAAAAGCTCAAAATCTATGCTACTTTGTAAAACTCAACTTTATGACCCAATGAATACTACTAACATTTGAAGTACAAACTTCAAATGACATGACAAAAGGGTGTCAAAAGAGGATTCCCCCGTGACGAAAGGGTGTCAAAGGGGATTCCCGAGTGGAACCCATTCGGGAAAAAAATATATATTTATTACAAATCTTTTAAGTTGGGTAATAAGTAAAATAACAGGTTTTTGACAATTTGGTTCTAACTCATTTCCAAACCAAAACAATAAGAGTAAGCAATGTTTACTAAACATTAAACACATTTATAAAATTCTTTAGAATTTGTTTAGTGGTTTTTAGTTCACACGAGATGGACGAGAGAGAACCACAAACGTGGCTAAGGGAATTTGTAGCTTAGGGTTGTCACCAAGTCAGTTTGGGTCCTAACCAATGCCTGATCCAAACCAACTAAGATGTGAATGGTATAAACCTTTTGAGATCTGACCTCGAAAGAACTTGAATCCTGAAAAAAAAAAAAAATCATTTTATATTGGGGTCATTATCTTGTTGCATTCATTTTTCTTCTTTTTTTTCCTTTAGGAGCAATAATGAAGTAGTTTTTCTTTTTTTTTCATGTCCTACACATTGTCAATCATATTCTTTGTCCAGATGTAACGGCATAATCGCTAATCAAGACACATGATTAGACATCAAATTGAACTTAAGAGAGTGCAATCATGGCGGGTTCACAACCTTTGATTAAAGTCATCATTGACAACGACCTAAGGATGTTGAAATCCTCGTCATCATTTTGATTTTAAGAATCCATGCCGTGAGGCAAGTGGCCTCCTTGGATCCGTGTAAATTCTAGATGGTGCTGTGGACAAATGAGCACTAGTCCAACGAAACGGTGGGCTGCAAAGAAGGACGATGCTTTTGCAAATGGTGAAGTCATGGGAGTACGAATGGATATGGAGGGCGGGCCTCCCCTATGATTCTCGGCTTGGTCTGTTTGAAGAAGGAATAAAAAGGTGGCTCCCACCCAATTATCCTGTCTTCATTTGCAAGCTAGTTTGCAGGTGCGGCCAAATTTGGCTCAACTCAAACTTAGGGCTAGGCCAAGATTTGCCCTTTTTAATATATATAAGTACACGCATATAATTGGGGAAAATTATGAAAAAAGTCCAAAATTATTGTACGGATACCAACCCTTAATCCTTTTAATTTTGCTCAATTTATCAGTATAGATATTCCAAGCAATTTTTTACTTGTAACAACCAACATGGATGCTAACTAGCTATCCTACGTAGTGCAATTGCCGCTGCCATGGACATTATTTGTAATTCTTTTATAAATTTTGTATTCTATTCTTTTCTTTTTTTTCTTTTTTTTTTTCATTGTAGGATAGCAAGGGTTGTCGGTCGCTGGGTAGGGGCGCAACGCTCACTCGGGGTCGGTGAGGGGGCAAGGGCTTAGACCTGCAGGGGTCGGCTAGTGATCGCCCTCTAGAGGTGGGAGGAGGATTCATTTTTTCAGAGATTAACCCCCTTTTATATTAGGAATGGCAAAGGAAGACCTCATTATCTCTCACCTCCGAGGGATTAAGCCTCTATAATTTCAAGAATCACTAGTAAATATGCTTATCGTGAGAGATAAAATGGACTTTGGAACAACTACTTTCATATGTGCAAATTTTGGAATAACATTCTTTGAAAGTGTGATTTTATTAGAGTACTCAAATATTAAACCGCACAATTTTTTTTTCTGACAAGTTAAACTTTTGAATGCTGTCAAAGTACGAGGTCTTGAATTTTAATCTTTAAAGGCCCCTATTTACATCTCAAATATTACATCCCCATGCTTTAGTCTTAGGCTGCATTCGTTTTATTGAAAAATCAACGATAAAGGAAAATATTTTTCATGAAAATCATTTTTAAGGAAGATGACAAGCTTTTATTTTATTCTGTGGTGTAAGAAAAGTGATTTCCTTCTTATTAAAGGAAAAGTCGTTTTCCCCTAATCTAAACTTGTTGTCTTCGAGCCATGAAAAACATTTTTCATAGATCGATCAATTTTCCATCGTCCAGATACCGAAAAGTTGCAAAAGTAATTTCCCAAAAATAATTTTATTTCATTCAAACGGACTCTTACGCTAAAATCCAACAAACCCAGATCACAAGCTGAGCCTTCTTTGACTTAAGAGTTAGGTGGATTGCTTTGCGAATCTTCTTCGATGTTCGTTTCCTCCTGAAGGCATTGCTTTGCCTACCAGCCACGACACTGCGAGCCCCAAAACATGCATGTCTAGGCCCGAATTTGACATCATGTTGGCCCACTTTCTTAATATTCAGCTGAGAGAGTCATAGATATAAGACCATAAACTTCGAAACACTATGCAAAGCCAAAATAACCATGTTACAAATCTAAAGATAGACCAGTAACATGAATAAATGGAAAGTTCTGCTTATTTACAAAGGATTGATTTAGAAATTTTATCCAGGATAATTGCAAAAATCATCCTCGATTTTGCTCGAAATTTCAAATACCTTCCTCACAACACGCACCCAACTTTTAACTCAATAAGTGAAGTTTGTCGTCGAGGATTCGGTGTTTGGGGAAAGAAACAGTGACTTAGTAGAATTATGTGCGGACGAGAGGTGCAACTTGAAATCCAATGGAAAAGTGAAGATGGCATTTGTATATCTCAAAACACGAGGCAGTGGTGTTTGATATAAAAAGAAATTTTTGGAAATGTCTTTGTAAAATTCTCTTTTTTGTTTTCTAAAATCAGGCTCGAAAAATCAACTTGCTTATTTTAATAATCATATACCTCTTTTCCTGTCACTTTGTAAATCAATTATTAAATGCGGATCTTTCGAAAAATATAAAGATTTAGGTGAACCTCTTATTTGGGCCGCATACTAAATTTGAAGTTGGGAAACGAGAAATAACAAGAATGCGAATACCCTAAGCAAAGCCCATACTAAATTTGAAGTTGGGCATGGGCCAGACTCACATGGTTCTCTTAGCTCACACGACGTTGTACAAAGAAAGCCGAAGAGAGGTAGCAATTCCGTCTAGAAATGCTTCATCATGTCGCAATGCACAATCCACCATCTTCGCTCCTCAAAACTAATTTAATTTCGAATCTCGTCGACATTAGTCGAGCACGACATTCTCGAAACTGGATTAGGACTTCGCTTCTCGAGTTCGATAATTGCTCGAACGCGACCTCTCGAGATCAGGCCACCTGGAAGTAGTCTCCGGCGAAACATCCTGATTTCAAGCATCGCGACGGTCTCAGGGGACGGCAAAATTAGAAACGGCAGGTGTGCAACAGAGGTGGCGAACTCAGAGATCACGGTGTCGAGGGTACTCTTCGAATCCCTAACATCTTCACAAGCCTTTAGGCTCATGTGCGCTGCTGCTTTACTTACACAAATTCTCCAACGTCCTGTCACGGACGATGGAAAGGTACAGTTGCCATGGATGGTAAAGACAAAAAGGCCCTGTTGGAGAGTGGTCCTGGAAAGTAGGCAGCCGATGGTGATGTTTGGCCTTCGTTTCCATGTCCTTTCCATATGAAGATCAGAACATAAATGCTGGCTAGCATTTGCCACCCGTGGTGCGCCTAGTGCGACTGTGCGAGTGCGACCCCTTGGAAAAGATCCGATTCGGACGATCTTCACACGCGTGTGGACCACCGGGCCACATGCTCGCCATACGAAAAAAAAAAAGAACTATTTAGATACTTTTTCAGAGTACATGTGTCTAGATATAGCGAAAGCCGATCAGAAAGTCAGAAAGAAAGCGTATATTTTGCGACGTGATTGTTTCTATCTCCCGAAATTTGCTTACAAAGATGGTCCATGAGGTACAGGCGTCTTCAGAGGAATTGGGGCTTTCATCCCTCCATTTTCTCAAGCCGTACTTCGACTCTATAGGTTGCTGGGATCGCGTTTCTGCTTCAAGTTACTTCAGCTCTCCGTTCTTGGTCCCTTCGTTTTTTGAATTGCCAAGGTTTCATGTTGGCCGTCGTGACTTTTGTTTTAGTGACCTTGTTGGTCACTTTCTGTTTTTCTTTTATTTGTTTCTCTTTGCCTTTGGCTTTTTCTTTGGCTCCCTTCCACTCTTTCTACTTACTGTAGAGTGTAAGTCTTTGGTGCTGCTTTTGTATTATTGTCCTTATCTAAATATCTATTACCTTTACCAAAAAAAAAAAAAAGATGATACATGAGGTACATTATTATAGTGGGGACCATATATGTTGAACTCTCTTAAGAGATGCATTTGGCTTGGTCAATATATTAAGAACAAAAGGAAATTATCCAATCAATTCTAAACACGTATAAATGCCAGATCACTCATAAATTTTTTAATTTTACTAATTTAATTCTTAACCTTTGTGTGAAATGACTTCTGATCAATAACATTGTGGTTTAATCATTGTTGACCGTAGCACACCGCCACCTTAGTTATTTCCGCCAAAAATTGACCGAAAGAACCACATTAAAATTCTGCATAAAGATTATGAATTAAATTGGTTAAATTGGAAAATTTAGGACACTAATTGGACAATCTTTTGCCGATATAGAGGACTACAAACCAAAGCATCGGACTAAAGTAATCGATACGTTAAAGGAAGCATCTTTATTATCGACCCATGATTTCCAAAGCCTTGCTAGTGAACCACAATCAAGAACGGATAAAGATATAAAGTCTCTTCGCATTTGGAATGAACCGTAAACACTGAACGAGTCCAGTCTAACTTAAATTAGTTTTTAGGGTCTCTTAAAAGGAAGGAATAAGTTCGTGCGGTGCTCTATGTTGGAGGTCATTGATGAGACGTGATTCTAATTACAAGTGTTGCAGCTCTCTTTAGATGGAACTATCGATTTATACATGGAGGGCCAAAAGATTTGATCATGGGTGGCGTGGCAATCTATCGCTGCATAATTAAAGTTTCACTTGTAGATATCACCATAAGAGCATATGCGAAAACAGTATTTTTTTATTTTATTTTTTCACATGGAGTGGATATCATAGAAACTTTTGCGCATACATCATGCTTAATTAGATCTAAGGTTTTGGAACAAGTGTTATCATCAAAATTCAGCTAATTCTAAAAGGTTAATTATGTAAGTTTAGACTTACAAAATTCACATAAGCCCCTCCATTAAATAATTATCACATGACAATTTGTTGAGGTGCACGTCTAGGTTGTCAAGCGACAAAAGTCTCACAATAGGGTTGAGGCATATGGTAAATTAGTTGATACATCCTAATTGGTCAATGTTCCTGAGTTTAAACTTTTAAGTGAATATGGATTCAATTGAAATCAAACTTGAGCTCCATTTTGATGGCCTCTCCTAAGTAAAGGTATTGGGTGTTTGCCTCATCAACCTTGAAATAATTATGTCTCAAGATTTTCACATTAGAACATAACTCTTTCTTCCTGTGAAGTAATTAATATATCTCAGTTTTGTTTTGTGCGTGTACGCTTTGAACATGCGTTTGCAGGTTTTACTCGTGTCTTTCTCGTTTCACTGCACCCCCTCGAGGTGGTTGAGTTAGTCGTCTTTCCCTTTCATGGAGAGAAAAGGGAGGGGGGATCTTTATTCCACTATGAGATTTGTTTAGTCAATTTTCACTATGGGAAAACTCTCACATAGATTCAGCCTATATATAGATCTAGATGATCAAACCATTGATGATGTACATAAGACCTGCATGATCAATATTTATGCTAATGTTGATCTATATAAACCGAATCTAGGGATAATGAAATCGACTTCTGATGGGGCCAACATCGGGATAGTAGCCTAATGAGCGAAGGACAAGGAACCTGTAGTCTTGATCATGGCGTTCTTTAAGCGAAAAACATACAATGGTGCTCCACAATTACATTCAAGTATAGTCTCCACCCTCCATAAATCAAGTGGTACGTTGATACTCTCGGAGGGCAAGCCTAAGTGGGACGGTGCCACGGCCGTAAAGGGAACAGGAACTGCTCGTGCTTAACTGAAAACGAGATCTTGATGTTACATACTTCATCATTATCATTTCTCTCAATGTAAATCCGAGATTATAAGTGGTGTCAGAAGTGCATATTGATAAGCAAACAAGTTTCAAGTTGGTAAAAATGGGGAGAGAGAGAGAGAGAGATGATGGAGATCGCTTTCCAGTGCAGACCGTGGGGCGAAGAGCGAAAGGTGCTCTTTCCGAAACCTGGTTGCTTTATGGTGTGCGTGAATGTTCTTTGGCCAACGAATGTTGTTGGATGGTACGTGGGGAGAAAATAATGGATGCTGGACAGCTTTTCTTAGGAACCATCCATGTCTCATCAAAGTAAATCCCATTTGCCTTGCTACTCTCTCTCTCTCTCTCTCTCTCTCTCTCTCTCTTCCCTCCTTGCTCAGTAGTATCGAGGCATTATCACTCTGAAAGCATCGCTCGATCGAGTGCTCTTCTCGACCTTTTGACTGAGACCACTGAAGGAGCATGTGCGCCGCACGGGCACAGGAAACACGTTTGGTAAATTATGTTTACCTCATCATCGGTCATAAGGTACAACGAAACATCAGCGGATAACATGTCAATCTACTTACGAATGGAGGGTAAGACGTATGAGAATCATCTAACCTCTATACGTCGTGCTAGAAACGAGACTATAGAGCATGTTGTTTTTAGTCCATGGTCATATGTTTGGAAGCGGGACATGGATGTTGAATCGTATGTATCTCTGCATACGCACGAGCATTCTAAATGTGATCTCAATTTTGTATTTCTCAATTAATTTTTATTTAAACCCTATCATCATAGAAAACACACAATTACGTTTGAGGGGGTATTGGCTAATGGAATAAGACATACGGATCCAGTGTTTTCATATTCGCAGATTGATCGTGCTTTGTAGATTCGTTCAAGGTTTTAGGGTTTTCCGCATTTGCAGATTTTCATCAATGGTTGGAGGTATATTGATCTTTACGTTTCCACAAATCAATCCTGAATTTTGTACGGGTTTATTCGTAAATGATAAATCAAGATCGTCAGGCTTTATTTACATTTAGTCTAACACAATCTTCTTGCCCTACTGCTGCTTTCATTTTCTATTTTGTCAACAGCGTTGCTCATTAGAACACAAAAGCTCAATGAAACCATGAAGACTTATTGACCAAAAGTGGAGAAGAAAAAAGGGGAAAAAAATTCCAAGATTCTTTGAAATAGTGAAATGTCTCAAGCTATATCATCGTGATGATGAAGGGTCCCAAGGGCAGTCCAGTCGCTGAGGTACCGATACGCTGAGGAGATCGCATGCAAGCACGATACACTCGCGTCCCAAGTCAACCCTTATCGGAATTAGTACTATCACAAACGCCGTCCTGAAATAGATGTAGCAATTTTCCAATGAGATGAATTTGTTTACACGTTAGAAGACAAAGAATGATATAGAAATCTTATTCCGCGTGACATATGATCGGACTAAGTATTACAGATAGTTGTCATCGGTCTAGGGCTTGCATTCATAATGTGAATTTTTCCAACAAGTAACTAAGTGGCGAACCATATTACGTCATTAGGAAGAACAAAGGAGGACGAATAGCTCAGAGTAATGATAAGAAAACCGCGTTATTCAAGTGACATTTAACGTATTAATGTGCTACCTACCATCAAATCTATTCACATTTGCAGAAATCGCATGTGCTCGGATCTGGGACATTCTTCTAGCACACATCAAACATGCAAACTTCCCCAGCTCCACCACCACCACCACCACCACCGAAAGAAAACTACGAAAAAGACAACGTGGGCATTGGTCGAAAATCGATGAAATTTTAAATAACTTCGCCCGTGCTGCAATGGGGCACCACATACTAAAGCTTGACCAGATATGTGGCTTATTATAGGCCGTTTGATTTGGTATTCTTACTAGAGGATTCTATTGCTATGATTAGGTTTAAGATTTCATGTGTTTTCCCATTAATTATGCTTTATTTAATACTAATGGAGTCTTAATTATGCCTAACAAAAGTTCTAATTCATTCATGTGGTGAAACCTTTGCACTCATGCACTTTTTGAAGATTTTAATGGAAGTATGGATCTGCCATTAGAAGAAAGTGATGACGAAGCAAGATTATTTCAGTGATTTAAGAGGGGGAAAGAGGAGCCAAGCCAGGCGGAAAATATCAAAAAAATTATAAATTTATTGCATTTATACTGATTCAATTTTAAACATTTCAATTAAATTAATTTAGTCTTAAAACTTTACATATGAGTACCAATTGATGACATGAACATTGATCGTCCTGTGTAACACACTCAACACTAATGTGGATTTTTTTATTTAATATTCAATAATTTTTTGATTTATTTTTTAATTTTGTTTTTTTTCTTTTTTTCCTTCTATTTCCCTTCTTTTCTTCTTTTCTTTTTCCTTTCTTTTTTTTTTTCTTCCTTATTTTCTTGTGCCAGCCTCCATATTGATCAGCAGTGGTCGATAGCTATCAACGAGGGCGAGGGTTAGGATGCCCTCGTTGGCCACAAGCGAGACCTACCCTCATCAACCTTCGTCAAAAGCCAGTGCTCTTTGACCTCTGATGAGGACTAGCCTTACCTGGACAAGGTCCCTCACCAATGCCAGAGACCGGCCAGGGGACCTTGCGGCAAGTGCGGCCTCGCCCGAATGCCGAGGGGCCTCGTCCAGCAAGGCTTGCCCTTGCCAACCCTTGCCAGCCTCCAAGGTTGGCGAAGGGCCTCATCTAGGCGAGGGTTGGGCCCTCAAGCTGGTCTTGCCTATTGCTAACAAAGGCATCCCAACCCTTGCCCTCATCAGTAGCCAATGACCTTCGTCAACTATCACGAAGGCTAGTGGAGGATAATAAAGAAGAAAGAAAAAAAAAAGGAAAAAAATTAGAGAAATTCAAAAGAGTAAATGAATATTAAATAAAAATATTCACGTTAATGCCGGTTGTGCCACATAGGATGGCCGGTATTCATATTAACAATTTCCAACATAAATTGGCCAAATGTACTTAATTGATATAAATGTGAAAATGTTTATGACTAAATTAGTTTAATTGAAAATTCTACGACTAAATTAGTACCAATACAATATATTTAGGACTTTTTTAGTAATTTTCCTGCCTATCCTGTGTATCTAAGTGACTATTGGCATTATTATGAATAATGCAACCTTAGAGACAAAGCAACATTGGATTTACTTACTTTACTTTTGTTAGGGAGCTTGACAGTACATTAAAGTGTGGGCATCTGACGTTTGGATCGTTTGAGAAAGTGTTTTGTACATTGACTACATCGTGTTATAGTAATACGTGGGGAAGGAAGTTAACCGTAACTGAGAATTTTGAATACTAAAAAGCAAAATTGATTGCAATAAATATATATAAAACTATCCCCACTGTGCCCACAGATTTGGCTTGGCTTGGTAGATGAAAGGTGGCGTTTCCTTCGTTTGGAATCTGAAGTCGCTTGCGATTTGCTATCTTGTGAAGTCCCCACCACTTTTGCATCTTCAATGTGAACCGAGCAGCTTTTTCCTCCCCTCACTGTTGTGCATGAGACTGCCAAAAATGAAACATGATGGAAACTCCAACTTGGACAGGTCTCATGAGGGAGGTGCTAAAAGGTGCTTTTATCTTGTAAACTCCTCGGAATTTTTATTTTTTTTACGCCCTTATTTTTAGCATAGTATCTAAAGAAACTTCCCCACCGCTTATGACAAAAATGTTGCATTTTTTTAGTGCTATAATCAGATAAGACCTTGCTTATATGTTCTTTGGCCAAGCATGCAAGTACGAGAAAACCCTGTGAAAACCGGAGAGAATTAGGAGAGGAAACTATCCCTTCTTTATACCTGAATCCTCTGCACAGTCAAACATGACATCTTTCATTTTCAAACATAGATTCATTCATCTTTCTAAATCTTTGGTTCATATGCACACACGATTGATGATTAATTAACCTAAAAGGGAGGATTAACTTACACTTGTGCATAAAATCTCCAGCAAGTTTAGTCAGTTGGGGGCGTTGGTGGATTTTTAGCTCAAAAACCAGAAATCACTTGTGCGAATCCCATCAACTGAGTCCGAACTATTCTGGGTCCGAACTTTTAAGCAGGAGGGTGTCCACGCCTGTGCCATTAGTTAGATTAGGTAAGTAAATATGATTTTTGGGAGGAGATAGATGAGAGGAAAGAAATGGAACTGTTGCTGATGGTGGAAGTGGGCTCCATCGTCTGAATCAATCATGCTATGGGAACCCAATTTTGATGGAGATCGTTGCCTCTCAAAAGGAACTCCCCTTTTTCTTTGTCCGTCCTTGCCCACTTCCCACGATAAGCCCCTTAACTGCCTGACCATATCCAAATGTGAACAATGAAAAAGAAGACGACAAACTTTTCTCTGGAATGCCTCTCGTGAAGTTGCTTGCTACTTCATCTCTTCTACAAGAATGAAGGAAACTCTCCTGTCTATTCGCTTTATGTTTCGGCCAATCCTAGGTTTTTGACAGTTTAACATAATCGATGAAGGGTGTCTTAAGTTTCTAAACATGTTAACGGGGTAGAACAAATTGTCTACACAAGCAAACATGCTAGCTTTTCGTATGTAAAGAAGTCGGTCCTCACTTATGATTCAAACGCGGATTAAGCTCAAAACTTTCTATTCAATACCTCTGATTTCTACAACAGCTTACAGCAACTTTTGCGAAGCTGCCTCATTTAGGTTGGACGTGTTGCAGCTTAACAGCTTAAAAACATATTTCACCAAAATATACATCTCACGGCACTGCACAACACAGTTAATAGTTGAGCCATAATAATATAAAATGAGCTTTGTGTTGCATAAAAATCGGTCACAAATTTTATTTACACCATAGATTGTAGAGTATGGACATGTAAGTGACAAGTGGCATTATCAAAGGATAATGCAAACTCAGAAACAAAGCAAAATTGGATTTATTTAATTTATTTTTATTGGGGGGTTTTGATGGCATGTCAGAATTTGGGTATTTGATGTTTGGATTGATTGAGAATGTATTCTGTACATTGGCTGCATCACATGACAGTATCACTAGTGGACAAGCAAGTTAATCGTAAACGGGAGTTTTGAAAACCGAAAAGCAAAATCCCCATCGATGCCCACAGTTTTTGCTTGGCGTGATCGATGAAAGGTGGGATTTTCTTCTTTCAGAATCTGAAGTTTCTTGTGATTTGCCATCATTGTCGTGAAGCCCCCACCACTTTTGCATCTTCGATGTGAACGGAGCGGCTTTTTCCTCCCCTCTCTTTTGTGCAGGATACTGCCGAAAATGAAACATGATGGAAACTCCAACTTGGAGAGGTCTCGTGAGTGAGATGCTTAAAAGTGCTTTTATATTGTGAACTCCTTAGAATAGTTTTTCTTTAGTTTCCTCCGGATTTTTGCATAGTATCAAAAGAAATTGCAGTTATCGATATCTATCTCAAACCATTCGATTTATTGAAATATGCCTTGTTTTGAATTTGAAGAAATTTCCAATAAGAAATTCTTAGATCAACCTTTAACTACTCAATCAATTGCTTCTCCGATGGAAGATTTAGCTTGTTAAAAGAACAAAATCATGTACATTAAGCATGTCTATTGACACGACTACTTGGAAGAATTCATGAAGTGTAGTCATACCTCATATTGAAATGTTGAAATTTTTAATTTATGTATTAACTCCGGTAATAAATATAAATATTCATTATAATGAAAGATAATATGGTTGTTCACCCTATATAGATTGCCTTCTTTTGGCCCATAAAAGCAAAATAAGGATTGGCTTCCCTTGAACAAGCAGGAGGACAAAATTGTTGCATTCTTTTTAATGTCGGAATCAGATAAGACCTTAATAATATGTTCTTTGGCCAAGCATGCAAATACAAGAAACCCCTGTGAAAAGGAGAGAGAATAGGAGAGGAAACCATCCCTTTTAACACTTAAGAATCACCTGCAGAGTCAAATATGAGAATATTCATTCCTTAACATATTGCTAAATGGGTTGCTAAGGGTTTAATAATAAAGTACAATAAAATGTGAGTTTTTAATTGGTCTAAAGCTCAACCCACCCGTAGTTCCTCTTCATTTGTCTTCAAGTTCAAGTTAAAAGATTTCGGGGGGGGGGGGTGGGCAACTTATTTTCTAGTTTTACATTCTTCTTATGATCTTTTCTTTTAATTTTTTTTAAAGATTGAAAAATAGTAAAAAATTATGATCTTTCAAGCTTTATAAAATCATGAGCATTACTGCATGATTTTACGTGATTTTTAAGAGATGCTGGATACTTCATTGTGAAACTTGAAAAAATTGCAATAAAGAAAAAGTCACAAACAAGTAGAAAATCTTATTTAAAACCTTATAGAACTACATTTTACCTTTCACACCACACACACGTGATATAAAAGTTCTTGTTTTTAAATATCTATGTGATTTAGTAAGGTAGGTCGGGTTCGGTTGAGTATTGCAAATAAATAGGTTAAAATGGGTTAAATGAATCGGATTGTTCTCGACCACTTATTTGACAGCTCTACCAATTCTAATGGAGATCGTTGCCTCATAAGGAAATTCCCTTTCTCTCTGTCCTTTCTTGCCCACGTCCCACGATAACCTCCTCAACTTCATGACCATTTCCATACGTGAACAAGTTATAAGAAGAAAACAAACTTTACCCAGAAGTGCCTGTTGAGAAGTTGCTTGCTACTTCATCTCTCGCTTCTATAGGAATGAAAGGAAACTCATCTGTCCATTCGTTTTATGTTCCGGCCGATGAGTGGTGTCTTAAGTTTCTAAACACGTTGACAAGGTCGAACAAATCGTGCACCACGTAGACACGCTAGCTTTTCATTTTGAAAGAAGTCGGTGCGTCACTTGTGATCCAAACGCGGATGAAGCTCAGCACTTTCTGTGAAGTACCTCGATCGCTACAACTGCTTACCTCGGCTTTTGCAAAGCTACGTAACTCATGGTTTCGATGTTGCAAGCTTAATAACATGTAATACCAAAACATAGAACTGCTTACCCCCAACGTTTGCAAAGGTACCTAACTCATGTTTTAGATGTTGCAGCTTAACAACATGTAATGCCAAAACATACATGTTATGGTTAAAAACATGTGTCACCAAACATACATGTTACAGTACTTCACAATCACCGCATAGCACAGTTACATTTCAGCCACAATTATATCAAATAAGCTTTATGTTTCATAAAAATCACGTCACTTATTTTAGTTTATACATCGACCTAGAAGGATCAAGATGTAGGTTATGCTGTGGTGAATGTAGTTTTCATCTAGGCTTACTTCATCAATATTCCTTTCGTATTTAGATGTGGCAATATGTAAAGTAAGATAGTGCTTTATTCTTATTTTTACGTTTTAATAAAATATTTGGATAAAGTGAATTAGAAGCCTTAATACTTTCATTACCCTTGAAAATGTGATTGGGCTATGTAACTTTCGTATCTTAGTACTACGTCTTAAAACTTGCCTACGTTATGCAATCAAGTGCCTCATTTAGATTCGCTTGTGTCATGTGAAGAAAATCCGAGGCTGCAAGACACTAGCGGTGCCCCAAAACACATGAACATGACTTCGTTTCTGATTTCTATCAAACATGGAAGCGAAACATTTGAGAGCATCGACGGCTGTTCCTCGCTATTTTATAATTGCGACTTCTGGACAGAGGATTCAAGAGATCGGACGTCGTCAAACTGTTATGATTGGTTCTCCTAGGAATCCAATCCTGATGCTGTCTTGTACCAGAGTCTTGTGTTGCCTGGCCGGCATGGACGAACATTACGCAGCGACAACCGCGGTGTGACAATGGAGGCTAGGGCTGGACGTCGACTGGGATAGCGCGCAAAGAGTTAATCCAATGGAGGAAAATGCAAATTTGGAGGACATTCTCGGACTTTGCTGATGTCATTGCGATTGTCTTATAGCATAGTAGATTAGGGCATGGACGAGGTGCAGTGAGGTATACCTTCGTTCCCTCTGCTACTCTATGCAGATAAGTAGCAAGCATGGTCATCCCCATGTTTGGACGTGCCTCCGTCAACATCAAATTTAATACCATTATTGCACCGCATCGCCTAAGATCGCTTGTGACTTCTCTATCGCCCGGCGAAAATTCGGTATCGAGCTCGAAACGTTATATTATGAGGTCTTATTTTTCGTAATATGTCGTGAATGAATTGTGTAATTGAAGTGAAACTACATAAAACGATTCACTCCACTGTCGAGATCTTTCGACACATCGACATGATCGGATATACGTATGTCGTGGAGCTGTTTCATTCCACACGAGGAGTTTGTATATGGATAATCAAATTCAATCATGAACACCATAGAGGAGGAAGCGAACGGCAATGGAGTATTTCAAAGTAAAAATTCACTCATAAGTAGAAGACCTCATGTCGGCGGTCCTTGACCTCGGGTTTGAGGTCGCTCAAGGACGCGACCTCCCGCCAAGTTGCAGAGGCTCCAGAGGAGGAGCGACAACTTGGGAACTCACTGACACGGTGGCAGCGGATCGCTGCCATTATTACACATGGGATATCGCTTAAAACTAAACCAACGTTTATTCATACCTTGCCCTAGTTCATTCCACTTCTTCTTGGCTCCATATAACCTCTTTCAGAGCTTTCGAAAACACGATACGCTCGGGACCAAATCACTTGCAAGTAGCCACCAACACTTTCCTTGGCGGGAGCGATGGCCTGCGTCCATGGAGCAAGGCCATGTTGTCGAAGAAGAGGACGTCGCCCTTCTCCCACTTGAATTGATGCTCTCCTCGTCGAGGATCTCGCCGCATCGCTTCACCACGTGGTCGGGGATCTCGGTCCCGTCGATCATCGTGGCCGAGCTGATCTCCTTCCCGTGCATCCCCACCACCGTGTTGTACCACATCCTCCTCCCTTTTCTCCCCTCGAACACCCTCGTGAGGGATCGTGGGCGGATGATCGTCTTCAGTCCACCGTCGGGCAGCCATTCGACATCCATTCCCATGGCCTTCACCCTACAAAAGATTAAGTACAATGGAATGAAATTTGCATTTTCCCTAGCGAAATTTTTGTGCAAAGCAAAAATCGAAATTAGGTAAATACCGTTGTTTTTGTTGTGCTGCATTAGTCAATTTATCTAGAGATTGTGTTAAAAACCAAATTATGTTAATATGAATGGCATCATATTCAATTTAATCCGCTTTTTCTCCGGAAAAAAAAAAAGATTTTCAGCACGCAAGTCTCAAATATTACATATTGCAAGCCAAACTCATATTTGCGACAAGGGTTTGTATTGAATGGGCTTTCCTGAATGCATAAGAACAATTGTTATGAAGTTCATTCATTTTAGAAAGAAGAGTAAAGATTTTGGATTCAAATGGTCACATAAAAATTAAACTTTACACAGATTATGTATAGGCTATCAAAATCCTCTACAAAAAAAAAAATGCTAATTTTGTTATGCTTCAATTACATATCTGGTACTGAGCTATAGTTTGTGAAAATTAATTCATGTCTTGATGACAAATAGAACATGGATATAATCATAAACCATACATATGAGTATACCTTCTCTCGGCTTCGGCTGGGTCAGGGGTGCCAAAAGCATCCTGCCAGCCGCGGCCCCTCATGGAGGAAGTGTTATTCGCGCTTGGGGCAGTGAAGGTGTACATCAGCCCCTTCTTCTCCATTTCCTCCACCTCCTTCGGGAACTCCTCCAGCATCCGCTCCGTCACCCGGAAACTTGGCACAAATGGTGTCTCCCCACCCTCTGGTGGTGGCACCTCGCAGAACAGTATCACCTTCTTGGGGTTTTCCTTGAACTGTTGCATCCGCAATAGTTGATGTTTGTTTTGTAATTAGATCCAATTTAGTTCGGTCGCCGCTCAACAGGAGAGAGACTAGTCTACTCTCTCTAGATAGAGATAGTGCGCTTTCTAAATCCATAGAGAACCAGTCGATTTCAGTTTAAAGAATATGAACTTGAAAAATAAGGCATGATTGCTGCCCGTTGTTTTTAAATTAGTGTTTGATTGAACTGAATATATCTAATTTCCTCACTAACGCATATGTAAGAAACATAGAAAAAAGGAAATAGACGAGAATACTTCTACCAATCATCGTGGATGCAATTACTTATTGAGGAGTAGTGTTCTCATTTAAATTCATTGTGGTGACGGAATGAATAAGCATGTAAGAAAAGTTAAAAGTCGGACAATCCCATTTGAATCCTGATGCATTCCATTCACTTTGCTAGATCACTCAACCATGAAAAGAACTCATTTCGATTGGCCCTTGGATTTCTTCTATAATTAAATCAACTATAGTAACTGATGTGACGAATCGAACTAAACAAGATATTTGATATGTACCTTGAAACTTTGAGGTTGAAAAAAATTGTCGAAAGCATATAGAAGTGAAATTTATTTCAAAAAGCGAAAAGATGTATGAATTGATAAACTCACAAGTGATATCACGTCAGCGGAGCATGTGCGATGAAAGATGTTTTCACTGCAATGCATGTATTGACCTAGTCACTCACCAGAACCATCTCATGGTGGTAGTATATGAACTCCGACAACGGGCCCTCGTTCGCTGTCCAAACCCGCTTGTAGATGTGAGTCCTCGGCGCGGGCCCGATGTAGCGGATGTCCTCCCATCCACAAGCCTCGACGATCTCATTGAAGTCCTCGGCGTTCTTCACGTCGAAGCCACGGAGCAGAACTGCGCTGTTCTTGATGATCATCTGGTCGAACCATTCCCGGTTCTTCTTCAGAGCTGCGAGGAGGACTCGGTGTCAGCTTTGGCGGGCTCCGGCGGAGCAGGACGAGGGGCATCACCTCGCCGTCGACCACCTTGTGGCCTTGGCACTCTCCGATCTTGAAGTCCTTGCCGGTGGAGGATTCCATTGCCGTAAAGATTTGGTATGCTATTGCACTTAAAATCTCTCTCTCTCTCTCTCTCTCTCTCGAGGGTTGAACTCCTTTGCTGGGTTGTGTTTCGATGGAGTCTGATACTGGGGTGGTGACGTATTTATACAGGGTAGTTGAATTCAATTGCGAATTTTAAGTAATTATTAACGGGCGTCGTTTATGATGATCGTGATGATGATCTGGAATCAAGACAATGAATGGCACGACATGTCGAAGATTCTTGGGGGCGTCGTCTTGCGAGGGAGCCGTAATCGTTTGGGGGTTTAGCCGAGCCCCGGCTAATGAGCCAAGTGTCCGCTTCTTGGAGGCTCGGCTGCACTCGTTTCCTATTAAGTAATTGCCTAATTTCGAGATTATTACAAATTCCACGCGGGATTTACCCGACTCACTATATTGTAAAAATAACAATATTTGAGACACCTTGAAAATGAAAAAAAAATCATTCATCTTAACGAAGTCACCGAATAGTGAATTTAACAAGTGCTCAAGAGGCACTTTTTTAATATTTACATTTCTTTTATTAAGTTGTGCTAGTTTAAAGAGACTCATCAATAGTTTCCTGAATTAAGTGCCTTAAGGACATTTATTAAGAACATCCGATGAGATATATACTAACAACACATATTATCGGATTAATATCTTGAAGAGTCTAATATTTATTTGGTTCGTGAATGGGCATTTGTTAATTGAATCAATATAATGTTATTCATCTAGACCATGGAAATATGTTTTTTTTTTTCCTAATATAAAATGTTGAAACTTTAGAGTGAATATGGCTTCTAATTAAGGGTCGGCTTATAGCCGCATAGCTTGTGCAGAGTCTGCTTTAATTCTACAATCACGAAAGGAATGGTATATTCTTTCTTCATCTCTCGCCAATGGCAATGACTATGAGATCACTTCAACAGATAACCCTTAAGAGCACACGTTTGAATTTATCTAAGTGAGCTTTCGAGATTGAGAGATACACGGTTGAAGGGGGAATATTTTTCACACAAGGCTTAGCTCTTGTGAGCCGATGAATGTGATGCTCGTATATAACCTAGGATTCTCCACAGGATGAGCGAATCAACCCGCATTGTAATTGAAGTGATAAACAAGATTTAGTTTGATCCAAAGACGTTCCCATTTAAATATGCATTCGATAAAACCAAAGGGGAGAACACGTATCCACAACGCACCAAGGACAAACTTCGAGCTTCTCCCAACCAATTTCTCGAGTCGTTAATTCGTCCGCTTCGCTGTGATAACTCAGAACGGCCGGCCCCACGTTCCAAGGGAATGCGTGTCGTTCCAAAAGCAACGAGTCCCCAAGTTCCCCGGTTCGAATAAAGTCACAACATTCGTCCTGGTCCAAGGTTAATATTCCAATGTGACAGTATCCTCAGGAACAAGGTGATTTGTTCTTTGGCTATATATATTGGGGTCGAACGTAGGAAAGCATTTGATACAGCCTTACGTGGCTAAAAGCTGGTTCCAAGAAGTGGAACGTCTAAGAAGTCTCGAGAACTTTAGCGTTAAACAGCACATTGATCTTGTCTTTTTGGGGTCGTAACGTTGTCGTGGTAACTCATCTACTATGTAACCTCGTACTTGTTGAGATGATCATTCAAAAAATTCTAAACCTATTATACGATGGTCAATTCAATCCTAAACCTTTCAATTGTGACAATTCAGTATTGAATATTTTGATAATTTGCTTATTTAGTCATAAATAACTCAATTATACCATTCTAGTTCTAAACATTTTGATAATTTGCCAACTTACTCCTAATCCTTTTAACAAATTTGCCAATTTACTCATTCTGATCAATTTTGACTAAAAATCGCTAGTATAGGTAACATCAATTGTCCTATATAAAGACGATTGGCATTAACATGATAATTTTTGCAATTTTTGTTTATGAATTTTTTTTTTAAAATTTTTTCCTTAATTTTACAAACGCCTCATCGATAGCTGGCGGATGTGGCCTTAGGTGAGGGTAGCCCTCCCCTAACTTGCCCAAGTGAGGGCATAATAAAAGAAAGTAAAGAAAATAATTTGTAAAATTAAAAAAAATTGCAAAAATTGTCCATGACATCATTAGTCATGTCACGTAGGACGTTTGTCGCTATTATACTGTCACGCCAACAATTTCCAGCCAAAATTGGATGGAATGACTAAATTGGCAAATCCTCCAAAAGTTGAGGACTAAATTGGTAAGTTGTCAAAATGTTTAGGTTTGATTGGCACAATTAAAGATTTAAGACTAAATTGATTGCCATATAATAGGTTTATGATTTTTTTTTTTTAATTTCCCCGCTTGTCTATGTTAACACGTTTAGTCTATCGAAATAATTCCCTTTGCCCCGTGGTAGTACCGTGACTTTGTGACTGGAACTTCTTCATTTTGAGAAAGAAAACCCTATGTTTTCGAAATCCTTCATTGAAGGAAACTTCGTCCTTTCTTTATGTGCGGCGTGTTTGCATAAATTGCCGCGTGTCTAGCAACTGTGATCCAAACAAACAAATTCCTAACAAAACGCAAATTTTCTCCACGGTACCATCATTAACTCAAGCAGTAGAACAATAGAACAAGAAAAAATAAATTGGATATCAAATTTATGTTGTTCAATCAAGATAACTTACATTCATGGAAAGAGTAATAAATGATTACATTATAAATCAAGTGACACAATGAAAATTATAGTCATACTCAATTCACTTGGACACTTTCAATAATTTTTCAATCTACCAAAGAAATTAAACAAATCTTACACAAGATTTAATTGGCTTCGGCACTTAAATTCTTGGACAACTTGCAAGATATGTGTGCACGCGCGAAAATCCAAGTTGGACGTTTCCCTTTTCCTGGACTGACTTGAATAAGGATTCGTGCATTTCCTTTTTCTTGTTTTGTTCAGACCAAAATTCAAACTTGCCCTTAGAGGTCAAACGAAAATCCAAGTCCAATATGGACCTTCCGGCAATTTAATTTTCGGCATGGATTTTATTCGACAGACATAAACTCGAGACATATTCAGACAATTTCTATCATTGCCACTCATATCCGAGAAGACATGACACAGATGCGGGACAATGGCAGAGGATGAGGGGAGGCAAAGAGAAGAAGAACTAGGTATGGATGAGTATTCTAGATAAATTCCTCTAAATACAAGGACATTTTGGTCATTTTAGGTAATACATGTGTTGTGGCTAGAGATGATCGGTTTGGGTGTAGAGGTTCCCACCGAACCAGAAAACTCATTAAGAATCGGTTTCACAAAATCAAACCGGAACTGAGTTTCATGGACCCACTCGGAACCGGTTAGTGGTCCATGGAATCAATGTCGCTAGGGAAACCTGCAAACATGTGCTAATTCAAGATAGATTTTGGAATGGTTTGTGCCCGGTGAAAGTACTGGTTTTAGTTGAGTTATAAATCCATGCATCTCATTTGTTACACCTTCCAATCCTCTAGACCATGCATCTCATTTGTCACACCTACTAATCCTCTAGACATTTCTGGCTTGTTTTTCCAAGGGTCTAAGGGTCGTTCTCTTGCACCTTTGGGAAAAAAACAGAACAGCACAAACTACTCTATGGTCCAGCTCTTGATTGTCGTGGCCGCAATTCTTGGAGCAATCAACCTTCATGCGATGAAATTAGGAATTCTCATTGTTTCAGTGCAGCGGCTATCTTCTTTTGGATGAGCTGCGCTGAAATTTTGACCCAGCGAGAGCATATTGCGAAATCTAATATAACGGGAAGCACAGAAAGGAGTATAAGGGTTAAGAACTGAATAACAATTAAGAGGCGGGTGAGGCTAACCGCGAGCGAGGGCCGGAGACGAGCCCACGACTGTAAGAGGCTAGGCGACTGACAAGTGGAGAGCGAGATGAGGCAAGAGAGTTGGAAGGCATGGGAGTGAGATGAGGAGTAGAGGAGGTGGAAGGCTTGGGTTTCTTTCTAATTTGACTCTGCGGACCGACAAGTAAAGTAAAAGGCATGAAAGACTAGAGAGAGACTGAATCTGAGAGAGCTATAATTTAGTGTATATATATATTTGTCTGGTCCGATTGACAAGTAGGTGGTTCCACGACCGGAACTAGGAACCAAACCAATCTCGCAAAAACCGCCGGTCTAGTCTCGGTTATAAGTAGTTTTCGATTCTTTTACGCATCTCTAATTGTAGCTACTCTCTAACTATAAAAGATCTATATCGATAATAGGGAATGACCAATCAAAGCTTGAATAATGTGAAATTGCTCGACAATCGATTGATTGCTTTAAAACATATCAAGGTCTCGAGCCTCGTGTATGGAGCAAACAAGATAGGAGTGCCACCCCCTTGTGAGTCCGACAATGATCAAATCCGGATTTAGTTGGGGATACCTTGATACTTTGAAGGTCGTAGACCCAAAAAAATAAAAAATTATTAAGGTCAATAACGTCTATTCACACAACTTAAAAAAAATTATCTATCTTTCAAGAGGTCACAAATTTGATTTATGTCATAAGTGAACCTCTAAATTGCTCGTTCTACATTGCCTAGTTGCAGCTTGTACCTCATATAGAGAGAAATTCGGCGTCTTAGTGAGGGTGAGGTGTTGAACACTCCATGGCAGGTCCGAGACCCTTTTAATAACAATCGAAAGGGATCCCTGTCCATAGCATGTACCTCGCGTTGAGAGAAATTTGGTGTCTTAGTGGGCATGTAGTGATTGGCTCATCAATTTTGAATCCTTGAATCACATAAGGTTGTGTGGAATAATTATGGTACAATGCCAAATATTACATGGTGGGTACGGTATCCTTATAATATCATTCAACACGATCAATATACATCTTAAAGGATCCCTAGGTTGGCCCCCTAGCTCTTTTGCTAATATAAAAATGTGCCTAGTGCACGTGGCAACTTTCATCTTTAAATATCTGTTAGGGGATTAAACTCTCCTATCCTTTCCTTCCGATCTCTTTCACAGTTAGTCACGTCAAAGCATGTTGCCATAATCTCCTAGCACAATTACCTGTCAAAATCAAGAGCGATGTGAGTTCGGGAACTAAAAGTCCAACCAGCCGCAACTTTCTTAGGCAATGATTATCGCAAACAGTGGTGTATTTTACTAATACAACTCGTATAACTTTGTCAATCTTGTAGCGCTAAACTAGGAGTGACGGGATTAGTTTAGGTTAAGAGGACTGGTTGAGGAATGAGATCAGATAAGGATCAAGGAAGGAATAATTTGGTTGACAAAATAGCTTAAACACAGAATATTTTAAAATTTAAAGAAGCGTCCTTCATAAGAAACATAGGACTAGGGGCGTAAAAGAACGGTGGTGATGAGGATGGAAAACTAAAATTTCATTCAATCTCATCGCTTGGACTTGGGGCCCAAGAACTATCCAAATCAATAGAAGAAAATTTAAATTTAATGATGAATTGGAGACCGAAAGCTAAGTTTCATTTCACAATTTGAAAATGCATCTCAAACTGGAAATTCAAAAAAAATAAAATAAAATAAAAAAGAAGAAGAAGAAGATATCGCCAAGTTGTCCTAATTAATTGCACTATCTAATAGATGCAAACATCACAATGAATTTTTCTGATCCATTATATGGAAAGTGACTTTTACGCATTACATGTATCAAATTTCAACGGTGTTTTTTTTTTTAACATTTTCAAATGAATATTAATAGTTTTTCAAGGAAAAAAGTTCAGAGGTAAATCTCTTAACAATAAGTACTAAATATTGACATGGGAGAACGAGAAAAATATTTTTTTAGAAAAGTTGAAGAGAAGGATATATATATTTTTTAAAAGTTAATAGAGCTATGGATGCTACATCTGTTTTGGAATATCTAAATTAATAAGTGCTAAAATTAATTCTATGAGAATTTGAAAGTAATTATATGTATGATTAAGTAAATTTGACTCTCTTATACATGATATGCGATTTGAGATATTTATAGGGAACTCGCAACAAAATATAACATAAAGAGTAAAATTATTTCGACTTTATCCAACACAATACTTATTCAAATACTATATAAAATGCTAGCATAAGGGTGCCATTATTGCTCGGAAACGACGGTGCAATTTCAATCATTACTTTCATTTCAAGAGGAACTGACTATGGAACTTTTGTAAATAATAATCAAAGGGAGCAAAAGAAAAAAAGTCCAAAAAGGAAAATTAGAGCAATTTTTTTTGTTTCTTTTCATCGTGATCAAACATGTTCTCTCGATGTCGAGCCCATCTTTCTCTTTGGTAATTTTTATTGTCCGGGACAACTCTTTTTTGCTAATCTTACGATATTTAGTACTTAATTGCTATGAAAAGCCAGAGTTAAGGGTATGAAATCCACGCGACACATGGGCAAATATACTAGTTCTACCACAGAAAAACTTTTTAGGGAGCTACTTCAATTAAGGGTATTATTTCTAGACAGAATTAATGACGTGTTATAATTAGAAATATTGTTGGGGCAATATTGAGGATGATGCCTAGACGGTGTAGAACAAGGTAGTTATTCAAGATAACCTAAATACCCATCACCATCTAATCACGCATTTAATGACTAATGAACTTGCGAGCCATTCTTTTACCTATCGAATTCCATTAATCGGTATGACCCATATATTTACCTGCTAAAATTAACGAAAAGGGGGAGTCACAGGTCATTTGTAATGTTATCAAATTGGAAGGTTTAGAACTTGGTTTATGGCACTTCAATATTGACCGGCATTGAATGGTTTTCTGTGATTGGAGAGAACTTTGATCAATTTTAGTCGTCCAATTTCTTCAGAGTTGGTGTTGCAGACAAAATGCATCTGGCGATTAATGAGAAATGCGAAGGAGATACGGTTTTAATGGGTCAGAGATCGGTGGATGCGGATGGTTGAAATTTATGGCTGACAAGTGAGTTTTGGACCCGGTTCGGTTGTACGGAGACGAAAATCTAAGTATATATTTGGCTCCGAAATTGACGGCTCTTCGAAGTTTGACAACGCGATAAGGCACTGACGTCCTAGTAAGGTGTCACTCTAGGACTCTACAGACGGTCCCAGCATGGCAGCAAGTTCTAGAGGTGCCATAAATAACAGCCTCGCCTGCCATAATTTTGGAAAAATCATTTAATCAATTATAGATTCAATGTACAAATATCAATTCAATCCTAAATTTTTTTATTTTATTAATTTAATTGTAAACCTCTATGTGAGATTTCAATATAGTCATTTTGACCAATTTTTTGCTAGAAATTGTTAATGTGACAGTGTAATATGTAGGAGGCGGTGATGATTAGACCACCACGTTGGCGATTTTCTAATGAAAATAGACCGGAAAGATTGCATTATAATTTTACATAAAGGTTTGAGGTTATATTGATAAAAATGAAAAATTTAAGACTAAACTAACATCCATACAAGAGACTAGGGACCGATTGGGTCATTTTCCCAATCATACTTCGTCCCAACTAGCAATTCATACAATTATTGTTGTTTATATTGAAAATCATATTAGTTTTGGTAAGTAACTTGAAAAACAGTTGGTAAACAAAAAAAAAAGTTGGTGACCTATTGGGCGGAATGACAATTCACACAAAAGAAGTTCCATGAATTCATATAAGAGTTGATAAATTTAGGACAATTTGTTAGGTAGATAAATAAAAATTGGTAAATAATAAAAAAATTATATTTTAAAAATAAATATTATTAACTAAATTGAGAATTGATAATACAAAACTTGTTGATGATATAATTGGGGACATTTGGTAAGTTGCTCAAATGAAGAGCAGTAAATTCATATAGGAGTTTGGTAAATTTCAAGCTTTTATAAAGAACTTCATAAAAGTGATACTACTAAACTATATATATATATATAAAACCCTTAAAAGTGTCGGCACCAATAAGTTATTAGGAAATCAAGTGATCATTAATTTTTTTTTCACCAATGATATTTCAAACTTATCAATTCCTTTAGAAATATATACGAATGAAAAAAAAAACAAATCAATTCTTTTAAACGGAATAGTAATTATGAAGAGTTAAGCTCTCATGTCGAAATTTTGATTGATGGGAAATATCCATATAAGCATAAAACTAGCTCAGCCTTTATAAGTTCGTGCATAACGATAGAAAATCATTTTCACAAGAAAGTTGAAATAAAAAACATAAATGTATTTCACTAAGCCAGTCATGCATGAGTTCAAAAGGCCGATTACTCCCTTTAGATAGTTCTATTTTTTTTTTTTTCAGACGCATTCATACGGTACATAACATTTATTGACATTGTATAGAGATATTTCAATAGCTAGACTAAACCGATCAATTCATTGGTGAAAAGCTTCACGAGTTAGGTGGAGAGAAGGAGCACCCTTCGACCTTTCCTTGTACGAGGAACCCTGAAAAGGATTCTCATTCCGAGTAATGTTATTGCCTGCAACAAGATTCCCTTTCTCGTTGTTTGAATGACCGAAAGGTTCGGCATTTTCTTCACCAAGACTACATTCATTTAACAGAAAATAACTTTTAGAAAAGCATTTTCCGGGTTTTCTGATGTTTGTTAAACGGAAAATGAATTGATTAGGGAAAACATTTTCATGAAAGAAAGAAAGCGTTCTAAGATAAGAAAAAATGTTTTCCACTTTTGAGAAAGAGGAAAAAAATTTTCATGCCTTCTTTCACCTCACTTTCTTTCATTAAATATATTTTCCTTTTATTATTTAATTTATAAAATCAATTTTTTTTTTTTTTTTCCTTTTCTTTTTCTTCTTCATTGGCTAGCCCGGCAATCATGGCGGTGGTCGTTGATCGGACACAGCGAGCTAGAGCCTCGCCGGCCATGGTGAGGTTGAGCTCGCTAACACACGAGCTCGAGCCTCTAGATCCAACCACTGGGGAAGCTTGAGTCTTACTTGCGGTCCCCAAAGTCTTGCCTGAGGTCCCCAAAGCCTTTCCTAGATGGTTGGATCTAGCGGAACTCCCTCACATTGCACCTACCAAATGTATGAAGAAGAAAAGAAAGAAGTTAGAAAAGAAAATAAATAATAAAAAATATAATAATAAAAAACTATTGACATTGGTGTATGGAGGAAAATATTTTCTTTACCGAACAATGAAATATATTTTCT
The DNA here is from genome assembly GCA_016097615.1 of Eucalyptus dawsonii. NCBI lineage: Eukaryota > Viridiplantae > Streptophyta > Magnoliopsida > Myrtales > Myrtaceae > Eucalyptus > Eucalyptus dawsonii. The sequence goes on from CM027873.1 coordinate 52,901,043, forward strand.
AACTCATTTTCAAGTTTTCGACCGAACACAAAAATATAGTGATTTTTTTTGAAAAATGACTTTTTGAAATATATTTTCTAAAAACGCTATATTTTTTGTAAAACGAATTAAGCCCAAGTTATTCAACCATTTATGCACACATACAAAGCCATCCAAGTCTACTACTTATGTAATTTTAATAGAGTTCCTCAATCACGTTTCTCACGACTTTTTTTTGGTCGGAAATAACATTCATATATATATATATCAACTGAAATTACATCCATTGGCTATAGTGTCCGCAGTCAAAATAGCAAGAAAAACAGCAGGAGGTTGATATAACCAGTGTTGGGCCGAATCAGTTGTGCATTGGGCCTTTGCAGCCCAGTCAGCGGCCCGGTTCACTTCTCTCAAGCAGTGTTGCAGGGTTAGGTCAGCGAAGCGGGAGAGCAGGTGGAGCGCCTCCTCTACGATTGGCCGAAGCTCCCACATGGGTGATCTACCATGGCGCACAGCTTCAACAAGGGAAAGCAGTCTGTTTCAATCACCAGAGTGGTGTTATGGAGTTGTCGTCGCAACAGATGGTGCAGGGTACAGGTTAGTGCGTTGAGTTCAGTTTCTAGCGTCCAGTGTGACCGAGACTTGCTAGAAAAGCCGTCCATAAGCCTCCCACGATGATCTCTGCAGACACAGGCCATTGTGCCCTCGGTGTTGCCCGGTTGAAAAGCTCCGTTGATGTTACATTTCAGAGTGCCAGAGTCCGGAGGATGCCATAGATGCGCGGGATTGAGGTGTGGAATCCTAGATCTCAATCCAACAACAGCAGGGGAGAGGAGGGACTGGGTCTGAGTGATGGTCATGTCAACCACTTGTCGAGGATCTGGTGTCTGGTTGCGGAAGACTACGTCATTGCGCATTCTCCAAATCTGCCATAGTGTATTGGCAGTGAGCTCGAGTCTGGGTAGGTTCTTTGGTGTCGCTACTATGGCTGAGATCCATTGATCAATTCGCTGGTTGCTCCAAGGGGGTAGTGCTCTATTAATCTGTTGGTGTGTCCATACAGCTTGAGTCCACTCACATCGGAGGAACAAATGCTCAATGGTCTCCTGGCTCTGTTGTTGACACGGCGGGCAGCAAGGGTCAGAGGTGATGTGTCGATTAAATAGGATGGCCCTTGTCGCAATTGCATTCTGACACACGGCCCAGGTAAATACTCTTATTTTTGGTGTAGTTTGCATCGACCATATTCGCCGCCATGGGATTTTAGGATTCTAATATGATGAATATGCTCTATTACCGTTGGCATTACTTACAATCTGACTGATGTTGTGGTAGCAACTCTTGACTGTGTATTCTCCATTCTGCGTTGCTGTCCAAATGAGATGATCTTCAATAGGTAGATGTATGATAGGTATTTTGACGATCTGTTTTGTGATCTCTTCTCCTAGGAGAGGGAGAAGAATAGGTTGTTTCCAAGTTTGGTGGATTGGATCAATTAGATCCGCCACCGAGACCGGATCATCTTTGTTGGGAGGTCCATGGAGAATGCCCATAGGTAACCAGCGATCACCCCTAATTCTGATTGCCTGACCGTCACCCACTGACCAGCATAGATGCGGATAGATGGCATCCCTTTCCTGTAGGAGACTTTTCCATCCCCATGACGAGCGAGCTATTGGATGTATAGAGAGAAACTTTGTGGAGGAAAATACAAACCCTTGAACAATTTTGTGACAACCAGGATCTCATATACCTTGATTTCATTCAATAATTGTTTATACTTCATGAATTATATAAAATAAATAAATAGATTCCAAATCAAGCGAGGACATAAGAAACTGAGCTACTCGGCTCTATTTGTTATAAACTTGGTTCCTTCATTTACACGTGGGGAAGATGAGATTGAGAGGGGAATTTCTACAAAAAACACCATGTACTACGAACACTAACTATTCCGCCTCTCAATTGTTATGTACAAGTTGTTAAACAACTAAAACCAAAAATCCTCCCACACGTTCGGCACCTCTCTACACCTCCTACTCCGCAGGACTACCACCCGCCCCGCCCATCATCGTACATGTACCGCAAGGGTCCCACCAACCGTCCATCAACCCGAGCGTAAAGGGCCACGAAGACCATGTGCTTGGCCCCGTAAGCGCCCCCAGTGTCTATTGTCAAACACGAGGTGCATTTGACAAATACAACTCCCGGAAATGGTGGTCCCGGGAGTCTCTTGCCGCCAAACAAAGTCGGCGGGGAGCCGTAGAGGATGGTCGTCATGGCAAAAGGGGGGCGGTGCGGCCGACATCTTCTACTCAAGAAACAACAAATTAACAAGTGTGAGTTTTTAAAATAAAAACTCAAGAAGTGGGCGGTTAGTCCTAACCCGGATTGGTCAAAAACAATACAAACAAGTAAACCAAATCATCAAGTTATTGAATCCACAGTAAACCTAGTTCCGAAATATCACCCGTGGGGAGACGACACTCCACCCCGAACCCCCTCGCACCCAACCCGGCATCACGAGGTCCCCCGAGAAGCTATTCAGCCCTTCTCGCACCTCTGGAGAGAATACTACTATTCTTCATCACCCTCTCCAGGCATCCCGACACCCGGGTCTCACATTGGCTCACTAGCCAATCATACATTCATAGTTCCTCCTTGTTGCGGCAGATCGCAACTTCAATGCACAAACAGCTCTCGCTTTTCTAAAGTCAAGTATAAGTCCTAGACTTAAACAAACTTGGGTATCACAAACTATCTCATTAAATTCCTAATTAACCAATGTCTTATTGAGATCAAAATCACCACATCAAACAATATGTCATACGCAACACCATCAAAAACCATAACCTGGAATCCATTCACCTTCCCATGAATTTCAACAAACTCAATATGGCCAACCTCAACCGTAATGCATACTTTCAGAATTAATTTGAAAATCATATGAAATGGGCTTGAAAGATCCCAGAATTTTAGTATATCATAAATAAGACATTAATAAACATTTTCCATGGAGGATGCTTTTGAACCTAATTATTTCGTACGTAGAGCAAAATCACTCAACTAAGACTCACAACTTGAACCGTTTTCCAGTATGAGTGTGCACAATTAAGAGTATGTTTCAGTACCTAAAACTTCACCAAATTCTACGAAATTTTTATATGTCATACATGAGGATGTCGGCTACAACTTTCATAAAGAAATCGTGACCGAGAATCAAGCTAGAAATTTCTATAGAAAATTCGCAAGGTTACGTAGTCACATGTACTGCAGTTCTGTACAGCATACACCCGCTTGAAAGTTATGTCCATACATTGACTATTTAACCCCAGAAAAATCCACGAAAAATATATGTCATAGTTTAAGGTATCTTGCACAACTTTCCTAAAAGAAGTTTCACCCAAATCTCGACACAACAAGCCACACAAAATTGACAGACCAGCAAGATCAAGAGTTCTCAGTTCTGGAAAACAGCAGCAAAACCCAAAACATGCATTCCAGCTTTCCAAATCTTGGACTTAAACAGCAATCTCACCATAAATCACACATGCCGAGCTACAATGAGTTTATCTGAACACCCTCAACTCCAAAAACAGCACTACACTCAACATCCAGACAAGAACGAACCATACGTTCCCAACCCAGCTGCGGGACAGAGCTTTTGCGCCCAATTTCTGCCCTAAATCACAATACCGAGTCCGAAATCGACTCGCACAGCAGGGCAAGGCTAATCCATGAACCCAAGACCTTATTAGTAGCCCAACTTGCCTGGATTTTCTTCACCAACAAGGAAGAGGAAGCGTCAAGCGCAGTTGGGCTTCGCGGTTGGCGGTAGAAAGCTCCGAACGGAATCGAACAAATGATTCTCGGTACCGGATGGAGGCGCTGGTCGTGAGGGCTGGGACGGGTTGGCTCAGAGAAGAACAGAGACGAGAGGAAAAAGAAGGAGATGGGTTTCCGGTAGAGAAAACGCGAATGGGTTTGTTCGCTTTTGAGAGAGAGAAAGAGAGAGAGAAAAATAAAAGAGATGCGTGTAATTCCCCCTTTCCTCCCACACACCGGATGCTACGTGGGTAAAGCAAAGCAAGCGGTGCAAATCTTCTTTTCTGTTTTTTTTTTTTTTTTTTTTTTTTCTTTTTATAACACATGGGGAGAAGTGGTGGGATTTTATTGTTACTCTACGGATGAAAATCTTTCAACAAAATATTCCTTTTTTTTGAGTTTTAATTTATTTTTCTAGGTTATTACTATTTTATTCATTATTTACATATATATACATATACATAAACATATACATGTATATATATATATATAAAGTCTTTAATACACTTAATCTACTAATGTAATTTTTGGGGCGTCACAAATTTACTCCACAACGCTAAAGGTCATAATAGTCGCCAGCATGTTTGCCGAAAGAGCTTCATTAAATGCTATTAAATCACGAAAGCTTAAACCACCATAATCTTTGCTTGCTTTCGACATATCCCATTTTTGCCAATGAATGCCCTTTCGTTCGATCATTCTTCCACTGAATCTTGCAATGCTTTTCTCTATAGATTTGCAAATCGACAGAGGAATTTTAAAAATAAACATAGCATAGTGGGGTAGCGCTTGCAATGACGATTTGATAAGAACTTCCTTGCCACCTTTGGATATGAGCTTACCCTTCCAGCCCTCCAACTTGTTATGGACTCGTGCTATTATCCATGAGAACATTTCCCTTTTTGATCGACCCCAATCGTAAGGTGCCTAGATATTTGCCATATCTAGTTAACACCGGTATTCTTAGCTCACCCGACATATTATCTTGCAATCTAGGGGGCGGTGATTACTAAAAATAATGCCCGACTTGTTACGATTCACGACTTGACCCGTTGCTAGACAATACTCGTTTATGATAGCCGCCGGTTATGACATTCCCTTGTAGTCCCCTTTAGGAAGAATATAGCATCGTCGGCAAAAATAGGTGGGACAGGGTAGGACACCATCGATTGAACTTAATACCTTTAATGTGTTTGATATTGACAGCTTGATTAATTAAGGTCGATAATACATTGGCCATCAAAATAAACAAGTATGGAGATAAGGGATCACTTTGTCTTAGGCCTTGCGTAGTGGAAAAATAAGGAAGGGGCTCGCCATTGAATTTGATACTTGAATGAAGTAGTGGAGACACACCGCATGATCCGTCGGACCCATGTAGGATGGAAGCCCACTTTCAGAGGTAGTCTTGTAGGAAATCCCATTTAACTCTATCGTATGCCTTTTGTATGTCTATCTTTAGGATTGCATTGAATTTCCGTTTTCTCTTCCCGGACTTGAACCGGTGAAGAACTTCCTGCACGATCAATATATTATCTTGGATCTGTCACCCACCGACAAAGGCTGACTGCTCCATTGAGATGAGAGAGTCCAACCAATGTTTAAGGCGGTTGGCAAGCAACTTGGAGATTATTTTATATGCGAAATTGCATAGGCTAATGGGGCGATATTGCTCTAACTTTTTAGGATTTGGTGTTTTAGGAATCAACATGAGAAAGGTTTGATTTAGGCTAGGAGGCATAATGCTTGTTAGAAAGAAGCGCTGGACCTAAAGCAAGAGATCACCTTTAATAATATCCCGGTGAGTTTGATAAAACAATCCACTAAGTCCATCAGGGCCAGGGGCCTTTGTTGTTCCTAATTGGAATGTGGCCTATATGATCTCTTCCAAAGTAGCCATTGCGATCAACTGATCGTTCATTTCAGTGCTTACTATTTGCAGATATTGGGCAAGAATAGGACTGTAATCCCGCGTCCCTTGAGTTGAATATAACTTTGAGAAAAATTTGTCGTCATACCTTGTAGGGCTCTAGGGTCACGAATTCATTGCTAGTTCTCATCTTGTAACATCATAATACGATTTCGATGTCTTCTTTGGATTGTAGATGCATGAAAGAACCGAGTATTCTTCTCTCCCCATTTAAACGACTGCACTCTTGATCTCATTGCTCAGTATTGTTCTTCCTTCTGCCAAGTCCTTGTAATTTCATCTCTGATTTTGGAGGCTTCCTCATTTTGATAATTTAAGTGACGTTGATTCGTCAGGTCTTGTAGTTGGTGTTGTAGTGTAATGACTCTGGCGCATCCATTTGAGAATTTAGTACGACTCCATGTAGATAGAGCAGTGCTGACATGCTGCAATTTGGAAAGAAAAACCAGATGCTTGGGATGTATAGAAATCCATGCCGTAGAAATAATGTCGTGACATTCAATATTATCGTTCCAGTAGGCTTCATAAATGAAAGATTTCTTCTTCCTCTTGAACGGTGCCGGAGTCTGAATATTCAACGGACTATGGTCTGATCCCACTACCGGTAGCGCTAGCACTTCTGCCCTGGGGAATAGGATACGCCAATCCATCGAACATAAAGCACGATCTAATCGTTCCTTTAATATCTCGTCCCCATCTCTATTATTTAGCCAAGTAAATTTACAGCCCTTGCTGTCTATCTCCATAAGCTCGCAGTCAGTAAGAACAGATCGAAAAGACGTCATACGAGTAGAATCTGCAGGTCTCTTGCCAAGGCTTTTCCATGGATAAAGGATTTCGTTGAGTCTCCAACACAACCAAGGAAAGCTATTCATCCTAAGAATTGCCCGAAGTTCTTCCCATAGAATCTGTCTTTGGGAATAATTGTAAGGGGCGTGAACACAGGTTAGGCGAATGGTCCTATCTTAATGCACCAATTTACAAAACATATCTAACATGTATTGTGAAGATTGGATCACTTGAATCTCTACCTGGTCATTCCACATCACTGATATACCTCTTGCTATACCGATTGGGTTAATGATATATGAATGCTAAAGCCGTAGGTTGTATTGGATCCGTTGAAGCTTTGATTCCTGATTCTTCATTTCCATTAAGAAAATGATATTGGGCTTTTCTTTGGCCGTTATGGCCTTTAGAGACTGGACTGTCGAGGGATTGCCCAAACCCTGACAGTTCCAGCTAATAAGCTTTATTTGTTTGGTGGTGGCTGTTAAGGGCCAGCCACCCAGGCCCATGCACCGACTTCCTCAGCCGCAAACACAGGTGTATCCGTAAGATTTGCTTCTTCCTTGTCAGAGATCATCAGATTTTTGGGCTCATAAGGGTTGTACCGCTTTATCTTTTTGGCCACCCCTTGCTTCGTGGTCAATCGTACATTCTTAACCTTCTTTTGTTTTACGGCTTCCATTGGTTGAATGTCCATCCCTTTTAACTTTTCAGCCACTGGTTTAATGGCTGTTTGTTGTGGGCTATTCAACAGCCCTTGTTGCTGGCAGTGTTATTGGTCCTAGTTTTGTTGATGTTGTGGAGTGGTAGAGGCCATACCTGACATGTTAGCTGCTGCACCAGGTGCCAGGTGAGGTAACGCTGTTCGTGCTGGATTTGCAGTAATGCAGGTGGAGTTTCAGGTACCGTTTCTTCTGCTTGAGCTGCATTATCTTGTGGTGTATAAAAGGTAGTCCAGTAGGGGCTATGTTCTCTAACCTCAGCCCTTAGCCACTGACCATATGCCATTTTCCCTTTACCTTCCAGTTTTGCCTCATCAAAGGGTATTTCATTGCAGTAGGTAGCATAATGACCTAATCTCCCACACGAATAGTAGAAATCCGAGAGCTTTTCATATCGAAAGTCGAGCCAAAGAATCTTGCCATCTAGTCGGATAAGTTTGCTTGTCTTGAGAGGTTCTTGTTAAGGGTAGTTCCACCCTCACACGGCCTGGTCTGGATGATGTCCCCTGCTTGGTATCAAGACGAATTTCCAGAACCCTCCCCAATTGTTGGACTGCCCTGTTTAGCATTGCCTCTGTGCTCCATTCTAGAGGAGACCAAACACTTGGACCCAGAATGCACATGTGGAAAAGTCATAGCAGTGAAAGGGGTATTAGAGATCCATGGCTTTAGGATAACTAAGTGACCAAAGAATAACCAAGGTCCCCGTCCAGCACTTTTTGCTTATTAGCTTGAGATTGGAACTTGATCGTATATAGGCCCGCCTCTTGCTATGAGATGTCAACTTGCTCAATTCTCCAAACACGCTTGAGCGTACTTTGTAATGCAGGGAAGTTGATGGATGGATTTGATAATATACAACCTATTAATGTGAGGCGACATTCTTCTAACTTTCTAGGTGGGAGCTATTCATCCCATTCCTCTATAAACTGCTCAGTGGTTAGACGGCCAAGCCGATTACAAAGGGCCGAGAGCCGCGAAGAGTCAGCATGGGAATCCGACGCCATAAATAATTCCGAATCACAGAGATACTCAGAAACCAACACTACTAGTCGTCGGCCAGCTTGACACTCTTGTCATCAAATGAGGTAAAACTTGCCATTTCTTGCAAATTGTCCCCTTTAGCTGGTTTTCTACAACCCACCCTAATCCGATGCTATTTGAACAAAACAAATTTCTAAGCAGAAGTACCTGGGACCAACTGAAATCGCACCATCAGGGACATGCAGCAAGGAGACCAACTGAAATCCATGGCTAGGAGATTAGATGCCGAGTGGTTCATCAAGTAGAGAGGGCCAAACTCGCACAAACCCTAGCGACCAGTGGATGACATCAACTTCGGGAAGATTCCCTCAAAAAACTGGAAGAAAGAGGGTTACAATTAACTGAAGCCCTCATCGCCGATTGGAATGGGTCAATTATCAAGGGGTAGAGAGGATTCAACGTTGGAATTACTGCGATATAGCAGATTTGGAATGAAACAGTTTGGGAAATAGGGTTTTGACGGAAATTACCATAACGGTAGAAGGGGACTCTTCATTTCGAGAGTTGGAGAAAGAGAAACGCATTCCTTGCCACGTTCTTGAATAAATTAAGAATATTATATGTGCTGTGGAAAAAGAAGATTTTTGTATGATTACGAGGAAGAAAATGGAGAAAGTGGAAGTGATGGGCTTTTTATTCAAAATCATTGGGAAATGATTCTATGGCTTTCTTTTTCATGTAGTGAATTACTCACCTTACATGGAGAGGTGCATTTCTTTCATTATCTCCTAATCTGGGACGGTTAGGAAGACCCGACGATCCATTGAACATTTCACAGGACCGGTAAATCGATTAAGTTAATATATTTGACCTGTGCAATAGCCTTCTAATCCAGAGCAATTTCTACATAATGAGTGGAATTTGAGCACATGCCGTCTAGTTTTTGCATTGAAAATTCCCTAACGTTTTAATCAATTGCGTAAATCCTAGGATTGGTTTCAATGGTAGGTTTTTAAGGTGCATTTCTGAGATGTCCCAGTTGTCACTTTTAGAGATTTGGATTGAAATATGTGAAGTTATCATGTTATCTCGCATTCTTTTTGCAGTCAAATTTCATATGATTTATTAACTTGTTGTAGCCTTGCGAGTCCATCGTATTTGCCCTTCTTCAATCATTTCCTCTTCCCTTTTTCGTCCTAATCACAATTTTGATGGCCAAAAAGCTCTTTTTCGGGCTGATTATATTATTTGGAAAAGCACAAAGTTGACTAAATTTCATTAATTAAAGTAATCTGATAAAGGTACCTTTTAAACGCAAACTTCATCTCTTTAGGACAAGCTGATCAACTCGCATATGTTTTTTTTCAATCCTTTTGGATCAAAACTTTGAAAAACTAATGCATTGGGGTCTTATGTAAAGCGATTAGAAAGGAGAGAGGGCTTTGAAGTAGGGTTTACATGATGGCTTTGTTTACTGTATTATAAGTTTTTAAATTGTGACTTCTTTGAAGTTGGACTTTATAAAAATTAGGTACAGCATATTCACGTTATGCATGTGACATTATAAAAATTTAAACCTTTTCTTTGTTTTGTGCAGACCAAAATTCAAACTTGTCCTTCCGAGCCAAACGATAATATAAGTCCAATGTGGACTTTCCTAATCGAGGAATCCAGATTCGGTGATATGAGAATATACGCTGGACTTTCGGTAATTTAATTTCGGCTTGGATTTTATTCGACGGGCATAAATTCGGGACATATTCGGATAATTTCTATCATTGCCGCTCATATTTGAGAAGACACGACACTGATGCGGGACAATGGCAAAGGATGAGGGGAGGCGAAGAGAATAATTAGGATATGGATAAATTAAATTCCTCAAAATATGAGGACATTTTGGTTATTTTGAGGTAATTGCACATGTCGTAACTTGCGGTGATTGGTTTGAGGGTGGAAGGTTCCCACCCAAGAACAGGAACCCCTAAGAACTGATTCCACAAAATGAAAAATGGGAAGCGCTCAATGGTACCATGGACCCACCTAAAAACTAGACAATACATCCGTAGAACCGGTCCTACTAGGGAAACCTGCAAGCATGGTAATTCAAGATTGATATTGTAATGGTGGGTGCCTGGTGAAAGTACTGGTTTTTGTTGAGTTAGACATCCGTGTATCTCATTTGTCACACCTAGTAATCGAAAGGAAAAGCAGAACAGCACGAACTACTCTATGGTCCAGCTCTTGATTGTCGTGGCCGCGAATCTGGAGCAAGCAAAATTCATGAAATGGAAGTAGCAAATCTCATTGTTTCAGTGCAGCGGCTGTCTTCTTTGGGATGAGCTGCCCTGAAATTAAGATAATCATCTTAAGTCAAAATATAATAATTAACATAATCAAATAAAAAAGGGTATGTCAACGCTCAACTTTTTTTTCCTTTTATAAAGTAAATGGATAAAAAGATAGATATTTTGACATCAATTATTTTCAAAGGTCCAACTCAACACATAATAATTTATATCCTTAAATAAGGTTTTGTTATTTAAACGAAAGGAAAGACTAAAATTAACATTTACCAGTAATTGAGGGATCATGTTGAATAGCTTAAACTTCAGGAATGACTCTATGCATTGAGTCAACATTCAATAACCATTTACTTCATTTTCGCAAAATTATAATAACACTTCCAGGTCACCTTTCCAAAATCGGCTTACTCATTCCGTAATTACTTGATATCTTAATTTATGACTAATTCCACCACTCTTGTATTTTTTTACCCCTACTAATTAAGTCGCTCGTTATGAGGCCATAAAAATTAACAAAAATGACACTACCTTAATTAAAGGACATAATTGTATGGCCGGCCGGTAGGATACGTGACTTTCATTATTGTTAATTTCACGAATTGCATACGTCGGGTCTCCTCCAAACGCACCAAGCCCTAATGTTGTTCCCATGCACTTAACGCTAAGCAATATCCAAACCCCTTCCCCTGCTTGTAAATCCCCAAACGGTATCTTCCCTTTCTTTGTGCCTGATTGACATCAATCGCTACATCTGTGTCGTGGCATTCGGTATCGAAATTTGTCAAAACAACCCATTTCTTGACCTTATAGATCAACAATTAGTTAGAAAAAGGAAAAAAAAATAAATAAAAAGAGGAAGGTGCAACATCGAGAAGCCACGATGAGCGGGTTTTTGATTACCATGTGACTAGTTATCTCAAGATCACAAACAATCTAGGTAACATGACCATAGGTAACCGATTTGTGATGATTGACATTTGTCATTCATTTGACATTTTCCTTCTATTAATTATCGATTCAAAAATTTCCTAGGTCAATGTCCAATAGTGGGATCTTAATAAATGTTATGTATATGTCGCCCACAATAATATAAACAAGATCAATTAAGGGTGAGCATGGTCCGGGCTGGAACGATCCACCCCCTAACCTTAGGACTAACTCGCACAGTGCTGGCCCTCAATTTTTGGAACTAATGATCGACCCTATTGAGCTTGAGACTGAGGATTAGAACGACCCGATGGATTCAGTCGAGTTCTAGGGTCAACCCGGGACCAACCGATAATTTTTTTATTTCATTTTTTCTACTCCTAGAAAGGGCAACCAAGAAATGTACCGATCAAAGGGATTTGATGATAAGCGAGATCAGCTAATAAAGGCAAGCAGTAAGGGTCAAGTGGCATGAGCATCGAACATAATGAGCATTGAATGTCGAGTGAAGAGCAACAAGCCAAGCAAGTATCGAGCAGCGAGTGTCACGAGTGATTCAAAGCGAGCGAGGGGAGTGTCGAGTAGCGAGCGTAGAAGTTGTTTCTTTCAATTTTGGAAAATTGAAGAGTAAGAGGACAAATAAGACAAAAGAGAACGAATATTAGAGGAGAATGCCATAAGGAATTGTTTATATTTTTTTGGACGCTGTGAAGACTCTTTACAAAAACATCTTTATCTTTCGTAAATTATGACTATTGATACTGTAAAAGACATTTAAAATCTAACTTATTAAAAAACAAAGTAAAATTATTTGAACTCGTCACTAAAGAGCTGTTTATTGTTATTGATGTCGTTTGTTTGAAGTTTTTCTCTATATATAAATAATATATTTTATATATATTCAGGATTGGTGCGGATTGGACCGATTTAAAACTCTCAAGATCAATGACCAACCCACATAATGATGGTCCAGGAATTATAGGATCAATGACCGACCCGATCTCCCTCAGAACCAGACTAGGACCGGCAGGGTTAGGTCGGTTTAGGGTGGGTACAGAGTTGACCCTGGATCGATACTCACCCCTACCCTTTATTAGTCGGTCACCTAAATCTAGCTAGGCTAAAAAAAAAAAAACCCTTTAATCTGAATTAACCAATGAATCAACTCTCGTAGGAAAGTCATTTTGGCAAAGAAGTGTCCTATCAAATGTCACTCGATAGGAACCTAAATCAAATTTCTAAAGGAAATTTGGAAGATTTGGTGGCATGATGGGACTTTTTTCTATAAAAAGAGAAAATAACTCGTGATTATATTCATGTAATTCGTGGCACGGTTGCGGAATTCAAAACGCGTTTGATGAATTTTCTTCATCGCTGAAATTTCTTCCTTTTGTTTTTAAATGTGGAGGGGACCCATGCACGCTGTGGAGAGGAGAGCATTTGACCTACCGGCAGAAATCAACACTATCAACGGAGACGGGCGCCTCCAGGATCTCAACGACCTTAAAACGTCTCACTTGAGGAATTGGTATATGAATAATCAAATTCAATCATGAACACCATAGAGGAGGAAGCGAACAGCAATGGGGTATTTCATAAAGTAAAAATTCACTTATAAGTAGAAGACCTCATGTCGGCGGTCCTTGACCTCGGGTTTGAGGTCGCCCAAGGTGGCGACCTCCCCGCCGAGTTGCAGAGGAGGAGCGACAACATGGGAACTCGCTGACACGGTGGCGGCGGATCACCGCCATTATTACACATGGGTTGACGCTTAAAACTAAGTCAACGTTTATTCATACCTTGCCCTAGTTCATTCCACTTCTTCTTGGCTCCATATAACCTGTTTCAGAGCTTTCGAAAACACGATACGCTCGGGACCAAATCACTTGCAAGTAGTCGCCAGCACTTTCCTTGGCGGGAGCGATGGCCTGCGTCCATGGAGCAAGGCCATGTTGTCGAAGAAGAGGACGTCGCCCTTCTCCCACTTGAATTGGATGCTCTCCTCCTCGAGGATCTCGCCGCATCGCTTCACCACGTGGTCCGGGATCTCGGTCCCATCGGCCATCGTGGCCGAGCTGATCTCCTTCCCGTGCATCCCCACCACCGCGTTGTACCACATCCTCCTCCCTTTTCTCCCCTCGAACACCCTCGTGAGGGTTCGTGGGCAGATGATCGTCTTCAGTCCACCGTCGGGCAGCCATTCCACGTCCATTCCCGTTGCCTTAACCCTACAAAATGTTATGTACGATGGAATGAAATTTGCATTTTACCTCGCGAAATTTTTGTGCAAAGCAAAGTGGAAATTAGGTAAGTACCGTCGTTTTCATTGTGCTGTATCGTCAATTCATCTATAGATTGTGTAAAAATCCAAATTATGTCAAGAGGTGTCCGAATCGAAATATGAATGGCATCGTTTTCAATTTATCTACTTTTTTTTCCGGGAATAAAAATGATATTTCCACACGTGAGCCTCAAATATTACATATTGCAAGCCAAACTTATATTTGCCCCAAGGGTTTGATTATAGACACAATTTGTGTGAAATTTGATTTATACGGGCTTGCCAGAATACGTGATAATAATTGTTATGAAGTTCATTTTAGAAAGGAAAGTAAAAATTTTGGATTCAATAGTCACATAAATTAAATTTTTACGCAGATTATGTATAGACTATCAAAATCCTCTACGAAAAAATTGTCAATTTTGTTATACTTCAATTGCATACTCGAGCTATGATCTACGAAAATTAATTCTTGTCACGATGACGAATAGAACATGGAAATAATTGTGAACCTTATTACGAGTATACCTTCTCTCAGCTTCGGCTGGGTCGAGGGTGCCGAAAGCATCCTGCCAGCCGCGGCCTATTATGGAGGAAGTGTTATTCGTGCTCTGGGCTGTGAAGGTGTACATCAGCCCCTTCTTCTCCATTTCCTCCACTTCCTTCGGGAACTCCTCCAGCATCCGCTCCGTCACCCGAAAACTTGGCACAAATGGTGTCTCCCGCCCTCCGGCGGTGGCACTTCGCAGAATAGTATCACCTTCTTGGGGTTTTCCTTGAACTGTTGCATCCACAGTAGTTCGATGTTCATTTTATAATTAGATCCAAGTAATGGTCGCCGCTCAAAAGGAGGCGACCTTGTCTACTCTTCTACCGATAGAGATAGTGCGCTTTCTAAATCCACAGAGAACTAGTCGATTTCATTTTAAAGAATATGCACTTGAATTATCGGGCATGATTGTTGCTCGGGATTTTTAATTAGTGTTTGATTGAAGTGAATAATTTGTTCTCTAACGAATACGTGAGAAACTGACAAGGATAAAATTTCTAAGAAAGAGGACATATACTTCTATCAATCATTGTAAATGTAAGAAAAAATTAAAAATCGGAACCTCCCATTTGAATCCCGAGGCATTCCATTCGCTCAGCTATATCACTCAACCATGAAAAGAACTCATTTCGATCGGCTCTCAAATTTCTTCTAAGAGATAAAACAGATCAATCCTGGAAATGATGCGCGATTTATCAACCGACTCATGATTTGATATGCACTTTGAAACTTCAAGATTAAAAACGTTCGTAGGAAAAAGCGAGAAGATGCATGAACATGATAATCTCGCAAGTGATATCACGTTAAGGGAGCACGCGATGAAAGATGTTTTCACTGCGATGCATGTATTGACCTAGTCACTCACCAGAATCATCTCATGGTGGTAGAATAAGAACTCTGACAGTGGGCCCTCGTTCGCTGTCCAAATCCGCTTGTAGATGTTAGTCCTCGGCGCGGGCCCGATGTAGCGGATGTCCTCCCACCCGCAAGCCTCGACGATCTCGTTGAAGTCCTCGGCGTTCTTCACGTCGAAGCCGCGGAGCAGAACTGCGCTGTTCTTGATGATCATCTGTTCGAACCATTCCGGGTTCTTCTTCAGAGTTGCGACTAGGGACTCGGTGTCAGCTTTGGCGGGCTCCGGCGGGGAGCAGGACGAGGGGCATCACCTCGCCGTCAACCACCTTCTGGCCTTGGCACTCGCCGATCTTGAAGTCCTTGCCGGTGGAGGATTCCATTGCCGTAAAGATTTGGTATGCTATTGCACTCAAAATCTCTCTCTCTCTCTCTCTCTCTCTCTCTCTCTCTCTCGGGTTGAACTCCTTTGCTGGGTTGTGTTTTGATGGAGTTTGATACTGGGGCGGCGACGTCTTTATATAGGCTAGTTTGCAATGTTTTTCGGACGAATTCAATTGTGAATTTTAAGTAATTAATAGCGGGTGTCGTTTATGATGATCGCGATGAAGATCTGGAATCAAGAGAACCAATGGCACGGCACGTCGAAGATTCTTGGGGTCGTCGTCTTGCGAGGGAGCCGTAATCGTTTGGAATTTAGCCGAGCCTCAGCTAATGAGCCAAGTGTTCGATTCTTGGAGGCTCGGCTGCGCTCGTTTCTTATTAAAGAATGGCCTAATTTCGAGATTATTACAAATTGCCCTGTAGAATTTCCTGAGCTAGCTATATTGTAAAAATAACAATTTCGAGACACTTTAATAATTAAAAAAATGCTCATCTTAACGAGGTCATGTTGACAGCTAGTGTTCTTTTTTGAGCGAAAAGAAAAATCAGCAAAGAAACAGCGAAAAGAAGAAGACAGAGAGAGGGAAATGGCGTGAGAGAGACGTGAGGAGAGAGGGTACAGTGAGAGGTGAGAGAAGCTGATGTGAAGTGACGTTCGACCAGAAGAAAAAAATAAAATAAAAAGGGAGGCAGCGACTGTTCATCTTCTCCGCGAAGGCCCCCGACGCACCGGCCCTGCGCTCGCACCGGTCACTGTGCTGGCACCGCCTCCGCTAGCCGCCACCACGCGTCTTCCATCATGAAATTTTTGGGTGTCTCTAGGCTCTGAACTAAAGGGATGAGTAGTTTTCTTTTAAAAGGAGTTTTCTTTTAAAAGGCTGTCCCTAAAGGACTTGAACGGGAGTTGTTCGTCGACTGTGGGATGCATACCTGCAGGAAATTTACTCTCATTCCATAGTTCTAAGTCTAGGTCCATTCATGGTATCAGAGCCATGGTTTTGTTTTTAAGGTTATCCATTCCATGCACTTGATAGGTGAATCCAGTGCTGAGAAGATCTCTTCACATCATGTCTACGTAAACAGAAAATCCTCGAAGCACTCGTTTCTCTCGAAACACCCGTTTCTCTTGCTTCTTCATCTTCAACCCCTCTAGAGTTCGTGTTTCAATGCTTCTAAGATAGATTATCTTTATAAAGTCTCTCTTAGCGATGAAACCAAAATCTCATAAACCCAACTTCCTCTTATGAACCCAAGCATGGTATTATGCTTTCTCAACGGAAAATGAATATTGCCCAAACGGAAATCGAATTTCTTGGTATTGTTAGGAAATCCCTTATGATGTTTTGAAGATGACAAAATAAATCAAAGGCTACTAACATGTTTGATGGTTGAGTAATAGACCATGCAGATGATAGAACATGTAAAGGATATTGTCAAAGTGCGAAGACGACTAGAGGACTAAATGTAACACATGTCCAAAGTATATTCTGAAGATTTCCAAACTTCTGTGTCAAAGTCTGAAGACTACTAGACTCAAGACTCAAAGTTTGAAGACTACCAGACACAAGACTCAAAGTCTGTTCTACATTAGAAGTCTGCTCACTCTAACTAATTTCGATCGAACGTAAATGATGAACCGTAAGATGACGACTATATGCTGAAACCCAATCGAAGACAAAATTTATACTTTAAGCTAAACTAGGTACGAGACCTTAAAGCTAAATATGTTCGAAGCAGAATATGTTCGACTCAAATTGTAAAGTCTATTACTCTCGACTTTACATCCAGATTCGACAAAACGTAAATCAAGCCCAATCATATAACGGCTAGTGATTTGGTTTGGATTCCACATCAAGATTGATTTGATTGATTCAATCTAATTGATTGACGATTGATCTTGAAAACAAGAACTTTCTATACGAAGAAGCTTTACTTATGGAAACCAAGATTTCGTTTGTATGGGCGATCGAAATCAATCTGGATTTTACCTTTGTCATTCGATGGCTACTAAATCGTCTAGATACAAAGCTGTCCAATGGGTATATTGGAAGATGATTATCCGGGATACTGTCCAACGGGTAGTTTGGAAGTGGATGAGTATTTAAGGAGATCATGGACTGATGAGCAAGTAAGAGACGGAGCGTAGAATTTATAATTCCAAAGTTTGAGCGACTTTTGATCATATACTTGTCTTTTGAAAGCTTAAACGTTTGTAATCGTGAGAGAAATACCAAAAGAGTGTCTTAGTGAGATAGTGTGATCTACTACTAAGTGTTTGCACTCGAAGTTGTAATCTCTTATTGATTGCATATTAGAATCCATCAAGAAGGTCATTGGCGTGGGAGAGTTGACGTAGGCTTGGATTATACCGAATCACTATAAATTTTGTGTTCTTATTCTTTTCCCTAACTCATTTATTTTACTCAAGTTTATTTTATTCCACATATATTTGCCAATATTTATTTTATATACCTATTCACCCCCTCTAGGTGTTCATACTAGCTACATCGGTATGCACCTCAACAAGGGTACATACTATCCAGGGCCACATATTGCTAAAGAATTATTGAAATTTCCTCAATATAACTTCACAACAAAATAAGTTCAGCAATTTCTTGGAATAATCAATTATCTTAAGGTTTTTGTCCCAAATATTGCGAAGCTCCTAATTCCTTTGCAATTCATGCTGAAAACCTTGGGGAAAAACTCAGACCAAAGCAGTTATTGAGCTTAAGGAGATTATGCAAAATCTCCCACCATTACAAATACCATTAACAGGGAAAAAAATTCTTCAAACTGACACCGGTGATGAATACTGGGCAGCCATCCTGTTCAAAGAAATTGATGGTAAGAGGCACCTTTGTGCTCACAAAAGTGGAAAGTTTTCTCAAGCTGAAATGCATTACCATTCCACTTTCAAAGAAATCCTAGCAGTAAAAAATGGAATAAAAAAATTCGAGTTTCATCTCATCGGCCATCACTTCCTAGTATAATTAGACATATCATCTTTCTCTCAGATGACCAAGTTTAAACAAAAACAGATTCCATATTCTCAACTGTTTAGATGAGCTGAATGGTTTTCAAAATACTATTTTGAAACCAAACACATTTCTAGAAAAAAGAATGTGCTTGCTGACTTTTTGACAAGACCCAAAGTATCAGTTGAAATCAACATGTACATCAAAAGGCCTGCTTTCCATATGCTCAATCATGGCGTAAAATACAAGATTGAGAAGATCAAAGATTTACAAAGCTGGAAATACCCCCAGAGATTATTCAAGCAAATCCCGGAACGACATCTTCTTTGAGAACACGGAGAACCTCATGTGGCAATGCCACACGGACCTATTCAGATTCAATGGAGGTTCGATTCTTCATTCTTTTGGATTAAATATGAATTATCTATTCATTCATCCTCTTATCTGGAAGGAAGATGATTTCCCTGAATAGCTCAAAACGTTATTGTGGTACTTAACCAATAAGTACCTAATAGCTTTTGAAATTCCAACCAGAAGATTCATCGCCAACCTTAGAAGGATATTCTTGCTCGGAAGAAATATCGAAAAAGAATGTGATAGAAATCTTTTAGATTTTCTAAATTGGTTCTATCATCCTACATGTTGGAAACAAGACTTGGGAAAAAAACTAAGAACCGTGACACCGAATCCTGAGGTCCACACTATCCTGTTTTTCCGACGTCCATGGAATTTTTGCAGAAATAATGGTAGTATTCTTGATGCACCACTAGAAATACGAACCACATCCTATAAACTTCACTTGAATAGTCGAGAAGCTTGGATTCACAAATCTTATCCAAGATCTGTTAGATTTTGCAAAAACGAGTACCGAGAACTCCGAGAGAATCCTATGCGGGGAAAACAAAATCATTCCTGAAGATGTTTGGAATAATGCACCCACTACGTGGGATCATTATGACCTAGCACCGAAGCTAAGGAAGCACTCAAGCAATACGGACAAGTTGCATCGTCCCAAGAGCATGAAATGACAAGCGAAGATGACATTGTCCAGTCTACTCAAGACCCTTACGCACGCTTTGGAGGTTCTCTGTCCCGGAAATCCCTATGAACAGGATCTTCGTCCTCATTCCAAAACATGAACACATCCTTTTATGCACAGCCATCCAATTGGCCTCAGCCAAGCATTCTTGCCAACACTACCAGTGAAAATACAACCGGGCGAAGAAGAAGCATCCCATTGGGCTTATCCTCATCTTAAAGGCTGAACCAAATCCTCTCACTTCAAGACCTTGAAGCCCTTTAGCAGAAATATGAGGCACATCTCCTAGAAGATAGCTCGAGATGATGACTCGTTTGTAGCTACAATGCTCATGACGAACGAGACCGCTGAGTCCGTACAATTTCACCAAAGCAAATCACTGTTCACTTTTACCATAGCACTAGGCTAAGGAAAGTACTGTTCACAATACAATCAATGTTCATAGTGTGCGAATAATTCACTCCCGAAAGTTTCCGATGCCTCTCTTTGTTTGTATCTCGGACCCGTGAGTTGATCCCTATATGTGTGTCCTTGTAACCTTTCCTAGCCTATATAAGGCAATGTGTGTGTAGTGTTTTGGGCAGAGTCCCCTGAAGTAAAGTGAGTGTTTATGAAAAATCTCCCTATGGCTTTCTAAATTCCTCTTCTTCTCCAGCCTGGTAAGATCCTCCAAGAAATGTAGCTTGGGTAGGTTAGAAACGTTTCCATCATGAAATTTTTGGGTGTCTCTAGGCTCTGAACTAAAGGGCTAAGTGGTTTTTTGCTAAAAGGTTGTCCCTGAAGGGCTTGAACGGGAGTTGTTCGCCCACTGTGGGATGCATACCTGCAGGAAATTTACTCTTATTCCCCAGTTTTAAGTCTAGGTCCATTCTTCACCGATCTCCCACGAAGCTCGCCGCGACAACCTGTGGCTACGCCTCGCTCACCGACGCTATTGGTAACTTGTTTATAAAACAAATGAAGAGGTGCCTTGTCCTACATCAAAAAGATGTGAGTACGTACGTGGACGAGATTTGACACTAACCAACGATCATTATTTTTATTTATTGAAAATTCGGATTTATTTCTATAAAAAAATTAATTATAAAGTCTTGTTGGAACGGTGCAACTATTCACGAAAAGTTACAATTATTTTTTATTTATTTAATTCCAAATTTCTTATGTCTTTTCAACGTAACCTTTGAGACATACTTGTTCATTTTACAACCTATCCCGAAAGGTTGTCTTTGTTCTTTTGCAATCTTTTGAAGAGTTGCATTTATTCGAAAGACATATATAAGTACATTTGTTTTGAGATCAAATATATATAAATCTTCTTTCATTTTTTCGTTTTCTTTCGAGAGAAACTACAATCATTGTTTCTAATTGTTTCCCATGAGAGACCCTGGAGAAATATTATAATTGCTATCTAGTATTCTCACTTAAGATTTTGTTGTATCTTGGAAAAAATTTGCTAGTGACCATTAGCAACGTAGTGGGGCAAATAAATCCTTAAAGAAAGTGATATCATGCCTCAAAGTCCGACTTGAGTACTCTAAAGATCCAACTTCATTGTTCTACCCAATTCGAAGCCATATTTTTCCAACAATTTTAAGGATTTATTTGCATAACAATGGAATCGTAGTCGATCAAAGTCATAAGTCTAGATGTGGTGAAATAAGATCGCACGAGCAAGAGAGGTGAAGTTGCTGGGAAGCCATTTACAATGTAGAGTGCGCTGACCAGGATGTGGGACTTCATTGCTAGGGAAATACAGATCCTTTTTTCGCCGCCTCCTTCGCTCTAGTTGTTGCCGCGCTTTTATAGATCCCAATATTATATTATTTGATGGCATCAATATTCTTAGCACTGAATGGGAACACTGCAATGTTTCTTCGGATTGCATCTCTTGGTTATTTTGTGCATTAGTGCAGGATATCTTCTTTGATGGGGAAACGGTGGTTCATCGGGGAATGGGTCATTTATCATGCCTGAATTGGAGTGTAGCGCTGGTTCATCTATGACAACAATAGCGAGGATGACATAGACAACATAATCGAGTCCCTTGCCAACGTCGATTACAACATTTTGAAGCACATGTAGCCGTAGATTAAGATGCAAGAAGCCAAGTTTGCCCATTGAGCGATGCGGGGACCAAAAACAAGCGAGTGGGTTGGGTTCATCGACATGGACAAGTTCTTTCACTTGCCAACGGGTCTGCTCCTGGATGGCTTCCGTGCTCGTTCGCGTCGGCCATAGTTTCAAAAGAGCTCAAAGCATTATGCTTCATGGTGAGAACCTAAAGAGATTGGATCTTGATCGAGACCTTTCTTTTGGCCTTTCTGTTGGCCACGACTCCGATCGTCAATGATAACTGAAGCGTTTGTTATCAATCCAATTGCCAATCTATTAACAAGGTCAATTCACGGACTCGGCGACTTCCGACAAGGCTCTTCGGTGCTTTGTCCATTTTAGTCCAATTTCGCCGGCGCCACTCTAGTCACTCACCAACAATCATGATGGTTTTGTTTTCTAATTCTCCCTATTTCCACCTTGTTCAAAGATTCGAGCAATTTTCGGATCCGTCGGAGAACCAATCTTGGCGATTCCTTGCTCGCATGAGGGTTTTGTGATGGTTTAAGTGGTTTTCTTTCTCCTCTCCTCGTGCCTTTCCCAAACTGGGAATTACTCGTAATTCCGCTTTTTCCATTCTTGAGTTTCAAGTCTTCACATTTTTTGACTCTCCATCGATATTTTCTTTGATGTTACCTTACGCGAGGTCTCTGTGCCGCTCTACGGACTTGGTCGAGCAGTGGCTCGATGTGGTCGGCTCATATAGAGTGCAACAATGAGATTGCTATTAGAGAGGATATCCGGCCCTTTAACGCTCTTCTGCACGGAGGATCAGGCAAAGTGGGAGCCTCCACTTCGCAAAGGTCACCCATCGTGGCCAGAAATTTTGGATCCCAATTTGAAGCGTGGAAATAAGATGCTTCAATTGCATGTGTGAAAAGTGAGCGAAACTGAATCATATGTGGAGAACAGGGAAATCGGGAGATCATCCAAGAACTGAGTGGTTTCGGCCACCACTATTCTAAGTCTTCCTATGGCTCCATCTATAATGTCACCGAATGATAGTGTGGTGGATGTGTTTTGAACTCCTCTATCTCATTGGATCCAGTACATGGATTTGATCTTCCTGTGGTTGATCAATATATATCTCTCAGTGCATCTGGATGCAAGGCCCAGGCATTGCATCAGGAGCAAAGTGAGGCTGGTGATCAAGATGACAGTATGGTCGAGGATGGAGAATTTGTTCACGAGAGGACCATCTCGAAGTCACAATGGGCATTTGATAGTGATTCACCGAGTCTTATCTATGCATCTGATGATGAAGAAATGATACTGGAGAATAGAGCATTGGTCACAAAGAGGTCAAAGAGAGTGGGGAGTTTCTTCCAGAAGGCAAATGTTGGGTCATTCATGGATGTTTTGGAGGATTACTTGAGAATGTACTGAGGTATTGCTTTTTGCTTATCGGCTTATATGCTAAGGTATGCGATATTTTTATCTCCATGTTTAGCACGTAAACTGCTACATTATTTGTCATTGAGGTCTTTAGTCATCTTTTTTTGGCGTGTGTGATCAATTCCATGTGTGGGATAATGATAGAATTGAAGAGATGTGATATGCCCCTATTTAAGACTTCAGTAACAAGAAATTGGTACGCATGCGTATGCTTGAGCTGTTAATCGTTGTAGGTGGTTGACCAAGAAAAGTGACTTCAATCGCAATGCATTACGAGATTGACACGAGCGTATGAATTTTGAACTAGAGTTGGAAGGTGTCTATAGAATTTTGGTATCGTGTGATTGAGCTAGACTTTTGGTCTTGATTAGTTTCATGCTTTAGTATTTTTGAGCCATGCATTCAAGCACAAGATTAATTGGAATCGGCTTGATTGCTTGATGTCCTGGATTAATATGTGCACGAATGTTTATGTTATTATGGGCTTATGCGAGCACATAAGCAGTGGCATGAAAATTCAATTCAATCATATTATCTAATGGTTTCAAGCATAATAATGTTAAATTTATGGTTTTGCCCTTGCGTGCAATTTGATGAAGAAATGAGGTATGGCTCTTATTATACCTTTTAGAAGATTCGGATTGTTCGATGTTGTTGATTCCATTCCTAGAATTGTTGGTATCTTCTTTTTGCCTCTCTCAATTCCAGTTTATGCACTTTTGATACCTCGATACTCGATTTGCTCGCATTTACTGAATTTTTAGAGAATGTTCTTACATGCATGGGATGATATGTAGTGCTCTATTTATGGAGGCAATGCGGAGATACTTAATGGGTTTTTTTGGGTGTCCCTTGTTTGGTTCTAATGTGTTCTATTTGTTGTCATTGCCCATCATAGATTTGATTCTAAGGAATAGCATAAATGAGCCAAGAGAGTAGAATTGCATTGGTTTTCTATTTTGATGTATGTATTTCATTGAGCATGAAATTTGACAATGCATAATTTTGATTGGATGCCTCATGAAATATTCTTGTGGTGGGGGTATCCGAAGGGGACTTGAAGTCATTGAGACTAAGAAGTATCTAGCTTTCAATTTCAAAATGAAATATTTAGGAGAAGCAGATACTATCTTAAGTATTAAAATTAAAAAATAATGAGGGTTATTCTTTGAGCTAAAGTGATTACACGGAGAAGATGTTGCATAGATTTAAAGATCTTGTTTTCAAATATATGAGTACTCCATTTGATTCCTGGTGGAGAGTTTTTAATGTGAGTGATATTGGTTTTTGATGTATGCGATACATTATCTAGACCTGATATTACTTTTTGTATATGCAAGTTGAGTAAATACTAGTAATCCAATATAGAACATTAGAGAGTTATCTTATTGTTCTATAATAATTCGGCTATATTAGAAAGATATACCGATGCTAGTTGGATTGCAAGTGTGAGAGATAAACAATCCACTAATGGATTAATTTTCCATTACGTGAATGTGCTGTTTCTTGGGGAAGCAATAAACAAATGTGCATAATTCACTCAACTATGAAACTTGAATCGTTGCTTTAGCATAATTTGATAAAGAGGCTAAATGGACTATGAATTTGTTGTTAAATATCAAATTATGACCTAGTCCTCTGCCTCATATTTCTATCTATTGTGATAGTCGCTACTTTAGTAATAATCCTGTATATTGAGACAATTGGTTAAAGATGGTACCCTACCAATTGTCTATGTGAGGTTAAGTAATAATCCTGTCGATCCCTTGACGAAGGCTTTACCAAGAGACATGATAATAATGACCTCACAAGAAATGGGGCTGAAACCCTTAATTGAAATCACCAATAACGGTAACCCGACTTTTTTCTAGAACATCACTAGTTACAAGGTTTAATAGGTAAGAACAAGTTATTGAATGTGATTGTTTGATACTGACGCAGCCCTAATATGAGAAGTCAGTATCGTCTGTTATGCTTTGTAGGTTAAATTGAATTCTTAATGAAGTATGATACAAATTTGTAATGTGTTGATAGTAACGAAACACATTGTAGATATTTCACCTATATGATCTTAGAAGTGGTGCCGCTTCTTATGAAAGTTAGGTTGCTTTCTAGAGAGCTCATGAAACAGAATCAAGCACAAGGCCATAATAGTGCGGAGTAATATAGAACTTCTTGCTGAAACAAGAGGTTAGTGTATGCGTGGTATGCCCCGTTTTATTATATAAAAGTACAAGTTTAAAGCCGAGCTACTTGTCACTTTGATAGGACTTTGAGGTACTTGCACTAAGTAAAGGTTTAACTCGAAAGAGACCTTTATGTATGTATATTAATCTCACGGAAATTTTAGCTGTATATTTCTAATTTTTTATTTTTTATTTTTGTTTTATAAACAAAAGTGGGGGATTGTTGGTAATTTGTTTATAAAACAAATGAAGAGGTGCCTTGTCCCACATCGAAAAGATGTGAGTACGCACTTGGACGAGATTTAGCACTAACCAATGATCATTATTTTTATTTATTGAAAATTCGGATTTATTTCTATAAAAAAATAATTATAAAGTCTTGTTGGAATAGTGCGAATATCCACGAAAAGTTACAATTATTTTTTATTTATTTAATTCCGAATTTCTTATGTCTTTTCAACGTAACCTTTGAGACATACTTGTTCATTTTACAACATTTCCCGAAAGGTTGTCTTTTTGTTCTTTTGTAATCTTTTGAAGAGTTGCATTTATTCGAAAGACATATATAAGTACATTTGTTTTGAGATCAAATATATATCTTCTTTCATTTTTTCGTTTTCTTTCGAGAGAAACTACAGCCATTGTTTCTAATTGTTTCCCATGAGAAACCCTGGAGAAATACTAGAGTTGCTATCTAGTATTCTCACTTGAGACTTTGTTGTATCCTGGAGGAAATTTTCCGGTGACCATTAGTAACGTAGTGGGGCAAATAAATCCTTAAAGAAAGTGATATCATGCCTCGAAGTCCGACTTGAGTACTCTAAAGATCTGACTTTATTGTTCTATCCAATTTGAAGCCATAATATTCCAACAGACGCTCCCTGCAACCCGTCGATCGGGCTACTGCCGCTCCGCCAACCACCACCTGCCCCCCACGGCTCCGCCTCACCGCCGTTTACCCGCAACAGCTGCCGAAACCCCCTTGTCAGTGACCTCTACCCGCGACGACCTGATGCCACGCCTCAGCGACTCATAACCCAACGACATTCGCGCCTTTGCCACTCCTCGACGCTTCGCCGGTCTCCCCACGAAGCTCTCCGCGATTGCCCAAAACCCGACGCCGTTGCTCCTCCGCGGCAGCTGGACCAATCTCGCAGCTTTGGCCCATGCACCCGACGTTGCTGCTCCTCGCTCGCTGCTGCACGCCGAATGAGCCACCTATCGCCTCCCCGTTTTATGCGAGTCCGGTTATTGCTCGAACCTCGCCGGAGTTCCGACGGACAACCTCTGTTCTGAATGGCAACCCATCACCGAATCACCATCGCAGCTCGACCACCACTGCTTCCTCGCCATTCCTCAAGTCAACCATGAGTTAGACTAGGTAAATTTTCAGATATTCGGTTTCATAGTTTTTTTTTAGAGTTAATACCCTAAAAAACCCCAAACTGGTATACTTTTGACAAATTTACCCAAAACTATTTTTTTGACCACTAAAAACTCCAAACTGGTATACCTTTGACAAATTTACCCCAAACTGGTATACTTATGACAAATTTATTCCCTATTAGTTTTTGTTAAATTTTATTATCAAATTATTAAGTTAAATGACATGTGATAGTTGACCGGTATACATATTTAGGATTTTACGTTCCGTTTGTCATAGTTTACAATTTTTGTGATTTTTTTGTGGTATTAATCCAATTTGGCAGATGGTATATTTGTCACAAATTTATTAGTTTAGGCTTTTCGCGGTTGAATAAATTAGTTTGGGGGTTAATTTGTCATAAATGTATCAGTTTAGAGTTTTTTATAGTCAGTCGGAGTAAATTTGTCACAGGTATACCAGTTTGGGGTTTTTCATAGTCAAAAAAATAGTTTGGGATAAATTTGTCACAAGTGTACCAGTTTTGAGTTTTTCGGGTACTAACCCTTTTTTATTTTATTTTATTTTATTCTAAATTGATTTGTTTTGATTTATTTTTATCATTATCAAATTAAGAAATTTTCCATATTAAGTCATAATAATAAAAAATATTGAGTCGTGAAACGTTAGTTAAATTTTTTATTATTTCGACTTTTATGGCAAATTCATGAATTGCTTTGTATCATTGAGATAATATGTCATTGATTTACATTGATGAATTTTCAATAGGACATATATTTTGGTGTGTTGTCATTATTTGCTCATCACGTATCATGCATCACATGTCATATCTAGAATTTAGGTATTTAGCTCCATACACATTTCATGTTTAAATCAACGCATTTTAATTTTTATGATTTATATAGAATTAGGATAATTTTCCTTTAAAAAAACCAAAACAATAAAAGGAACAAAAAATGTTACTTAGGTTATATAGATTTCATAACGTGAACACCGCATGTTGCGCTTTAGTTAGTGTGTCATAGGTTAATGTTTCAATATTCCCGTCGTGTAGTTTTTTTAAATAAAAAAGCGAAAGATTAGTATTGCATCATTATGTTGTTTTTAAGTCATGTTATAAAAGAAGAAAACACAAAGATCATTTACTTAGTTAGTTAATAGGCTAGTTCATAATTAATCCCATTTTATGTCATCATTGCTTAGTGTAGGTTGCATATATGTATTGAAAAAATCATTAAAAAATCATAAAAAGAACATATATATGTCATCCATCCTATATCATGTAGCACATGCATATTTAGGATTATGTAAATTAGATTTTATACATATTGTAATGATTCAAATTATGTCATATGAATTGCATCTCACATGTCATTAAAGTAAAACTCATGCATATTAAATTTTAAATTTAAATTGCATATAATTAATATTTTTCTTAAAAAAAAGAGTCAGGCATCGTGTCACTTAGAAATCATGTTTAGGGCATGCATTTTTAGAGAGTAATAACTGTAATAAGATTTTAGTTAATAATTTCTTACAATTTATTGCTTCGATTTATTGAATGTTATTTCATTGATTGTGCACTCGCATAATCATCATTTGCATGTTAGTAGCTTAGGTTAAAATTGATCAATACTGCTTGCAAAATATTTTTGAAATTAAAATGAAAAAGTATCAAAGGGCGTTACATTTTTCTAGCATAATCATATCCCCGAACTTATTGAATCTCTGGTTTGCAAAAGTAAAGTATCCTCCTATATTTTACTTAGGTTTCTAATCAACCCTAATTGGTTAGTGACAGCTCCAAATTGAGTATAATTGCATATTTAAATGAGTTAATTTCTTAGTATCAAATCCTGATTGGTGGGACTTGCGAGGGTCCGTGCCAAGTCTTCGGATTTAGTAATCCAATAACCTTGTTTGAGTAATTCACTTTCGGGAAGGTCGCGATAAGTCACTTGTTTCAAATAATGAATTTAACAAGTGCTCAAAAGGTACTTTTAACATTTACCTTTCTTTTTTATCAAGTTGTGCTAGTTTAAAGATATTAGTGAATTAAGTGCCTTAAGAACATTTATCAAGCACATCAACGCATGTTATCAGGAATATTAATGTCTTGAAGTTTATTTGGTTCCTAAACAGGCATTTGTTAAGTAAACCAATATGATGATATCCATTCTTGACCATGGAAATAAGTTTTCTTCCTTAATACAAAATTAGCTATGTGGATGGTGTTAGCTATTAGGTGCAACACAAGGCTTCACGTCTGGGGTTTTGCAGCATTTCATTTCATTTCTTTTTTCTTTTTTCTTTTTTGGTAAAGGAGCATTTCATTTCTTTCTCTAGTCAAACACGTGAGAAGTCTAATGCTTGTGTAGATGATATTTGACCGATTCGTAAGAGGTTAGGTCTCTTTATATGTGAGTATAAATCAGACCATATATCAATTGAAACATAATAGGTACTAGGAGTTTGAAATTAGTAGACGAAAGGAATAGATATAGAGAAAAGTTAAGAGAGATGCATAATTACAAAAATTGTCCTTGTCAATCATAGGATGATCATTGCTGGCTAGACCGCATTAACAAATTCTAGTTAAAATTGGATGGAATGACTAAATCGGCAAATCATCAAAATATTTAACATTAAATTAACACAATTGAAAAATTTTGAAGTAAATTGGCAAGTTGTCAAAATTTTTGGAGTTAAATTGACAATTGGAAAGGTTTATGATTAAATTAGTTGTCATATAATAGATTTAATACTTTTTTGACAATTTTCTCCACATTTGTCCTATATTAAAAAGTACGGCCGATCAATCTCACAAATTTGGTCTCTCTCGTTTTTGTGGAGTTCTCTCTACCGCTCTCGGTAGTTGTCTTCTTCCTTTCAACCCAACTTCACCGAATTCCATCGTCTCTCTCAAGCTTCGGCTTCACCGCAACCTATTCCATCCCTATTTCCCTCAAACATTTCCATGCCGCCCTCCCTTTTCTTCAATTCTTACCATCCTGCCTTCTACGATATCTCCCCGCTTCACACTTAGCTCTTTCCATATATTGCCTTCTTCGATGATTCCATCAAAGTCTTGCATGTCCGTCTACCCTATACTCTTATGACAATCTCCGATCTTGCATGCAACCTCCTTGGCGATCATCCACATCGATTCCACTCTACAAGCTGTTTCCCCAGTCGCGGCAATGGACCCAACTGAAGATGCCCGAGTCACTGCATTATGTAGCCGCTTAGGTAAACTGTGGACACCTACGCAATTGAAATGCGGATGATGCTCCTCCTACAACCACAATTCAAGAATGTAAGTTAACCCTTGTCGGCAAACTTCTAGCGAATTCAACAGTCAATCTTCCTGCTTTTCAGCAAACTATGAAAAAAGCCTGGCGGATAGACAATGTTAATGTAGCTCAACGAGAAACAGGTTTCTATGTTTTCAAATTTACCTCAGAAGCTGACAAACAGAAGGTTCTTGACAATGGGCCCTGGTTATTCACTAACAACTTACTTATCCTCAAGCCTTGGGCTCCGAATACACCCTTGCATTGCTATAACTTCACAACCTATGCATTTTGGTTACAAGTTTTAGGCTTACCTCTTGAACGCTGCCCAGAGCATTTTCTCCGACGAATCACACAGGATATTGGCCAAACTCTCGAAGTCAGAATCGATGCCAAAGAAGGACCCACATCTTGAGCGGTTAGAGTTAAAGTTGAACTTCCCCTAACAGAACCTCTCAAACCAGGCAAACTCATATGTGTTGAAGGAAAAAAAATTTGGATAGATTTCCGTTATGAACGGTTACCACACTTCTGCTATTCCTGTGGTGTCTTAGGACATTATGCTTCATATTGCAAGGCTATTCCATATGATGAAACTCAGTTTGACAGAAGGGACAACATGTATCATGGTCAATGGTTGCGTGCTGAAGTTAATGAACATAGTCCCTATTGGCAGACTTTTTATGACTTTCAATCTGATTCAGAAGACATAGATGAAACAGTACCTGAAACACCTCAACCAGGGCTCCTGTTACTCCCTCCTGCCCCGGTTCAGATGGAAGCTCAACCTCTTCCAACTCGTCCAACAGCGACTCAACCTACTCAGAATACACCAACCTCACCTGCTGATACTCCTGCACCAGCAAATACATCAGAGGTCAAAGTTCTTCACAATATGGCTACTACATCCAAAAAACCTACTCACTCTCGTTTGCAGGCTAAAACAACTCAGTTGAAGAAAGCAAAGAAGCGTCCTATTTCTCTTGACACTTTCGATGAAAGCACTATGTTAGACACCCCTGTTTTTCAGGTTCACAGGGACTATGAAGGGGCTATGGTGGCTTGCCCAAATAAGCCACCAACTACCAAATGAAGATACTAAGCTGGAACCGTCAGGGATTGGGCAACTCCCTGACAGTTCGTGCTCTTAGAGCTCTAGTAGCTCATGACAAGCCCGATATCATTCTTTTGATGGAAACTCGGAATCAACAATCGGTGATTGATCAGCTACAACGCAAGCTTCACTACAGTAATCGTTTTTTGATTAACCCTCAAGGCTGGTCTGGAGGGATGGTCCTTTTTTGGCAAGACAATATTTCTCTTCATGTTTTATCCCACTCTGCTTACTTTATTGACACAGTATGTTATGAAAACAGAGGAGTTACTACTATGTGTCTCACTTTGTTCTCCATGCTCCTCCTATTTATCATCTCGCATAACTATTTTGGGCCGAATTGAGACAACTTTCTTACTCTCACACTCAACCTTGGGTGTGTTTAGGAGACTTTAATGAAATTTTGCATCACCGGGAGAAGGTAAGTAAAAAACCTGCTGCACCTTATCGTCTACAATCATTTCGGATTTGCTTCACGATTGTTCTTTGATGGACTTAGAGACTAAAGGTTGCGCCTACACTTGGAGCAACAACAAAGATGGTCAGGAGCTGGTTAAAGAGCGACTTGATCGCGCCCTTTGCACTATAGACTGGCGCTTAACGTATCCCATAGCAGAGGTTGTGGCTTTCCCTGCCATAGGGTCGGACCACAGCCCGCTTCTTTTATCTACTCATATCAAATCTGGAAGGGGAGGAAGACGGTTTACCTTTGAATCATTCTGGCTCGAGCATGAGGATTGTCAAAAAGTAGTGCAGGATGCCTGGTCTACTCCATCCCATAGTGCACCTTCAATATCCCATAAGCTTCAGGTAACAACTAAGGCTTTAACAAAGTGGAGCAGATCTACTTTTTCTGCGAATCATAGCCAAATTGCTCTTCTCCAGCAGCAGCTTCAAAGCAATACACCAATCAACCACGCAGAACTTACAACATACACACAAGTTAGAGTACTGAAAGATCAAATATAGAAATGCTGGTCTCAGGAAGAACAATATTGGGGTATGCGATCCCGTATTAAATGGATACACTGGGGAGACAGAAACACTCGCTTTTTCCATGCAACCACAGTTCAACGAAGAAAAAGAAATCACATCAGTATCTTAAAGAATGACAACGATGAGTGGATACGAGACATAGATCAGCTGAAGCATCTTACTCACTCATTCTTCAATCAGCTCTATACCTCTTGTGGCCATCGAGATTTCCAACCTATCCTATCGCAATGTCCTCGACTTGTTCGTTAAAAGAGAATGAACTCATCCTTAACAGCCGACCTTACTCGAGAAGAAGTTAAGCTTGCCACATTTCAATTAGGTGCTACATCCGCCCCAGGACCTGATGGTTTAAATGGTTTATTCTACCACAACTACTGGGATATTATACAGGAAGACGTTTTCACAACAGTCCAGGACTTTTTTAAATCAGGCCATCTCCCACCAGAACTTAATCGTACAGCCATCTCCCTAATCCCAAAAATTCCCAACCCAGAAAGGTTAGATCAATTCCGCCCTATCAGCTTGTGCAATTTCATTTACAAGATCATTTCCAGGGTGTTAGTTAATCGATTAAAACCCCGTCTGCCTAATCTCATTTCCAAAGAACAGAGTGCCTTTATTCCAGAAGACAAATTCAAGACAACGTCCTTCTTGTTCAGGAGGTTATACATCAGTTGAAGACTCTCAAAAGAAAGAAACATTTCCAAGCTATTCTTAAATTGGACATGCAAAAAGCTTTCGATAGGGTAGAATGGGACTTTTTACAAGCTTACCTCTGCAAATTGGGATTTCATCATAGGTGGGTTATGTGGCTGATGCAATGTGTTACCACTTCTTCTCTCAGTGTTAAATTTAATGGTGACTTACTATCCTATTTCCAACCAACTCAAGGACTTCGACAAGGCGACCCCCTCTCTCCATACCTATTTATCCTCAGGGCCAATCTACTCTCCACCCTCATCTCACAAGCAATTGATATGGGCAATTTAAGAGGTATCACTTTTAATAGAAGCTGTCCCACTTTATCTCACCTCTTCTTCGCCGATGATGCCATCTTTTTTCTCAATGGAACAATTACTGAATGTCAGAATTTATCAAGTATTTTAAATGAATATTGCTTAGCTACAGGTCAGGCAATCAATCGGAACAAGTCTGGATTATATCTTTCTAAATTCTGCCCTCACCCCCTCAAGACAAACTTAGCTCATGCATTACGCGTTCCTTTGCTGGAAAAAACTGGTAAGTACCTTGGCCTTCCATCTGATTGGGGATCCTCTAAGAAGGAAATGTTTGCCTGGATATTAAGTAGAGTTAATTCTAAACTAGAGGGCTGGAAGGAACATCTAATTTCCAAAGGGGGGAAAGAAATTCTGCTGAAATCTGTGGTTCAGGCTCTACCTCAATATGCTATGATGACATTCAAGATTCCTGTTTCTATTTGTAGATCTATTGAGAAAAAAATAGCTCGATATTGGTGGAAAAATAACTGTAACAAATCTGCTATTCACTGGAAAAGTTGGGAGCTTCTAACAACTAGCAAGGAAAAAAGAGGAATGGGCTTCCGAGATCTCATCTCATTTAATAAAGCTTTATTGGGAAAGCAAGCCTTGCGGATTATTCACAACAATACCTCATTATTAGCCTCTATTTTTAAAGCTTTATACTTTCAATCTAATTCCTTTTGGAAAGCGGAAACGGGGCTATCGACCCTCTTGGGGTTGGAAAAGTATACTCCTTGGCCGAGATTCTATCCTTGAGGGACTTCAATGGTCAGTTGGAAATGGATCTTCTATTCATGCTAGAGAAGATAAATGGTTAAACATTGGCATACTAGGGGACCAGCAAAAAGAGAATAGCCTAAAATGGTTGCGGACTACATCCTTCCCGAATGAATGCCCGGAATGTAGCCCTCCTTCACCAGCATTTTCTACCTCAAATTGTGGATGAGATTTTACAAATTCAGCTATGGACAAAGTTAACACTCAAGACAAACTCTGCTGGACAGCTACGCATTATGGGAACTACTCTATTAAAAGTGCTTACCATTTTATCGTGCAATTGACATCTACAACGATTCATCCCCAAACCTCCACTTCCAATAACCCTCCACCAAAAGTCTGGAAGCAAATCTGGAAAACAAACACAGCACCCAAAATCCGAACATTCCTATGGTCTCTATGTCATAAAGCGTTACCCACTAAAGACAATCTGTTTCATCGCCACATTATCACTGATCCTTCTTGCCAACTATGCTCAGCCAGTATTTCCGAAACCACATAACACCTCTTCCTACTTTGTCCATTTGCTACATCTATTTGGAGTCACCTGAAAATCAACTTCACCTTTACCAGTTCATCAACACTCAGCATTGATCAATGGCTTGCATATATTATAGATCAGAAGGGGAACGTACCTAGCTTTGAGACCATTGCAGCTCTGTTATGGCACATCTGGAAGGCCCGAAATCATCTTATTTTTCGCAATTACCGAACAAATCCAGAGCTCCTCATTGATACAGCTCTGCATATGGTTGACCTTTGTCTCACTTCACAACAGATCGCATCTTCATCCGGTTCAATCCTCCAAAACCGAGAAACTTCTTGGCAACCTCCAAAGCAAGGTATCATAAAGATCAATATGGATGCTGCCTTTGTAAGCCCTAATCATACAGGTGCGATTGCAAGCATATTTCGAGATCACACAGGTAAGATGCTAGACGGATTCACAGTCACTGTTCCCGCATCCACTGCAACAGAAGCCGAATCTCAAGCCCTACTTCAAACGCTCAAGCAACTCATCCAACAACAGCAAACAGATTCTTACCTGCAACTTGAAACCAATAGTTTAATCCTTGTTGACACAAGGACTCGAAGGCGTTCGCCTCCATGGAGTTGTCGAGCCCTCTTCAACAAAATCGCTTCCTTCTCGCTCTGTTTTCCTCATCTCTCTCCTCGCAGCAGACCGCCGACGAGAGAGTAATGCCCTAGCTGACTGGGCCGCTAAGGCTCACGGAAGAGGCCTCCTCCCCCTTAATTGGGCTCTCAACCCTCCGCGCGCAATGTCAGATTTAATATGTAAAGACACCCTTCTTTCGGGTTGTACTTCCCTTTCAAGTTAATATATATGCTTTTCTGACCCAAAAAAAAAAAAGTACGGCCGATCAAAATTATTCACCTTTGCCCCAAGGTAGTACCGTGGCCCTGTGGCTGGAATTTTTTTCATTTTGAGAAGGAAAAGCCTATGTTTTTGAAATCCTCCATCGAAGGAAACTTCGTCCTTTATTAATGTGAGTGGCGGGTTTGAATAAATTGCCGTGTGTCTAGTAATTGTGACCCACACAAACAAAATTCCTAACAAAACACAAACTTTCTCCATGACACCAGTATAACTCAAGCGGTTGTCTGATAATCAAGAGAATAAATTGGATTTCAAATTCACATTATTCGGTCAGGATGACCTACAGTCATGGAGAGAGCAGTAAAAATTTCATTATAAATCAAGTGATATAATGAATATTGTAATCACACTCGAGTTATTCGAATACTTTTAGTATTTGCCAATCATCAATTGCACCCAATAACTCATGTTGAACTCTATAATTTCTCACGAAATAATCACTCAATCTCCTTGTGAAATCAAATAAATCTTACACGTGATTTATCACTTAAATTCTTGGACAACTGGCAAGATATGCGCGCGCTCGTCCGAAAATCCAAGTTGGACGTTTCCCTTTCAATTCCATGGACTGACTTGAATAAGGATTTGTATATTTCCTTTTCTTTGTTTTGTGCAGATCAAAATTCAAACTTGTCCTTCCGAGCCAAACGATAATATAAGTCCAATGTGGACTTTCCTAATCGAGGAATCCACATTCGGTGGTATGAGAATATACGCTGGACTTTCGGTAATTTAATTTCGGCTTGGATTTTATTCGACGGGCATAAATTCGGGACATATTCGGGTGAAGAGAATAATTAGGATATGGATAAATTAAATTCCTCAAAATATGAGGACATTTTTGTTATTTTGAGGTAATTGCACATCTTGAGGTGATCGGTTTGAGAGTGGAAGGTTCCCACCCAAGAACCGGAACCCCCTAAGAACTGATTCCACAAAATGGAAAATGGGAAGCGCTCAACGGTACCATGGACTCACCTAGAAACTAGACAATACATCCGTAGAACCGGTCCTACTAGGAAAACCTGCAAGCATGGTAATTCAAGATTGATATTGTAATGGTGGGTGCCTGGTGAAAGTACTGGTTTTTGTTGAGTTAGACATCCGTGCCTCTCATTTGTCACACCTACTAATCCTCTAGACATTTCTGGCTTGTTCTTCCAAGGGTCTGATGGCCGTTCTCTTGCATCTTGGAGAATAGCAGAACAGCACGAACTACTCTATGGTCCAGCTCTTGATTGTCGTGGCCGCGAATCTGGAGCAAGCAAAATTCATGAAATGGAAGTAGCAAATCTCATTGTTTCAGTGCAGCGGCTGTCTTCTTTGGGATGAGCTGCCCTGAAATTAAGATAATCATCTTAAGTCAAAATATAATAATTAACATAATCAAATAAAAAAGGATATGTCAACGCTCAACTTTTTTTTCCTTTTTATAAAGTAAATGGATAAAAAGATAGATATTTTGACATCAATTATTTTCAAAGGTCCAACTCAACACATAATAATTTATATCCTTAAATAAGGTTTTGTTATTTAAACGAAAGGAAAGACTAAAATTAACATTTACGAGTAATTGAGGGATCATGTTGAATAGCTTAAACTTCAGGAATGACTCTATGCATTGAGTCAACATTCAATAACCATTTACTTCATATTCGCAAAATTATAATAACACTTCCAGGTCACCTTTCCAAAATCGGCTTACTCATTGCGTAATTACTTGATATCTTAATTTATGACTAATTCCACCACTCTTGTATTTTTTACCCCTACTAATTAAGTCGCTCGTCATGAGGCCATAAAAATTAACAAAAATGACACTACCTTAATTAAAGGACATAATTGTATGGCCGGCCGGTAGGATACGTGACTTTCATTATTGTTAATTTCACGAATGGCATACGTCGGGTCTCCTCCAAACGCACCAAGCCCTAATGTTGTTCCCATGCACTTAACGCTAAGCAATATCCAAACCCCTTCCCTGCTTGTAAATCCCCAAACGGTATCTTCCTTTCTTTGTGCCTGATTGACATCAATCGCTACATCTGTGTCCTGGCATTCGGTATCGAAATTTGTCACAACAACCCATTTCTTGACCTTATAGATCAACAATTAGTTAGAAAAAGGAAAAATAAATAAATAAATAAGAGGAAGGTACAACATCGAGAAGCCACGATGAGCGGGTTTTTGATTACCATGTGACTAGTTATCTCAAGATCACAAACAATCTAGGTAACATGACCATAGGTAATTGATTTGTGACGATTGACATTTGTCATTCATTTGACATTTTCCTTCTATTAATTATCGATTCAAAAATTTCCTAGGTCAATGTCCAATAGTGGGATCTTAATAAATGTTATGTATATGTCACCCACAATAATATAAACAAGATCAATTATTTGATTGTGCCCCTTATTAAGGGTGAGTAGGGGTGAGCAGCGGTCTAGGGTTGACCCTGGACTGACCCTGGACCGGCCCAACCCTGCTGGTCCTGGTCCGGTTCCCAAGGGGACTGGGTCAGTCCTCGGTCCTGAAATTCCAGGACCAACACTGTGCGGGTCGGTCCTCGGTCCTAAGAGTTTTGGGTCGGTCCAACCCTGAACCAACCCTATATATTATATTATATTATGTATAATTATTTTATATATTCAAACCTAATAAAGTGTCTGTTACATTATATTATATTGACATGTTCTATCAATAACACTAATAGTAATTTCAATTTAAAACTTTTGTTGAGTATTAATTATGTGTCGTTTGTTTTGTTTTCAAGTGTTTAGAAGTTCAAGTGAATTAACAAGATGTGAAGTTATATATTCATGATTTATATTAAGTATTTTAAACTTTTTATAGTTTAATTGTATTTTACTAATAAATTTCAGCTGCACTTTGCTTTTCAATTTGTGTCAAATGGTATAAGTTTTTGAAGAGTAGAGTAGTATTGCAGTTGCTACGGTGATTTGTTAGTCAAGTGGCGTGAAGCTCATTTTTTGGTTAAGTGGACTCTACATGATCAAATGCAGGAAAACACTTTTGCATATGATGTTATGAATATTAAAGATAAATAATTACAAGAACTTTCCATCTTGTCCCATATCTCGATGAGCGGTTAGCAAGTACGAAATTTCTGTTGTGTCATCTTAAATTTGTTAAATATGTATTGGTATTTATAGTTTAGTTGCACAATACCGCATTGTCGATAGATGTGTAATTTGAATTTGTAGGTTTGCTTTTTTAGGGAGTATAAAAATAAGACGAAAAAAATTATCGATCGATCTCGGGTTGACCTTGGAACCGGACCTACCCAACCGGATCGAACCCATTGGGTCGGTCCGGTCCTTGGTCCCAAGCTCAATAGGATCGGTCCTCGATTCTAAAAATTGAGGACCGACATCGTATGGGTTGGTCCTAGGGTTGGGCCCGGGACCAACCGGACCATGCTCACCCCTAAGGGTGAGCATGGTCCGGTTGGAACGATCCTCCCACTAACCCTAGACTAACTCACACAATGCTGGTCCTCAATTTTTGAAATCGATGATCGACCCTATTGAACGTGAGACCGAGGATTGGACCGACCCGATGGATTCAGTCGAGTTCTAGGGTCAACTTGGGACCAACCGATAAATTTTTTATTTCATTTTTTGTACTCTTTAAAAGAACGATTGAGCACTGATTGACCCAATGGGTTCGGTCTGGTTTCAAGGTCAACCTAGAACTAACCCATAATTTTTTATTTCATTTTTTCTACTCCTAGAAAGGGCAACCGAGAACTGTACCGATCAAAGGGATTTGATGATAAGCGAGATTAGCTAATAAAGGCAAGCAGTAAGAGTCAAGTGGGATGGGCATTGAACATAATGAGCATTGAATGTCGAATGAAGAGCAACAAGCCAAGCAAGTATCGAGCGGCGAGCGTCACGAGTGACCCAAAGCGAGCGAGGGGAGTGTCGAGTAGCGAGCGTAGAAGTTGTTTCTTTCAATTTTGGAAAATTGAAGAGTAAGAGGACAAATAAGATAAAAGAGAACGAATATTAGAGGAGGATGCCATAAGGAATTGTTTATATTTTTTTGGACGTTGTGAAGACTCTTTACAAAAACATCTTCATCTTTCGTAAATTATGACTATTGATACCGTAAAAGACATTAAAAATCTAACTTATTAAAAAATAATGTAAAATTATTTGAACTCGTCACTAAAGAGCTATTTAATGTTATTGATGCCGTTTGTTTGAAGTTTTTCTCTTTCTATATATATATATATATATAAATTCAAGATTGGTGCGGATTGGACCGATTCGAAACTCTCAAGATCAATGACCAACCCACATAATGCTGGTCCAGGAATTATAGGATCAATGACCGACCCGATCTCCCTAAGAACCGGACTAGGACTGGCAGGGTTAGGTCGGTTTAGGGTC
The DNA here is from genome assembly GCA_016097615.1 of Eucalyptus dawsonii. Taxonomy (NCBI): domain Eukaryota; kingdom Viridiplantae; phylum Streptophyta; class Magnoliopsida; order Myrtales; family Myrtaceae; genus Eucalyptus; species Eucalyptus dawsonii. The sequence continues at coordinate 52,940,664 of CM027873.1, forward strand.
GGTACAAAGTTCACCCTGGATCGATACTCACCCCTACCCTTTATTAGTCGGTCACCTAAATCTAGCTAGGCTAAAAAAAAACCCTTTAATCTGAATTAACCAATGAATCAACTCTCGTAGGAAAGTCATTTTGGCAAAGAAGTGTCCTGTCAAATGTCACTTGAAAGGAACCTAAATGAAATTTTTAAAGGAAATTTGGAAGATTTGGTGGCATGATGGGACTTTTTTTCTATAAAAAGAGAAAATAACTCGTGATTATATTCATGTAATTCGTGGCACGGTTGCGGAATTCAAAACGCGTTTGATGAATTTTCTTCGTCGCTGAAATTTCTTCCTTTTGTTTTTAAATGTGGAGGGGACCCATGCACGCTGTGGAGAGGAGAGCATTTGACCTACCGGCGAAGTCAACACTATCAACGGAGATGGGCGCCTCCAGGATCTCAACGACCTTAAAACGTCTCACTTGAGGAATTGGTATATGAATAATCAAATTCAATCATGAACACCATAGAGGAGGAAGCGAACAGCAATGGGGTATTTCATAAAGTAAAAATTCACTTATAAGTAGAAGACCTCATGTCGGCGGTCCTTGACCTCGGGTTTGAGGTCGCCCAAGGTGGCGACCTCCCCCGCCGAGTTGCAGAGGAGGAGCGACAACATGGGAACTCGCTGACACGGTGGCGGCGGATCACCGCCATTATTACACATGGGTTGACGCTTAAAACTAAGTCAACGTTTATTCATACCTTGCCCTAGTTCATTCCACTTCTTCTTGGCTCCATATAACCTGTTTCAGAGCTTTCGAAAACACGATACGTGTTGGAGGTAATAGGTTTGAGAGAGAAGAAGTAGTTGCTTGAAGTATTACACCAAGAGACGTCAAGTTTGGAACGCTCAACAGTGTTACCTCCAGCGTAGGGAAACCCTAGAGTTTTTATATGCACGTTATTGGGCTTCGGCCCATATGGACCCAAATAACCATGCTTTTACCTATTGGGCTTGTATGTGAACATATTATTTTGGACTATATTAATAATATATCCAACAATCTCCTCCTATGTTCACCATACAGCACAATCCAATAAGTTGGTCAGTGTAATGTTCAAACAAACATGAATCATCCACATTTAGTCCAAGACAATCAACTCGGATCGGTCAAAGAGTATTCTAGCAGTAAAGTATTAAACTAAATCATCATGTGCAAACTAAATAAGTGAATTATTCTTATCATGAATCTGTTCTGAGATTAAAATTCAAATCCCAAAATAATTCTCAGATTCAGTTCACAACCAATATATGCATATTAATCAAGTATAAGTAGGCCAGTCAAAATAGTCTAAGGCCTTACAAATATAAGAAACAAGCATAATAATGTCCACAAAATAGAAATAGCAAAATGCAAGTCTCAAGTAAATTGACTTCATCAAAATAGGCAATAGCAGGTAAACTGTCAAGTCCCCACACGCTCTAAGTAATATATATTCATTCATCAAGTAGGTCATCCTGGTCAGGATCCCACTCATTAAGCTCTCCTCCATCTCTGCCATCCCCTGTAGAATGTTAAATATGAATTTCATATTATCATGAATTCAATCAATTGAATAAAAACTTAGCACCATTCCATCAAAGCGGAGAAGAACATATATTGATGTCATAAAGCATCATAATATCATGTCATAAGCATCAAGCCGCTTTCATAAATTATGAACAAGACCTAAACAATGTGATTTACAAAGAGCCATCAACTTAAGTTTATTTGTAGGAGAATAACTATTGTCTAGTTTCAAAGAACAAGACCAATAGTCAAGTCACTTACAACAACCTAGTCATGTAATATCAAGTTTCAATTAAGAACAAGACAAATAGGCTTCTTATGTAAACAATTGTTTCTATGTTTCAATTTGGAATGTCACAATTACTGATTCCTTAAAGTCAAATAATCTAGCATCAAGTTTGGAATGAGATCATTTAACAAAAAAGGATAGTCCAATCTAGTTGAATTGTATCATCAAGTTTGGAATGACACAATTTTTCCAGATAGAACATTTGAATTAGGTTAAAATCATCTTCATCAAATTTGGAATGAGACAACTCACCCTCTTCAAATAGTCAGCAACTGTGAACATCGATGAAACATATAAACTGTGCTTATCATTGTAGCCAATAAAGAAATATTTGATAATTCAAAACACAGGTAAGTAAATGGTAGTTAAGACTTGCCTATATAGTCTTTAACCCCAATTCCCCCACTGTTTTGAATAATCGATCTTTAGGCATACCTTTGGTGAGAGCATCGGCTATGTTATCCTTCGATCTCACATCGATCAAGGTGATAACCCCTTGTTCTCTTAGATAATTCAACAACGCATGTCTCGATCTCATGTCTTCTCTTTGAATTAAAGAGAGTATTATTGACGACTTGGACAGCTGCTCGATTATCACAAAATAGGCTTAAAGAATTAATCTTTAGCCGAGTCAAAGGAATATCCATAATCAGATTCTTTATCCACTCTGCCTCTTCACCGGCTGAGGCTAAAGCAAAAAGTTCCGATTCCATAGACGACAATGCAATACAAGTCTGTCGTTTGGATTTCCAAGTAATAGCAGCTCCACCCAAAGTGAATACATACCCACTAGTGGACTTACTATTTCCAATATCTTAGCACAATGAGGCATCAGAATATCCATCCACAATTGGAGGATAACCAGAATAATAAAGAGCATAATCTTTAGTACCTTTAAGGTATCTCATTAGTCTATTAAGGGCATCCCAATGCTCTTTACTAGGATTACTAGTAAAACGACTCAAAGATACCAACCGTAAAGGCTATGTCGGGTCTAGTGCAACTCATAGCATACATGAGACTACCAATCGGTTTTCGAGTACTTTAACGATCCACGCTGGTCCCTTCATTAGGACTCAGTCTATTATTATAATCACATGGTGTCTCACTCGGTTTACACTTATCGTATCCCCAAGTAGAAAGTAGCTGCTCAATATAATGAGTCCGGCTAAGGGAGATGACTTGCCGTTCAAAGCTTACTTTCATACCAAGAATGGTATTAGCAATACCAAGATCTTTCATGTCAAATTCTTTAGCTAAAGTAGCTTTCACGTCACTCATTATAGAATGATCGGAACCAAGAATTAACATGTCATCAACATACAAGCAAATGATGACTATCTTATGTGACATAGAACGATGGTAAAGGCATTTATCCGAATAACTAGACCAAAGCCATACCTCTTTACCACTTCATCAAATTTAAGATGCCACATCTTAGGTGCTTGTTTAAGACCATATAGAGATTTATTTAATTTACAAACTTTGTCCTCAAGACCTTTCATAACATATCCTTCCGGTTGTTCCATGTAAATTTCTTCATTTAAATCTCCATTTAAGAAAGCTGTTTTTACATCCATTTGATGAACTACAAAGTGTTCAATAGATGCCAAAGCAAGAAGAATTCTTATAGTTGATAGATGACACACGGTGAATAGACATCAAAGTAGTCTATTCCACTCGTTGTTTATAGCCTTTAGCTACTAAGCGTGCTTTGTATCTGGCTATTGATCCATCACTATTCAGTTTCTTCTTCAACACCCATTTACAGCCTATAGCTTTAGCCCCTTTTGGCAAATTTACTAGCTGCCAAGTGTGATTCTCAGTAGCGTAGAGCTCATTTCATCATCTATGGCTTCTGCCCACAGTAGAGATTCCCTAGATCTCATCGCTTCGATAGGAGAATGGATCATCCTCAAGATTGTAAGCAACAAAGTCTTCACCAAAACTTTTGGGAATTCTCTCTCTTGTAGATACTCTAACTGGAATTGGTTCAATAGCCAACCGTGTGGGAATTAGTGTCGAAGGGCCTGCTTCGATTCTACGGGAGATTCTGAAATCATATCTCGTAGATCCGAAACATTCAAGCCTTGATCTCGATAAACTTGTTTTCAAAGAACACCGCGTCTCTAGATTCTATCACCGTGTTAGTAGATAGATCTAAAAACCTATTTGCAGCACTATCTTCTGCACTACCTAGATATACACAAGTAATAGTTCTAGATCCCACCTTAGGTTTTTTAGGATCTGGTATACTTACATAAGCAATACAGCCCCAAGTCTTAAGAGTATCATATCTACAAGGGCGTTTATGCCATATCTCATAAGGTGTCATGGACAACTTAGAGTGCGGCAACCTGAAGAAAGCACCAAATTTGCAGTTCCAGCATGAGTCACCTTTGCCTCACCACCATTGCAATTTTCCACAGTGTCTTTCACTTCTATGACCTCAGTGAGTAAATTCTTGTCATTTGTAGCATGACAAGTAGCGCCACTGTCCAACCACCACTTAGAAGAGATGCTGGCCTTTCCATTCTTCATCATTCCAATAAAGGCTCGAGGCTCAGATCCTCTAATTAGCATATTGGCCTCATTATGTGGTGTGTCGTTCTTTGGCTTCCTTGGCAACTTACACTCTGCTGCCCAAAGGACCCCACTTTCCACAGTTATGGCACTTGCCCTTCTTCTTCTTTTGGAAGATAGTCTTTTTGGCCTCTAACTCAAAGAGGATTCACCTTTTGGTGACTTGGACTTTTTCTGAGGTTTATTGGAGTGTGAAACTAAGTTGGCAACTGACTTTTGTTGTCCCACTTGTTCCAAATTCTTCCTAGTGATATTTTGATCCTCAATGTGAATATACCTCTTTAATTCATCCAGTCCCATCTGTACCTTCAGTCTGTGCATTTCAGTCTTGAAAGAACTCCATTCAGTTGGCAGTTTGCTCAACACAAGACCAACAAAGAGATTATCGGACATATCAGAATTATCATCTTTCAGCTTGTTTCTCATGTTCTCAAATTCAACTAACGAGAGGTGATGCTTGAATTCATAGTGAATTTAAAATCAAAAAATTTCTCCGCTAGGAGGGTTTTAGATAACCCCTCTTGTTTTTGGAACGAGCGTTCAAGTGATCCCATATCTCTTTCGCCGTCTTATACTCACTATAAGTCATAGCCAAATTAGGATTTAGAGAGTTCAACAAGTAATCTCTACAAAAATCCTCATCTTTGTTCCATTGATATTCATTCACATCTTCAAAGGTAGATGTAAAATCGCTCAATACAAGATAGAATATGTCACGTTCTTTCATGCCAAATTGAACATGTAATTTCCAGCCATGGAATTCAGTAACATCAAAAGATTGCAACTTTATAATATCATAGGAACTACGCTTTGCCATTTTAATCAAAGCAAAGTGTTAGAAAGAGTGCACCTTGAAGTCCTCGAGCAACAAAGTTGAATAACTCCCCTAACCTTGATCAAACCGCTCTGTAGAGATGGAATTTGCCAAAACAAACCCCAAAAACGGATCTGGAGCGCCCAAAAACCTTAAGATGGACTGCCCTTGTTGCTGAAACTTGCTGAAAAATTTCGTCCCCCGAAATTCGCTAGAAATTTCGTCCCCAAAATTCGCTAGAAATTCAGATGGAAACTTCCGGGTGACGTAACTTCTTCGTCCGACCTCCGATTGACGCGAGTGACCACTCAAAACGTTCGTAGCGACGAGTAGATCAAAGCCCAAGTGGTTTCACTCTCTTAAATTGGCTATAATTTTTGGGTTTTTGAATCAAAGATTTCGGTCACCCGAATCTTCAAACTCAGATCCCGGCCAATATCACCGTCGAAATCGAAAGTAAATTACAGCCGTGAGTTCGTCTTGACGAAATCTTCAAGAACACACTTTACTCGCTCAAATCCGACACACGAACATAATACTTCAAGATTGTTGGAGGTAATAGGTTTGAGAGAGAAGAAGTAGTTGCCAAGTATTACACCAAGAGACGTCAAGTTTGGACGCTTCAAATGTTACGCCAATAGGCGTAGGAACCCAGAGTTTTTATATGCACGTTATTGAGCCGCCCATATGGGCCCAAATAACCACGCTTTTACCTATCGGGCCAGATGTGAACATATTATTTTTGACTATATTAATAATATATCCAACAATACGCTCGGGACCAAATCACTTGCAAGTAGTCGCCAGCACTTTCCTTGGCGGGAGCGATGGCCTGCGTCCATGGAGCAAGGCCATGTTGTCGAAGAAGAGGACGTCGCCCTTCTCCCACTTGAATTGGATGCTCTCCTCCTCGAGGATCTCGCCGCATCGCTTCACCACGTGGTCCGGGATCTCGGTCCCATCGGCCATCGTGGCCGAGCTGATCTCCTTCCCGTGCATCCCCACCACCGCGTTGTACCACATCCTCCTCCCTTTTCTCCCCTCGAACACCCTCGTGAGGGTTCGTGGGCAGATGATCGTCTTCAGTCCACCGTCGGGCAGCCATTCCACGTCCATTCCCGTGGCCTTAACCCTACAAAATGTTATGTACGATGGAATGAAATTTGCATTTTACCTCGCGAAATTTTTGTGCAAAGCAAAGTGGAAATTAGGTAAGTACCGTCGTTTTCATTGTGCTGTATCGTCAATTCATCTATAGATTGTGTAAAAATCCAAATTATGTCAAGAGGTGTCCGAATCGAAATATGAATGGCATCGTTTTCAATTTATCTACTTTTTTTCCGGGAATAAAAATGATATTTCCACACGTGAGCCTCAAATATTACATATTGCAAGCCAAACTTATATTTGCCCCAAGGGTTTGATTATAGACACAATTTGTGTGAAATTTGATTTATACGGGCTTGCCAGAATACGTGATAATAATTGTTATGAAGTTCATTTTAGAAAGGAAAGTAAAAATTTTGGATTCAATAGTCACATAAATTAAATTTTTACGCAGATTATGTATAGACTATCAAAATCCTCTACGAAAAAATTGTCAATTTTGTTATACTTCAATTGCATACTCGAGCTATGATCTACGAAAATTAATTCTTGTCACGATGACGAATAGAACATGGAAATAATTGTGAACCTTATTACGAGTATACCTTCTCTCAGCTTCGGCTGGGTCGAGGGTGCCGAAAGCATCCTGCCAGCCGCGGCCTATTATGGAGGAAGTGTTATTCGTGCTCTGGGCTGTGAAGGTGTACATCAGCCCCTTCTTCTCCATTTCCTCCACTTCCTTCGGGAACTCCTCCAGCATCCGCTCCGTCACCCGAAAACTTGGCACAAATGGTGTCTCCCCGCCCTCCGGCGGTGGCACTTCGCAGAATAGTATCACCTTCTTGGGGTTTTCCTTGAACTGTTGCATCCACAGTAGTTCGATGTTCATTTTATAATTAGATCCAAGTAATGGTCGCCGCTCAAAAGGAGGCGACCTTGTCTACTCTTCTACCGATAGAGATAGTGCGCTTTCTAAATCCACAGAGAACTAGTCGATTTCATTTTAAAGAATATGCACTTGAATTATCGGGCATGATTGTTGCTCGGGATTTTTAATTAGTGTTTGATTGAAGTGAATAATTTGTTCTCTAACGAATACGTGAGAAACTGACAAGGATAAAATTTCTAAGAAAGAGGACATATACTTCTATCAATCATTGTAAATGTAAGAAAAAATTAAAAATCGAACCTCCCATTTGAATCCCGAGGCATTCCATTCGCTCAGCTATATCACTCAACCATGAAAAGAACTCATTTCGATCGGCTCTCAAATTTCTTCTAAGAGATAAAACAGATCAACTGGAGTCAGTGATGCGACGATTGAACCGACTCATGATTTGATATGCACTTTGAAACTTCAAGATTAAAAACGTTCGTAGGAAAAAGCGAGAAGATGCATGAACATGATAATCTCGCAAGTGATATCACGTTAAGGGAGCACGCGATGAAAGATGTTTTCACTGCGATGCATGTATTGACCTAGTCACTCACCAGAATCATCTCATGGTGGTAGAATAAGAACTCTGACAGTGGGCCCTCGTTCGCTGTCCAAATCCGCTTGTAGATGTTAGTCCTCGGCGCGGGCCCGATGTAGCGGATGTCCTCCCACCCGCAAGCCTCGACGATCTCGTTGAAGTCCTCGGCGTTCTTCACGTCGAAGCCGCGGAGCAGAACTGCGCTGTTCTTGATGATCATCTGTTCGAACCATTCCGGGTTCTTCTTCAGAGTTGCGACTAGGGACTCGGTGTCAGCTTTGGCGGGCTCCGGCGGGAGCAGGACGAGGGGCATCACCTCGCCGTCAACCACCTTCTGGCCTTGGCACTCGCCGATCTTGAAGTCCTTGCCGGTGGAGGATTCCATTGCCGTAAAGATTTGGTATGCTATTGCACTCAAAATCTCTCTCTCTCTCTCTCTCTCTCTCTCTCTCTCTCTCTCTCTCTTTCTCGGGTTGAACTCCTTTGCTGGGTTGTGTTTTGATGGAGTTTGATACTGGGGCGGCGACGTCTTTATATAGGCTAGTTTGCAATGTTTTTCGGACGAATTCAATTGTGAATTTTAAGTAATTAATAGCGGGTGTCGTTTATGATGATCGCGATGAAGATCTGGAATCAAGAGAACCAATGGCACGGCACGTCGAAGATTCTTGGGGTCGTCGTCTTGCGAGGGAGCCGTAATCGTTTGGAATTTAGCCGAGCCTCAGCTAATGAGCCAAGTGTTCGATTCTTGGAGGCTCGGCTGCGCTCGTTTCTTATTAAAGAATGGCCTAATTTCGAGATTATTACAAATTGCCCTGTAGAATTTCCTGAGCTAGCTATATTGTAAAAATAACAATTTCGAGACACTTTAATAATTAAAAAAATGCTCATCTTAACGAGGTCATGTTGACAGCTAGTGTTCTTTTTTGAGCGAAAAGAAAAATCAGCAAAGAAACAGCGAAAAGAAGAAGACAGAGAGAGGGAAATGACGTGAGAGAGACGTGAGGAGAGAGGGTACAGTGAGAAGTGAGAGAAGCTGATGTGAAGTGACGTTCGACCAGAAGAAAAAAAACGAAAAATAAAATGGAAGGCAGCGACTGTTCATCTTCTCCGCCAGGGCCCCCGACGCACCGGCCCTGCGCTCGCACCGGTCACTGCGCTGGCACCGCCTCCGCTAGCCGCCACCACGCGTCTTCCATCATGAAATTTTTGGGTGTCTCTAGGCTCTGAACTAAAGGGATGAGTAGTTTTCTTTTAAAAGGAGTTTTCTTTTAAAAGGCTGTCCCTAAAGGACTTGAACGGGAGTTGTTTGTCGATCATGTGGATGCATACCCAGGAAATTTACTCATTCCATAGTTCTAAGTCTAGGTCCATTCATGGTATCAGAGCCATGGTTTTGTTTTTAAGGTTATCCATTCCATGCACTTGATAGGTGAATCCAGTGCTGAGAAGATCTCTTCACATCATGTCTACAGAAACAGAAATCCTCGAAGCACTCGTTTCTCTCGAAACACCCGTTTCTCTTGCTTCTTCATCTTCAACCCCTCTAGAGTTCGTGTTTCAATGCTTCTAAGATAGATTATCTTTATAAAGTCTCTCTTAGCGATGAAACCAAAATCTCATAAACCCAACTTCCTCTTATGAACCCAAGCATGGTATTATGCTTTCTCAACGGAAAATGAATATTGCCCAAACGGAAATCGAATTTCTTGGTATTGTTAGGGAAATCCCTTATGATGTTTTGAAGATGACAAAATAAATCAAAGGCTACTAACATGTTTGATGGTTGAGTAATAGATCATGCAGATGATAGAACATGTAAAGGATATTGTCAAAGTGCGAAGACGACTAGAGGACTAAATGTAACACATGTCCAAAGTATATTCTGAAGATTTCCAAACTTCTGTGTCAAAGTCTGAAGACTACTAGACTCAAGACTCAAAGTTTGAAGACTACCAGACACAAGACTCAAAGTCTGTTCTACATTAGAAGTCTGCTCACTCTAACTAATTTCAGACTGAACGTAAATGATGAACCAGAAGACAGACTATATGCTGAAACTGAATCAGAAGACAAAATTTATACTGAAGCTAAACTAGGTACAGACCTTAAAGCTAAATATGTTCAGAAGCAGAATATATTCAGACTCAAATTGTAAAGTCTATTACTCTCAGACTTTACATCCATATTCGACAAAACGTAAATCAAGCCCAATCATATAACGGCTAGTGATTTGGTTTGGATTCCACATCAAGATTGATTTGATTGATTCAATCTAATTGATTGACGATTGGATCTTGAAAACAAGAACTTTCTATACGAAGAAGCTTTACTTATGGAAACCAAGATTTCGTTTGTATGGGCGATCGAAATCAATCTGGGATTTTACCTTTGTCATTCGATGGCTACTAAATCGTCTAGATACAAAGCTGTCCAATGGGTATATTGGAAGATGATTATCCGGGATACTGTCCAATGGGTAGTTTGGAAGTGGATGAGTATTTAAGGAGATCATGGACTGATGAGCAAGTAAGAGACGGAGCGTAGAATTTATAATTCCAAAGTTTGAGCGACTTTTGATCATATACTTGTCTTTTGAGAGCTTAAACGTTTGTAATCGTGAGAGAAATACCAAAAGAGTGTCTTAGTGAGATAGTGTGATCTACTACTAAGTGTTTGCACTCGAAGTTGTAATCTCTTATTGATTGCATATTAGAATCCAGTCAAGAAGGCTGTTAGCGTGGGAGAGTTGACGTAGGCTTGGATTATACCGAATCACTATAAATTTTGTGTTCTTATTCTTTTCCCTAACTCATTTATTTTACTCGAAGTTTATTTTATTCCACATATATTTGCCAATATTTATTTTATATACCTATTCACCCCCTCTAGGTGTTCATACTAGCTACATCAGGTATGCACCTCAACAAGGGTACATACTATCCAGGGCCACATATTGCTAAAGAATTATTGAAATTTCCTCAATATAACTTCACAACAAAATAAGTTCAGCAATTTCTTGGAATAATCAATTATCTTAAGGTTTTTGTCCCAAATATTGCGAAGCTCCTAATTCCTTTGCAATTCATGCTGAAAACCTTGGGGAAAAACTCAGACCAAAGCAGTTATTGAGCTTAAGGAGATTATGCAAAATCTCCCACCATTACAAATACCATTAACAGGGAAAAAATTCTTCAAACTGACACCGGTGATGAATACCGGGCAGCCATCCTGTTCAAAGAAATTGATGGTAAGAGGCACCTTTGTGCTCACAAAAGTGGAAAGTTTTCTCAAGCTGAAATGCATTACCATTCCACTTTCAAAGAAATCCTAGCAGTAAAAAATGGAATAAAAAAATTCGAGTTCCATCTCATCGGCCATCACTTCCTAGTATAATTAGACATATCATCTTTCTCTCAGATGACCAAGTTTAAACAAAAACAGATTCCATATTCTCAACTGTTTAGATGAGCTGAATGGTTTTCAAAATACTATTTTGAAACCAAACACATTTCTAGAAAAAAGAATGTGCTTGCTGACTTTTTGACAAGACCCAAAGTATCAGTTGAAATCAACATGTACATCAAAAGGCCTGCTTTCCATATGCTCAATCATGGCGTAAAATACAAGATTGAGAAGATCAAAGATTTACAAAGCTGGAAATACCCCCAGGAGATTATTCAGCAAATCCAGAACGACAGTCTTGCTGAGAACCTGGAGAACCTCATGTGGCAATGCCACACAGACCTATTCAGATTCAATGGAGGTTCGATTCTTCATTCTTTTGGATTAAATATGAATTATCTATTCATTCATCCTCTTATCTGGAAGGAAGATGATTTCCCTGAATAGCTCAAAACGTTATTGTGGTACTTAACCAATAAGTACCTAATAGCTTTTGAAATTCCAACCCGGAAGATTCATCGCCAACCTTAGAAGGATATTCTTGCTCGGAAGAAATATCGAAAAGAATGTGATAGAAATCTTTTAGATTTTCTAAATTGGTTCTATCATCCTACATGTTGGAAACAAGACTTGGGAAAAAAACTAAGAACCGTGACACCGAATCCTGAGGTCCACACTATCCTGTTTTTCCGACGTCCATGGAATTTTTGCAGAAATAATGGTAGTATTCTTGATGCACCACTAGAAATACGAACCACATCCTATAAACTTCACTTGAATAGTCGAGAAGCTTGGATTCACAAATCTTATCCAAGATCTGTTAGATTTTGCAAAAACGAGTACCGAGAACTCCAGAGAATCCTATGCAGGGAAAACAAAATCATTCCTGAAGATGTTTGGAATAATGCACCCACTACGTGGGATCATTATGACCTAGCACCAGAAGCTAAGGAAGCACTCAAGCAATACAGACAAGTTGCATCGTCCCAAGAGCATGAAATGACAAGCGAAGATGACATTGTCCAGTCTACTCAAGACCCTTACGCACGCTTTGGAGGTTCTCTGTCCCAGAATCCCTATGAACAGGGATCTTCGTCCTCATTCCAAAACATGAACACATCCTTTTATGCACAGCCATCCAATTGGTCTCAGCCAAGCATTCTTGCCAACACTACCAGTGAAAATACAAACTGGGCAGAAGAAGAAGCATCCCATTGGGCTTATCCTCATCTTAAAGGCTGAACCAAATCCTCTCACTTCAAGACCTTGAAGCCCTTTAGCAGAAATATGAGGCACATCTCCTAGAAGATAGCTCAGATGATGACTCTGTTTGTAGCTACAATGCTCGTGACGGACGAGACCGTTGAGTCCATACAATTTCACTGTAGCAAATCACTGTTCACTTTTACTGTAGCACTAGGCTAAGGAAAGTACTGTTCACAGTATAATTACTGTTCATAGTGTGCGAATAATTCACTCCCGAAAGTTTCCAGTGCCTCTGTTTGTATCTGGACCCGTGAGTTGATCCCTATATGTGTGTCCTTGTAACCTTTCCTAGCCTATATAAGGCAATGTGTGTGTAGTGTTTTGGGCAGAGTCCCCTGAAGTAAAGTGAGTGTTTATGAAAAATCTCCCTATGGCTTTCTAAATTCCTCTTCTTCTCCAGCTGGTAAGATCCTCCAAGAAATGTAGCTTGGGTAGGTTAGAAACGTTTCCATCATGAAATTTTTGGGTGTCTCTAGGCTCGAACTAAAGGGCTAAGTGGTTTTTTGCTAAAAGGTTGTCCCCGAAGGGCTTGAACGGGAGTTGTTCGCCCACCGTGGGATGCATACCTGCAGGAAATTTACTCTTATTCCCGGTTTTAAGTCTAGGTCCATTCTTCACCGATCTCCCACGAAGCTCGCCGCGACAACTGTGGGCTACGCCTCGCTCACCGACGCTATTGGTAACTTGTTTATAAAACAAATGAAGAGGTGCCTTGTCCTACATCAAAAAGATGTGAGTACGTACGTGGACGAGATTTGACACTAACCAACGATCATTATTTTTATTTATTGAAAATTCGGATTTATTTCTATAAAAAAAATTAATTATAAAGTCTTGTTGGAACGGTGCAACTATTCACGAAAAGTTACAATTATTTTTTATTTATTTAATTCCAAATTTCTTATGTCTTTTCAACGTAACCTTTGAGACATACTTGTTCATTTTACAACCTATCCCGAAAGGTTGTCTTTGTTCTTTTGCAATCTTTTGAAGAGTTGCATTTATTCGAAAGACATATATAAGTACATTTGTTTTGAGACCAAATATATATCTTATTTCATTTTTTCGTTTTCTTTCGAGAGAAACTACAGCCATTGTTTCTAATTGTTTCCCATGAGAGACCCTCGAGAAATACTAGAATTGCTATCTAGTATTCTCACTTGAGACTTTGTTGTATCTAGGAGGAAATTTGCCGATTACCATTAGCAACGTAGTGGGGCAAATAAATCCTTAAAGAAAGTGATATCATGCCTCAAAGTCCGACTTGAGTACTCTAAAGATCCGACTTCATTGTTTTATCCAATTCGAAGCCATAATTTTCCAACAATTTTAAGGATTTATTTGCATAACAATGGAATCAGAGTCGATCAAAGTCATAAGTCTAGATGTGGTGAAATAAGATCGCACGAGCAAGAGAGGTGAAGTTGCTGGGAAGCCATTTACAATGTAGAGTGCGCTGACCGGATGTGGGACTTCATTGCTAGGGAAATACGGATCCTTTTTTCGCCGCCTCCTTCGCTCTAGTTGTTGCCGCGCTTTTATAGATCCCAATATTATATTATTTGATGGCATCAATATTCTTAGCACTGAATGGGAACACTGCAATGTTTCTTCGGATTGCATCTCTTGGTTATTTTGTGCATTAGTGCAGGATATCTTCTTTGATGGGGAAACGGTGGTTCATCGGGGAATGGGTCATTTATCATGCCTGAATTGGAGTGTAGCGCTGGTTCATCTATGACAACAATAGCGAGGATGACATAGACAACATAATCGAGTCCCTTGCCAACGTCGATTACAACATTTTGAAGCACATGTAGCCGTAGATTAAGATGCAAGAAGCCAAGTTTGCCCATTGAGCGATGCAGGGACCAAAAACAAGCGAGTGGGTTGGGTTCATCGACATGGACAAGTTCTTTCACTTGCCAACGGGTCTGCTCCTGGATGGCTTCCGTGCTCGTTCGCGTCGGCCATAGTTTCAAAAGAGCTCAAAGCATTATGCTTCATGGCTGAGAACCTAAAGAGATTGGATCTTGATCGAGACCTTTCTTTTGGCCTTTCTGTTGGCCACGACTCCGATCGTCAATGATAACTGAAGCGTTTGTTATCAATCCAATTGCCAATCTATTAACAAGGTCAATTCACGGACTCGGCGACTTCCGACAAGGCTCTTCGGTGCTTTGTCCATTTTAGTCCAATTTCGCCGGCGCCACTCTAGTCACTCACCAACAATCATGATGGTTTTGTTTTCTAATTCTCCCTATTTCCACCTTGTTCAAAGATTCGAGCAATTTTCGGATCCGTCGGAGAACCAATCTTGGCGATTCCTTGCTCTGCATGAGGGTTTTGTGATGGTTTAAGTGGTTTTCTTTCTCCTCTCCTCGTGCCTTTCCCCAAACTGGGAATTACTCGTAATTCCGCTTTTTCCATTCTTGAGTTTCAAGTCTTCACATTTTTTGACTCTCCATCGATATTTTCTTTGATGTTACCTTACGCGAGGTCTCTGTGCCGCTCTACGGACTTGGTCGAGCAGTGGCTCGATGTGGTCGGCTCATATAGAGTGCAACAATGAGATTGCTATTAGAGAGGATATCCGGCCCTTTAACGCTCTTCTGCACGGAGGATCAGGCAAAGTGGGAGCCTCCACTTCGCAAAGGTCACCCATCGTGGCCAGAAATTTTGGATCCCAATTTGAAGCGTGGAAATAAGATGCTTCAATTGCATGTGTGAAAAGTGAGCGAAACTGAATCATATGTGGAGAACAGGAAATCGGGAGATCATCCAAGAACGAGTGGTTTCGGCCACCACTATTCTAAGTCTTCCTATGGCTCCATCTATAATGTCACCGAATGATAGTGTGGTGGATGTGTTTTGAACTCCTCTATCTCATTGGATCCAAGACATGGATTTGATCTTCCCGTGGTTGATCAATATATATCTCTCGGTGCATCTGGATGCAAGGCCCAGGCATTGCATCAGGAGCAAAGTGAGGCTGGTGATCAAGATGACAGTATGGTCGAGGATGGAGAATTTGTTCACGAGAGGACCATCTCGAAGTCACAATGGGCATTTGATAGTGATTCACCGAGTCTTATCTATGCATCTGATGATGAAGAAATGATACTGGAGAATAGAGCATTGGTCACAAAGAGGTCAAAGAGAGTGGGGAGTTTCTTCCAGAAGGCAAATGTTGGGTCATTCATGGATGTTTTGGAGGATTACTTGAGAATGTACTGAGGTATTGCTTTTTGCTTATCGGCTTATATGCTAAGGTATGCGATATTTTTATCTCCATGTTTAGCACGTAAACTGCTACATTATTTGTCATTGAGGTCTTTAGTCATCTTTTGGCGTGTGTGATCAATTCCATGTGTGGGATAATGATAGAATTGAAGAGATGTGATATGCCCCTATTTAAGACTTCAGTAACAAGAAATTGGTACGCATGCGTATGCTTGAGCTGTTAATCGTTGTAGGTGGTTGACCAAGAAAAGTGACTTCAATCGCAATGCATTACGAGATTGACACGAGCGTATGAATTTTGAACTAGAGTTGGAAGGTGTCTATAGAATTTTGGTATCGTGTGATTGAGCTAGACTTTTGGTCTTGATTAGTTTCATGCTTTAGTATTTTTGAGCCATGCATTCAAGCACAAGATTAATTGGAATCGGCTTGATTGCTTGATGTCCTGGATTAATATGTGCACGAATGTTTATGTTATTATGGGCTTATGCGAGCACATAAGCAGTGGCATGAAAATTCAATTCAATCATATTATCTAATGGTTTCAAGCATAATAATGTTAAATTTATGGTTTTGCCCTTGCGTGCAATTTGATGAAGAAATGAGGTATGGCTCTTATTATACCTTTTAGAAGATTCGGATTGTTCGATGTTGTTGATTCCATTCCTAGAATTGTTGGTATCTTCTTTTTGCCTCTCTCAATTCCAGTTTATGCACTTTTGATACCTCGATACTCGATTTGCTCGCATTTACTGAATTTTTAGAGAATGTTCTTACATGCATGGGATGATATGTAGTGCTCTATTTATGGAGGCAATCTGGAGATACTTAATGGGTTTTTTTGGGTGTCCCTTGTTTGGTTCTAATGTGTTCTATTTGTTGTCATTGCCCATCATAGATTTGATTCTAAGGAATAGCATAAATGAGCCAAGAGAGTAGAATTGCATTGGTTTTCTATTTTGATGTATGTATTTCATTGAGCATGAAATTTGACAATGCATAATTTTGATTGGATGCCTCATGAAATATTCTTGTGGTGGGGGTATCCGAAGGGGACTTGAAGTCATTGAGACTAAGAAGTATCTAGCTTTCAATTTCAAAATGAAATATTTAGGAGAAGCAGATACTATCTTAAGTATTAAAATTAAAAAATAATGAGGGTTATTCTTTGAGCTAAAGTGATTACACGGAGAAGATGTTGCATAGATTTAAAGATCTTGTTTTCAAATATATGAGTACTCCATTTGATTCCTGGTGGAGAGTTTTTAATGTGAGTGATATTGGTTTTTGATGTATGCGATACATTATCTAGACCTGATATTACTTTTTGTATATGCAAGTTGAGTAAATACTAGTAATCCAATATAGAACATTAGAGAGTTATCTTATTGTTCTATAATAATTCGGCTATATTAGAAAGATATACCGATGCTAGTTGGATTGCAAGTGTGAGAGATAAACAATCCACTAATGGATTAATTTTCCATTACGTGAATGTGCTGTTTCTTGGGGAAGCAATAAACAAATGTGCATAATTCACTCAACTATGAAACTTGAATCGTTGCTTTAGCATAATTTGATAAAGAGGCTAAATGGACTATGAATTTGTTGTTAAATATCAAATTATGACCTAGTCCTCTGCCTCATATTTCTATCTATTGTGATAGTCAGGCTACTTTAGTAATAATCCTGTATATTGAGACAATTGGTTAAAGATGGTACCCTACCAATTGTCTATGTGAGGTTAAGTAATAATCCTGTCGATCCCTTGACGAAGGCTTTACCAAGAGACATGATAATAATGACCTCACAAGAAATGGGGCTGAAACCCTTAATTGAAATCACCAATAACGGTAACCCGACTTTTTTCTAGAACATCACTAGTTACAAGGTTTAATAGGTAAGAACAAGTTATTGAATGTGATTGTTTGATACTGACGCAGCCCTAATATGAGAAGTCAGTATCGTCTGTTATGCTTTGTAGGTTAAATTGAATTCTTAATGAAGTATGATACAAATTTGTAATGTGTTGATAGTAACAGAAACACATTGTAGATATTTCACCTATATGATCTTAGAAGTGGTGCCGCTTCTTATGAAAGTTAGGGTTGCTTTCTAGAGAGCTCATGAAACAGAATCAAGCACAAGGCCATAATAGTGCGGAGTAATATAGAACTTCTTGCTGAAACAAGAGGTTAGTGTATGCGTGGTATGCCCCGTTTTATTATATAAAAGTACAAGTTTAAAGCCGAGCTACTTGTCACTTTGATAGGACTTTGAGGTACTTGCACTAAGTAAAGGTTTAACTCGAAAGAGACCTTTATGTATGTATATTAATCTCACGGAAATTTTAGCTGTATATTTCTAATTTTTTATTTTTTATTTTTGTTTTATAAACAAAAGTGGGGGATTGTTGGTAATTTGTTTATAAAACAAATGAAGAGGTGCCTTGTCCCACATCGAAAAGATGTGAGTACGCACTTGGACGAGATTTAGCACTAACCAATGATCATTATTTTTATTTATTGAAAATTCGGATTTATTTCTATAAAAAAATAATTATAAAGTCTTGTTGGAATAGTGCGAATATCCACGAAAAGTTACAATTATTTTTTATTTATTTAATTCCGAATTTCTTATGTCTTTTCAACGTAACCTTTGAGACATACTTGTTCATTTTACAACATTTCCCGAAAGGTTGTCTTTGTTCTTTTGTAATCTTTTGAAGAGTTGCATTTATTCGAAAGACATATATAAGTACATTTGTTTTGAGATCAAATATACATTTTCTTCCATTTTTTTTCGTTTTCTTTCAAGAGAAAAACTACAGCCATTGTTTCTAATTGTTTCCCATGAGAAACCCTGAGAAATACTAGAGTTGCTATCTAGTATTCTCACTTGAGACTTTGTTGTATCCTGGAGGAAATTTTCCGGTGACCATTAGTAACGTAGTGGGGCAAATAAATCCTTAAAGAAAGTGATATCATGCCTCGAAGTCCGACTTGAGTACTCTAAAGATCTGACTTTATTGTTCTATCCAATTTGAAGCCATAATATTCCAACGACGCTCCACGCAACCCGTCGATCGGGCTACTGCCGCTCCGCCAACCACCACCTGCCCCCCACGGCTCCGCCTCACCGCCGTTTACCCGCAACAGCTGCCGAAACCCCCTTGTCAGTGACCTCTACCCGCGACGACCTGATGCCACGCCTCAGCGACTCATAACCCAACGACATTCGCGCCTTTGCCACTCCTCGACGCTTCGCCGGTCTCCCCACGAAGCTCTCCGCGATTGCCCAAAACCCGACGCCGTTGCTCCCTCCGCAGCAGCCTGGACCAATCTCAGTAGCCTGACGCCCATGCACCCGACGTTGCTGCTCCTCAGCTCGCTGCTGCACGCCCGAACAGAGCCACCTACTGCCTCCCCTGTTTTACTGCAGGTCCAGTTATTGCTCGAACCTCGCCGGAGTTCCGACGGACAACCTCTGTTCTGAATGGCAACCCATCACCGAATCACCATCGCAGCTCGACCACCACTGCTTCCTCGCCATTCCTCAAGTCAACCATGAGTTAGACTAGGTAAATTTTCAGATATTCGGTTTCATAGTTTTTTTTTAGAGTTAATACCCTAAAAACCCCAAACTGTATACTTTTGACAAATTTACCCAAAACTATTTTTTTGACCACTAAAAACTCCAAACTGGTATACCTTTGACAAATTTACCCCAAACTGGTATACTTATGACAAATTTATTCCCTATTAGTTTTTGTTAAATTTTATTATCAAATTATTAAGTTAAATGACATGTGATAGTTGACCGGTATACATATTTAGGATTTTACGTTCCGTTTGTCATAGTTTACAATTTTTGTGATTTTTTTGTGGTATTAATCCAATTTGGCGAGATGGTATATTTGTCACAAATTTATTAGTTTAGGCTTTTCGCGGTTGAATAAATTAGTTTGGGGGTTAATTTGTCATAAATGTATCAGTTTAGAGTTTTTTATAGTCGGTCGGAGTAAATTTGTCACGGGTATACCGGTTTGGGGTTTTTCATAGTCAAAAAAATAGTTTGGGATAAATTTGTCACAAGTGTACCAGGTTTTGAGTTTTTCAGGGTACTAACCCTTTTTTATTTTATTTTATTTTATTCTAAATTGATTTGTTTTGATTTATTTTTATCATTATCAAATTAAGAAATTTTCCATATTAAGTCATAATAATAAAAAATATTGAGTCGTGAAACGTTAGTTAAATTTTTTATTATTTCGACTTTTTATGGCAAATTCATGAATTGCTTTGTATCATTGAGATAATATGTCATTGATTTACATTGATGAATTTTCAATAGGACATATATTTTGGTGTGTTGTCATTATTTGCTCATCACGTATCATGCATCACATGTCATATCTAGAATTTAGGTATTTAGCTCCATACACATTTCATGTTTAAATCAACGCATTTTAATTTTTATGATTTATATAGAATTAGGATAATTTTCCTTTAAAAAAACCAAAACAATAAAAGGAACAAAAAATGTTACTTAGGTTATATAGATTTCATAACGTGAACACCGCATGTTGCGCTTTAGTTAGTGTGTCATAGGTTAATGTTTCAATATTCCCGTCGTGTAGTTTTTTTAAATAAAAAAGCGAAAGATTAGTATTGCATCATTATGTTGTTTTTAAGTCATGTTATAAAAGAAGAAAACACAAAGGTCATTTACTTAGTTAGTTAATAGGCTAGTTCATAATTAATCCCATTTTATGTCATCATTGCTTAGTGTAGGTTGCATATATGTATTGAAAAAATCATTAAAAAATCATAAAAAGAACATATATATGTCATCCGTCCTATATCATGTAGCACATGCATATTTAGGATTATGTAAATTAGATTGCATACATATTGTAATGATTCAAATTATGTCATATGAATTGCATCTCACATGTCATTAAAGTAAAACTCATGCATATTAAATTTTAAATTTAAATTGCATATAATTAATATTTTTCTTTAAAAAAATCAGGCGTCATGTCATTTAGAAATCATGTTTAAGGCATGCATTTTTAGAGAGTAATAACCGTAATAAGATTTTAGTTAATAATTTCTTACAATTTATTGCTTCGATTTATTGAATGTTATTTCATTGATTGTGCACTCGCATAATCATCATTTGCATGTTAGTAGCTTAGGTTAAAATTGATCAATACTGCTTGCAAAATATTTTTGAAATTAAAATGAAAAAGTATCAAAGGGCGTTACATTTTTCTAGCATAATCATATCCCTGAACTTATTGAATCTCTGGTTTGCAAAAGTAAAGTATCCTCCTATATTTTACTTAGGTTTCTAATCAACCCTAATTGGTTAGTGACAGCTCCAAATTGAGTATAATTGCATATTTAAATGAGTTAATTTCTTAGTATCAAATCCTGATTGGTGGGACTTGCGAGGGTCCGTGCCAAGTCTTCGGATTTAGTAATCCAATAACCTTGTTTGAGTAATTCACTTTCGGGAAGGTCGCGATAAGTCACTTGTTTCAAATAATGAATTTAACAAGTGCTCAAAAGGTACTTTTTAACATTTACCTTTCTTTTTTATCAAGTTGTGCTAGTTTAAAGATATTAGTGAATTAAGTGCCTTAAGAACATTTATCAAGCACATCAACGCATGTTATCGGAATATTAATGTCTTGAAGTTTATTTGGTTCCTAAACAGGCATTTGTTAAGTAAACCAATATGATGATATCCATTCTTGACCATGGAAATAAGTTTTCTTCCTTAATACAAAATTAGCTATGTGGATGGTGTTAGCTATTAGGTGCAACACAAGGCTTCACGTCTGGGGTTTTGCAGCATTTCATTTCATTTCTTTTTTCTTTTTTCTTTTTTGGTAAAGGAGCATTTCATTTCTTTCTCTAGTCAAACACGTGAGAAGTCTAATGCTTGTGTAGATGATATTTGACCGATTCGTAAGAGGTTAGGTCTCTTTATATGTGAGTATAAATCAGACCATATATCAATTGAAACATAATAGGTACTAGGAGTTTGAAATTAGTAGACGAAAGGAATAGATATAGAGAAAAGTTAAGAGAGATGCATAATTACAAAAATTGTCCTTGTCAATCATAGGATGATCATTGCTGGCTAGACCGCATTAACAAATTCTAGTTAAAATTGGATGGAATGACTAAATCGGCAAATCATCAAAATATTTAACATTAAATTAACACAATTGAAAAATTTTGAAGTAAATTGGCAAGTTGTCAAAATTTTTGGAGTTAAATTGACAATTGGAAAGGTTTATGATTAAATTAGTTGTCATATAATAGATTTAATACTTTTTTGACAATTTTCTCCACATTTGTCCTATATTAAAAAGTACGGCCGATCAATCTCACAAATTTGGTCTCTCTCGTTTTTGTGGAGTTCTCTCTACCGCTCTGGTAGTTGTCTTCTTCCTTTCAACCCAACTTCACCGAATTCCATCGTCTCTCTCAAGCTTCGGCTTCACCGCAACCTATTCCATCCCTATTTCCCTCAAACATTTCCATGCCGCCCTCCCTTTTCTTCAATTCTTACCATCCTGCCTTCTACGATATCTCCCCAGTTTCACACTTAGCTCTTTCCATATATTGCCTTCTTCGATGATTCCATCAAAGTCTTGCATGTCCGTCTACCCTATACTCTTATGACAATCTCCGATCTTGCATGCAACCTCCTTGGCGATCATCCACATCGATTCCACTCTACAAGCTGTTTCCCCAGTCGCGGCAATGGACCCAACTGAAGATGCCCGAGTCACTGCATTATGTAGCCGCTTAGGTAAACTGTGGACACCTACTGCAATTGAAATCTGGGATGATGCTCCTCCTACAACCACAATTCAAGAATGTAAGTTAACCCTTGTCGGCAAACTTCTAGCGAATTCAACAGTCAATCTTCCTGCTTTTCAGCAAACTATGAAAAAAGCCTGGCGGATAGACAATGTTAATGTAGCTCAACGAGAAACAGGTTTCTATGTTTTCAAATTTACCTCAGAAGCTGACAAACAGAAGGTTCTTGACAATGGGCCCTGGTTATTCACTAACAACTTACTTATCCTCAAGCCTTGGGCTCCGAATACACCCTTGCATTGCTATAACTTCACAACCTATGCATTTTGGTTACAAGTTTTAGGCTTACCTCTTGAACGCTGCACAGAGCATTTTCTCCGACGAATCACACAGGATATTGGCCAAACTCTCGAAGTCAGAATCGATGCCAAAGAAGGACCCACATCTTGAGCGGTTAGAGTTAAAGTTGAACTTCCCCTAACAGAACCTCTCAAACCAGGCAAACTCATATGTGTTGAAGGAAAAAAAATTTGGATAGATTTCCGTTATGAACGGTTACCACACTTCTGCTATTCCTGTGGTGTCTTAGGACATTATGCTTCATATTGCAAGGCTATTCCATATGATGAAACTCAGTTTGACAGAAGGGACAACATGTATCATGGTCAATGGTTGCGTGCTGAAGTTAATGAACATAGTCCCTATTGGCAGACTTTTTATGACTTTCAATCTGATTCAGAAGACATAGATGAAACAGTACCTGAAACACCTCAACCAGGGCTCCAGTTACTCCCTCCCGCTCCGGTTCAGATGGAAGCTCAACCTCTTCCAACTCGTCCAACAGCGACTCAACCTACTCGAATACACCAACCTCACTGTGATACTCCGCACCAACAAATACATCGTAGGTCAAAGTTCTTCACAATATGGCTACTACATCCAAAAAACCTACTCACTCTCGTTTGTGGCTAAAACAACTCGGTTGAAGAAAGCAAAGAAGCGTCATATTTCTCTTGACACTTTCGATGAAAGCACTCTGTTAGACACCCCTGTTTTTCAGGTTCACAGGGACTATGAAGGGGCTATGGTGGCTTGCCCAAATAAGCCACCAACTACCAAATGAAGATACTAAGCTGGAACTGTCAGGGATTGGGCAACTCCCTGACAGTTCGTGCTCTTAGAGCTCTAGTAGCTCATGACAAGCCCGATATCATTTTTTTGATGGAAACTCGGAATCAACAACCGGTGATTGATCAGCTACAACGCAAGCTTCACTATAGTAATCGTTTTTTGATTAACCCTCAAGGCTTGTTTGGAGGGATGGTCCTTTTTTGGCAAGACAATATTTCTCTTCATGTTTTATCCCACTCTGCTTACTTTATTGACACAGTATGTTCTGAAAACAGAGGAGTTACTACTATGTGTCTCACTGTTCTCCATGCTCCTCCTATTTATCATCTCAGACAACTATTTTGGGCCGAATTGAGACAACTTTCTTACTCTCACACTCAACCTTGGGTGTGTTTAGGAGACTTTAATGAAATTTTGCATCACTGGGAGAAGGTAAGTAAAAAACCTGCTGCACCTTATCGTCTACAATCATTTCAGGATTTGCTTCACGATTGTTCTTTGATGGACTTAGAGACTAAAGGTTGCGCCTACACTTGGAGCAACAACAAAGATGGTCAGGAGCTGGTTAAAGAGCGACTTGATCGCGCCCTTTGCACTATAGACTGGCGCTTAACGTATCCCATAGCAGAGGTTGTGGCTTTCCCTGCCATAGGGTCGGACCACAGCCCGCTTCTTTTATCTACTCATATCAAATGGGAAGGGAGGAAGACGGTTTACCTTTGAATCATTCGCTCGAGCATGAGGATTGTCAAAAAGTAGTGCAGGATGCCTGGTCTACTCCATCCCATAGTGCACCTTCAATATCCCATAAGCTTCAGGTAACAACTAAGGCTTTAACAAAGTGGAGCAGATCTACTTTTTCTGCGAATCATAGCCAAATTGCTCTTCTCCAGCAGCAGCTTCAGCAATACACCAATCAACCTGCAGGAACTTACAACATACACACAGTTAGAGTACTGAAAGATCAAATATAGAAATGCTGGTCTCAGGAAGAACAATATTGGGGTATGCGATCCCGTATTAAATGGATACACTGGGGAGACAGAAACACTCGCTTTTTCCATGCAACCACAGTTCAACGAAGAAAAAGAAATCACATCAGTATCTTAAAGAATGACAACGATGAGTGGATACGAGACATAGATCAGCTGAAGCATCTTACTCACTCATTCTTCAATCAGCTCTATACCTCTTGTGGCCATCGAGATTTCCAACCTATCCTATCGCAATGTCCTCAGCTTGTTACAGCAGAAATGAACTCATCCTTAACAGCCGACCTTACTCGAGAAGAAGTTAAGCTTGCCACATTTCAATTAGGTGCTACATCCGCCCCAGGACCTGATGGTTTAAATGGTTTATTCTACCACAACTACTGGGATATTATACAGGAAGACGTTTTCACAACGATCCCGGGACTTTTTTAAATCGAGCCATCTCCCACAGAACTTAATCGTACGACCATCTCCCTAATCCCAAAAATTCCCAACCCGTAAAGGTTAGATCAATTCCGCCCTATCAGCTTGTGCAATTTCATTTACAAGATCATTTCCAGGGTGTTAGTTAATCGATTAAAACCCTGGCTGCCTAATCTCATTTCCAAAGAACAGAGTGCCTTTATTCCAGGAAGACAAATTCAAGACAACGTCCTTCTTGTTCAGGAGGTTATACATCAGTTGAAGACTCTCAAAAGAAAGAAACATTTCCAAGCTATTCTTAAATTGGACATGCAAAAAGCTTTCGATAGGGTAGAATGGGACTTTTTACAAGCTTACCTCTGCAAATTGGGATTTCATCATAGGTGGGTTATGTGGTGATGCAATGTGTTACCACTTCTTCTCTCAGTGTTAAATTTAATGGTGACTTACTATCCTATTTCCAACCAACTCAAGGACTTCGACAAGGCGACCCCCTCTCTCCATACCTATTTATCCTCAGGGCCAATCTACTCTCCACCCTCATCTCACAAGCAATTGATATGGGCAATTTAAGAGGTATCACTTTTAATAGAAGCTGTCCCACTTTATCTCACCTCTTCTTCGCCGATGATGCCATCTTTTTCTCAATGGAACAATTACTGAATGTCAGAATTTATCAAGTATTTTAAATGAATATTGCTTAGCTACAGGTCGGGCAATCAATCGGAACAAGTCTGGATTATATCTTTCTAAATTCTGCCCTCACCCCCTCAAGACAAACTTAGCTCATGCATTACGCGTTCCTTTGCTGGAAAAAACTGGTAAGTACCTTGGCCTTCCATCTGATTGGGGATCCTCTAAGAAGGACATGTTTGCCTGGATATTAAGTAGAGTTAATTCTAAACTAGAGGGCTAGAAGGAACATCTAATTTCCAAAAGGGGGAAAGAAATTCTGCTGAAATCTGTGGTTCAGGCTCTACCTCAATATGCTATGATGACATTCAAGATTCCTGTTTCTATTTGTAGATCTATTGAGAAAAAAATAGCTCGATATTGGTGGAAAAATAACTGTAACAAATCTGCTATTCACTGGAAAAGTTGGGAGCTTCTAACAACTAGCAAGGAAAAAAGAGGAATGGGCTTCCGAGATCTCATCTCATTTAATAAAGCTTTATTGGGAAAGCAAGCCTTGCGGATTATTCACAACAATACCTCATTATTAGCCTCTATTTTTAAAGCTTTATACTTTCAATCTAATTCCTTTTGGAAAGCAGAACAGGGCTATCGACCCTCTTGGGGTTGGAAAAGTATACTCCTTGGCCGAGATTCTATCCTTGAGGGACTTCAATGGTCAGTTGGAAATGGATCTTCTATTCATGCTAGAGAAGATAAATGGTTAAACATTGGCATACTAGGGGGACCAGCAAAAAGAGAATAGCCTAAAATGGTTGCGGACTACATCCTTCCTGAACAGAATGCCTGGAATGTAGCCCTCCTTCACCAGCATTTTCTACCTCAAATTGTGGATGAGATTTTACAAATTCAGCTATGGACAGTTAACACTCAAGACAAACTCTGCTGGACAGCTACGCATTATGGGAACTACTCTATTAAAAGTGCTTACCATTTTATCAGGCAATTGACATCTACAACGATTCATCCCCAAACCTCCACTTCCAATAACCCTCCACCAAAAGTCTGGAAGCAAATCTGGAAAACAAACACAGCACCCAAAATCCGAACATTCCTATGGTCTCTATGTCATAAAGCGTTACCCACTAAAGACAATATGTTTCATCGCCACATTATCACTGATCCTTCTTGCCAACTATGCTCAGCCAGTATTTCCGAAACCACATAACACCTCTTCCTACTTTGTCCATTTGCTACATCTATTTGGAGTCACCTGAAAATCAACTTCACCTTTACCAGTTCATCAACACTCAGCATTGATCAATGGCTTGCATATATTATAGATCAGAAGGGGAACGTACCTAGCTTTGAGACCATTGCAGCTCTGTTATGGCACATCTGGAAGGCCCGAAATCATCTTATTTTTCGCAATTACCGAACAAATCCAGAGCTCCTCATTGATACAGCTCTGCATATGGTTGACCTTTGTCTCAGTTCACAACAGATCGCATCTTCATCCGGTTCAATCCTCCAAAACCGAGAAACTTCTTGGCAACCTCCAAAGCAAGGTATCATAAAGATCAATATGGATGCTGCCTTTGTAAGCCCTAATCATACAGGTGCGATTGCAAGCATATTTCGAGATCACACAGGTAAGATGCTAGACGGATTCACAGTCACTGTTCCCGCATCCACTGCAACAGAAGCCGAATCTCAAGCCCTACTTCAAACGCTCAAGCAACTCATCCAACAACAGCAAACAGATTCTTACCTGCAACTTGAAACCAATAGTTTAATCCTTGTTGACACAGTGACTCGAAGGCGTTCGCCTCCATGGAGTTGTCGAGCCCTCTTCAACAAAATCGCTTCCCTTCTGCTCTGTTTTCCTCATCTCTCTCTGCAGCACTGCCGACGAGAGAGTAATGCCCTAGCTGACTGGGCCGCTAAGGCCCACGGAAGAGGCCTCCTCCCCCTTAATTGGGCTCTCAACCCTCCGCGCGCAATGTCAGATTTAATATGTAAAGACACCCTTCTTTCGGGTTGTACTTCCCTTTCAAGTTAATATATATGCTTTTCTGACCAAAAAAAAAAAAAAAAAAAAAAAAAAAAAAAAAAAAAAGTACGGCCGATCAAAATTATTCACCTTTGCCCCAAGGTAGTACCGTGGCCCTGTGGCTGGAATTTTTTTCATTTTGAGAAGGAAAAGCCTATGTTTTTGAAATCCTCCATCGAAGGAAACTTCGTCCTTTATTAATGTGAGTGGCGGGTTTGAATAAATTGCCGTGTGTCTAGTAATTGTGACCCACACAAACAAAATTCCTAACAAAACACAAACTTTCTCCATGACACCAGTATAACTCAAGCGGTTGTCTGATAATCAAGAGAATAAATTGGATTTCAAATTCACATTATTCGGTCAGGATGACCTACAGTCATGGAGAGAGCAGTAAAAAATTTCATTATAAATCAAGTGATATAATGAATATTGTAATCACACTCGAGTTATTCGAATACTTTTAGTATTTGCCAATCATCAATTGCACCCAATAACTCATGTTGAACTCTATAATTTCTCACGAAATAATCACTCAATCTCCTTGTGAAATCAAATAAATCTTACACGTGATTTATCACTTAAATTCTTGGACAACTGGCAAGATATGCGCGCGCTCGTCCGAAAATCCAAGTTGGACGTTTCCCTTTCAATTCCATGGACTGACTTGAATAAGGATTTGTATATTTCCTTTTCTTTGTTTTGTGCAGATCAAAATTCAAACTTGTCCTTCCGAGCCAAACGATAATATAAGTCCAATGTGGACTTTCCTAATCGAGGAATCCACATTCGGTGGTATGAGAATATACGCTGGACTTTCGGTAATTTAATTTCGGCTTGGATTTTATTCGACGGGCATAAATTCGGGACATATTCGGGTGAAGAGAATAATTAGGATATGGATAAATTAAATTCCTCAAAATATGAGGACATTTTTGTTATTTTGAGGTAATTGCACATGTCATAACTTGAGGTGATCGGTTTGAGAGTGGAAGGTTCCCACCCAAGAACCGGAACCCCCTAAGAACTGATTCCACAAAATGGAAAATGGGAAGCGCTCAACGGTACCATGGACTCACCTAGAAACTAGACAATACATCCGTAGAACCGGTCCTACTAGGAAAACCTGCAAGCATGGTAATTCAAGATTGATATTGTAATGGTGGGTGCCTGGTGAAAGTACTGGTTTTTGTTGAGTTAGACATCCGTGCCTCTCATTTGTCACACCTACTAATCCTCTAGACATTTCTGGCTTGTTCTTCCAAGGGTCTGATGGCCGTTCTCTTGCATCTTGGAGAATAGCAGAACAGCACGAACTACTCTATGGTCCAGCTCTTGATTGTCGTGGCCGCGAATCTGGAGCAAGCAAAATTCATGAAATGGAAGTAGCAAATCTCATTGTTTCAGTGCAGCGGCTGTCTTCTTTGGGATGAGCTGCCCTGAAATTAAGATAATCATCTTAAGTCAAAATATAATAATTAACATAATCAAATAAAAAAGGATATGTCAACGCTCAACTTTTTTTTTCCTTTTATAAAGTAAATGGATAAAAAGATAGATATTTTGACATCAATTATTTTCAAAGGTCCAACTCAACACATAATAATTTATATCCTTAAATAAGGTTTTGTTATTTAAACGAAAGGAAAGACTAAAATTAACATTTACGAGTAATTGAGGGATCATGTTGAATAGCTTAAACTTCAGGAATGACTCTATGCATTGAGTCAACATTCAATAACCATTTACTTCATATTCGCAAAATTATAATAACACTTCCAGGTCACCTTTCCAAAATCGGCTTACTCATTGCGTAATTACTTGATATCTTAATTTATGACTAATTCCACCACTCTTGTATTTTTTACCCCTACTAATTAAGTCGCTCGTCATGAGGCCATAAAAATTAACAAAAATGACACTACCTTAATTAAAGGACATAATTGTATGGCCGGCCGGTAGGATACGTGACTTTCATTATTGTTAATTTCACGAATGGCATACGTCGGGTCTCCTCCAAACGCACCAACCCCTAATGTTGTTCCCATGCACTTAACGCTAAGCAATATCCAAACCCCTTCCCCTGCTTGTAAATCCCCAAACGGTATCTTCCCTTTCTTTGTGCCTGATTGACATCAATCGCTACATCTGTGTCCTGGCATTCGGTATCGAAATTTGTCACAACAACCCATTTCTTGACCTTATAGATCAACAATTAGTTAGAAAAAGGAAAAATAAATAAATAAATAAGAGGAAGGTACAACATCGAGAAGCCACGATGAGCGGGTTTTTGATTACCATGTGACTAGTTATCTCAAGATCACAAACAATCTAGGTAACATGACCATAGGTAATTGATTTGTGACGATTGACATTTGTCATTCATTTGACATTTTCCTTCTATTAATTATCGATTCAAAAATTTCCTAGGTCAATGTCCAATAGTGGGATCTTAATAAATGTTATGTATATGTCACCCACAATAATATAAACAAGATCAATTATTTGATTGTGCCCCTTATTAAGGGTGAGTAGGGGTGAGCAGCGGTCTAGGGTTGACCCTGGACTGACCCTGGACCGGCCCAACCCTGCTTGGTCTGGTCCGGTTCCCCAAGGGGACCGGTCGTCCTCGATCTGAAAATTCGGGGACCAACACTCTTGCGTCGGTCCTCGGTCCTAAGAGTTTTGGGTCGGTCCAACCCCGAACCAACCCTATATATTATATTATATTATGTATAATTATTTTATATATTCAAACCTAATAAAGTGTCTGTTACATTATATTATATTGACATGTTCTATCAATAACACTAATAGTAATTTCAATTTAAAACTTTTGTTGAGTATTAATTATGTGTCGTTTGTTTTGTTTTCAAGTGTTTAGAAGTTCAAGTGAATTAACAAGATGTGAAGTTATATATTCATGATTTATATTAAGTATTTTAAACTTTTTATAGTTTAATTGTATTTTACTAATAAATTTCAGCTGCACTTTGCTTTTCAATTTGTGTCAAATGGTATAAGTTTTGAAGAGTAGAGTAGTATTGCGGTTGCTACGGTGATTTGTTAGTCAAGTGGCGTGAAGCTCATTTTTTGGTTAAGTGGACTCTACATGATCAAATGCAGGAAAACACTTTTGCATATGATGTTATGAATATTAAAGATAAATAATTACAAGAACTTTCCATCTTGTCCCATATCTCGATGAGCGGTTAGCAAGTACGAAATTTCTGTTGTGTCATCTTAAATTTGTTAAATATGTATTGATATTTATAATTTAGTTGCACAATACCACATTGTCAATGGATGTGTAATTTGAATTTGTAGGTTTGCTTTTTTAGGGAGTATAAAAAATAAGACGAAAAAAATTATCGATCGGTCCCGGGTTGACCGACTGGCCGGACCCGAACCCATTGGGTCGGTCCGGTCCTTGGTCCCAAGCTCAATAGGGTCGGTCCTCGGTCCTAAAATTGAGGACCGACATCGATGTACGTTTGGTCCTAGGGTTAGGGGTGGCCGGACCAACCCGACCATGCTCACCCCTAAGGGTGAGCATGGTCCGGGTTGGAACGATCCTCCCACTAACCCTAGGACTAACTCACACAATGCTGGTCCTCAATTTTTGAAACTGATGATCGACCCTATTGAACGTGAGACCGAGGATTGGACCGACCCGATGGATTCAGTCGAGTTCTAGGGTCAACTTGGGACCAACCGATAATTTTTTATTTCATTTTTTGTACTCTTTAAAAGAACGATTGAGCACCAGATTGACCCAATGGGTTCGGTCTGGTTTCAAGGTCAACCTAGAACTAACCCATAATTTTTTATTTCATTTTTTCTACTCCTAGAAAGGGCAACCGAGAACTGTACCGATCAAAGGGATTTGATGATAAGCGAGATTAGCTAATAAAGGCAAGCGATAAGAGTCAAGTGGGATGGGCATTGAACATAATGAGCATTGAATGTCGAATGAAGAGCAACAAGCCAAGCAAGTATCGAGCGGCGAGCGTCACGAGTGACCCAAAGCGAGCGAGGGGAGTGTCGAGTAGCGAGCGTAGAAGTTGTTTCTTTCAATTTTGGAAAATTGAAGAGTAAGAGGACAAATAAGATAAAAGAGAACGAATATTAGAGGAGGATGCCATAAGGAATTGTTTATATTTTTTTGGACGTTGTGAAGACTCTTTACAAAAACATCTTCATCTTTCGTAAATTATGACTATTGATACCGTAAAAGACATTAAAAATCTAACTTATTAAAAAATAATGTAAAATTATTTGAACTCGTCACTAAAGAGCTATTTAATGTTATTGATGCCGTTTGTTTGAAGTTTTTCTCTTTCTATATATATATATATATAAATTCAAGATTGGTGCGGATTGGACCGATTCGAAACTCTCAAGATCAATGACCAACCCACATAATGCTGGTCCAGGAATTATAGGATCAATGACCGACCCGATCTCCCTAAGAACCGGACTAGGGACTGGGGGTTAGGTCGGTTTAGGGTCGGTACAAAGTTCACCCTGGATCGATACTCACCCCTACCCTTTATTAGTCGGTCACCTAAATCTAGCTAGGCTAAAAAAACCCTTTAATCTGAATTAACCAATGAATCAACTCTCGTAGGAAAGTCATTTTGGCAAAGAAGTGTCCTGTCAAATGTCACTTGAAAGGAACCTAAATGAAATTTTTAAAGGAAATTTGGAAGATTTGGTGGCATGATGGGACTTTTTTTCTATAAAAAGAGAAAATAACTCGTGATTATATTCATGTAATTCGTGGCACGGTTGCGGAATTCAAAACGCGTTTGATGAATTTTCTTCGTCGCTGAAATTTCTTCCTTTTGTTTTTAAATGTGGAGGGGACCCATGCACGCTGTGGAGAGGAGAGCATTTGACCTACCGGCAGAAGTCAACACTATCAACGGAGATGGGCGCCTCCAGGATCTCAACGACCTTAAAACGTCTCACTTGAGGAATTGGTATATGAATAATCAAATTCAATCATGAACACCATAGAGGAGGAAGCGAACAGCAATGGGGTATTTCATAAAGTAAAAATTCACTTATAAGTAGAAGACCTCATGTCGGCGGTCCTTGACCTCGGGTTTGAGGTCGCCCAAGGTGGCGACCTCCCCGCCGAGTTGCAGAGGAGGAGCGACAACATGGGAACTCGCTGACACGGTGGCGGCGGATCACCGCCATTATTACACATGGGTTGACGCTTAAAACTAAGTCAACGTTTATTCACACCTTTCCCTAGTTCATTCCACTTCTTCTTGGCTCCATATAACCTGTTTCAGAGCTTTCGAAAACACGATACGCTCGGGACCAAATCACTTGCAAGTAGTCGCCAGCACTTTCCTTGGCGGGAGCGATGGCCTGCGTCCATGGAGCAAGGCCATGTTGTCGAAGAAGAGGACGTCGCCCTTCTCCCACTTGAATTGGATACTCTCCTCCTCGAGGATCTCGCCGCATCGCTTCACCACGTGGTCCGGGATCTCGGTCCCATCGGCCATCGTGGCCGAGCTGATCTCCTTCCCGTGCATCCCCACCACCGCGTTGTACCACATCCTCCTCCCTTTTCTCCCCTCGAACACCCTCGTGAGGGTTCGTGGGCAGATGATCGTCTTCAGTCCACCGTCGGGCAGCCATTCCACGTCCATTCCCGTGGCCTTAACCCTACAAAATGTTATGTACGATGGAATGAAATTTGCATTTTACCTCGCGAAATTTTTGTGCAAAGCAAAGTGGAAATTAGGTAAGTACCGTCGTTTTCATTGTGCTGTATCGTCAATTCATCTATAGATTGTGTAAAAATCCAAATTATGTCAAGAGGTGTCCGAATCGAAATATGAATGGCATCGTTTTCAATTTATCTACTTTTTTTCCGGGAATAAAAATGATATTTCCACACGTGAGCCTCAAATATTACATATTGCAAGCCAAACTTATATTTGCCCCAAGGGTTTGATTATAGACACAATTTGTTTGAAATTTGATTTATATGGGCTTGCCAGAATACGTGATAATAATTGTTATGAAGTT
The DNA here is from genome assembly GCA_016097615.1 of Eucalyptus dawsonii. Taxonomy (NCBI): domain Eukaryota; kingdom Viridiplantae; phylum Streptophyta; class Magnoliopsida; order Myrtales; family Myrtaceae; genus Eucalyptus; species Eucalyptus dawsonii. Next base: position 52,974,526 of record CM027873.1, read on the forward strand.
CATTTTAGAAAGGAAAGTAAAAATTTTGGATTCAAATAGTCACATAAATTAAATTTTTACGCAGATTATGTATAGACTATCAAAATCCTCTACGAAAAAATTGTCAATTTTGTTATACTTCAATTGCATACTCGAGACTGAGCTATGATCTACGAAAATTAATTCTTGTCACGATGACGAATAGAACATGGAAATAATTGTGAACCTTATATACGAGTATACCTTCTCTCAGCTTCGGCTGGGTCGAGGGTGCCGAAAGCATCCTGCCAGCCGCGGCCTATTATGGAGGAAGTGTTATTCGTGCTCTGGGCGGTGAAGGTGTACATCAGCCCCTTCTTCTCCATTTCCTCCACTTCCTTCGGGAACTCCTCCAGCATCCGCTCCGTCACCCGGAAGCTTGGCACAAATGGTGTCTCCCCGCCCTCCGGCGGCGGCACTTCGCAGAATAGTATCACCTTCTTGGGGTTTTCCTTGAACTGTTGCATCCACAGTAGTTCGATGTTCATTTTATAATTAGATCCAAGTAATGGTCGCCGCTCCAAAGGAGACGGCCTTGTCTACTCTTCTACCGATAGAGATAGTGCGCTTTCTAAATCCACAGAGAACTAGTCGATTTCATTTTAAAGAATATGCACTTGAATTATCGGGCATGATTGTTGCTCGGGATTTTTAATTAGTGTTTGATTGAAGTGAATAATTTGTTCTCTAACGAATACGTGAGAAACTGACAAGGATAAAATTTCTAAGAAAGAGGACATATACTTCTATCAATCATTGTAAATGTAAGAAAAAATTAAAAATCGGAACCTCCCATTTGAATCCCGAGGCATTCCATTCGCTCAGCTATATCACTCAACCATGAAAAGAACTCATTTCGATCGGCTCTCAAATTTCTTCTAAGAGATAAAACAGATCAACTGGAGTCAGTGATCGACGATTGAACCGACTCATGATTTGATATGCACTTTGAAACTTCAAGATTAAAAAAGTTCGTAGGCAAAAAGCGAGAAGATGCATGAACATGATAATCTCGCAAGTGATATCACGTTAAGGGAGCACGCGATGAAAGATGTTTTCACTGCGATGCATGTATTGACCTAGTCACTCACCAGAATCATCTCATGGTGGTAGAATAAGAACTCTGACAGTGGGCCCTCGTTCGCTGTCCAAATCCGCTTGTAGATGTTAGTCCTCGGCGCGGGCCCGATGTAGCGGATGTCCTCCCACCCGCAAGCCTCGACGATCTCGTTGAAGTCCTCGGCGTTCTTCACGTCGAAGCCGCGGAGCAGAACTGCGCTGTTCTTGATGATCATCTGTTCGAACCATTCCGGGTTCTTCTTCAGAGTTGCGACTAGGGACTCGGTGTCAGCTTTGGCGGGCTCCGGCGGGAGCAGGACGAGGGGCATCACCTCGCCGTCAACCACCTTCTGGCCTTGGCACTCGCCGATCTTGAAGTCCTTGCCGGTGGAGGATTCCATTGCCGTAAAGATTTGGTATGCTATTGCACTCAAAATCTCTCTCTCTCTCTCTCTCTCTCTCTCTCTCTCTCTCTCTTTCTCGGGTTGAACTCCTTTGCTGGGTTGTGTTTTGATGGAGTTTGATACTGGGGCGGCGACGTCTTTATATAGGCTAGTTTGCAATGTTTTTCGGACGAATTCAATTGTGAATTTTAAGTAATTAATAGCGGGTGTCGTTTATGATGATCGCGATGAAGATCTGGAATCAAGAGAACCAATGGCACGGCACGTCGAAGATTCTTGGGGTCGTCGTCTTGCGAGGGAGCCGTAATCGTTTGGAGTTTAGCCGAGCCTCAGCTAATGAGCCAAGTGTTCGATTCTTGGAGGCTCGGCTGCGCTCGTTTCTTATTAAATAATGGCCTAATTTCGAGATTATTACAAATTCCCCTGTAGAATTTCCCGAGCTAGCTATATTGTAAAAATAACAATTTCGAGACACTTTAATAATTAAAAGAATGTTCATCTTAACGAGGTCATCTTGACAGCTAGTGTTCTTTTTTGAGCGAAAAGAAAAATCAGCAAAGAAACAGCGAAAAAGAAGAAGACAGAGAGAGGGAAATGGCGTGAGAGAGACGTGAGGAGAGAGGGTACAGTGAGAGGTGAGAGAAGCTGATGTGAAGTGACGTTCGACCAGAAGAAAAAAATAAAATAAAAAGGGAGGCAGCGACTGTTCATTTTCTCCGCGAAGGCCCCCGACGCACCGGCCCTGCACTCACACCGGTCACTGCGCCGGCACCGCCTCCGCCAGCCGCCACCGCGCGTCTTCCATCATGAAATTTTTGGGTGTCTCTAGGCTTTGAACTAAAGGGCTGAGTAGTTTTCTTTTAAAAGGTTGTCCCTGAAGGGCTTGAACGGGAGTTGTTCGCCGATTGTGGGATGCATATCTGCAGGAAATTTACTCTCATTCCCTAGTTCTAAGTCTAGGTCTATTCATGGTATCAGAGCCATGGTTTTGTTTTTAAGGTTATCCATTCCATGCGCTTGATAGGTGAATCCGGTCTTTGAGAAGATCTCTTCACATCATGTCTACAAAACCAGAAATCCTCGAAGCACTCGTTTCTCTCGAAACACCTTTCTCTTGCTTCTTCATCTTCAACCCCTCTAGAGTTCGTGTTTCAATGCTTCTAAGATAGACTATCTTTATGAAGTCTCTCTTAGCGATGAAACCAAAATCTCAGAAACCCAACTTCCTCTTATAAACCCTTACTTCGCTTTTGCTAAACCCGTCTCATCATTCTCACCTATCCGCTCCATCCGCCAACTTATTCATCAAACCTCAAAGTAAGTAAAGGAGTACGTCTAGTCCTCCAAATTCGACCGGCATCCCATTCCTGCTATTGAAAAAGAGTACTTTGTTACTCTTCAGATCCCTCCGAAATTTCCCAAACAATGGGTTCAACATGGATATTCTTATGTCCATTATGGAGCTGTTCGTCTTGCTCTCACCTTCCATGGTCGTAAATGTTTGCCGGTTGTTGCAAGAATCGCGTTACTAGATACCATATTTTTACAATACCAGCATGCTTGCATCGATACTTTCAAACCACCTTGAATCTGGAACAGTCTTTGTGATTCTAAATCCAAACTTCAACATTGCTCTATCAGACCCCCAGCTACTCTCTTTTCTTAAAGTTCAAGTCCAGCTCACTGGAGCCCCTCAAACTATTGGCTCTATAACTGCAACTCTACATTACTAGATGGTCTATCGAGTGCAGAACCATGCTCTTGACCTTAACTTCAACAATAGTAATGAAGACACGTTATTCATCTCCATGCAGAATGACTAGGCATCCTGCATCCATGTTCCCAGACAAATCCCCAAGGATACGTTGGCCAAGCTCCTTCTAGAGACTTGGATCACCAACTACGAAAAGCTACACCAGCATAACAAGCCTTTCCAATCTCCACGGACTCGAGTTCGTAAATTTGGCGGAAAAAAGGTCCCTCTATCTTCCGGACCCTCTTTATGGTTGAACCGTGTGTTCCTAATCTATTTCCGAACCGGACCCAAAAAAGCATGTTTGACACTTCGATGGTGATGGACATCTCTGTTCATTACTACAAAGACAATTATGGTCATTATTTTTGGGATCCTTTTTACCAATGTTCCTCTTGTACAAATTCTCCGACGAGGTAGACCCTTTTGCAAGGCCTCCACCTCGACGGAAAAGGCCAAAGGATAAGGTGTACCAAAGGTATTTAAACGGAGATTCTTCCGTTGATACTCTCGGTGAGTGTGATAAATACTAGTTCATGGTTTCTTATGCAACATCTCCACTACCAGAGTTTAGTACTACATCCCAAGCCTCATCAGATCCACCAAAATCACCCCCACCATCTCCTCCTCAGAAAAAGCAAGCTCTCTCTCCATTTTATAAGCCAATTCTCAAATGGGCTAAGAAGCACTCTTACCCCCTTGAAGTTCTAACGGAAGCACCATCCACTTCCTCTATCGCCATGTTCCATGATACTGAATTTCCTCCTCTTGTCAAGGAAAGTTCTAAACTATCATTTCCTGCCCCATAAGAGTTTATTGATCCACATGGCATATACCACCATGCTCCCAAGATTCCTACCCCCACGATGTGGATGAACATGGACAACAAAGAAAGACTCCTGTTGCTGAAGCTGTTCTAAACTAGCAATCAGAGACTCTGTTAGCACAAAACAATGCCTTCAAGGCAATTTATTCCAAAATTGGAAATGTGCAACAAGATCTTCGAAGGTATGATGAAAGTACCAAAAAAAATACTTTCGAATTCCGAAAAGGCTTCACGCCTTGGAATCGGGACAACATCTTGGGTATCATTATCTTGAAAGTCCAAAGCCAGAAATAGAAAAGCTCACAAAGCAAATTCAACTTTTTGAAGAAGGGAGATTCAGACCCTTTGATCCATTAGCACCTCCTGTTAGAGCTGGGTATTTACCCTCACATCCACAAACGTCTATTTTTGCCACCATCCCGAAGATCCCTACAAAAGAGAACCGATATGGCGAAATATAAATCGCCTCAAAGCCCCGCAAAGGAAAAGGGAAAAGAAAAACCCCACCTACATAATCAAGTTCGATTGTTATAAGAGAAAGGCCGAATCGAGATGATGTTATCAAATCCATTAGAATTTTTCTAAAGGATTTGGGTACTCAAACTTGATCTTGTTATCCAATAGCCCGAGACTTGATCCCGCCACCCAAGAAAAACAGTCTACGTTTCCAGCCGAACAAACTTCTCCGATGCGAATCAAATTCAACATCTCTTTCTTCTTCTTCTTCATCCTTCTCAATTCCTACAGTTGATTCCCTCCCCATTGCCCCAGTAACTTCATCAATATTCATGGCTGATCCTCCAGATGATGAAATGGAATCTAACTATTTCGATCCAGAAAATGGTCAGACAAGCAATCCTGCTAGGAGCAATCCTACTAGGCATGTGTCATGGCATCAAAACAATTCTTCACCATCAATGATATTCCTTATCCAAAATGGCCAGAAAGACTTGAAGAATTTCATACTTGGTTGAATAGCTCAGTCCATTACCAACCATGATATGAATGATGTCCTTTATAACTTTTTTACAAGGTTTATAGGAAGCCTTAAACTCGGTGGCAATCAATTTCATTATAACTTTTTTACAAGGTTTATAGGAAGCCTTAAACTGGTGGCAATCAATTTCAGAACAAGACCAGATTTTGTTTTTGATGTCGCCAAATTTCAGCCATGCCATCACTCTCCTATATCATGTCTTTGTGGGAAAACCCACTAATCTCATAGAGATAAAAAAGAAGAGAATTTTTCGAGAGAAGATGCTGCTCCCTTTAGGAAAAGCATCTTGATAAGCATTATCGAATAATGCTTCAACTCTTTACCAAGTCGGCGCGAGACCAAATCCGAAGCATGTCTTCCTCACCTCCATCCCTAAAGAGCTGTCCTAGATGGTTGAAAGATCTTTCTTTGAAAAACAAAGGAGAATACAGGATATTCCCTTGGGAGAAATATAGCAAGAAGTTCATTTATGTCTCGAAGAATTATGCTTAAAGCGCTAGATGGTCCGTACCTACATCACAAATGACAAGCGCCTTGAATCAGCTTGTTCTCGCCAGAAGTTAAAAATCAAATGCTCCAAGCAAGACTGTGATGGTACTTGTGGCAAGTATTCCCGGAAGAAAAAACACTACAAGAAGTATTGGATAAAGAAATCCAAACATGGCTCCAAGCATTTCCGGAAAAAGAAGAAATGGCGATACCTACGCAAAAGGAAGGATTGCACAGGCCATAAGAAATCAAACCGTTTCTACATTTGCAACCAGAAAGGACATTTTGCCAAGAATTGTCCTCAATCGAAAAAAGGTCAGAATCATCTAATCTATCAAATTGAGAATGAAATAGGTATTTTTCTTGAAAATGATGATATTGAATCCTTATTCTCTTCTGATGAAGAACCATCTGACCAAACACTTTGTGTCATTCCCTCTTACTAAACTTCTAGTGAGACGAATCGGACTCGAAATTTGAAGACATTTTTCACATATCCCTCACACCTTCAAAACCAAATCTTGACATATTTTCAAGTTAAACTCACTGTCCTCATTTTCTTGTAAAAATTCTCAACTCGAAGTTTGCCAAACCTATCAATGTCATCGCTCTCATTGATACCGGAGCAACCCGTTCCATCTTAGATACTAAAATTCTGCTTGAAGAATATTGGACTCCCTATGTCCGATATTTCAACTCCGCCTCTAGAGATACTTTCTCCACAAATGTTAGGACCGCTCTCGTAATTGTCCAGTTCTTCCTCGGTGCTCCATAAATGCAAAAATCTTTGGATCAAACCTTCCCAATAAAGATCGATAATTGGGTGGGATATCATGACTCAAATTTCTCGGCTTCGCATCATTCATGGAAAAGTCTTAGATATAAAGATCAATTCTCTGAGTTCGTTAATATTCAGAGACTCTTTTCCATTCAAATGAGTCTACTAGATCCAATCATGCAAAAATTGCTAGAATCTTATTCAGAATCTCATTTGGAATTCGCTCAAAAATGTTTTCATCCTTTATGGGAAAATCCAGAATTCTTTGTTTGCCTCCCTTTCAAGAAAAATGAAGACATCAATCCAACAAAGGCGAGTCATATGGGAATGAAGCCAAAACACTTGGCTTTAGCCCAAAGGGAATGCTTATAATTATTACAACAATGCCTTATTGAAATCTCCGATTCTCAATGAGCTTGTGAAGCCTTTTAAGTCAATAAGCGCGCCAAGCAAAATAGAGGAAAAATGAGGCTGGTGATTAACTATTAACCTCTCAATCTTTTTCTCCAAGATGATAAATTCACTTTACCATCCAGAGATTCTCTCTTTAGTGGACTAACCAAGGCCCATATCTATTCCAAATTCAACCTCAAAGCCAGATTTTGGCAATTAGGTATCCATCCTGAAGACAGATCCAAAACAAGATTCTATATCCCGAACCAACACTTCTAGTGGAAAGTTCTTCCGTTTGCCCTAAAGGTAGCACCTTCCCTATTCCAAAAGGCCATGTGTCGTATTTTCCAACCAATCTTGTCAAGTGCAGCCGTATACATCGACGATATTATGCTCTACGATCCTTGACGACGATCCACCTGTCAACTCCTTGAGTAGTTTGCGAAATCGTGAAAAAGCATGGTATTATGCTTTCTCAAAGAAAATGAATATTGCCCAAATGGAAATCGAATTTCTTGGTATGCACCTCAACAAGGGTACATACTATCCAGAGCCACATATTGCTCAAGAATTATTGAATTTCCTCAAGATAACTTCACAACAAAACAAGTTCAGCAATTTCTTAGAATAATCAATTATCTCAGGGTTTTTGTCCCAAACATTGCAAAACTCCTGATTCCTTTGCAATCCATGCTGAAAAAGAATTCCCCACCTTGGGGAAAAACTCAGACCAAAGCAGTTACTGAGCTTAAGGAGATTATGCAAAATCTCCCACCATTACAAATACCATCAACAGGGAAAAGAATTCTTCAAACTGACGCCAATGATGAATACTGGACAGCCATCTTGTTCGAAGAAATTGATGGTAAGAGGCACATTTGTGCTCACAAAAGTGGTAAGTTTTCTCAGGCTGAAATGCATTACCATTCCACTTTCAAAGAAATCCTAGCAGTAAAAAATGGAATAAAAAAATTCGAGTTTCATCTCATCGGCCATCACTTCCTAGTATAATTAGACATGGCATCTTTCTCTCAGATGACCAAGTTTAAACAAAAACAGATTCCAAATTCTCAACTGCTTAGATAGGCTAAATGGTTTTCAAAATACTCTTTTGAAACCAAACACATTCCTAGAAAAAAGAATGTGCTTGCTGACTTTTTGTCAAGACCCAAAGTATCAGCTGAAATCAACATGTACATCAAAAGGCCTGCTTTCCATATGCTTAATCATGGCATAAAATACAAGATTGAGAAGATCAAAGATTTACAAAGCTGGAAATACCCCTAGGAGATTATTCAGCAAATCCAGAATGACAGTCTTGTTGAGAACCTGGAGAACCTCATGTGGCAATGCCACACAGACTTATTCAGATTCAATGGAGGTTCGGTTCTTCAATCTTTTAGGTTAAATCTAAATTATCTATTCATTCATTCTCTTATCTAGGAAGGAAGATGATTTCCCTTAACAGCTCAAAACGTTATTGTGGTACTTAACCAATAAGTACCTAATAGCTTTGAAATTCAAACCACCGAAGATTCATCGCCAACCATACAAGGATATTCTTGCTTGGAAGAAATATCGAAAAAGAATGTGATAGAAATCTTTTAGATTTTCTAAATTGGTTCTATCATCCTACATGTTGGAAACAAGACTTGTAAAAAGAACTGAGAACCATGACACCGAATCCTAAGGTCCACACTATCTTGTTTTTTCGACGTCCATGGAATTTTTGCAGAAATAATGGTAGTATTCTTGATGCACCACTAGAAATACGAACCACATCCTATAAACTTCACTTGAACAACGAGAAGCTTGGATTCACAAATCTTACACAAGATCTGTTAGATTTGCAAAAACGAGTACCGAGAACTCCAGAGAATCCTATGCCAAGAAAAAAAAAATCATTCCTGAAGATGTTTGGAATAATGCACCCACTACGTGGGATCATTATGACCTAGCACCAAAAGCTAAGGAAGCACTCAGGCAATACAGACAAGCTGCATCGTCCCAAGAGCATGAAATGACAAGCGAAGATGACATTGTCCAATCTACTCAAGGCCTCTACGCACGCTTTGGAGGTTATTTGTCCTAGAATCCCTACGAACGGATCTTCGTCCTCATTCCAAAACATGGACACATCCTTTTATGCACGGCAATCCAATAGGTCTCGGCCAAGCATTCCTGCCAACACTACCAGTGAAAATACAAACTAGGCAGAAGAAGAAGCATCCCATTGGGCTTATGAAGCATCCTCATCTTAAATGCTGAACCAAATCCTCTCACCTCAAGACCTTGAAGCCCTTTAGCGAAATATGAGGCACGGCTCCTAGAAGACAGCTCGAGATGATGACTCGGTTGTAGCTAAAATGCTCGTGACGGACGAGACCGTTGAGTCCATACAATTTCACTGTAGCAAAATCACTTTGTTCACTTTTCCGTAGCACTAGGCTAGGAAAAGTCTTTGTTCCTGATACGCTTATTGTTCATAGTCCTCGGCGCGGGCCCGATGTAACGGATGTCCTCCCACCCGCAAGCCTCGACGATCTCGTTGAAGTCCTCGGCGTTCTTCACGTCGAACGCGGCGAGCGAACCGCGCTGTTCTTGATGATCATCTGTTTGAACCATTCGGGGTTCTTCTTCGAGTTGCGACAAGGGACTCGGTGTCGGCTTTGGCGGGCTGCGCGGGAGCGGGGACGAGGGGCATCACCTTGCCGTCGACCACCTTCTGGCCTTGGCACTCGCCGATCTTGAAGTCCTTGCCGGTGGAGGATTCCATTGCCGTAAAGATTTCGTATGCTATTGCACTCAAAATCTCTCTCTCTCTCTCTCTCTCTCTCTCTCTCTCTCTCGGGTTGAACTCCTTTGCTGGGTTGTGTTTTGATGGAGTTTGATACTGGGGCGGTGACTTCTTTATATAGGCTAGTTTGCAATGTTTTCGGACGAATTCAATTGTGAATTTTAAGTAATTAATAGCGGGTGTCGTTTATGATGATCGCGATGAAGATCTGGAATCAAGAGAACTAATGGCACGGCACGTCGAAGATTCTTGGGGTCGTCGTCTTGCGAGGAGCCGTAATCGTTTGGGGTTTAGCCGAGCCTCGGCTAATGAGCCAAGTGTTCGATTCTTGGAGGCTCGGCTGCGCTCGTATCTTATTAAATAATGGCCTAATTTCGAGATTATTATAAATTCCCTTGTAGAATTTCCCGAGCTAGCTATATTGTAAAAATAACAATTTCGAGACACTTTAATAATTAAAAAAATGTTCATCTTAACGAGGTCATGTTGACAGCTAGTGTTCTTTTTTGAGCGAAAAGAAAAATCAGCAAAGAAACAGCGAAAAGAAGAAGATAGAGAGAGGGAAATGACGTGAGAGAAACGTGAGGAGAGAGGGTACAGTGAGAGGTGAGAGAAGCTGATGTGAAGTGACGTTCGACCAAGAAAAAAAAAATAAAATAAAAGGGGAGGCAGCGGATTTCATCTTCTCCGCGAGGGCCCCGACGTGCCGGCCTGCGCTCGCACCGATCACTGCCCCGGCATCGCCTTTGCCGGCCCGCTACCGCGCTTACGCCACCACGCGCCCACCACGGCCGCTTCACGGTCTCCCACGAAGCTCGCCGCGGCGACTTTTCGCGGCGCCTCGCTCACCGACGCTCCCTGCAACCCACCGATCGGGCTATTGCCACTTCGCCAGCCACCACCTACCCCCCGCGGTGAAAGAAATCGAAGGCGATGGAGAGAGGAATAATATTTTTCTATATTTCTTTAAATATGTCTGTAAACTATATAGATCCTAAAGATATAGGACTAGGTTTGTACAATTAATGGAAATAAAGAATTCTATGAATCAATCTAGATCTGTATCTAACCTTTAATTGATATGTACATAATCAAATCAAATCCAAATCTCCTAAAGGAATATCGCATATCTTCTAACACTCCCGCTCAAGCTGGTGGCTTGTAGATGTCTAAGACGCCTAGCTTGCTCGATGATACGCGTGATGTCAATGACATAGGGGTTTGGTGAAGATGTCCGCTAGCTGCTATGATGTGCCAATTCCTTATGTTTCAATTACCCCTTTTGAATCTTATCTCGTGTAAAATGACAGTCCACTTCTATGTGCTTAGTCCTCTCGTGCACTATAGGGTTTGCTGCCAAGTTGAGAGTTGCATCGTTGTCGCAATATAATTATGTCGCTCCTCGTATTTGTATTCCCAGGTCCTTAAGCAACCCTCATATCCACACTACCTGACAAGTGGTTTTGGCCATAGCTCGGTACTCAGCTTCGGCCGAAGACAAGGATACAATAGGCTGCTTCTTGGTCTTCCATGAGAGAAGAGAATCTCCAAATTTGATGCAGTATCCAGTGATTGATCTTCGGCTAGTAGGACACGTAGCATAATCAACATCACAATATGCCCTCATCTTCATGTCACATTATTTGGACAAAAGAATTCCAAGTCCTGGACACTTTCAAATACTTCACAACCTTCAATGCAGCTTCCAAATGAGATCGCTTTGGACTGTGCATGAACTGACTAAGTGTTTGTACTGCATAAGAAATATCGAGTCTAGTCATGGTCAGGTATATGAGCTTCCCGACAAGTCTTTGATACCCTGATGGATCTTTAAGTATGGGATCATCGTTTTGTGATATACCCCTATCATATTCTGCAGTAGTCAATTTAATGTTATGCTCAATAGGAATCACAGCTGGTTTGCATCCTAATAAGCCTGATTCTGATATAATTCCTAAGACAAACTTCCGTTAACTAAGAGAAATTCCTTGATCAGATCGAGCAATTTCAATTCCAATGAAATATTTAGGTGCTCCTAAGTCTTTGATGTGAAAGGTAGCATGTAAATAATCCTTGAAATTGTCTATGGCAGCCTTATCATTTCCCATAACAAGTATGTCATTGACATATATCATTAAATAAATGGATGACATTCCTTTAGTCCGTGTGAATAGAGCATAGTCATGTTTAGACTGCTTGAAGCACTTTGTTGTAAGAGCATTTGCAAATTTGGTGTACCATTATCGAGATGCTTGCTTCAATCCGTAAAGGGATTTACAGAGACGACCTGCTCTATTCTCCCCCTGTCTTCGTAAGCCTTGAGGAATATCCATATAAATTTCCTCATCAAGATCCCCATGCAAGAAAGCATTGTGCACATCCATTTGATGTAGACTCCAATTATTAATAACAGCAACAGAAAAAAAAAGAACGAACCGTGACATCTCGTGGCAACCGGAGAAAGGTCTTGTGGTAGTCAAAACCTTCCTTTTGTGTGAATGCTTTTGCAACCAACCGTGCCTTGTGTCGTTCAATGGAACCATAAGCACAATACTTTATCTTGTAGACCCACTTGCAGCCAATTGGCTTGCGATCAGAGGGTAGTGGGACAAAATCCCATGTTTTATTGTCAATCAATGCCTGAAGTTCCGCCTTCATGGCCTATTGCCATTTTGGCTCAATAGATGCCTCATCATAATTAGATGGCTCATGTTCTTCTGATAGGCGACTAATACAACATCTATGTTTCCGTGATAATCTATGAAAAGAAACATATGATGAGACTTGGACACTAAGTACCGGAGAATGACGAGTTGCATAGATATAGTCTTTAGTCCGGGTAGGAGGTCGTGTGGTGCGACCGAACGCCTTGGATGAGTGGTGTACGTATTTGTCTCACTTTGGTAGGTGGCGACTCAATATGCTGACTTTCCTCAGTATCATGGGAATCTTCGAGCTGTGGTTCTAAAATTTCTTCTGAGCGGTCAGTCCTCTCAACAGGTGTTGACGTTGATACTGGAAGAAATGAATTAGTGGGAAGAATGTACCTCGATTCGCCATTGGTATATAGGTAGGACCTTGAGGCATTGCTTCATCAGATAGGATGCTACGGGGAGAGGCAGTCATCCCTGTATTTACATCTGGAGTTGTCCACTCAGAAAAAAGGAAAAATGTCTTCATGAAAAATGACATCACGACTTACCAGAAATTCCTTTGTGGAAATATCAAGAACCCGATACCCTTTACGCAAATGGGATATCCCATGAAAATGCATCCCCGAGCACGGGGACTGAATTTGTCTCTAGGTCCCCTTTGTTGCAACAAAACAAAGACATCCGAAGACCTTAAGGTCTTTGGAGTTACGGTTTCTTCCGGAATAATAACTCAAATGGAGTTTTCCCTTTAAGTATCTGAGTTGGCATACGGTTGATTAGGTAAGTGGTGTGACCACACAATCTCCCCAATAATCGTGCAGGCCGCGCTTGGAACTTCAAGGCTCGTGCGACTTCCAATAGATGACGATGTTTCCATTCTACCACGCTATTTTGTTGTGGTGAATAGATATAGGAGCTTTCATGTTGTATGCCATGTGTAGTAAATAGTGAGGAGCAATCATGGCTGAAGAATTCTCTCCCATTATCAGTATAGATCCGATGTATGGATTTGCCAAACTGATTCTTTGAGAGTGAGGTAAAACTTTTCAAATGAGAATAAGTCTGATTCTTAGACTGCATCAAGAAAATCCAAGTCGCACGAGAATAATCATCGACTACAGTGAGAAAATATCGAGACCCATCATAATTTAATGTGTGGTATGGTCCCCATATATCCACATGAATCAATGAAAAAATCTCACTAATCCGAGTGTCACTAGACAAAAAGGCGTACAAGATTGTTTAGCAAGAGGACATATAGGACATTGTAGACATGGAAAGGAGGCAACGTGGCCCAATCTCAAATGCATAATGGAATTTCTATCATTGGTAGTCAAATTACACAATGATGACTTATTTAAAGAATTGCAAGGAAAATTACTTGAGAAACTATTCCAGAAAAAAAAAAGAAAAAAAAGAGTCATTCGGAGAGACTACCCAAGCCCATCGGTTTCTAGTCGAAGGTCCTGAAAGAAACACGTGTCAACATTGAAAATGGCCCGGCATGAATTTTCTTGACGAGCTTTGACACGAGATCATGTTAAACTAGAATTATGGGACATAAAGAACATTTCTAAGAGTAATCGTAAACGAGATTGATTGTTCCTATTTCATGGACATGAGTAATATCCCCCATTAGGCAATTGCACGGAAATAGGGAAATTCAATTTGTCATTTATACTTGAGAAAAATCCCCTGTCACATATAATATGGTCGCTTGCCCCTAAATCAATTATCCATGCCTTTTACGGGTATTGAATTAATCAAGCAATGGGTAATACCCGAGAAACTCGCTCCTCGTTTGTCGTGTCCACTTTTTGAAGTGCCTCCATCAACTAATGATACTAACTATATGAGATAGGCTGGTCAATTTTTTCACCGGTCGACCTAGTAACTTGATAAGCTGCCGAAATCTTTTTTTTCTTTTTCACCGGGCTTCCCATGCAATTTCCAACAATTATCAATTGAGTGATTGAGTACGTTTGCAATAATCACAAAATAATTTATTCTTGCCTTTAAAATTTCTTCCGAAATTTCTTGATGACGTGGCAAGCATCGGCCGTCCGTTCCTTTAATCGCAAACGAAGATCTAACCGTCCTATCCTTTGGTCGCGAGCTACTATCCGCCGTTGGATCCGATCGAGGATCGAAAGTTTGCGACCGTCCGATCCTTGTATCGCATCCTAACCGTCCATCCGGTCTGCCTTAAATAGCACGAGTTCCTCTTTTGCAAACCCTAATTTGGTCGCCGCCTCTCTCTCTTGCGATTTAGGTTTTGAGTCTTGGTGGCCGCGTCTCGCCGATCTTCGCGGGCTACGAGTGCGGCGCTCTCGCTGCTCCAGGTGTGGTCGGCGTCGCGTGTCGCTGACTCTTCTCCGCACGGCCAATTGAAAAATCCACCCAATCGATGGCATGGGATCCATGGCAAGGATCTCAGGAGCGAAATCCGAGGTAAGTTTCGTTCAAAATGAGGAGAAAGCGTGTAGCTTTCTTCCTATCTTTGATGGATCTGTATTGTTTAAGAGTGGACTCCGGTCCCACGAGCTTCTCCTCAGCCGCTTCGAGATTGTTCCACGAGACGAGAGCACATTGAAAACGCGTTTGTGATCGTCATATTACCTTGCTTCAATTCACCGGGCTCTTGCATTAGATTAAAAATTTTCGCTGGTCTAGCTTCTGTACATTTCCTAGATAATTTCCCACATTTCTTTTGCATCTTACATTGGTGGGAGTCCTCTGCGACCTCGGAGGTGACGCAATTGCCGATCCGAGTTCGAGACCAGGCGGTTGCTCTTCCTTCGAGTTGGGCCGGGGCGTTCGTCCACAAGAACCGGAATGGTTCTCGTTGAGGAAACCATCTTTGTCTTTGGTTGCCAAGGCGCGCCCGGAATTCTGCGACCATCTTGTATAGTTTTACGGCGGTCAATTGCTAGGCGATGAGCCTCAGTGCAATCCGTCGGCATTAGAGACGAACAATGGATCGCCGGGTTCTGGTTGTTCGGCGAGCGCCGTCGCCGGAAAAGGTAAAAAACCAGGCGTGAGGTTCGGGTTGTATTTCCTTGACCCGATTTGCTCGCCCCAATTGGATAACCCGCATGATAAAAACCCAGGTAGGGATTTGTTCCCATACCCGGCTCTCCCGACTCGCTCAACCGCTCCGATCCGATGGCTGCGCTTGCCCCTTGCATGGTTGGTGGGCCCCCATCGGTTTGGACGTACCTCTAGTGGCCCACATATGCAGACGATGATGGATTTTGGCTTGGCCCAAAATAAAGTGGATACGGAATCCACTAGTATGGTTGACCCGCCAAGGTTGCCCCACATTGAGCCGAGTCTGCGTGGGTCGCCACCGAGCGTGTTGTAATTGAGTCTCGCCGACTTATGGCTAGAAGTGTTGCAAGTTGAAGTTTGGCCTGCGAGATCTTGGGGTGTTACTTCTCCAGTCGGTGAATTTCCGGAAACGGAGGTGCTGGTTTGCGGGGAGGTCATGGTAAGTAAAAAAATCCTTCGGCTATTGATTCTAATGCCGAACAAAACCCTTTTCCGTAGGTCGAAGAACTATTTGGCGAGAAGAACAAAGCGAGAAGCAAATCGAAGCACGGAGGCTCTAATACCAAGAAAGAAACCGAAGCGATGGAGAGAGGAATAATATTTTTCTATATTTTCTCAAATATGTACGTAAATTGTACGGATCTTAAAGATATAGGACTAGGTTTGTACAATTAATGGAAATAAAGAATTATATGAATATATCTAGATATGTATCTAATCTTTAATTGATATGTACATAATCAAATCAAATCCAAATCTCCTAAAAGAATATCGCATATCTTCTAACACGTGGCTCCACCTCAAAGCCATTTGTGTGCAGCGGCCCAAAACCCCCTTGCCGAGTGACCTCTACCCGCGATGACCCGACGCCGCACCTCGAGACTTGCGACCCAACGACATTCACGCCCTTGCCACTCCTCGACGCTTTGCCCGGTCTCCCCACGAAGCTCTCCGCGATCGCCTAGAACCGACGCTCGTGCTCCCTCCGCAGCAGCGCTGGACCAGTCTCAATAGCCCCGACGCCCCGCACCCGATGTTGCTGCTCCTCTGCTCCAGCTTTGCCCCGAACAAAGCCACCCGCTGCCTCCCTATTTTGCTGCGAGTCGTTCTTGCCCGAACCTCGCGGAGCTTCGACGAACAGCCTCTGTTCGAACGGCATCCATCAGCGAACCACCATCAGCTCGGCCACCATTGCTTCTCGCCATTCCTCAAGTCAACGTGAGTTAGACTAGGTAAATTTTTAGATATTCGGTTTCATATTTTTTTTTATTTTATTCTAACTTGATTTGTTTTGATTTATTTTTATCATTATCCGATTAGGAAATTTGTCATATTAAGTCATAATAATAAAAAATATTGAGTTGTGAGACGTCGGTTAAATTTTTGATTATTTCGACTTTTTATGGCAAATTCATCAATTGCTTTGCATCATTGAGATAATATGTCATTGATTTAGATTGATGAATTTTCAATAGGACATATATTTTGGTGTGTTGTCATTATTTGCTCATCACGTATCATGCATCACATGTCATATCTAAAATTTAGGTATTTAGGTCCATACACATTTCATGTTTAATCAACGCATTTTAATTTTTAAGATTCATATAGAATTAGGATAATTCTCCTTTAATAAAACCAAAACAAAAGAAGGAACAAAAAATGTTACTTAGGTTATATAGATTTCATAACATGCACACCACATGTTGCACTTAAGTTAGTGGGTCATAGGTTAATATTTTAATATTCCGTCGTGTAGTTTTTAATAAAAAACCAAAGATTAGTATTGCATCATTATGTTGTTTTTAAGTAATGTTAAAAAGAAGAAAACACAAAGGTCATTTACTTAGTTAGTTAATAGGCTAGTTCATAATTAATCCCATTTTATGTCATCATTGTTTAGTGTAGGTTGCATATATGTATTAAAAAATCATTAAAAAAAATCATAAAAAGAACACACACACACACACACACACACATATGGAATTGTCATGTCATCCATCCTATATCATGTAGCACATGCATATTTAGGATTATGTAAATTAGACTGCATACATATTGTAATGATTTAAATTATGCATATGAATTGCATCTCACATGTCATTAAAGTAAAACTCATGCATATTAAATTTTAAATTTAAATTGCATATAATTAATATTTTTTCTTTTAAAAAAGTCAAGTGTCATGTCATTTAGAAATCATGTTTAAGGCATGCATTTTTAAAATGTAATAACGTAATAAGATTTTAGTTAATAATTTCTTACAATTTATTACTTTGGTTTATTGAATGTTATTTAATTGATCGGCACTCATGATCATCATTTGTATGTTAGTAGCTTAGGTTAAAATTGATCAATATTGCTTGCAAAATATTTTTGAAATTAAAATGAAAAGGTATCGAAGGCGTTAGATTTTTCTAACGTAATCATATCCCGAACCTATCAATCTCTAGTTCGCAAAAGTAAAGTATTCTCCCATATTTTACTTGGTTTCTAATCAACCCTAATTGGTTAGTGGCAGCTCCAAATTGAGTATAATTGCATATTTAAATGAGTTAATTTCTTAGTATCAAGTCGCGATTGGTGGGACTTGCGGTTCATGCCAAGTCTTAGGACTTAGTAATCCAATAGCCTTCTTTGAGTAATTCAGTTTTGGGAAGGTCGCGACAAGTCACTTGTTTCAAATAGTGAATTTAACAAGTGCTCAAAAGGTACTTTTTTAACATTTACCTTTCTTTTTTATCAAGTTGTGCTAGTTTAAAGATATTAGTGAATTAAGTGCCTTAAGAACATTTATCAAGCACATCAACGCATATTATCATAAATATTAATGTCTTGAAGTTTATTTGGTTCCCGAACGAGCATTTGTTAAGTAAACCAATATGATGATATCCATTCTTGACCATGGAAATAATTTTTCTTCCTTAATACAAAATTAGCTATGTGGATGGTGCTAGCTATTAGGTGCAACACAAGGCTTCACGTCTGGGGTTTTGCAGCATTTCATTTCATTTCATTTTTCTTTTCTTTTGGTAAAGGGAGCATTTCATTTCTTTCTCAGTCAAACACGTGAGAAGTATAATGCTTGTGTAGATGATACTTGACCGATTCGTAAGAGGTTAGGTCTCTTTATATGTGAGTATAAATCAGACCATATATCAATTGAAAACATAATAGCTATTAGGAGTTTGAAATTAGTAGGCGAAAGGAATAGATATAGAGAAAAGTTAAGAGAGATGAATAATTACAAAAATTGTCCTTGTCATTCATAGGATGGTCGTTGCTGGCTAGACCATTAATTCATTCCCAGTTAAAATTGGATGGAATGACTAAATCGGTAAATCATCAAAATATTTAACATTAAATTAACACAATTGAAAAATTTTGAACTAAATTGGCAAATTGTCAAAAAAATTTGGGTTAAATTGACAATTGGAAATATTTATGATTAAATTGGCTATAATATAATAGATTTATAACTTTTTTTGACAATTTTCCCCACATTTGTCCTATATTAAAAAGTACGGCTGATCAAAATAATTCACCTTTGCCCCAAGGTAGTACCGTGGCCCTGTGGCTGGAATTTTTTCATTTTTGAGAAAAGCATTTGTTTTCGAAATCCTCCACCGAAGGAAACTTCGTCCTTTATAAATGTGAGCGGCGGGTTTGAACAAATTGCGGTGTGTCTAGTAATTGTGACCCACACAAACAAAATTCCTAACAAAACACAAACTTTCTCCATGACACCAGTATAACTCAAGCGGTATTCTGATAATCAAGAGAATAAATTGGATTTCAAATTCACATTATTCGGTCAGGATGACCTACAATCATGAAGAGAAGCGTAAAAATTTCATTATAAATCAAGTGATATAATGAATATTACAATACACTTTCGAGTTACTCGGATACTTTTAGTGTTTGCCAATCATTAATTGCACCCAATAACTCATGTTGAACTCTATAATTCCTCACGAAATAATCACTCAATCTCTTGGTGAAATCAAATAAATCTTACACATGATTTAATTTGCTTCATCACTTAAATTCTTGGACAACTTGCAAGATATGCGCGCGCTCGTCCGAAAATCAAGTTGGACGTTTCCCCCAATTTCCTAGACTGACTTGAATAAGGATTTGTATATTTCCTTTTCTTTGTTTTGTGCAGACCAAAATTCAAACTTGTCCTTCCGAGCCAAACGATAATATAAGTCCAATGTGGACTTTCCTAATCGAGGAATCAGATTCGGTGATATGAGAATATGCGCTGGACTTTCGGTAATTTAATTTCGGCTTGGATTTTGTTCGACGGGCATAAATTCGGGACATATTCGGACAATTTCTATCATTGCCGCTCATATTTGAGAAGACACGACACTGATGCGGGACAATGGCAAAGGATGAGGAGGCGAAGAGAATAATTAGGATATGGATAAATTAAATTCCTCAAAATATGAGGATATTTTGGATATTTTGAGGTAATTGCACATGGTAACTTGCGGTGATCGGTTTGAGGGTGGAAGGTTCCCACCCAAAGAACCGGAACCCCCTAAGAACCGATTCCACAAATGAAAAAAATGGGAAGCGCTCAATGGTACCATGTGATATAGCTGAGTACGAGTACCTAGAGGGTGAATAGGTATATAAAAGATTTTCTTGATGATTGCACAATACTTGACAGTTGAAGGATTTGCAACAAAAATAATCACCGTAAGGCTGAGTAAAGGAAATAGAGAATTGAACACGCGGTTTATAGTGGTTCGACTTGATTCAAGCCTACGTCCACTCTTACGCACCGACAACCAATTGGCTGGATTCCACTATGAACAAAGAGATGTTCTAAGGCGTTGATCTTCCTTGAGTTCTAGGTGT
Source organism: Eucalyptus dawsonii (assembly GCA_016097615.1). NCBI lineage: Eukaryota > Viridiplantae > Streptophyta > Magnoliopsida > Myrtales > Myrtaceae > Eucalyptus > Eucalyptus dawsonii. The sequence goes on from CM027873.1 coordinate 52,994,617, forward strand.
AGATGATCTACCACACTAGCTCAAGGTATCACCAAGTATAGACACTCTCTGTGTATACAATTTCGCTCAAATCAGATCAACTAATAATCAAGGTGCTTGAGACTACGGAATTTCTCTATCGATCCCACATTTTTGACAACTAGAATCGTCTTCCTTTTTATACTCCTTTATGCCATCATACTGTTGGCACTTACCAAAGGAATTCCTCCAATCTACCCCTTGGCCAAATCAATTAAGAAGATCATTCGAGCTATTAAAGGAACCTGGACGATAGCCCATCAATCGTTCACCCATACAATCAAGATCTTGGTTTCCAAGAATAGAATATTCCAAGAATATTTCGTGACCACCGGATCTTCAATTGATCTAGATACAAATAAAACAATCCGATATATTTATCCAACCAAGAGATCTTCTCAGGGAGGATAGGATTAAATCATCAACCATATACTTCGGCTCAATTTCCTTCGTCACTAGATCGGAAAGATCCAATGAGAATGATGCTTGAGTCTTAAGTCTTGAGTCTTGAGTGCTAAGTGTGGTGATCGAAAGTCTTTGAGACTTTAAACGGATTGTCTGCAAATATCGAGACTAGATTGGTAGAATCGTTTTGTCACTTCAAAATATTCTGGAAAGATTTCTCCAACAATCTCCCCATTTTTGATGGTGACAAAACTTTCATGTAGATTTGAACAACTTTGACCTGCAAAACATTTCTCAAGAAATATGGCTATCTTAAAAGATTAATAAAACAATGGTTTTCTACATCCACAGATAAATGGTTAGTCTTTCATGAGTAATACCATATGACAACATTTGATATAAATACAAATAGTCAAGCATCAAAATCCACAGCCAATTCAGTCAAATTTAAGTTCACTCAAGTCAAGTCATACTCAAAAACAAACATAACCACAAAAACAAATTTAAAGTCAAAGTTTAAAGTTGGTTGGTTCAACGCTTCTCCCCCTTTTTGTCATCATTAAAAAAGGTGAGAAAGGGGTCAGGGTTTGCTTGGGAATGTGCACGATCTCGAAATCTCCCATCGAAGCGGACTATGCCTTCTAGCCTCTTCAAGTCTTCCCTTAGATGAGCTACCTCCTCTCCTTTGGCATTGGCTTGAAGTTATAGAGCTAGGTCTTTCATTTTATCCTTTCAGATATGTGAAGATGCTTGTCCAGCATTCTTCATGGCTTGAATTTCACGATTCGAGCATAGATTTGGCCCAGCATTTCCCGGAAGAATATATAGAATCTGACGAAAATCTGAGAATGTCCGTTTGTGTACTTGCATTTGCTTTCTCGGATGGAGTGAATGCGTACGATGGCATACGTATAATCTTGCAGATTTGGTGTTGACGTATCGTGTCCTTCTTGGAACGGCAATGAGAAGCCTAAAATTCTTACGGAGTCTGCTGGAGATTGTCTTAGACCTTCACTATTGGCAGCATAAGGTGTGGACCTTTCTTGCTCGCCAACTCCCCTATCTCTAGGACATCAAAAGGGGAAGAGTGATGATCATGCTCTTCGAATCTTGATTCCCCTTCTCTCTAGATTCAGCTGCAGACTTTTCTTTCTCTTCTTCTCCTTCTTCTTGACTTCTTTCTCCTTCTCTCTCTGCTCTTCTTCTTCTCCGTTCTTGGCTTGCTCCTCTTCTTCTCTGTTTCTTCTGAAGTTCGCCGATTGAGGTACGAACGGCTTGGTCCTTATCAAGGCGTGATTGTGAGATCTTCCTCCTCATCTTCATCCTCCAAGATGAGAGTTTTCTTCTTTTTGGATGGGGCACCAATGGCCTCCTTCCCTTTTCTCTTTGAAGCAAATGGTACTGGAGTCTTCACTCTGAATTTCTTCATTGCCTTGGAAAGTTCTTTCGGGCGCATCTTCGTCAACATCTTCAAACCTACCACCATCTTATTGCGGTCGAATACAAAGTGTATGTGGCGGTTCAATATTCATGTGTTTGAAGATCTTGGTCACCAGACCTGGATAAGGCAATTGACCCTTGTCCTTCAACATTGCTCTATACATGTGAAAGAGAATGATGTGAGGAAGAGAAAACTTCATCCACCAGGTTGATTGCGTACATCAATTTTGCCTGCGAATTAGACACATCGGTCTTTGATGTAGACTTAGGCTGATGCAATTGATCACACTTTTGTGCAGACGATATTGATTGCACGCATCCTTGAATAGATGATTCTTCCCTTTACATCTCTATCTTTGACAAGTTCAATAATGAGGCACGAGCAAGCGAGACTTTGATTGGTTGATAGCGTCCTCGTTCAACTCCAATTACGTCTCGCCAACATATCCACGTCTATCACATGGTCTTGGTCTCTAACCTTTGAATGATATTCTATTCGCATCTAAGAAGCTAAGATTCGAATAGAAGTATGCTGTTAATTGCGCATATCCATCGTGGTATCGGTGCAAAAACGTTCCCGGTTGGCGAGATTGAAGTTCTCCCTAAGTTCACATTAACGGCATCCAAGAAATCGAAATCAACACTCCTAGGGTTTACCCACCCCTCGTTTCAGCGTCTAAAGAACAAATTCTCCTGTTCCTTCAATTTAAACAGCTCCATTCTTTTTCCCTTCACCCTTGTAGCAACATCCATTCTAGGTTGAAAATCACCGAACATTTTGTCATCATCATTCCCATCGGTCGGATTTGGTCCCGACATACGAGGTCACTTGGAATGTTTGCAAGTGCTTCCTCAGCCTTTCCCTTGGGAGCAATTCCCAAATCCTCCATTTTTCTTCAGAAAGATATACTCATTCCCATAATTATTATCTTTAAGAAAATCATCCACGTAGTTCAACGGAGTCCCGCATACTTTTCAATGCATGGTAGAGTTTATAAATATAAGAGGGTTTTGGACTCTTACGGTGCGTCCCGATTATCTCTTCCTCCGGTTGTTGACCCGCATCTTGTGGGGTAGATGGCGTTGGAGTGACGTGGTGGAGAGTAATCGGGCTCGTTTCTTTGACTTGATAATTCTTCCTCTTCGGTGAGATCAGAAATGGGTAAGTCCCTCCTTCATTCTGCGTGTCCCCATTCGCTATTCTTGAAGACTTCCTCGAAGAAGACATCCTTCCTTGTCGTAGAAAGATTCCTTTACTTGCTTTCCCAAGAAAATATGACAACTTTCTCGAAGATGAACACGGCGAAAACGACCGGGAGGAGAATGCCTTTAGGGTTTTGAAGATTGGGTGAAAAGAAAACTGTATATATATATATAACTCAGTTTGAAAGGGAAGTTCAATTGGCACAAGGAAAATGTACGAACACCTCTTTTTAAAATCATTAACTCAAGCTAAAATTAATCCTTTTGAAAAAACAAGATTTCATTTTTCACGGAGATTATAAAATAAGCGAACGAGAGATCGTACCTTTTTTCAATCCCAAAGTCTTGTACATGTTGTTTTATCCATAGAATTTGCGAACAACGGCTTTTCCAAGAGCTACATACTCTACTTCTGTTGTTGAGAGAGTCCATGATGCTTTGTTTCCTTGAAAACCAAGACATTGTCCCTTCCAAGCAATCGGGCAAGTTCTCAAGTACTCTTTCTATCGACTCACACAGCCGACCGGATCTCGCGTCTCGAATATCCCGGAAGATTAAAGTCTCCTTCTTAGGATACCAAAGATCGATGCTTGAAGATGAAGCAATGTATTTAATGACACATTTTGCAACACCGAGATGGGATTTTCTAGGATCGATTGAAACCTAGCACAAGATGCAAACACTCAACAAAATGTCGGAGTCTGAATAGCTAGATAAAGAAGTGAACCATGATGCTCCCGTACAACTTTTGATTAACTTTCTTCCCTTCTTCATCTTTATCTATCTTCAAAGAAGTTGACATTGGTATATCGCCTTCTTGCAATTTTCCAATCCAAACCTTTTGACAAGATCATTAGCATATTTTTCTTGGTAAATGAAAGTTCCTTCCTTCAATTGCTTTACTTGAAGACCAAGAAAGAATGTTAATTCTCCTATCATACTCATTTCAAACTCATCATGCATAGACTTAGAAAATTTCTTACATAGACTTTCATTAGAGGATCCAAAAATAATATCATCCACATATATTTGAACAAGTAGAAAACTTTTGTTTTCCTTTTTGATAAATAAATTAGTATCTATTTTACCTTTGTCAAAACCATTCCGAATAAAAACTTACTTAGTTTGTCGTACCAAGCTCGAGGTGCTTGCTTTAAACCATACAAGGCATTTTTCGGCCTCAAGACCTGGCCCAGCTTCATTGGTCTTCAAACCTAGGTGGTTGTTCCACATATACTTCCTCTTGGATAAATCCATTTAGGAAAGCACTTCGACATCCATTTGGAATAACCTGAAATTTTTATAACAAGCAAACGCAAAGTAATAGTCGAATAGCTTCTAACCTTGCTACGGGAGCGTAAGTCTCATCATAGTCTATTCCTTCTTCTTGCGTGTATCCTCTGGCCACGAGTCTTGCTTTGTTTCTTCATGACTTTTCCTTTTTCATTCATCTTATTTCTGAACACCCATTTGGCTCCAATAACAGTTTACATTTCGGTTTTTAGATGTCAATTCCCGTGACATCATTAATGTTGAACTTTTGAGCTCTTCTTACATAGCTTCAATCCAGCTTTCATCGATAAAGCTCTTCTATGCTTTTTGGTTCAATTTCAGAAATGAGAGCCACAACACTAGACTCTTCACGTCTTTTGGATCTGGTGCAAATTCCTTCATTAATTCCGTCGATAATGAGATCTTTGGGATGACTGGACTTATTCTTCCAGTTACTGGTTGATTTGTCTGGATGATGATCTCTTTCTTTATTTGAATCTTCATGAACATCTTGATGCTAGTCTTCCAAAGTCTGAGATACTTCTTGAGTTGTAAGCTTTGGAAGGTCTCGAGCTTGTTTGGACTCTTCATCTCGAGTCTGGATCGATTCATCTTGCGTAGAGTCTTGAAAATTTGACATTCATTGACTCCTCCTGGCAGCTCTTCTTGTTATAGACTACGTAGGCTTTGCTTGATGTAGAATATCCAAGGAAGATGCCTTCATCTGATCTTTCTTCAAACTTACCAACTCGATCTTTTGCATTTTTCAATATAAAGCATTTGCAACCGAACACATGAAAGTATGAAACAATGGGCTTCTTACCTTTGAATAATTCATAGGGTTTTCTCTAGAATAGTCTTAGGAAGACTCTATTGATGACATAGCATCTTGTTGAAACAACTTCAGCCAAAATCGTGAAGAAATTTTACTTTCAATTAAAAGAGTTCTAGCCATTTCTTGAAGAGATCTATTCTTTCTTTCCACAACTCCATTTTGCGAGGAGTGTATGAAGAGGAGAACACATGCTTAAATCCAGATTCATCACACAATTTTGTAAAATCTTGATTTTCAAATTCACCTCCATGATCTCTGTTCTTATACTTGAGATAACACATCCTTTTTTCATTTTGAACCCTTTTAGCACATTTTTCAAAATACGAAAAGGTTTCGACTTACTTGCAAGGAAATATACCCAAGTAAAATGGGAGTAATCGTTTACAATTACTAGGCAATATTTCTTACCTCTAATACTCGGGTTCGGTTGGTCCGAAGAGATCCATATGTAGCAAGCGTAGTACATGGTTAGTAGAGACATGATTTATTGGCTTAAATGAATTTCTTACCTACTTTCCTAGAATACATGGTGTGCATGGATCGGACTTTTGGTATGGTAATTTGGGTAGACTTCGAACAAGCTGCTTTGATGAGATTTTGGCTAATTGCTTCATGTTGACATGACCAAGCTTTACGCCATAAGCTTGCTTCATCTTGAATTGAGATTAGGCATTGCGATTCATTTAGTTTCATGTCTAAGAGGTAGATATTTCCATGTCTTCGACCCATGAAAGACTGAGTAGAATCTTTACTGATTCCAGAGCATATTCCTTCTTGAAAGGAGATCTTAAAACCATGATTTGAATTGGCTAATGTTGAGAAGGTTATAGTTGAGTCCTTCCACTAGAGAAACATTGCTTATTGTGAGATTTCCAATTTTCACAGCTTCCAAATCCCACAATGCTTCCTTTGCCGTTTCCTCCAAATGAAACATTTCCACCATTTACTTGAACAAGCTTTATGAAGTAATTTGAGTCTCCCGTCATGTGTCTTGAACATCCGCCGTCGATACCACTTTACCTTTTTCTTGACGGAGACTCGCATTTAAAAGAGAGTCTCAAGCTTTCTTTGGTACCCAAATTTTCTTGGGTCCTTTGGTGTTAGTAGGATAAACATTATTAGGCCATACTTTCTTAACAGGCTTCCAAACCATAGGACACTCTTTTTCAAAGTGATCCCGACTTGTTACACTTTGAACACTGAGAGCATTTCGACCTACGAGACTTTACAAAAACTTTCTTGAAATGATTTTTGTAAGCCTCTCTCGGCCATCTTTTCTTAATTCTTTCTTTTACTTTAGAAAAATCAATCAAAGGAATTGTTTCTAATGTCATACCCGAGACCAAACTTATTGAAGTAAGGTCTTTGAACTGAAAAGAACTTTTTCAAGTTTTTCGGATCTATCGAAAATTTCTTTGAAATATTTGATAAGTCAGTTTTTAAAAAAACATTTTCTTTCAAAAGATTATCTTCTTTCTCTTTAAGAGTAGAAACATTCAAGTCTAAACTTTTAACTCTTTCTTCTAAAATGTTTTCCTTTTGTTTTAGAGCTGAGTTTTCCTATTTAAGTTCGGAAATTCTTTTGAGAGAAGTCTTAAGACTAAAACATAGTTCATCAATGTATTTAGAGACCTTGACAGGAATTTTAAAATCACTTACCTCAAATTCACTGTCTAGGTCTGATCCAGAATCTGAGTCTGAGTCTGAATGTGCCATCAAACATATGTTGGCATATTCATTATCACTTTCTTCATACTCTGTATCACTCTAGGTTTTGGCTTTGAGAGATTTTCGAAACTTTTCAGTTTTCCTCTTTTCTTCTTCGAAGAGGACAGGTTAGGTCCGATGTGTCCCTTTTTTCTTGCATTCAAGCAAACTACATCTTTGTTTAGTTCCTCATCATCAACAGACTTGGTCTGCTGTCTTTGGAAACTTTGTTTCTTTGAGTTGAACCTTTTTCCTTTTCTATTCAATTTTCTGAATCTTCTTATCATGAGAGTAAGCTCCTCATCGTCCCGATCATCTCCGAATCCGTATCATCGAATCATCATTTGATTTTAATGCAATGAATTTCTTACCTCTTGGATCTTCGTCTTCATTAATTCGTTCTATTTCATAAGATAAAGAGTTCCAATCATTCGTCGACAAATAGTGGCATAATTATTTGCGTCTCTCTTATTGAAGTCTTTATATGATTCCAATTCTTGGAGAATCCACATAGTTTGTTCACCTTCATGGGATCAGAAATTTTTTGTCCTTGATTCTCAAGACCATTGATAATATCTGTAAAACGACTAAACATGTCGGTTATAGATTCTCCTGGTTTCATTTTGAAAGCTTCATATTGGACCGATAGATGAGAATGTTAATTAAATTCTCCTTCACTCGATATGTTCCTTCATAAGTGATATGTAATCTGTCCCATACTTCTTTTGTTGTAACACAAAAAGATATTTTGTTATATTTAGTTGGTGACAAAGCACAATATAAAAAGTAAATTGCTTTTGCATCGAGTGCTTGTCTCTTGTTTATCTCTTCCCCGAGTTATTTCGCTGGTTTCAACAATTTCTTTCCTCTTTCGGACGATACATCAATAGGAGTGATTCCTCTTTCTACAACGTCACATTCCAGAGGATCATTTGATTGTAGGAAAGCTTTCATCTTGTTCTTCCAGATGTTGTAATCCTTTCCATCAAAGTAGGGTGGTCTGGTATTACTTTGCCCTTCCACCAGCCCAGTGCTAAGATACTAGCCATGGATCTTTTATTCTGAAGTAAAACACTTCAAATAAAGTAAGAACACGGGCTCTGATACCAATTGATATAGCTAGTACGAGTACCTAGAGGGGGTGAATAGGTATATAAAAGATTTTTCTTGATGATTGCACCAATACTTAGACAGTTGAAGGATTTGCGACAAATAATAATCAACGTAAGATCGGGTAAAGGAAAGAGATAATTGAACACGCGGTTTATAGTGGTTTGGCTTGATTCAAGCCTACATCCACTCTTAACGCACGACAACCAATTGGCTAGATTCCACTATGAACAAAGAGATGTTACAGCATTGATCTTTCTTGATTTCTAGGTGTAGATGATCTACCACACTCGCTCAAGGTATCACCAAGTATAGACACTCTCTGTGTATACAATTTCGCTCAAACGTATCGACTAATAATCAAGGTGCTTCAAACTTCCTGGAATTTCTCTATCGATCACATTTTTGACAACTAAAACGTCTTCTTTTTATACTCCTTTATTCCATCATACCGTTGGCACTTACCAAAGGAATTCCTCCAATCTACCCGTTAGACGGAATTAATTAAGAAGATCATTTGAGCTATTAAAGGAACTTGACGATAGCCCATCGTGTCCGCTTTGCACATATAACCGGGATCTTGGTTTCCAAGAATAGGACATTCCAAGAATATTTCGTCGACCACCGGATCTTCAATTGATCTAGATACAAATAAAAAAATCCGATATATTTATCCAACCAATAGATCTTCTCGAAGGATAGGATTAAATCCTCAACCATATACTTCGGCCTAAATTTCCTTCGTCCTGGATCGAAAGAGCTGTCAATGAGAATAGTCTTGAGTCTTAAGTCTTGAGTCTTGAGTCTTTGAGTTCTGGTGATCGTAAAGTCTTCGACTTTAAATGACGGTACTGCAAATATCCAGGACTAGGCCGATAAACGTTTTGTCGGCCTTCAAAATATTCTCGAAAGATTTCTCCAACACCATGGACCCACCTAAAAACTAGACAATACATCCATAGAACCTATCCTCTTTGGAAACCTTGCAAGCATGGTAATTCAAGATTGATATTGTAATGGTGGGTGCCTGGTGAAAGTACTGGTTTTGTTGAGTTAGACATCCGTGTATCTCATTTGTCACACCTAGTAATCGAAAGGAAAAGCGAACAACACGAACTACTCTATGGTCCAGCTCTTGATTGTCGTGGCCGCAAATCTGGAGCAAGCAAAATTCATGAAATGGAATTAGCAAATCTCATTGTTTCGGTGTAGCGGCCGTCTTCTTTGGAATGAGCTACCCTGAAATTAAGATAATCATCTTAAGTCAAAATATAATAATTAACATAATCAAATAAAAAAGGATATGTTAAAGCCCAACTTTTTTCCTTTTATAAAGTAAATGGATAAAAAGATAGACATGTTGACATAAATTATTTTCAAAGGTCCAACTCAACACGTAATAATTTATATCCTTAAATAAAGTTTTTTCATTTAAACGAAAGGAAAGACTAAAATTAACATTTACCCGTAATTGAGGGATCGCGTTGAACAACTTAAACTTCGGGAATGACTCTATGCATTGAGTCAACATTCAATAACCATTTATGTCATTTTCGCAAAATTGTAATAACACTTCCAGGAGGTCACCTTTCCAAAATCAGCTTACTCATTCCGTAATTACTTGATATCTTGATTTATGACTAATTCCACCACTCTTGTAGTCTTTTCCCCCCTACTAATTAAGTCACTCGTCATGAGGCCATAAAAATCAACAAAAATGTCACTACCTTAATTAAAGGACATAATTGTATGGCCGGCCGGTAGGATACGTGACTTTCATTATTGTTAATTTCACGAATTGCATACGTCGGGTCTCCTCCAACCGCACCAAGTCCTAATGTTGTCCCCATGCACTTAACACTAAGCAATATCCAAACCCCTTCCCCTGCTTGTAAATCCCCAAATGGTATCTTCCCTTTCTTTGCGCCCGATTGGCATCAATTGCTACCTCTGTGTCGTGGCATTTGGTATTGAAATTTGTCGAAACAACCCATTTCTTGACCTTATAGATCAACAATTAGTTAGAAAAATGAAAAAAAGAAAAAGAGGAAGGTGCAATATCAAGAAGTCATGATGAGCGGGTTTTTTATTACCATGTGACTAGTTATCTCAAGATCACAAACAGTCTAGTTAACATGACCATAGGTAACGGATTTGTGACGACTGACCTTTGTCATTCATTTGACATTTTCCTTCTATTAATTATCAATTCAAAAATGTCCTAAGTCAATGTCCACTAGTGGGATCTTAATGAATGTTATGTATATGTCACCGACAATAATATAAATAAGATCAATTATTTGATTGTGCTTTTTTATTAGGGGTGAGCACTTGTGATCCGAGTTTGGCCACCCCCGCAACCTTATAGGACCAACTCAGGGGTGAGCATGGTCCTCATTTTTTGGGATCGATGACCAACCCTATTGACCTTGAGATCGGACTGAACCGACCCAATGGGTTCGGTCCCGGTTCTAGGGTTAACGGGGACTAACCAATAATTTTTTATTTCATTTTTTGTACTCCTTAAAAAAGTTATTGAGGACCGAACTGACCAAATGGGTTTGGTCTGGTTCCAAGGTTAACCTAGGACTAACCAATAATTTTTGTTTCATTTTTTTGTACTCCTTGAAAGGGCAACCGAGGACCGTACCGACCTAATGAGTTCGATGGATGAGCGAGGTTAGCTAGAAAGACAAGCGTGAGGGTCAAGTGGGGTGAACATCGAACGAAATGAACGCTCGAATGTCAAGTGAAGAGCAACAAGCCAAGCAAGCATCGGCGGCAAAAGCGGCACGAGTGACCCAAAGCGGCGAAATGAGTATCGAGTGGCGATAGCGAGAAGTTTCTTTCGATTTTGGAAAATTGAAGATTGAGAGGACAAATAGAACAAAATAGAACAAATATTATAGGAGGATACCATAAAGAGTTGTTTATACCTTTTTGAATATTTGTGAAGACTCCTTACAAAAACATTTTTCATTCGTAAATTATGATTATTGACGTCGTAAAAGACATTAAAAATCTAACTTATTAAAGAACAATGTAAAATTATTTAAACTCCTCACTAAAGAGCTGTTTAATGTTATTGACGCTGTTTATTTTAAGGTTTCTCTATATAAAAATTATAAAGAATATATATATATATTAAGGGTTGATGCGATTGGACCGTCTTCAAACTCTTAGGACCAGAGGACTGGCCCATAATCTTTAGTCGGGAATTCTAAGACCCGATAGCCAGACCCAGTCTCCTTGAGAATCAAACTAGGATCGCGGGGTTGGGTTGGTCCCAGACCAGTCGGGACCACGGACCGATGCTCACCCCTATCCATTATCGAGTCAATCACCTAAATCCAGCTAGGCTAAAAAAAAACCCTTAACCTGAATTAACCAATTAATCAACTCCCGTAGGAAAGTCATTTTGGCTAAGAAGTGTCCTGTCAAATGTCACTAGATGGGAACCTAAATGAAATTTCTAAAGGAAATTTGGAAGATTTGATGGCATGATGGGACTTTTTTCTAAAAAAAGAGAAAATAACCCGTGATTATATTCATGTAATTCGTGGCACAGTTGCGGAATTCAGAACGCGTTTGATAAATTTTCTTCATCGCTGAAATTTTGTTTTTGTTTTTTTTAAATGTGGAGGGGACCCATGCACGCTGTGGAGAGGAGGAGCATTTGACCTACCGGCAGAAGTCAACACACTATCAACGGAGACGGGCGCCTCCAGGATCTCAACGACCTTAAAGCGTCTCACTTGAGTAATGGTATATGAATAATCAAATTCAATCATGAACACCATAGAGGAGGAAGTGAACAGCGATGGGTATTTCATAAAGTAAAAATTCACTTATAAGTAGAAGACCTCATGTCGGCGATCCTTGACCTCGTGTTTAAGGCCGCCCGAGTTCGCGACCTCCCCCGCCGAGTTGCAGAGGAAGAGCGACAACATGGGAACTCGCTGACACGGTGGCTGCGGATCGCCGCCATTATTACACGAGTTAACGCTTAAACTACTAAATCAACGTTTATTCATACCTTGCCCTAGTTCATTCCACTTCTTCCTGGCTCCATATAACCTCTTTCAGAGCTTTCGAAAACACGATACGCTCGGGACCAAATCACTTGCAAGTAGCCACCAGCACTTTCCTTGGCGGGAGCGATGGCCTGCGCCCATGGAGCAAGGCCATGTTGTCGAAGAAGAGGACGTCGCCCTTCTCCCACTTGAATTGGATGCTCTCCTCCTCGAGGATCTCGCTGCATCGCTTCACCACGTGGTCCGAGATCCCGGTCCCATCCCGGCCATCGTGGCCGAGCTGATCTCCTTCCCGTGCATCCCCACCACCGTGTTGTACCACATCCTCCCTCCTTTTCTCCCCTCGAACACCCTCGTGAGGGTTCGTGGGCAGATGATCGTCTTCAGTCCACCGTCGGGCAGCCATTCCACGTCCATTCCCATGGCCTTAACCCTACGAAAATTTATGTACGATGGAATGAAATTTGCATTCTACCTCATGAAATTTTTGTGCAAAGCAAAGTGGAAACTAGGGTAAGTACCGTCGTTTACATTGTGCTGCATAGATTGTGCTGAAAATCCAAATTATGTCAAGAGGGTCCAAATCGCAATATGAATGGCATCATTTTCAATTTATCCACTTTTTTCCGGGAATAAAAAATATATTTCCACATGTGAGCCTCAAATATTGTATTGCAAGCCAAACTTAAGTTTTGTGACATGGGTTTGTATTATAGACACAATTTGTGGAAATTCGATTTATACAGGCTTGCCAGAATGAGTGATAATAATTGTTATGAAGTTCATTTTTAAAAAAGTAAAAATTTTGGATTCAAATAGTCACATAAAAATTAAATTTTTATGCAGATTATGCAGACTATCAAAATCCTCTACGAAAAGATTGTTAATTTTGTTCTGCTTCAATTGCATACTTGATGCTGAGCTATGGTCTACGAAAATTAATTCTTGTCACGAAGACGAATAGAACATGGAAAATAATCGTGAACCGTGTATACGAGTATACCTTCTCTCAGCTTCAGTTGGGTCGGGGGTGCCGAAAGCATCCTGCCAGTTGCGGCCTCTCATGGAGGAAGTGTTATTTGTGCTCGGGGCAGAAGGTGTACATCAGCCCCTTCTTCTCCATTTCCTCCACCTCCTCTGGGAACTCCTCCAACATCCGCTCCGTCACCCGGAAGCTTGGCACAAATGGCGTCTCCCCGCCCTCTGGAGGCGGCACTTCGCAGAATAGTATCACCATCTTGGGGTTTTCCTTGAACTGTTGCATCCACAGTAATTTGATTTTCAATTTATAATTAAGATCCAATGTAGTTTGGTCGCCGCTCAAAAGGAGACGGCCTAGTCTACACTTCTACCAATAGAGATAGTGCGCTTTCTAAATCCACAGAGAACTAGTTGATTTCAGTTTGAAGAATATGCAATTGAATTATAGGGCATGATTGCTGCCCGGGGTTTCTAATTAGTGTTTGATTGAACTAAATATATATAATTTGTTCTCTAACGAATACGTGAGAAAATACGTGAGAAATGACAAGGAGAAAATACTAGAAAAATAGACATATATCATCAATCATTGTGGATGTAAGAAAAATTAAAAATCGAACCTCCCATTTGAATCCGAGGCATTTCATTCGCTCAGGCTAGATCACTCTACCATGAAAAGTTAACTCATTTCGATCGGCTTTCAGATTTCCTTTAAGATATAATTCAGATCAATTGTAGTTAGTGATGCGACGAATTGAACCAAACATGATTTGATATGTACTTTCAAACTTCAAGATTAAAAAAGTTCGTCGGTGCATATAAAAGTGAAATCTGTGTCAGAAAGCGAGAAGATGCAGAACTGATAATCTCGCGAGTGATATCACGTTAAAGGAGCACGCGATGAAAGATGTTTCACTGCGATGCATGTAATGACCTAGTCACTCACCAGAACCATCTCATGGTGGTAGTACAAGAACTCCGACAGCGGCCCTCGTTCGCTGTCCACAAGTACCCGCTGTAGATGTGAGTCCTCAGCGCGGCCCGATGTAGCGGATGTCCTCCCACCCGCAAGCCTCGACGATCTCGTTGAAGTCCTCGGCATTCTTCACGTCGAAGCCACGGAGCAGAACTGCGCTGTTCTTGATGATCATCTGGTCGAACCATTCCCGGTTCTTCTTCAGAGCTGCGACGAGGGACTCGGTGTCAGCTTTGGCGGCTCTGGCGGGAGCAGGACGAGGGGCATCACCTCGCCGTCGACCACCTTCTGGCCTTGGCACTCTCCGATCTTGAAGTCCTTGCCGGTGGAGGGATTCCATTGCCGTAAAGATTTGGTATGCTATTGCACTTAAATCTCTCTCTCTCTCTCTCTCTCTCTCTCTCTCTCGGGTTGAACTCCTTTGATGGGTTGTGTTTTGATGGAGTTTGATACTGGGGCAGTGACGTCTTTATACAGCTAGTTTGCAACGTTTTCACGGACGAATTCAATTGCGAATTTTAAGTAATTATTAGCGGGTGTCATTTATGATGATCGCGATGGTGATCTGAAATCAAGAGAACGGATGGCACGACACGTTGAAGATTCTTGGGGTCGTCGTCTTGCGAGGGAGCCGTAATCGTTGGGGGTTTAGCCGACCCTCAGCTAATGTATCGTTTACGCTAAAACCTGAAAATAAAATTAAAAATTAAAAAAATAGTGCTGCGAGTGATTTTTATCATATCCATTTGTGAATTTTTACGTTGATTTACACTAAAATATCGTTTATATTAAAAGATATATATAATATGATGTAAATATATCCCACTTTATTATTACGTTAATTAATCAAATAATGGATGTATAAAGTAAAATTATAATATTTCATATCATATCATATCCGGTTTTATTCCGATTAAAAATCCTGGACGGCCAAAATACATGAAACAAGTATTGTATATATTAGTTTGGTCGATGGACTAAATAATTGGCTCCACGCTTAGAATTGGGAATTTGGACCAATCATATGTACTTGTCGGCACCTGGACACGCAACACGCGACACAATGGGGCGATACTATAGCGGCGATCATTATTTCTCAAAAATTAAGAATTACTCATAGCGTTCACACACATTATATATTAAATATATATTTTTATATATAAATGCAAAAATAAATAAATAATAATAATAATAATAGCATAGAATTAATTTATACTAAAAATATTAATCAAACATTTGTTAATATCATTCAATGTTTTAATTTGACAGAGATTGAATAAGAAATTCAAAAATTGCAAACATGAGAGAATAAACTTGAAGGAACATGTCATGTTTTCTTATACTTGTCAGAAATTAGTGAGATTTCTTATAATCTTAGATAGAGTTTAGAGTTCATGATATAGACTAGCATGGAGCTCCTCTACAAAACAAGATTCGAGAAAAATGAAAATCCAGGACAAGAACATGGAAAATGTGAGAGATAAGCTCGCAATGCCAATAACATAGGTAAAAGAGATGATTAGCGTGCTTGCGAGAGGTGGAAAGAAGCAAAAAAAATTATAACTTTAAGTATGTGGGGGTAATGGAACGATGCCAATGAGAAGAGGGTGTTCCATCGTCCTCACGAAGATCAAGATTTTTAAGTGAGAAACTTGAGAGTAAGAAATTTCTTTTTTTTCTTTAGTCTTGTTATTTTTATTATTTTTTTTCATATATTTACATTTTGACTCTTCAAGTATTGAAAAATTTTAAAATTGACCGTGCGACGTCGATATCACGTGTCGACTTTCGACTGTGTGTCGGCCAGCGTGTCGAAAAGAGTTGATCACATATGATTTTCCGACCTCATTGGTACGTGTTGGAACTTCACGGAAAGATGTCCAAGACGTGTCGGACACGTGTCAGTATCGGATACGACACAAAAGCCTTCCTAGGAGAGTGTCGGTACTTCTTGAGACCAATCTCCTTGGGAACCGTTGGTTCGTCCGGTTATAAGAGGTTTTTTGGTTCTTTTACACATTCCTAATTGTGACTACTCTCTAACTATTAAGGATCCATATCAATAATGTGGAACGACCAATCAAAGCTTGAATGATTTGAAATTGCTTTCGACAATCGATTGATTCCTTTAAAACATATTAAGGTCAATAATGTATATTCACACAACTTAAATTTCTTGAATGTATCTTAGAGTGACAAAGAGATTTTGGCGGAAAAAAGTTGACAAAAACTATGATCGATTGTGAATAAATGGTTTCTGAATTTTAATTCCATATATAATAACATTCTCAAATTTCTAATTTTTTCAATATGGTCCTTAAGCCATTAGTAAATGTACAATCTAGCAAAATTTAGGTATCAGTTCGTCTATTGCCTAAATTTTGGCTAAATATTTAGGATTAAATTGTATATAAAATTTTGGCTAAATATTAACCTAGGTCATTTTTTTTAGTAATAATACATTGTTTTAATATTAAAATATTTTAATAATAAAAAATCCAAAATCCAAAAATGATTTGCATTTCCCAAAAAATCAGAAAAAGCCCAAAAATATTTTTTTTCCACAAATACATGGAAAAAAATATTTTTTTTCCACAAATACATGGAAAATCCTTGAAAAGAAAAAATGCATTTAAGTTCTTGGAGGTAAATATAAGCTTATTTCAATTATGCCCTTATGATGTATGAATTTATATTTCCTCAATCTGGTTAAGAATTGAATTTTAGAACTCGTGATTGGTATAAAATATTGCTAAATGCTCACTTGATGTTTAAACAAGATTTTCTCTCGATATTTCACTTGGGTTCTAATCGACTCATCCTAAATCGATTAGTGACGACTCTTAAATGAAATCGACTTGTAGGTTAAAAATTTGGACAATAAGTTGTGAATTGGTCGGCTTGGAAGAACCTAGGTCTAATGAGTCATTAACTTCTGCATGTGCCCAAGCGTAGGGCTGCCGAAAAGGGAGATCGCAATAAACATAACAGTATTGCACAACTAAAGTGCAAACAAATATATGCTTTTTATCTCAAAATATTGCTATACTAAACCCGCTCTCGGACCGCCTCATGAGGGTTGGCAAATATGTATTTATTTTACCTTATTATGTTTCTTATTTTCTTATTCCACATATGTGAAACGGGCATTCTTTTTTTTTGAAAAATAATTGGGTGATAGTCTTTTATCTACTATAAAAATAACAGTTTATTTTGGACCATAAAAAATCAAATAATAAATAATTATAAATTATTGTGGGGTTCACTCATTCAAAAAATTTGGCTCACAATAAGTTATTATTGTAGTCCCAAACTGTTGTGCTAGCAAAATCTTTATTTTTTTCACTTTTCTTTTGGCCGAGATTTGCTTGCCACTTTAAGCATAATGTGCATCTTTAATATTGGAAAGAACTGGCCAGTTAACTCTCCTTGAAGTGTTGGCTTTAATACTCTGTTCTTGTAACCCAAAAAATGTTATGAATATATTTCTTAATGACGTATATTTGCTCCTTAATTCGTGCTAAAGTCCTTATACTGCATATATGATATTTGGCCTTGCAAAGAGAATAAATGGGTTAGAACAAATTTCTCACTCCCGCAGGCTTAATCCAATTAACTCAATTAAGCTCAAAACCTCCCCACGTCAGTCCTATCAACTCTAATGCAATTATATGGGCTTAATTAAAATACTCTTTAATCTATATGTTAATTTAATTGATATTTTTTGTTTAGGGGTCGGGATCGATCCTCAATTTTCTATGCAATATAATGTCTAAATGGATTGTCAAATTTTAAGTGTTAACAACCTATCTTTGTGTATCATAATTAACTATAACAAACATTCCATACTTCTTACTATTCCTATCTTTGTTTTTTTTTTTTTTTTTCTTTTATTTGTTTGTGTTTTGCCACAGGAAGATAGTCCATTTGGTGGATGTTTCCGTCATGATTTTATTGGGTTGTGCTATATTATTCTTACGAGACCTGTCTATAATATTTTCGACATGTCATGTTCTCGTAAGCTTGACTATGTTCGTTTCGAAAATCATTATTTTAATAATAAAAATGAAAAACAGCACATATATTAAAAAATTACAACCATCTTAAGAATGAAGATATTCATTATCATGAAATATGCTTTCGTATTTTCTGTCTCTCTTGTACCAACGGTAGAGATGCTTGTGCTATTCTGATTGTCGAAATTGAAATGACTAGCTAGTGGTAATTATTATCAAATATCAATAGTATATTACATGGTCGAATATCAGGAACTGATAGTAATTTTTCTGTCTTTGGAAAGGAAACAAATACATGCAGAAACCACTGCCGGCGTTCCCCGGGAAGACCCGCAGAAGGAAGATGCGAGGATATTTCTCAAAATTTGACGCAAAGCGTATCATTTGGTTCTTGAAATTTGGAGAAAAAGAGATCATGCTCCTAGATTGATGATCATGATGGCCCATTTTTTTAGTCAAGAGCATGCCATTACACAGTTCTAACAACATTATTTTAATAAAAAGTTCATTCTTTAATCGAAAAACAGAAAAGGAGAATATCTTTTGAAGTGAAGTGTAGGTAAATTTGTTGCGAGACCTTCAAGTTCTTTCGATATCATTTTGGACAGTTCTAATTTAATCGTAAAGACAGGACCAAGGCATCAAAGTAAATCTTGATGCCTCCTTCCTGTTTTCCATGAAAAACGACTGTCACTCAAGGGA
The DNA here is from genome assembly GCA_016097615.1 of Eucalyptus dawsonii. Taxonomy (NCBI): domain Eukaryota; kingdom Viridiplantae; phylum Streptophyta; class Magnoliopsida; order Myrtales; family Myrtaceae; genus Eucalyptus; species Eucalyptus dawsonii. Next base: position 53,013,316 of record CM027873.1, read on the forward strand.
CGGAATCACACTACTACAATTTTCATGTTTGCAAAGTCGAATTTCAAAGATACTCTATTATGATTCATTTTTTGACTAATTTAATTTAGTACCAGAGAAATTAGGAACGGTCCAAAAACCAGGTGAATTCACTTGTATAGTATGCTCAAATTGAAGGGTTAGACAAACCTATCAATCGTGCAATGTGAACCATCGTAATTTAGGGTTTTTGAAGGAGAATTTCCATAAAGATATAGGGTACGCTATAGTATGTTTTTTAAAAGACATACATGTGCTAAAGAAACTTATAATTCATTTATGATTTTATATTCTTTCTTTCAGAATGGTTGATAAGAAACAACATGTAGAGCTATATTATGAGATGGAAAAACTATGTTTTGCACTTTAGTTGTGCATAGCAGTTTTGTTTAATCACTCTTCATGAATGTTGATATAAACACACGTCCTACTAATTTAAATTTTTTATTTTTTTATGTTAAATTGGTTAGTACTAGATGGAAAATGCAATGAATTTTTATCAATAAAATATTTTAAAAGGATTGAATGCACTGTACAAATGCAACGAAACTATATATCATATAATGAATAGTTAGTATTAGACAGAAAATGCAATGAATTATTATCAATCAAATATTTTAAAAGGATGGAATGCATTGCACAAATGCAACGGAACTATATATCATATAATGAAGACATCTCAATTTTTCCTTGTAATTTTACAATATCATCCAACATTTTACTAGCACAAATTTGCTAGATTCTGATTGATCGTGGTGTTCAATTTTGATCAAATGATTTTCTTATAAAGCAACGGTGACAAGCTCATCGACACATTGATAATCAAGTTTTAAAAAAATGAAATATGGAAAAGCTCGCTAACATATATCCATTTTTCTAATTAAGTGTCAAGGTTCATTGGACCTGCCCACCAAGGCAAATTACTTTCCTTCTTGACCCTACCTATTGAATTGAAAATGCTTTTTACTCTAGTTTATATATAAAAAGAAAAAGAAAAAGAAAAAACTCCTAAACCCAATAGAAAAATCAATAGATGCTTAGGATTCATACCAATGGCAATAGTACCAAAAAATCATAAACCTACTACATTACTACCAATTCAATTATTAATCTTTTAACTAGACCAATTAAATTCTAAAATTTTTCACAATTGAGTCAATCCGACCAATTTAGGTCCAAAATCAATGACATAGATGCCGGTAAGTCCTCAAAGTCCCCAGCGGAGTCGCCAAGCTGTCGCGACCTCTTTTTTTCTCGGCGCCCGCAATCGGGTACGAGCGCCTAAAGGAGGCTAATGGCTCGGCTTAATTAATTATGCCCGGACTCTCCCAAGTCCACCAATTCGCAACTTAATGGTTCAAGTTTTTAACCTATAAATCAATTTTTAAAATGGAGTCGCCACTAATCAATTTGGGGTGGGTTGATTAGAAACCCAAGTGAAGTATCGGGAGAAATACTCACTCTGCGCAATGAGAGAAATTAGGATCGGGGACTTGATTACACTAGTTAATCACTAATGCCCTTTTCGGTACCTAATCTTGTTTAAACCCTAAGGCTTTTTGGATATTTGAGAGATTTTCCATGCATTTTTGGGAGGAAAAACATTTTTTGAGTCATTTTCTAATAATTTTTTTTTTGGACACAGAAGGGATTTTTTGGTATTTTTTGGAAAAATACAAGTCTTTTTGGCTTTTTCTGAATTTTTGGCCTTTTTTGGAAAATATGAAATTTTTTGATTTTTGATTTTTCGAAAAATAAAATATATTTTTAATATCTCTTGATATTTTTGGAAAATAAATTATTTTTTTTTTTATTTTTCTCGATTTTTTTGAAATAAAATATTTTTTAACAATTTTTTAATATTTTTCGATTTTCTGGAAATTAAAACATTTTTTAATATTTTTTTTGAAAATAAAATATTTTTAATATTTAAAAATATTTATTATTTTATATAAAATAAAACCGACCCGGGTCGGATCCGCGGGTTGGGTCCGACCCGGGCCGGCGACCCAATCGCGGACGGGCCCGCGTTGCGGGCCCGACTCGGATTTTTCGGCTTTTTCTCCCTTTTTTTTTTTTTTTAAATCAAAAACGACGCCGTGGCCGGGCGTTCGGAGACACCCGGCTCCCTGCGAACCCTACCCGACCCGGATCCGAATCGCGACCCGGTCTTCCGCCGCGCCCGCAATTCGTGGAATTCCTACCCGGTTCCCGATCCGGGTCCGACCCGACAACCCGGGATCGCGACCCGGAAAATCGGGAACCCTAGGGTTCTGAATGGCGGCGCCGAGCACGACAGCGGGACGATAGCGACGGCGGCGGCGACGGCGCGCGACGGCGACGGTAGTGACGAGTTGGACTGCAGAGGGGGAAACTATGGCGACGGCAACGCGCGGCGGTGGAGGTAGCACTACCGCGATGGCGTCCGGATGGTGGTGGATGGGCAACTCGGTTTCCCGATCTGGTGCGGCGTCGGGGGCGAGGCGAACGGCTGTGGCACGGCGTCCGGCGGCAGCAACAACAGCAACAACTCGACCGGACCCTCCTCGGCCTTGATTTCTCCTCCTCGGGCCGGATCCGAGCCTCCACCGGCCGGATGCGACCTTCTCGAGTTACTCGCCGCCTGCCCTCCCCGAAGTCTCTCGGTGGAGGGTGGGCTAAGCTCGCGACTCGAGCTCTCTCTTGCACTCACCCTTCGATCCTTCCCGATGTCTCTCAGTGAAGGATTTCCGAGCTCGCCACACCTCCGACGATGCTTGCGGCCACCTATTTATAGGTGAAGGAAATCCGGTCGGCGAAGGGCTTCGGTTGCCGGCATCCGGTTCCGCTCGGCTGAACCGGTGTCCCATCGAGCTCTTCCAACGATGCTCGCTCAACATTAATGGCGCCTGCAATCTTATCTCCTCCGGCCGACGTCGGCCTACTCCCCTCGGCCGTAGGCCATCCTTCGCGCGTCGCCGGCCATCGCGCGTGAACTACGAGGCGGAGAAAGAAGGAGCGAGGAAGAAGAAGGCAGGAGGAAGAAGAAGGAAGGAAAAAAAAGGGGGTGGGGCCAAGTCGCGCGGACCCACGTGGGGAAAAAAAAAGGGAGCTGGTGCTTTTTTCTTTTTGCTTTTCTTTATTTGTTTTTGTTTGTTTTTTTTTTTTTTCTTGTTGTTTTATTGTCTTGTTTTCTTTTTGTTTTTTTGTTTATCAGGAAAGACAAAATTAAAAAATTAATTAATAAAACTAATTAAAATCGAGGTGTCAACTGCTGCCCCTCTTTGAAGGTGAGCTCGTAGAGGTTGCATTCAAAGACAGACTGATGCCTCAATTTTATCCATGCATGCGCAATAGATTATATTTTATTTAGGACCTATTACTCTATGCGGAAAAGAGCAATATAACATTACATATACTAAGACAGATAAGAAGATACCTGTAGTTACTTACCGAGAGTGAGTGAGATAGGGTGTGAACCCCGAGTTTTGGCAAGTATCAAGGCATCACCTTACATTGCATGAGGAGATTGCTTCTCCAGGACCCGAACCTTTCTTCGGTCACTTTGTTGGAGCAATAAGTTGGTTTGTCTAGGACCCGAACCTTTCTTCGGTCGCCTTGACGGGAATTGCTTTCCCAGGACCCGAACCTTTCTTCGGTCGCCTGTTAGAGCAATAAGTTGGTTTGTCTAGGACCCGAACCTTTCTTCGGTCGCCTTGACGGGGAATCGCTTTTCCAGGACCCGAACCTTTCTTCGGTTGCCTTTCTCAGGGCATCTCATTTGTGGGTGCCTGATTTGTATCGAGGACACCAGTTGGTACCCGACCTTTCTCGGGAGATGCGCCGACCTTTCTCAGAGCATCTGTTTTGTGGGGTGTCTGACTTCTGTCAAAGACACAAGTTGGAACCCGACCTTTCTCGGGAGGATGCGCCGACCTTTCTCAGGGCATCGATTTGCGGTGTCTGACTTTTGTCGAAGACACCAGTTGGAACCCGACCTTTCTCGGGAGGATGCACCGACCTTTCTCGGGCATCGATTTGTTGGGGGTGCCTGGACATTCACAAGCATTGAAAGAGTACCTGGATATTCACAAGTACTAACACGGAGGATATTTGGGCCTTTGCGGGCGTCGAAGGGGTACTTGGATGATCGCAAATACAAACTCTTGGAGGTGCCTGGATTTTCGCAGACGTTTGAAGGAGTACGATTGCTTGCAGGTGTCGAACGAGTACTTTGAATGATCACAAGGACAAACTCTTGAAGGATACCTAGCATTCGTAGGTATCGAAGGAGTACCTTGGATATTTGTGAAGGTGTCCCACCTCCTGGCAATTGGGAAATGTCGAGGACGTATGAAGGTCTCTCACCTCCTGGTAATGGGAATATCGAGGACGTGCCTCGCATATTCATGAAGGTCTCTCACCTCCTGGTAGTTGGGAATATCGAGGACGTACCTTGGATATTCATGAAGGTCTCTCACCTCCTGGTAATTGGGAATATTGAGGGCGTACCTTGGATATTCGTGAAGGTCTCTCACCTTCTGGTAAAGGGGAATATCGAGGGCGTACCTGAGATATTCGTGAAGGTCTCTCACCTCCTGGTAGCATAAACTTGAATGTAGCACGAGGCTTACCTGGATGGCCGCAGGCACTTAAAAGGGGTGGAACACCTAGACAAGGGTGAGTACTTGATGATATGGGGATACCTAGATAGCAGTAGGTATTCCAAGAAATACTTGGTCAATCACAAGTATCAATACTCTGGGGACAACTCGGACAGGTCGAGTGTCAAGAAGAGAGTACCTGGACAGTGATAGGTACTTTAAGACAAATGGGGATAGAGATATGCTTACCTAGCAATATCTCTGATCTCTAAAAGTATGTCTGCTATTTGCATAGTATGCACACATGATTGTATATGCTGTAAATTCATGAGTTCAAATGAGATTCATGCATGATAATTTTGTCGATTCTACGCATCTTTTGATTTCCACTGGGAAGATTTTGAAAGACAACCTTCATTTAGAATGTAGATGTCTTGAACATGCCGAGATGAGGGACTTTCGATCGAAAGGACTTTTCACTCACTCTCTTGGAGAAGGCTATCCTGACCATTGATGCAGGATTTATAAGGACCACACTATCTTACCGTCATCATGTCAGTAGGGGTCCGAGTATTCTCGCAAGTGGTACGACTTTACCAATGTGAGAGGTCTTTGTTGAAATGAAGACTTGGTCAATAGCTCATCAAATGGGACCATTGAGGTCAAGGCTCATGAACAAAGTGCCGCACGATCATCTCCAGGTTTGCAAGTCAAGAGTCCTGCGAAAAGAGATAGAATAGTCTTGCTCGTACTTCTTCGAGCGATGCTTATGCACATATGAAATCCTACGTTAATTGAAGTGCCCCTAGTCTGAAGAGACTTTTACAATGGGATGCAATGTTGGCTTGACTCATGTGTAAAAGGGCGAGAGCTGGTGATTGCCTTGGCATTTGTCACCGGTATTTCTTCTCACTATCAGATGGAGGCTCTATCAATTGAACCACAACAACAACTTTTTCTTGGCTGTATTTTTTTGCGGAGGGCATTGGCCTTGCTTTTACCAGGCACACTACTTTTTCATGCTCCTGTTTTTTATTCCAGTTCTTCATTTATGGGCATTGACCTTGCTTTTACCAGGTACACTGCTTTTTATGCCCATGTTTTTTCATTCTTGTTGCTTGAGAGCTGATCTTGACAAGTTCAAGCAAACGCCTTTGTTAGACTATTGAGTCTTCATCTTTTGCCGGCACTTCGATTATGCTACTCAAATGGCGTAGCTTATGCTTTGCCTCCACGTGAAGGTGAATTTACGAGACTCAATTGAGTTATATAATAGATACAAGTGCGTAAAGAAAGAATTGCTCTTCATGACTCTAGGGCACTTAAATTAATGCGAGTGTTCATATGCAATAAAGACACCCAAAGATTGATGCAAGTGCGAGCAAGAAAATTTCTATCTCTCTTCTCACTTTGTGATGCTTTGCTTCGCCTCCGATCTGCCCCAGTGTGGGGTGGTTCTTGACAGAAATTTCATCAGTGCATGGGGCTCAATGGGGTGAGCGATGAAATGCCTCTCACTATTTTGGTTATCGTACCATTCGCGAGAGAAATCTTTACCCTGCAGCCATGGAATCTTCTGCACTCATCTCACAAGTGTATAGATGGGGGACTGTGTATAGGATATGGCTTGCCTTTCATCATCCTGACGCGCCTCATCCAGCATGCTCAATTAATCTTGTATTCTTCACTTAGCTGTCTATTCTAATAATTATCAATGGAATCTGTGATTTAGACAGAGACAAAATCATCATGCAAAAAATCCATTTGTAAAAGGCATGTAGTATTTTAAATATGATGGAGTTTGGATTCTTCAAAACAAGTGAATGGTTTTGGCTCAAAAAGACCTTCTTGGTAGCTTTAAAGGTCAACGTAATAGTATTGTTAAGCTTTGGACATCAAAAGGGTTATTCACAAAGGGGTGTCGATGGTTGTCCCTATTGATTAGGGATATGACACATGAATGATCAGCCGGGTCGAGAATCTAATCGGGCATCTTTGTTTCTTTTTCCTTGCTTGGATCACTTGGTTTGCCTTGTTTAACCACTTGATCTGGCTCTTGAATTCCAATGCCTCCTGTCAATATGAGTTCAGAGAGTGAGTGTTAGAAATGATGCCAAATTACCTTTCCCCCAGAGTTTATTTGTGCTTTGGCTCTTAAAGATATTTGAATGTCGATGATGGCTTCTTTATCTTAGCATAGTTCAATGTTTCCTTCAATTGGCCTCCTCATTTATGACCATGTATGCATGATTGCTGGTCGTTGATTCATCTTCAGCACCTTCCTTCGTGGAATTTCTCCTTAAATCTTTGACTATATGACCATTAGCGGCATTGAGCAAAGTCATATACTTCAAGCTTCTATGGAATGCGAGATGGACAATCAAAGCCTCCAATTCTCCAATGGTAATTACTTCTTACAAGAGCATGTGTCTAGAGCAAGTGAGGCCTCCAAATTCTAAGGTTATTGATGGAGACGAGAAGATTCATTTTGACCGAGATAGATTCTTGAATGACGCGTCCCTTACACCGAGCCGGGCGAAATTGACATGGATTACTCTTACGCGTCTCTGCTTGGGTAATGTCGATTTGCTCAAGTTATGCCATTGAGTTTGCTACTTGATTTTCAACACTTCCTTAAATGCTGATGATTACCATTCATTTTTCTTCATTGAGTCAACCCAAACACACGGTTTTGATGATAGTGTAAACACATCACTCATATATAAAGGTGCACAAGCATTTTTCATTATGATAGAGAAATGCTTGGCAATGCCGGACAATGGACATCTTTCAAGGGTAGTACTTTTTCACACATCGGAATTAAGCGGTTTAGTGAATTCCCGCCCATCCATCTCGGTCGAAATCCAAGGCTCCTCCGGAAGTATCTTCTTTATTACATAGGGACCCTTGTAATTTGGGGCAAACTTGCCTCCGGGCTCTGGAAAGATTGGCAGTATCTTTCTCAAGACTAGCTCGTTTACCTCAAAGTGCTTGGGTCGCACCTTTTGATTGAACGATCGAGCTACCCTTTGCTGGTAACACGACCATGACAGAGTGCTTTGATCGTTTTTAAGTCAATCATATTCAGTTGCTCAAACCTTTGTTGTGTCCATTCTTCTTTGGACAATCCATGTACGTGATAAAATTCGCAAAGAAGGGATTTCTACTTCTACGAGCAAAACCGCCTCCATGCCATAAACCAAGGAAAAAGGCGTTGCCCCGGTGGAAGTTCGAATCGAATTCGATATCTTGTTAGTGCGAAGGGTAACCTCTCATGCCGATCGCGGTAGTTTTCAGCTGTCTTGGATAGGATTCTCTTGATGTTCTTGTTAGCGGCTTCCACGGCTCCATTCATTTGTGGACGATAAGGGGACGAGTTCAGATGTCGGATTTTGAACTCAGAAAACAATTGATCAATCAACTTGTTGTTCAGGTTTGACCCATTATCTGTCACGATAGCTTCCGGTACGCCATAACGGGCGATTATGTCACGTCTGATGAATTTCATAACGTTTCGTGCAGTTACGCTTGCATAGGATGCAGCCTCGATCCATTTTGAGAAGTAGTCGATTGCGACCAAAATGAACCGGTGCCCATTTGATGCCTTTGGATTGATTGGGCCAATCACATCAATGCCCCACATTGAAAATGGCCACGGCTCAGATAACTGGATGCAATTCGATTGGAGGGACATTTATCTTGTCCCCGTGGATCGACAACGATGACGGCTTCGCACATGGTGAGCACAATCGCTCTCTAAGGGGAACCAGTAATAACCCAATCTCATTATTTTCTTGGCCAACATATGTCCATTCATGTGAGGACCACATACTCCCCCATGTATTTCTTGCATTATTTGTGTGGCTTCGTTTGCATCCACACACCTTAGCGGGACGAATTATATGATCTTTTGTACAAATTTTCACCGCCGACGAAGAACCTTGAAGCCATTTTCATAAGGTATTTTCGATCGGAGGGAGTGCTCTTTAGGGAATTCACTGCTTTTGGATGTATTTCATGATGTCGTAATACCAGGGTTTTCCATCGGGTTCTTCAGTTATAGTCATGCAGTGGGCCTGTCTTGTCAGGACTTCAATCTTCAAAGGCTCTACTTCTAACCCCTTCGTTACTTGTAACATAGATGATAGTGTTGCTAGTGCATCAGCAAACTGGTTATGAATTCTAGGTAGATATTCAAACGAGATGTCCCGGAATTCTCCTACCAATTCCTCCAAGTAGTCGTGATAAGGCACTAGTTTGGCATCTCTTGTCTTCCACTCGCCCACGGTTTGGAGGATGATTAAGGCGGAGTCACCAAACACTTTTAGTTTTGACACTTCCATTCCAATAGCCGCTTGTAGGCCGAGGATGCATGCTTCATATTCAGCTATATTATTGGTGCACGGAAACATCAATTTTTGCAGCCACGGGATAATGCTGCCCATTTGGGGATATCAAGACCGCCCCGGTGCACGAACGACAAATTTACAGCTCCATCAAAGAACATAGTCCATGTGTCCTCTTCTACGTTGAAATTCGGTCATCGGGAATGATCATCGCGTACTTCTTTAGGGCAATCCTGCTAACATGTCGGCAATCACCCGACCTTTAAGCGATTTTTGCGACATCACACGGATGTCGAATTCTGAAATTAGGATTTGCCATTTGGCCAATTTTCCCACCAAGGCCGGGCAACCAAGCAAATACTTGATTGGGTCACTCTCGATTACAAGGAATGTTTGGTAATGCAAGGTATCTTGTCGGGTCGTGCAACACCCATACTAACGCAGCACAGGTCTTTTCTGATTTGGAGTAATTTTGTTCTGATATTGTGAACTTTTTACTCAAATAGTAAATGGCTCGTTCCTTCCCATCATGGGGTCCTTTCTGTGCCAACATTGCACCTAGGGATTCACTGTTGATGGTAAGGTAGAGGGTCAAAGGGTGTCCTGGAGTCGGGGGTACTAAAACCGGGGGTTTCATCAGGTACCGCTTTAAATTTTCAAACGCCAGTCGGCAGTCATCATCCCATTTGATTTGTGCATCTTTCTTGAGAAGTTTAAAGAAAGGTTTTGCAGTTTCAGAAAGCTGGGAAATGAATCGCGCAATGTAATTTAATCTTCCCAGGAGGCTCCGGACTTCTTTCACAGTCGAGGGAGGAGGCATTTCAAATATCGCTTTAGTTTTTGACGGGTCCACTTCTATCCCTTTACAGCTCACAATGAATCCAAGTAATTTGCCGAAGTCACCCCGAACACACATTTTGCTTGGGTTCAAGCGCAACTTGAACTGGCGAAGTCGATCGAATAATTTTTCCAGGATCTTCACATGGTCTTCTCCATGTCTGGTTTTGGCGATCATGTCATCGACATATACTTCAATTTCTTTATGCATCATGTCATGGAAAAGGGTGACCATGGCACGTTGGTAAGTTGCTCCGGCGTTTTTCAGGCCAAAAGGCATGACCTTATAGTGAAAAGTCCCCATGGAGTAATGAATGCCGTCTTTTCCTTATCTTCCTCCTTCATTTTTATTTGGTTGTATCTGAGAACCCATCCATGAAAGAGAAAAGTTTGAATCCAACGGTACTATCCACAAGAACGTCTATGTGAGGTAGTGGGAAATCATCCTTTGGGCTTGCTTTGTTCAAATCGCGGTAGTCGACACAAATCCGGATTCGACCATCTTTCTTTTTTACTTGGTACAATGTTTGCCACCCAACTAGGATATTGCGAGACTTCGAGGAAGCCTCTGCCGGAGCTTCATTACTTCTTCTTCAATCTTTTTTGACAATTCGGGCTTAGCTCTTCTTAGCCGCCGCTTCTTAGGGGCCACATCGGGGTTGGTTGGCAAGCGTGCTCCACGATCATTGGATCAAGGCCTGGCATATTGGCATAAGACCATGCGAATACATCTTGATATCTCTTTAGGAGGCAATTAAGCTTGCGGCTTCTTCTTCGGGAAGGTTCGCGCCAATCTTTATCTCCCTTGGATCTTACTGTTTGCCTAAATTGACAATGATGGTGTTTTCGGTAGTAGGGGCCTTGCTTCTTCGTGGCGCTTCCAATTCCATTGAATTTCGTCGGAATCATCAAAATCATCATCGAGTCATCGAAATTGCTATCATGGCTACTTGTGGTGCTGGTTTGGACCGTTCCCATACCCTCGCGCACCGCTATATTATTCTGTGTCATAGAGTAGATAGGCTAAGGGAACAAATAAGGTTAGTAGTATGCATGCTTCTTTTTGAAAATGTGATAAATTGCTTTTAAAGATTAAAGATAAGGAAACATGAGGAGACCGGGCCTCGATTTCTTCTTTCATTTGACGGACTGGCTATCATCAACGGGCCGGTTTGGTGTGTCTCCTTATGCCCTCAAAATGTTTTCAACTTTATTTATTAGTAGACGGATTTACGGGGTGGTTTCAAAAAATAGTTCCTTGAGTGGAGCTGTTGTTGAAAACAAAGCAAGCTAGACTTTAAGAAATATATGTCTGAGGCTCCCACGTAGGGGAGCATGCGAAGAGGAGTTAAAAAGGATTCTACTCGGCGGGCTGCACCCATTTCCCCCGACGGTCCCTAGTTGATAGCGCCCACGAAGAAGTCTTCATACCGGTTGCGATCACGTCTCCTTGTGCTCCCGGCTTTGTGGATTTCAGATCATCCACGTCTCCCCATCCATCAGGGACGATGTTGTGGTGATGATCATAGAAACTTTGGGGAATTGAATAATTGACATAGTAGTCAAATTTACCACTTGGTTGGCCCAAAGTGTCTATGATTGCTTCTCCTTTATGTGCCTCCTTAGCATGCTGCGGGAACATGGTACGGGTCTTTGGGTACCACGAGGAGGTGATCATTGCCAAAACACGACCATGGAGAGCGGAACGTGAATACCCCGGCATCCAAAGATCTTGGACCTTGTCTCTCGGGATGGTGCAATCATCTAGCGAGTGTCCTAATTCCCCGAATGGTAATCGCATTGCTTGGATGGATCATAATCAACGAAGTACTCGGGGTAGGATGGTTCAATTCTCTGCCGATTATCCCTTGCTCTAGGAGGATGGGGAAAATAATGGCCATTGATTTAGGAAGAGCGAATATGGTCGTGTGCTTCTTAGGGATAAGGGTAGCCGTGCCCCTCGCCGGGTTGTGTCGGTAGGGTCCTCTTCATTTATCACCAGCTCCTCATTGTGATGAGAACGGAATGCACGGTAGCTTGAGGCAAAGTTTTCTGTCAAATGGTGTACGGTCTCGCGTAGTTCTTCGACTTGGTGTCGGGCGGATGAAACGAGAAGTTATCGCATGTCTCTTCTAATTTCTCTTCCTCAATGGCACCTATGAAAATATCCTCGAGCATGGTGGTCATGTCATCGGCCTCCTTTTTTATAAGTGAGGGCCAAGTTGTGTCTTCTGGGTTATGGGCAATTTCACACTTTCGGGGTTGAACCATTTTGGAGTATCCACTTCCTCTTCCTCATGCATCATCTTGGCTGGGCACAGGGAAAGTTTCCTCGAGACGGGATATACAAGGCCGACTTTTTTCTTTGCTTTTCTATCCGGGAATATCCCAAACCGACGGTATAGGTCTTCTCCGAGCTTCAATAGGCCGACGAATGCCCCGGCCTCTCCTACCAAGCCCTTGTCACGGAAGGAAACCGTGTCCTACCATGATTTTTCCTACCATGATTGCAGCACTTGATATCTCGGGGACGAGGGCAAAGTCCCTCGAGTTTCGTGTATAGTAGACACGAGCTCGAACGATTGATAGCTAGCTTCGCTCTTGTCACTAGGTTCAACATAAGGAATGGCCGTCTCGTGGTAGATGCGGTGATCTTCTTCTCCTCGGACCGTGATCAGTTTTCCTCCAACCACGAACTTCACACTTTGGTGGAGGCTTGAAGGTCTTGCTCTGTGACGTGTATCCATGGGCGCCCTAAGAGGAAATTGAATGCAGTGGGGATATCCATCACCTGGAACAAAATTTTGAATACGGTTGGGCCAATTTGAATGTCGAGCTCGATCTCTCCCACTGTTTCCTTCTTTGTTCCATCAAATGCTCGAACAGAAGTCTTGGGTACCTGGATCCATGATCTCTCTATTTTAAGGCGTGATGTCGCTAATGGACATATGTTAAGAGCAGATCCGTTGTCAATCAGCACTCGAGCGACGTGAGATGCGTTGCACTTGACCGATATGTAAAGGCCCTTGGTGTGTCCTCTACCCTCCTCGGGAATCTCTTCATCGAAAAATGCCATTTGATCCTTTAGAAGGATGGTACCGACAAATTCCTCGAGTTTGTCATGCTCAATAGTTTCGGGGACATGTACTTCACTTAATACTTTCATGAGGGATTTACTGGTGTTTGACGGATGTGCGAAGCAATTCGAGTAGAGAGATGCAACGCTAGGTGATTTTCGTAACTTGTTCCACCACATTATATTCGCTGGCCTTAACTACGGCCAAAAACTCCTTGGCTTCTTCGTCAGTGACGGGCTTAGCAGACTGAGTATTTGCTTGAGCATAGGTTCGCCCAGATCTTGTGACCAAACCAACATCAAGGTCATAAGACCATGGTACCGCATTGTTGTATTTGTATTTGTAAGGTTGGGGAATCTCAATGACTATAGCTGTTTCTGCTGTTGATGCTTGAACAATGGCTCCTTTCCTTTCAAAGACGCTCTCGGGTAAGGTGGAATCATTCTTCTCCTTTTCCGCATTTAGTGCCGCAAATTCTTCCTCCCAATTGATGAGGACTTGGGATATGGTAGAAACTATGTTGGCGTGGCCGGCGTGCACAATTATTCCTGCCTCTATCATTCTTAATACCCTTTCCTCCATTATTGCGAAAGGCGGTATTTCATTGCCCGGATAATACCCGGTTTCTACTAGCCCTCGATAGATGTCGACCATATGTGCATTGACATTTCTGATTTGACCGGCTTCAGAACTGAATATCATGTTTACTTTGTCAGCATGCTCAGGGAGCGGATTGCTTTGGACATTCGGCTTCGCGGTTTGGAATGAGAAGGCCTTAGTATCCAGCAGGTTCTGGATTCGATGCTTAAGGACGAAACACTCATCAGTTGAATGGCCTACTTCTCCCATGTGATAGTCACATTTTTTGGACGGGTCATAGCTGGAGAAGTTTTCAGCATTGGGTCGTCTTGGCTCAGTTGAAAGGAGGCTCTTGTTTCGGAGGATTGCCAAAACCTGGGAGGGAGATCCAGGAAGCGGAGTGAATTGTCTTCGGTTGTTGTAGCGCTGGGGTGGACGGCTATTAGTACGGTGGCCTCGCGTTTGTCCGAACATTCGGGAGATGACCGGTGTTTGCGATGTACGTGGCATTGACATCGATCAAGGATTCTTTATCTTTTTTCATGTTGAGTCTTCTGCGGACAGGGGCAGGCTCGGTGAACCAGCCATCCCTTAAACTGTCTCAATGCTGCTCTCCTTTGGAATGAGTTGATTGAATGATTCAGCGATCGTAGTCACCATCCGATTGCGGTATTCGAAAGGAGGGTTTTGATGAACATTTTCTCAATTCAAAGTCGGTTGGCTCGGGACGATCTCGGCGGCGAGATTCCTCCATCTAATGGCATATTCTTTGAAGGATTCTTGCTTTTTCTTTTCCGTGCGATCAAGATCCTCGCGAGAAGGGTAATGTCCATTATGAATTTGTCTTGTTTGAGGAATGCTTCACTTGCTTCACTCCATGTCTCGATGAGGTTTATGTTCTTTTTTATGTACCATCTCGGGCGGGACCTATCGGGCTTGGTCGGAACAAGCTGGATCATTAAAGGTTCATTATTAACGTCTTTGGGTCATTCGAACCAAGTACATCTGCAAGTGAGCTCTTGGGCGGAGTCGTGCCATCGTACTTCTCGAACTCGGGCATTTTGAATTTTTCCGGCATTTTGACCTTAGAGTAGATGGAGAGGTCTGTTGGAGTAGGATCTTGAAGGCCTTGCAATTGCTTTAGCCTTTCTTCAAGCTTCTCAAGGCGTTTGTCATGTTCGATCTTAGACAAAGCTGTTGGGCTTTGCTTTCTCGACTACGATTTGGTGCGTATCATCTTCTAATTCGGGCATGTTATCATCGATATCTCTTCCTTGATCACCTCGAGTAGACGATTGCGGTAACAATACTTCGATTGAGGCCGGGCGGAGCTAATTTGCCTTGGATGGAATCTATCTGCTTTGAGAGTTGCTTTGAAGCACATTGAAGACTTGTTTCATTTCATTTTCCATAATCTCGACACGGCTTGGTACATTTTCTTCGGCCATTCTATCTTTTGGATTTGGCGAATACGACTATATTTGTGATTACCTGCATAAAGAAAATGGAGAGAATGTAAGCCGGAAACGTATGGAACAACGGCCCATGGCAAGGTCACGTCATTTTTATTTATTAACGGGAGATTTATACAATGCCAAAGGGCTTTTTACATAAGTCAAAACGACCCTAGATATTAACATTAGGAATATTCACATCAAAAGTCCCGCTGCCCATTTTATATGCGATGGGAAGCTCCAATCTTGTGAAGCCGCTTGCTTCTTCGTACTAACTTTGATACGTGTCTCTTGCTGGTCTCCAAGCTCTTTTCAAGAGATTCGATTCGCCCTTGCAGGGTAAGTTTATCAACTACATCAGGGATTACTGGTTGCAAGTCCTCGGGAATTATATGGTTGAGGATGTAGAATGTGGATGCATGATGAGCCTTTTCTTGTCCCTTTAACCTTCTGGGTACGACAATCTTTTCAGCGTGACATCTACTCCATGCGTTTTGAATTATGCGGATCTCCTCCAAGTAGTTGTAGTCCGTACGGGTGAAAAAGATTCGGAACAATCCTGATTTGAGTGGTGGCGGGACTTCTTGAAGGACCCTGTACTGACGAGCCACCCTATATGGATAATATGAGGTAGCTCCGGAGAGGCCCAGCAGCGGGATGGGGTTGTAATAATTAAAGCGCAAAGCGCGCCTCTCCAATGAACCATTTAGCTCGCCATAGGAATGTCTCGGGGACCGGGTTTTTAGCAAGTTAATCCATCGAGAATACTCTTCATTGGGAGAATATTTTTCCAAGATTTGAAACTTTTGCAATGGGTGTTTAAACTCGTTGATTTCAAATATTTGCATGAGGTGCCCAAATCCTTTGATATGGGAAAAGAACCACATTTGTAAAATTTCTGGAGCGGCCCTCATGATTTTTTCTTTTTGGTCCTTGAAACGATTAAGGGATAAAAAAACGTTTCGGCTAAAACCATATTCACATATCCTGCTCCAAAAATGACTTGATTTATCACCCATGTGATTGAAGGATCTATAGCATTCTTTCGATGGGGAAAGATAATAAAACCAAAGAATGCTAAGAGGAAGATCTTGGCTTTTTGGGTCATTGACTGTTTTTCAAAGCATTCAGTTAAAGATGATAGCGGAAAAGCATTATTGTTGGCTTGAACAATTTCTCTTACCGAATGATTTTTTAGAAACCGTGATAGACTAACCACAGGGTCAATGCCGATTGGCTTGACAAGCTCGCTTCCCAGGGGCATTCCTATGGCGAGACTGTACTCTTCTAAAGTCGGAGTCAGTTCAAATTTGCCGAACATGAAGGTGGATGTTTCAGGACACCAGAAATGTGGTAGTGCTTGCATGACCCCAGAGTGGATATTGATTTGGAGCAATGGGAGGAGATGACCGATTCTTGATTTGACGCACTCTTGGCCGAGTTGATCTAACTGCTTCCACCATCTGAGAAGCTCTTTCTTTGGGGTAGGAATGAACTGGATATCAAATCTTCCCATCGCATATAAGGAAGGGAAATACACAACCTGACCCTATTTTGCCATGAGCCAGAAAAGACTAAGTAAAAGTAAAGAAATCACTTTGCTTTTAAATAAAATGACAAGCACAAAGACATGCACATGAGATGTGTGGCTCGATTTCTAACTCAGAAGGATTGGTGAGATTAAAAGGATATCCGCTCGTCGCAGTCTCGCGTTAGCAGCATACCCTCCTAACCTCGGCTAAGAAATTCGGGGAAAAGAAAGGCAACCTCTACATCGCAGTCTCGCGTTCGAGGTCGTATCTTTCTTAACACCATCCTAGAAATCCTATGGCGGCCTAGGTCCGGCGGCCGGGTTGTGTGTGCCATGTGTAGTGTTTAAAACAGTAAATCATGCATAACAGTTTATAATCACAAGATAATTTGCTTTAAGCAAGATTAAAAATCTAAGCCACTGACCTGCATATAAAAAAAACCTAAGTCAGTAAAGATATTAAACAAGACATAAAGGCCTAAGTCCTCAAAGTCCCCAGCGGAGTCGCCAAGCTGTCGCGACCTCTTTTTTCTCTGCGCCCGCAATCGGGTACGAGCGCCTGAGGAGGCTAATGGCTCGGCTGAAATTAATTATGCCCGACTCTCCCAAGTCCACCAATTCGCAACTTAATGGTTCAAGTTTTTAACCTATAAATCAATTTTTAAAATGGAGTCGCCACTAATCAATTTGGGGTGGGTTGATTAGAAACCCAAGTGAAGTATCGGGAGAAATACTCACTCTGCGCAACCCGAGAGAAATTAGGATCGGGGACTTGATTACACTAGTTAATCACTAATCCCTTTCGGTACCTAATCTTGTTTAAACCCTAAGGCTTTTTGGATATTTGAGAGATTTTCCATGCATTTTTTGGGAGGAAAAACATTTTTTGAGTCATTTTCTAATAATTTTTTTTTTTGGACACAGAAGGGATTTTTTGGTATTTTTTGGAAAAATACAAGTCTTTTTTGGCTTTTTCTGAATTTTTGGCCTTTTTTGGAAAATATGAAATTTTTTTGATTTTTGATTTTTCGAAAAATAAAATATATTTTTAATATCTCTTGATATTTTTGGAAAATAAATTATTTTTTTTTTTATTTTTCTCGATTTTTTTGAAATAAAATATTTTTTAACAATTTTTTAATATTTTTCGATTTTCTGGAAATTAAAACATTTTTTAATATTTTTTTTGAAAATAAAATATTTTTAATATTTAAAAATATTTATTATTTTATATAAAATAAAACCGACCGGGTCGGATCCGCGGGTTGGGTCCGACCGGGCAGCGACCCAATCGCGGACGGGCCCGCGTTGCGGGCCCGACTCGGATTTTTCGGCTTTTTCTCCCTTTTTTTTTTTTTTTTTTTTTAAATCAAAAACGGCCGTGGCGGGCGTTCGGAGACACCCGGCTCCTGCGAACCCTACCCGACCCGGATCCGAATCGCGACCCGGTCTTCCGCCGCGCCCGCAATTCGTGGAATTCCTACCAGTTCCGTCCGGTCCGACCCGACAACCCGGGATCGCGACCCGGAAAATCGGAACCCTAGGGTTCTGAATGGCGCGCCGAGGCACGACAGCGGGGACGATAGCGACGGCGGCACGGCGACGGCGCGCGGCGCGACGGTAGTGACGAGTTGGGCTGCGAGGGGGAAACTATGGCGACGGCAACGGCGGCGGTGGAGGTAGCACTACCTGCTGATGGCGTCCGGATGGTGGTGGATGGGCAACTCGGTTTCCCGATCTGGTGCGGCGTCGGGACTGAGGCGAACGGCTGTGGCACGGCGTCCGGCGGCAACAACAACAGCAACAACTCGACCAGACCCTCCTCGGCCTTGATTTCTCCTCACTCAGGCGAGATCCGAGCCTCCACCGGCCGGATCTGACCTTCTCGAAGTTACTCGCCGCCGCCCTCCCGAAGTCTCTCGGTGGAGGGTGGGCTAAGCTTCGCGACTCGAGCTCTCTCTTGCACTCACCCTTCGATCCTTCCCGATGTCTCTCAGTGAAGGATTTCCGAGCTCGCCACACCTCCGACGATGCTTGCGGCCACCTATTTATAGGTGAAGGAAATCCGGTCGGCGAAGGGCTTCGGTTGCCGGCATCCGGTTCCGCTCGGCTGAACCGGTGTCCCATCGAGCTCTTCCAGCGATGCTCGCTCAACATTAATGGCGCCTGCAATCTTATCTCCTCCGGCCGACGTCGGCCTACTCCCCTCGGCCGTAGGCCATCCTTCGCGCGCGTCGCCGGCCATCGCGCGTGAACTACAGAGGCGGAGAAAGAAGGAGCGAGGAAGAAGAAGGCAGGAGGAAGAAGAAGGAAGGAAAAAAAGGGGTGGGGCCAAGTCGCGGACCCACGTGGGGAAAAAAAAAAAGAGCTGGTGCTTTTTCTTTTTGCTTTTCTTTATTTGTTTTTGTTTGTTTTTTTTTTTGTTTTCTTGTTGTTTTATTGTCTTGTTTTCTTTTTGTTTTTTTGTTTATCAGGAAAGACAAAATTAAAAAATTAATTAATAAAACTAATTAAAATCGAGGTGTCAACAAGTTTTTGATTAAATTGACTTAAGGGTTCATTAGGATTTCTAATGAGCTAGGTCTTCGGCTTCCTTTCATTATCAACTCTACAAGGGTTGCAATTTCCAAAAGATATAAGTATATTGCCCACGGGTGGGTAGATAATTTCTAATACCCTGTTAACGGACCAAGCAAATTTTAGTTCTGATCCCGACTTTGCCACGGTGAAGCAAAACATATGTCAATTTTGTCAAATCGCTTTAGCTATAAATCAATCTAAAAGTATCTTTTTAATTAAAGAGCATTTGTGCCGAAACAATTTGAGATATGTCTTCTTGCTTTTTGAGATTTCGGTTGCGCACCCAACTCGATAATTTCTTCACTTCTTTCTTTGTCTTTTATTTCTTTTCACCATCCAAAAATACATAACTTTTGGTGCCTCAACCATCTCCAAGGTCACGAAAATTATTGGTAACCCTCGTTACGGCTAAATATAATCATTAATTGAATTTGACGTTTTATCTATAGAACCCACTCTCATTTGACTCAATATCCTACTAACTCTTATGTTTTTATTGTTGTAATAGGGCTTGAGATATATTAGAAAGAGGAGAACTTACTTATAATATGCATGCGCCATAGATTTAGATAAAGCAGAAAAATAAAAGACAAAACTGTAAAAGTAGATCCAAACACATCCAGCAGGTGTGCTAAAAATAAGGAAAAAGGCGAAAGAAAAATAAATGAGGACCAATCTTTCTCTATCATAATTAGCTATTACAAACATTCAATACTTCTTATGATTCTATCTTTGTTTGTTTTTTTTTTTCGGGGGGGGGGCAAAAGAAGATAGTCCACTTTCGGTGGATGTCTCCATCATCATTTTGTTATTAGATTGTGTTATATTACCATTACAAGGCCTGTTTATAATATCTCTGACATTTTATGTTCTAGTGAGCTTGATTATATTCATTTCGGAAGTCATTATATCAATAATAAAAGTGAAAAACAGCACTTATATTAAAAAAATTTAACCATCTTAAGAATCAAGATATTCATTAGTCAAGAAATACGTTCTCGTATTTCTTGTTTTCCCCATGTACGGAAGGGAGAGATGCCAGTGTGGTTCTCAATGTCCGAAATTCTAATGATTAGCTGGTGGTCATCATAATCAAATATAAATAGTATATTCTATGGTCGAATATCAGGAACTGATAGCAGAAAACACTTCCTGTGTTCCCCGGGAAGACAGCAGGAAGATACGAGGATATTTCCGATATCAGATGTAAAAGCGCATCATTTGCTCTTGAAATTTGGAGAGAAAGGGATCGTGCTCCTAGATTGCTGGTCTTGATGGCCCACTTTTATGATCAAGGGCATGCCATTACACAGTTCTAACGACATTAATTTACTAAAATCATTCTTAAAATTAATTGTCTAGTTAGAGAAAGGAATTATTTGAAATAGAAAAGGAGGCCAGCAAGAAATACCCGTTAGTTGACCAACTAAGAAAAAAATTATAGTATTTAATGTATTGCCTTTTCTTGTGTTATATGCAATCAATGTTTTTTTTTTGGGTTGAAAAAGATGTGCAATTCACTAGATACTAAAGCAAAGTTTGTGCAACATCCAAGCATAATAAATCTAAAAGAGCATTTGGAGGGTTTGCAATCAATATTTTGAAAATAGAAACTTTCCTTATTAAATATATGAGATAAATGTATTGAGAGTCCTAAAGCCGGTCACAAAAGTGCAATGAGTCCTAAAATTTTTAAAAAGTGCAATCAAATCCTAAACCTTATCATTAAAATGCAATTAAGTTCTAAAACTTTCAAAAAATGCAATTAGATATTAAAACTTGACAAAATGGTTCATTCAGGTCATTGGGTTGATTAAATTTTTTGAAAGTTTTAGGATTTAATTATAATTTCATGATAAGTTTTATGACTCAATTGTACCATTTAAAAGTTTGAGGACTCAATTACACTTTCATACTAGGACTTAGTTGAACTTTTTGAAAATTTTATGACTTAATCCCATTTTTGTTGTAAGTTTAACGACTTCCAGCACACTTATCCCTAAATATATGGAATAAGTATTTTGAAAGCACTAATAACAAGCAATACATTTAATAATTGAATATTGAATGTGACTCACTTATTCTTAAGACCATGTATCAAATGAAAAAAGTTATTTAGTATATCAGTTTTGCATCAAATTATGCCTCCCAAAGTATATACATTTGCACTTTCCCAAATGAACGCATTTTTTTTTCTTTATGGAAACAAAATCTAGATAGACAATTAGCCAAGATACTCCATGTTGAATACAGAGTCGCACAGCTCTGGTAACACTCTCACAAGAGAAGCTCTTTAAGAAATGAGATGAATATACTACTTGTTGAAAAATATTTTCACTCTTCATTTTGAAACGATTACAAGACTTCGTTTATATATAGGCTTAAAACGTGACTCTTGACATTCCTTAGATATATGAAAAGACATGTCTAAATAAATAGTAATAAAGACAACCTGTCTAAATAAATAGTAATAAGGACACTTTAATATGTGTGCTGAAACAGTTTCCGTTGGAAACTGAACAACCTTTCGACCAAAACACGAAGAGTCACGAGAGATAGGCAGTGATATATTCAATACTCCACCTCACCGACTACTCTCTCTAAGGATAGTCCTTGCGACCATACCAAGTTGAGCTCGAAACTCTTCAAACTTTGCAACTCCAAGACCTTTGGTGAAGATATCATCAACTTGATCACCTGTCTTGATGTACTTCATCTTGATCTCGCCCTCCAACACTTTCTCTCGCAGAAAGTGATAGTGGACTTCCACATGCTTAGTCCTAGCATGGAAAATTGGATTCTCTGCCAAGCTTATAGTGGATAGATTATCACAATACAATATTGTCGAATAATCTATTAACTGATGAAGATCATCCAATAACTGCACTAGCCATGTGCTTTCCTGAGCTGCCATTGCTGCTGCTCTGTATTCAGCTTCTGTTGTAGACAAAGACACAGTTAGCTGTCTTTTACTGCACCAGGATACTGCTACTGATCCAAGATTAAATGAGTATCCAGTAGTTGATCGTCGTGTGTGTTGATCTCCAGCATAGTCAGCATCACAATGACCGATCAACTCACTCGATGATCCCTTTTTATACAAAAGCCCAAGATCAAAAGTCTTCTTTACATACCTCAGGATACACTTGGCTGCATCCAAGTGAGGCTTCCTTGGCTTCTCCATGAATCGACTCACTACTCCCACTGCAAAAGAGATGTCAGGCCGAGTTATGGTAAGGTAAATTAGACTACCTACTAGTTGCCTATACATAGTCAAATCTTCTAGCTCTCGACCTTCTTTAGCACATATCTTTGTGTTTCCATCCAACGGAGTAGATATAGGTTTGCAATCAAGCATTCCAAATTTTTTTAAGAGATCTCGTGCATACTTTTGTTGACATAGGAATAATCCTTACTTTGTCCTATCAATCTCGAGCCCAGAAAGTGTTTCAGTTCTCCAAGCTCCTTCATATGAAACCGCACAGAGAGGTTGGCTTTAATTCGACATATCTCATCTTCATCATCTCCAGTAATGATGAGATCATCCACATAAACCAGCACAGCTGCAACCTTTCCATCTTTTGCTTTCACGAACAGGCTCGAGTCTGCTGGAGCTACATTATAATCGTTTTTCAACAAGAATTCTGCAATTTTTCCATACCACGCTCTCGAGGCTTGCTTTAAGCCATACAATGCTTTCTTTAGCTTGCAGACATATTATGGATGAATTTTGCTCTTGAAGCCATTCGGTTGCTCCATATATATCTCTCGCTCGAGTTCTCCATGTAGGAAAGTATTCTTTACATCCATCTGCCACACATTCCACGACTTGCTTGCTACAAGTGCTAATAGAACTCGAACAGTGGTAACCTTTGCCACCGGGCTAAAGGTCTCTTCATAATCAACTCCATATTTTTGCGAAAATCCTCGAGCCACTAGACGTGCTTTATACCTCTCAATTGACCCATCTAGTCGAGTTTTAAGTTTATAAACCCATTTGCAAGAAATAGGACGTACCTCTTTAGGTTTTGGTACCAAGTCCCATGTCTCATTCTTCTTTAGTGCGAGGATTTCTTCTTCCATGGCCTTCCTCCATTCTGTACTCTTCGAGGCTTCTTCATATGTCAACGGCTCGACCATGCCAACATCTTCAGTCAATGCTGCATTGGCATACTTGGGGTTCGGCTTCCTTTGCCTCGTCGATCTCCGAAGTTGAGGCTCCTCCTTTTCAAGATCTTCAACCTGATTTGGTCGAAGTTCTTCTGTCGACCTTGGATGCTCACTAGATGAACTTGTCGATCCTGGTGATTGTGCTTCGACATCTTTTTCAACAGGCTGATTCTCATCGAATTCTTTTAGCCTTTCTTCGAACTCTTCGTCGAAATGCTGTGAATTTGGCAATTCGATTGCTTGAGGTGACCACCAAGACGACATTTCGTCGAACACCACATTCCTTGAAGTATAGCACCTCCCTATTGTAGGGTCGCAGCACTTCCACCCCTTTCGTTGATCATCATATCCCACGAATATGCCACGGATTGCCTTCCTGTCAAATTTGCTGCGAAGATGATCAGGCACAAATGCATAACATACACATCCGAAAACTCTAAAGTGACTTACCACAGGCTTGCGATTCCATAGCTTCTCGTATGGTGACATAAAACCAAGCCTTGCTTGTGGCAGCCTGTTAATCACGTGAGCCGCCGTCTTCATACATTCAGCCCAAAACCTTGGTGGAACATTCTTCGCGTGCAACATGCTCCTGCACGTCTCAGCTAGATGTCGATTCTTTCTTTCGGCAACACCGTTTTGTTGCGGCGTATACGGACAAGTATACTGTCGACGTATCTTGTACTCTTGCAAATACTTTGTAAACTCATAGGAAGTGTACTCTCCCCCGTTATCATTACGTAGGCAATGAATTTTTCTACCTACTTCACTTTCAACCTTCACCTTAAACACCTTAAATTTAATAAACGCCTCAGATTTTTCCTTCATGAAATCAACCCAGACGTACTTGGAGAAGTCGTTGACGGAAGTGATCATATACTTCAATCCACTAACTGATTGCTGCTTCACCGGACCAAACACATCCGAGTGAATGAGTTTGAGAGGCATCCGAGCTTTGAATGACGATTCCTCATACGGGAGTTGATGTGCCTTCCCGTACTGGCACCTGGCGCAAACCACATTCTCTTGCACTTCCAACTTGGGAAGACCCCTCAGCATGTTCTTTTGCATCATCACCTTCAACTTGTGATAACTTACATGCCTAAGCCGCGCATGCCATAAATCAGGTGTATCATTCCTTCGGGTTTTGTTTACGTATGCCGTTTGAGCAGACATCACGTAAACGGACTCCAGCCGACGTCCTTCCATGATTGGTCGACTAGTGGGCTTCAAACTTCGGTACACCTTAACATCTCGTGGACTGAACACCACATAATTACCTGAGTCTGTGAGCTGGGACACAGACAATAAATTCTTCTTCATTCCTGGCACATGATACACACTTTTCAATTCAACTTGTTGTGAATTGAACTGAGGAGTTATCATCGTCTCACCGATATGAGTAATCGGCAACCTCGAGCCGTCTGCAGTAATAACAACACGTCCTCCGGTATAATTATGCATGTTCGACAGTTTGCCTTGATCTCTAGTCATATGACTCGAACGCCCTGAATCAACAATCCAGTCATAATCATAATTAATCGACTTTTTACTTACAGAGATTAATGCCATCGCATCGTTTAACTCGACTGCGGAAGAGGCAGCGAACTCGTCTAACACCACTATTGCAACAAACGTTTGGAAATCCCATTCCTTATCTTCATCGAAATCATTCCTCTTCGATGATGCTGCGACATTTCCTTCAACTTTCTTTGCTCGACAATCTCTGGCAAAGTGGCCCTCCTTGCCGCCTCCCCCTGGTCGAAGGCTCGACTCTCCTGGACGCTTTTGCCATCCTTCACGAGCTGGTTGCTTTTGCCATTCGACATGGCTTTTCCTAGACTTGCCATCTTTATTGTCAGCACCAGTTCGCCTCTGGCCCTTGAACCCTCTTTTATCACTGAAGAGGGCACTTTCTTCTTCCTTAACCGAAACCTTAGACATTTGACTATCTAAAGTCTCTTGGTTAGCCAGAATATTCTCCAGATCGGTCAACGTTGGTTGAGTTGCCCATCCACGAGTAGCCGTAATAATACCGTTATATTCCGGCTTTAACCCGTGAATAATAATTCTTCTCATTCTTGTTTTTGAGATGGCATTAGCGGGATCCAGCTTTGAAATTTCGTCACAAATAGATTTAACTTTGGAAAAATACTGACTCACCGTCATATTTTGTTGTGACATCGACAGTAGCTTGTTCTCCAGCCTTTGTAGCTTGGCATCATTCAACCTTGCGAATAACGTTGCCAAGTTATCCCACGCCTCCCCAGGAGTCTGCGCGCTCCTAATGTGCGGCAATAAATCATCTTCAATAGTTACAGCAAGAGCGTAAAGAGCCTTACCCGCTTTTATCTTCCATCTCCAGCCTTTATAGCTTGGCATCATTCGACCTTGCGAATAACGCTGCCAAGTTATCCCACGCCTCCCCGGGAGTCTGCGCGCTCCTAATGTGCGACAATAAATCATCTTCAACAGTTACAGCAAGAGCGTAAATAGCCTTACCCGCTTTTTTCTTTCATCTCCTCTGTCCATCATCGTCTCTGGGTGCCGTGGTGTTGCCGCCGCCAACAATATCCCACAAATCCTAACCCATCAAATAAAACTGCATCCGGACACTCCAATTATTGTAATTGGAATTGTTGAGCTTCTCAATGCCATTTGTCGAATTTGAAATATCAGCCATCTGACTTGAAATAATGCCCAGCACTACTTCAAGAAACCTTGATCCTCGATCAATCAATCACAGTCCCTGACTGTACACTGGCAGAATTTCGACGTATTCCGGTCCTTGACCGCTTGCGCACGAACAATGGTCCTTGACCACCATCTTCACGAACTATGCTTCGGAAGACTTGACTCACGGTCCCTGACAGCCATGCTCTCGGTCCCAGATAACCTTGCTCTGATACCAATTGTTGAATATCAGAGTCGCACAGCTCTGGTAACACTCTCACAAGAGAAGCTCTTTAAGAAAGGAGATGAATATACTACTTGTTGAAAAATATTTTCACTCTTCATTTTGAAACGATTACAAGACTCGTTTATATATAGGCTTAAAACACGACTCTTGACATTCCTTAGATATATGAAAAGACATGTCTAAATAAATAGTAATAAAGACAACCTGTCTAAATAAATAATAATAAGGACACTAAATAGTAATAAGGACACTTTAATATGTGTGCTAAAACGGTTTCCGTTGGAAACTGAACAGCCTTTCGACCAAA
Source organism: Eucalyptus dawsonii (assembly GCA_016097615.1). NCBI lineage: Eukaryota > Viridiplantae > Streptophyta > Magnoliopsida > Myrtales > Myrtaceae > Eucalyptus > Eucalyptus dawsonii. Next base: position 53,039,718 of record CM027873.1, read on the forward strand.
ACACGAAGAGTCACGAGAGATAGGCGGTGATATATTCAATACTCCAACCCCTGGCAGTGAACACATCTAAAAACGACAAAAAGGCATTATTCTCAAAAGATATGTGGGATTCCTTTATTGGTTAATAGTGTTGAAGAGAGCACCGCCACTCTCTCTCCTTCTCTCCAGAATTCTCTAGCAAAAAAATCCATCAAGAAAAGCTGCGCCACTTCTAGACTTCTCTAAAGAAATCTAGTTGTCAGGCTATAATAAAATAATACTTGTAGAATAGTGTAGAAAGCCAGCAAAGTCACCGACTTTCCATCCTATAAATAGGAGCAACTTGCTCCTCATGTGTGCATGAGTAAGAAGTCCAAGAGGGTGTGCGTGGGTGTAGTGGGTGGCGTGAGTGTAGAGTGTGGTGTGAGTGTAGGGTAAAATAGTGGTCCCCATTGTGTAGGCATAGGAGTCTATAAAAAGAATGTAAGGGGCTTTGTGTACAAGTGGGGTCTTTGAAGGTGGTTGTCTAGAGTTTGCTGTGGGTGTATATGAGTGAGTGACGTGAGAGTGGTGTATATGAGTGCAAGAGTTCATTGTACACTTATGATGCAATTAAGTGTTATTGTAATATCAAGAGAGTGTTTAGTATAGTCACGCTTTCACACTCAACAAATAGCAGGGGCGGATTGATTCATGATTTCGAGGTCTTCGATAATTGAAGGGTTTTGTACGTTTGAAGTTTTTCTAACACGTTCGATTTGACCATATAATATAAGTGAGCCCACAGAAAAGCATTTTCACATTGGCAAAAGTCCATTCTTGAGAACAGTTACTTTGAGGTCTCATTTTTTTCACTTTAAAATTTAGTCAATAAATGAGAATCGAGAACTGCAATAGAATGTCTTGACAAGTCTATTTCGCAAGCATGACCGCATGATTCTCGTCACTTGAGTAATACGTTTTTCGAGAAAAATAAAAACAGGACACCAACTTACTTTGGTGTTTTTGTCCTGTATTTGCTATTAAATTAGAACTATCCAAAATAATACTGAACAGACTTAAATATTTCTTTAGTCGAGCCGGGAGTGGACATCCGTGCTATGGGAGAAATCTGCTCCTACGGTTGGGAATTCTTGATAATGAGGGGTCAAGTACGATCCTTAAACTCATCATCAAGCCTTGGCTTGAGTCCCATATTTGCTAATTTCTGAACAAGTCTCTGCAAGTCAATAATGTCCAATAGTGTTTTTTAAAGAAGGAACTGTCCATTAAGATGATGGCATCTACTCTGTTGAATTCAGGAGCGTCTATGTCCTTCCCCAAGCTGGAGAAACAGTTTTGACGACGACAGATAGGGTTTAGCCTTGTTTGGCATCCATGCCCTCTGCCTCCCGTACGCTTATGGTGTGCATTGCTTTCGGTTTGACAAATTTGCATTCACTTTATTTCGAAAGGTGTTCACTTTTTTCGTTTTTAGTAAAGAGTATACTTTGATTCTAGTCACACACACCCATTGCTAGAGATCCTTTTTTTTTTTTTTTTTGACAATTGCTTGAGGAACGGTTTCTCAGAAATAGATAATCATAGAATCACCAAAAAGAAAATATAAATTTTAGCCTAAAATTTATAAAAGTACTTATGCATTACAACACTTAATAAAGAATAATATATTTATTGTTAGAATTTTGTCATGACATGCTCTTGACCATAAAAATGGGCATACCAAAAACAGCAATCTAAGAACATGATCCACTTTTTGTCAAAATTTCCAGAACAAATGTCGGTCTTTACAAATATCTTCGCATCTTCCTTCTGCTGTCTTCACGGGAACACTAAACGTGTCTTTTCCCCTAACTTTCCATGGAAAGTTAAATATTATCAGTTCCTGATACATGAACATAGAATATGCTATATTGCATAATAATTACCACGAGCTAGTCACTTGAATAAATTTCTTGTTGTTCATTTTCATTATAAAAATAATTATCCTCCACTAATAGAGTAAGTTCATGATGGAGACATCCACCGAAAGTGGAAATTTGACTATCTCCTTGTGGAAAAAATGAAAAAGAAAAGAAGAAGACAGAAAAACAAAGATAGGAATAAGAGCAAATATAATATGTTTGTAATAGTTAACCATGATAAAAAGAATTTGTACGTGTCGCAGTCTTGGTTGCTGCTTGATGAGAAAATTATGGTAGATCCAAGAGGAAAATGTAGATTTGTCTGTTCCTCATTTATTTTCCTTTTAGCTTTTTTTCTTGTTCAGCAAATTTACTGGGTGTGTTTAATTGAATTTTACAATTTTTATTTTTAATTTTTTGCATAATCAAAATTAAGTAGTTTTTCTTCCTTCTTTTATATCTCAAGCCCTATCACAATTTTTTTTTTTAAATTATTAAGAGAAATCTTTCTTTTTTACGTTCGATTATCATGCACCGTCTCTCGATAACTATGGTTAATCATTCTAATAATTAGAGATTATTGATCTTGGAGATGACTGAGGCACCGAAAAATATATAGAGTCGAATGGAAAAGGAAAGGGAAGAAAAAGAAAATGAAAGTTCTTAAGATGATTGCACGATTTCTTCAGTAAAAAAATGATGCATCTCAATTTTTTTGCCTGTCATAATGGAAGTCTAGTAAACGAAATGATTTAGGCCAGAAGAAAGGTAAAGTAAATGAAATGGATACTTTTGTTTCTTGTTCTGCTTTCAGGTTTCAGATTTAGGTTAAAATTTAGACACGTCAGCTCACGTAGGACAAACAAGAAGGGAGAATTTAGAACATTTCGGAAGTTTCCTTCTTGAAAATTGAATAAAATACATATAATTCTAAACCTAGATGCAGAAGTTTCTCCGTCCAAACCAAATATTACGCCACTTTAGTTCGATTTATCTTTCTTTTTTGGTTGACCTAAAGTAAACTAATAGCGTTTCGATCCCGAACGAATTAGCACCATCCTCGATGCTAGTTTTCGATCTCAAACTTTTCTGCTTAAAATAATCAACCTTCCACAAGGGTGGGGTTATAACGTGTGATTAATGAAGATGACTGGTGAAACTTTTCAGTATCACTAAATAAAGCATGGAATTCCACTGGGGACAGCTAGCATGACAGCAAAACTCTACGTGTTAGAGTAGAACAAGTAATATGTTTAGTGGCTCATTTGCTAACGGTTTCCTTCCATTGCGCCTTAACCGCTTTGCTCAATCAGGCCAAAACTGGTTTCATGAAATACGGTCAACGAGTTGCGAGAGTTGTAATATACATTGGTCAAGGATTGTATGAATGGAGGGAGAAATTGATGCATTGACCGAAATTTGAAGAGACAACTCTAGCCGATTGAGCTAGTAATTTTCAAGAAGAATGCCCCATTGAAACCATGACTCCTTTGGTTCAAAAAAAGATTTTATAGACTTAGTCCGTGGATGATGTGAACGTTAGAATCATCGTAATGCAAAATATGATGAGGAAGTTACCTTCTTTCGTGGATCCAAGACGAGGTGTAATCAATTACTTCTGTACATGCAGTTGGCTTGACAAAGTATGACAGATTGTGAAACAATACTTTCCATTCCATTTAGAAAGTAATATTTCCCACGCAAAATTTCATATCTAAACATTTAAAGAGAACTTGTCGTACTTAATAGGGAAATTTGTCTACATAAACCCGCAAATGAATATGCAATGCTGTTAATATATCTTAATTGACATGTAACTTATTGGTTTAAACTTTTTCGTGAAAGTGAGTCCATCTGGATATGTTAATAGGCTCGAACTCGGGCTTCCTCTTGATGCTCTAGTAAATATATCCAATTTTTTCTGCGTGCTCCCAACAAATGCATGGTTATGTGTGGTTCAAAAGCATGGTTGATGAACTTAGTGATTATATAGCTCATAGATTAAAATTTTAGATTCAAATCGAGTTTATCTATGCATCATTTTGTTGATGCCCAATAATAAAGATTTCTAATGAACTGGATCTTTGGTTTTCTTTCATGATCTCCCCCACGAGGGTTGCAATTCCCAAGAAGCATCTTTACGAAGCATGCACTAATTGGAACCGTAGAAAACACAAATCATAATTCTTGATGAGTTCGTCTTCCGTTTCTAATAGTTCCTTTCTCTAGTTAGACAATGAATTCTAACGATGATTTATAAAGCAAATTTTAATAAGAAATAATGCTAAAGCACTTGTTAATTAATCAAATAAGAAATGTTTGTAGTAATTAATGGATTATTTTTCTGGTGTTATGTATAATCAATGTTTTGAAAATTAAAGTATTCTTTATTAAATATACTGAACAAGTATTTGGAAAATAATTGTAATAAGACCCTTATAAAATGCATGCCCAGATGATGTAGTGTATTTTTGTTAATTGAATTTTGAACGTGACTAACTTATTTTTTGGACCACTTATCAGATGACATGGTCATTTACTGCATCGAATTTGTACATCGCATGCTTAGAGTCTTACTGGTGGAACCGTAGTCGCGTTGTAGTTCTGCTGTGCTATATGGTTACTTGGGCCATGAAGTCTTGGACCTTGACCTTAGAATTATGCATCACATCAAACCCTCATACTCGAAGTCATTGTCCTCCTTTTCGCAGCTAAAATCGTGGGGGAAGAACTTTGGCGGGCGGAGAAGCGTTGGCCATTGCTACCTTCTCGTAACGCACTGTGCCTAGTCCTTGACATAAACGCGTTGATCTTGCCACCGGTGCGAGAGTTTAAAAAAGACCCCTAGTCATTGCTTCACTCGTCTTGGTTACCTCTCTCTCTCCTGCACTCTGTCCTTCCAAAACCCTACGTCATCTTAACATATTCTCCTCCTGCACTGATCCCCATATATACATAGCTGACTCGCTAAATAAAACATCTCTCCACACCCAACTTACACTTCATCTCATCACAGTGTTCGACAACACAGAATCTTTAGCTGCTGAGCCAACTCGAAACCCTAGGGCACAATACAACCAGATATGGAGGAGTATCCGACAGGTTTCAGGTTCTACCCAACTGAGGAAGAGCTCATTTCGTTCTACCTGCACAACCAGCTTCACGGCCTTCAGCAGGACAAGATTCATCGTGTCATCCCAGTCCTCCACATCTTCGACACTGAGCCATGGAATCTCCCACGTAAAACACAATCCACACGCCCGTGCACGCAATTCTTTACATCCCCTAGATTAATTAAACTGTCGACTAAAATTGGGTTCTTGAAAATTTCAATTGTGCATACCGGCAAAATTTCTTTTCCCCATATTTTCTTCGGTGAATTTGTGTTGCAGAGCTTGCGGGAGAGCTGTGCAGAGAAGACAGAGAGCAGTGGTTCTTCTTCGCGCCCATGCAGGAGAGGGAGGCCAGAGGAGGGCGGCCCAGCAGGAGCATGACCACCGGCTACTGGAAGGCCACCGGGTCTCCCGGTTACATCTACTCATCCGACAACAAGGTGATCGGCGTGAAGAAGTCGATGGTTTTCTATGTGGGAAAAGCTCCCAAAGGAAGAAAGACCCAGTGGAAATTGAACGAGTACAGGGCCGTTGAACTCTCGCCGACCAATCCCAATTCATCAAGCAGTAACATTTCCATTACTAAGGTGAACGCGCGGTCTGAATTTTTGGACCTTTATTTTAATTTTTCAAACACAGAAAGGGTAAAATACCTCCAAGTGCATGACCCCTAGATTATCCAATTTTCACTTTGAATAATCGTTCTTGTTTTGCTTTTCTGTCATGTACTCTATCGGTCCTATGCAGATGCACATTTTTGAATATCTGTCTTTAGTTTAGTTTCCACTTGAACTTTCTCAGAAATATGCAACAGACGTTATTCTCTACATTTCCTTTTCTTGAAATAATGTACTTACAGCTGAAGCGGGAAATCACCTTGTGCCGAGTTTATGTGGTGTCTGGGACGTCTCGAGCATTTGATCGCCGGCCATTGGAAGCAGTGGTAGGAGAGACAACAATCCAGGGTGGGGGCTGTGCTGCTAGCAGTGGAGGCATAGGCGGTGGATCTGGAGATATATCATCATCAGGAATAGTGGCAGGCGATGTAGGAAGTTCCAATCAATGGGAGACGGCAAGTTTGGAAGAACCAACGTGGGACTGGGACCAACTGGATTGGCTCTAACTTTATGTAGCAGTTCTCTGATGATGAAGTGAGCTTCTCCAAGTATCAATATTTTTACGTTCACAGTCGATGTGTTGAAGAGCTTGTGACTCGTGGTTTATAAGAAAATCATTTGATCAAGATTGAATACCAGTCAATCTTGAACAAATGTTAGAAAAATTAGGGTCAGTAATATCTTGTAAAATAATAAGGAATCAGTGAGATATCTGCCATTATATTTGTACATAGTTCGGTTGCATTTTCGCCCTGCACTTCATCATTTAAATATATATAAGTAAAAAAATTATTGCATTTCCATCAAGTACTACTGATTCAACAAAATAATAATAATAAATTAGTGGGATGGTATTTATATCAATATTCATAAAGAGTAATTTAACATCACAGTATTGCACAATTAAAAAGCAAATAAATTAATGCTTTCCATCTCATTATATAGCTCTAATGGTTGTTTTCTTATCAGAATTTCTGAAAAAAAGGATACAAAATGATGAACGAGTAATGAGTGTCTTATATTTATTAGCACATGTATGGCTATCTACCATGTATCTTTATGTAACGTATCCCTGCATAGACTAAAGAATATGGCCCCGTACATTGAAACCATTTTATGCTAAGTTTTTCGAGCTTTTAGAACTTGGAACCTAGTCCTTGACATTTAAAACCCATGCTAGAACTACTCAGCCATGCCAATTTTGTATGTTCTCTTGCAAAAACACTAATTATGATGGTTCATGTGCGGAAGTGCAATTAGATATTCTTCCAAGATTTCTTTCATTAGAGACTTGCTTTATGTCTCACTTGAATAAATAAGGAGAAGTATATAAGCGGAGGAATTGTTTCTAATACATGAACTGTGAAAATCTTATGAACAACCCCCTCCCATTAGTTAACTATCCAAATCCAATTTTTTTTTTTTTTTTTTTTGGTAAGAGGAAAGAAAATCCAAATCCAAAATTATAAAAGGTAACTTGTAAAAAAGAAAATAACACAACCTTTGTACCTTATATAAGTCCAAAAGAGAATATGAGGCTAAACAAAGGCATACATGTATTTCATATGACATAAGCATTAATTCGCACAATGATCCATATAATATAATAACTTCAGGTTCTTTTGGTGAATGGTCTACTTATCACAATTATTTATGTATAAAAATATAAAAATCTATTGTATACTAAATGAGTTCATATTATGATGACAATTAGTGCATTAAAAATTGCAATATTTTCTTATGTAATAACTTAAAAGTGCCCTAGGATACCTTTTATTTTTATAAAAAATTATATATTATAAAAATCTATGGAATATTGAAACGATACAGGCCTATGGGGCATGAAAAAGAGCATCGATCGATTTTATTAATCAATTTGCAAGGAGAATTGCTCACTTCTTCCTGCAATTCATCAATTAGAGATGCGCGAGGAGCAACAAATATTCTACTGTTAATAAGATAACGTCTCTAATATCTAACATCATCAAGTGAATCATAAAAAAATATTAATAAAAAAAAGAAAAAAAAAACGAGAATGCCTCATTTCATATGTTCATGTGCACTAATTTGTGGATGGATCATCTGGCTTGTGTGACTTGTCACTTAATAAGTAAAGTCAAAATTAAGGTTTGGGAAATTATACTAATAATGTCATAACTTTTGTACAGTATTTACTTTGGTGCCATAATGTATAAAAGAGAGCATTTACTTGAGTATTCTCGGTAATTTTCCTTGCCTAAAAATCCCACTTGGCATTACTTTATCATAAAGTTATTCGATGTGGCTTGGAAAATGATATAATTAAAAGTATACTGAATACCTCGTTCAGTCATTTTCCTTGCCTTAAATTGACAATTTGGGGTTAAATTAGGTTCCAGTCGACCTACAAAGCAAGCGTTGCATCCAAATCAAACAGCAAAAGTGATGTTCTTACATCCACACGGAGCGAGCTGTTTACTGCTAAACCATTTGTTTGGTCCAAGTGCAATGCCCCATTTTTACGTTGTCTTCGTCTTCTCTCTTAAGTCAAGACAGGATTTGACGAGTTATTATTTGATTTAGATTTATATGACAATAACTTTGGCTTCCGCGAAAATTACTTTTGGTAAGAAAACCATCGTCTCATGATTGTCTTGGATCTTCGGAGATTATCATCATCATCATCATTTTGTTCAGATATTGGAGTGGGAGGCTGACACGTGTAGTTTAAATCTTGAACCATTTCGTAATTAGGTTAATTCAGCTGCATAAATGTTGATGGTTCTGACATCATTTTGTGGGAAATAATTTTTCTTAACGAAGATCTGAAGAACAAAATCCCAACATACTTTAATTAGTACTTGTATTGATAGTCTACTTCTAACTGGATAGGAGATAATATATATATATATATATATATATATATATATATATATATATATATATATATATATATATATTTGTGAGATTTTGTGCACAGCTATGTCTGCAAGCTGAAGACTGAAAAGGGTTCTTTGAAAGTTCCAAAAAGAAAGGGAAAAAGACGACGCCCGTTTAGGTTCAGCCTTAGAAGAATGCGACGCCGGGAGTGCATGCGGGGCCAAACCAGTAGGCGAGGATGTCGCTCTACGTTGACGACATGGACTCAAATGTCACTGATTCCCAGCTTTACGATCTGTTCAACCAGGTCGGCCAGGCGGCCTTGATTTGTGTCTGTACGAACCTGGCCATGCGGCGACCGTTGGGCTATGGTTATGTTAATTGCAGCAACCGGATTGATGCTGCTCGGGCTCTGGAGGCGTCGAACTTTACTCCTCTTAAAGAGAAGCCGATTAACATAATGTATTCTCGGTGCGATCCTAGTGCCCCTAAAAGTGAGGCCGGAAATATGTTCATCGGGAATTTGGACAAGGGAATTGACCCAAAAGCATGACATGGTGCCTTTTCTGCTTTTGGGAATATCGTCTCTTGCAAAGTTGCTAAAGATTCTTCTGGTCAATCAAAAGGCAATGGCTTTGTGCCAAATCGTGGAATCTGCTCTGAAAAGGGAGAAGTGTTAAAAAAGTCTTAATATTTGTGCCAATTTAGGACTAAATCTTTTTTTGGGTCCTAATTTAGTTCTGAACTTTTTTATTTAATGCCGATTTAGTCATTTCTGGCCAACTTTAGTTGGATTTTGCTAAGTGGGCGCCAGCCGACTAACGTAATCCGATTGACACTGACGTGAACAACTTTTAATAATATTTTAATATTTTAGAATTTTTTTATTCTTTTTCTTATTCTTTTTCTATTTTCTATTTTCTCTTCTCTCCTCCTTCCTTCAGTCGCTAGCCGAACCTCGGCGACCAGCTAGAGGCAACGGCTGGTGAGCCTCACCACCACAACCTAAGCCGCAAGGGCGACCTAGCGCTGAGCTAGTGAGGTTGAGCCTCGCCAGCTCGACGGGAGGCCACCCTTGAGGCGGCCTTGAGCTGGCCTTGTGCTAGGCTGGCAAGAGTCGAGCCTCGCCCATGGTCAGCGAGGCTTGACCTCGCTAAATCGCGGCCTTGGCAGGGCCGGTGAGGCTCCACCCTCATCGCCCAGCGTGAGGCTGCCCTTGTGGCCACTGGCAAGGTGGCCTGCGAGGCTCGACCTCGCTAAATTGTGGCCTTGGTAAGGCCAACGAGGCTCCATCCTCGTCGCCCAGTGCAAGGCCGCCCTTACGGCCACTGGCGAGGTGGCTGGTGAGGCTTGCTAGTGGCCGACGAGGTCCAGCAAGGTCGACCTTGCCGGCCATTGCCTTTGGCTAGTTGCCGAGGTTCGGCGACCAGCTAGAGGAGGAGAAGGAAAAATGAAAAAAATGAAAAAAAAATAAAAAATTTAAAAACATTAAAATATTATTAAAAATTGTCTACATTAGCACCGATCATGCCACGTTAGTCAGTTGGCGTCTAGTCAGCAAAATTGGGTCAAAATTGGCTAGAAATGATTGAATCGGCACCAAGTAAAAATGTTTATGATTAAATTGACACAAAAAAAAGGTTTATGACTAAATTGACATAAATACAAAAGATTTAGAACTTTTTTAACACTTCTCCCGCTCAGAAAACTGTGAAGAAGCTAAATGACATTTTATTGAATGACAAGCTAGTATATGCTAGACAGTAAGAATTTAGTTGAAAATAGCTATTATGCTACTCATATTCTTAAGTTACAAGGATATCAATATCAACATACGACGTGTGAAAAAGATTGTCATCGATCTCATCGTTCAATATGATTTTATAGTGATTCTGGAAGTTATAAGAATGTCAATCCAAGGCAACATGATATTCTATTCGAAGCTTCCTTCTCTTCCTAATAAGGTGTATCAATCAAATAACACGCTTTTTCAACAATTAGCTCATTCTTTGGTTCATTTGATAATGCTAGAGATAAGAGCGTGCCTTCAAGAAGGTCCATCAGTCCTCTCTTTGACTCCATATTGATTGCAACACAACTCGCAACACCTGAAGGCTTCCATGAAAGAGCACTTGGAAGCTCTTTCTCCAATGAAAATTCACCACTAACTAAAATCCGACATCTATCACTGCGTGAGATGACATCCTCGGCTGCTGCGTGTGAACCTCTTGAATTTCTAACGGCGAAGAACTCTTTGGAGCACTTATTGGGTAAATTGCTATTGGACTTTGAGTACGCCGCCATGGAAATTTCTACACCGACTACTATGATGGTTAGCAGTTGATTGATTAATACGTGTCTTCATTAGATTATTGTTGCCTAAATCCCTCTTAGGTTTGATTTGAATTGCTTTAATTTGAACCGAGGGAAAATCTCCTCTCTTCTCTCTCATCCTCGCTAACTGTGGGATATCATTTCTTTATAATCTTTCTGCCTTGTGACGACACGACTATTGTTTTATTTGTTCATGGCCTTCAGATCATAATAACCTCCACCTCCCCACTTTCCTAGTAGATCAATAGACCTGATCATCATGCCAATAACTGGGCATGCTTCGATGATCACTAGAACCATTTAACTTTCAACACTTCATGGTCTAATAGTTATGCGATATCAGTTAGCACAAGCAGCCAAGTAGGGCTTATATAAGGGGGAGAAGCTGGAGAAGTACTAAAAAAGTCATAAATCTATTGTATTAATATCGGTTCATTTTTAAACCTTTCAATTGGACTAATATAGTCCTAAACCTTTTTATATCGATACCAATTTAGTCCATTTGGCAAATTTTAGCTGGAAATTTCTTACCTTGACACCAACTAACCAACATGGCGTGGTTGGTGTTAACATGGACATTTTAAATAATATTTTAATAATTTTTTTGAATTTATTAAATTTTTTAAATAATATTTTGAAATTTTTATGTTTTTATTTTTATTTTGCCTTCCCTCTTCTTTTCCTTTTCTTTTTCTAGTGACCAATGTTGGCCATCTACCACAACCATGGCTAGTGAAGGTTGGCCTCGATTGGGCGAGTTCTCACTCATTGACCACATGCGAGGATCGGTCTTGCTGAGCCGAGGGTGAGCATCGCCATCCAAGCACAGCCAGTGAGGCCCCCTTCACCAAATATGGCAACGTTGACTTTTGTTCAGGCCAGAGCAGCCTCGTTGTGCCTTGCCTAAGAGATGGTTGGCCTCACCGAGCCTCGCCCTAGCCTAGGCAATTGGGCGAGGGTCAGCGAACCACCGCAAGTCGCTGTCAACATACCCTAGCCATGGCAAACAACCCAACCTCATTGCCGAAGCCTCAATCGTAGAAACCAATGGATGCGCCGGCCTCGCAAATGTCAATTCCCAGGAATCTATCGCTGAACCCTAAAACCTATTCTTAATCGCCGCTCTGTCGCTCCTCTCCCACAAATCTTGTCCCCTTCTCTGCCTCATTACCCCCAGCAACAAAAGCAATAACAAAAGCAATTGCAGCCAAAACAAAAGAAAAAAAATTCCATAAATTCAAAAAAATATTATTAAAATATTATTAAAAATGTCCATATCGATATTGGCCGTACCACGTCAGTTGGTGGGTGTCCCGTCAGCAATTTCTGTCCTAAATTGGCCAAATGAATTGAATTAGCACAAATGTGAAAATGTTTATGATTAAATTAATTCAATTGAAAGGTTTAAGATTAAATTTGTACTAATGTAATAGATTTACAATTTTTTTGGTACTTTTTCCTATACAAGGGAGCATCATAGGCTGATTAAAAAACCAGCAAATCTTCCACGAAAGTCCTATCAAGCAAGCTCATGGGAAACCTTATTTGCAGAGTCGAGGGTTCTAGGAGAAAGATATTTGCTAACACTAAAACAATTCTTCTACAATTTAGTCACAAATTGTATGGCAAAGGCCTAAAGGAATGGGTCCTTACCTTTTCATTGGTTGTCTAACCACTAGAAGGCCTATGGGCCTCACTTTGTTTGGATTCAAGTCTTTTGTACTAAATGAGGTAGTTAATGAAAAGTTATTTCTTGACCAAAAAAAAGAAATAAAAAACAATTCTTCTATATCTCGCCTCTGTTAATTTTTGTATAGCTTGATGCGTTCTTACATCATGGGGCAAAACTTCGACCATGATGATTCTAATCAAATTGAATTTTGTCCTTTCGAATTTTCTTCAATGCTTTCTTTCTTTCTTATTGAATAGGCACACATGAAGTGAAACTTGGCGTTTTTTATTCACATCTAATATCATTGGGACGTTAAATTTGCATGTAGCACCCTAAAGTTTGAATGCATAATTCTAAAGCAGGTTACTTAGGAGAATAGAAAGTGGTAGGAGGTGAAATATTTTATCTTTCACTCTAGATCTTATGCTTGAAGACAAAATGATTGCTAATTGGATGATCCATGTCACGCCCCGAACTCCGGGCACGCACACATCTCTCAGTGGTCAATCAAATTGCGACGTTCCCAGGATGCGTTGCTGATCCTTTCTTTTTACGCACATGCGGAAGCGAACTCATAATTACCCAACTAACAAAGGAACACATGGGATAGTAAAAGCAAGACATACAATTATCACAAATCATACTTTATATACATGCCTGGTTAAACCTACATGTCTATATATATACTAGTCTGTCTCCAAAAAGAAATTACTAAGCCACCTACGCTCTGGACCTTTCAGCCTCGGGTTCCAGGTTGTCCATACTAGAGACCTGAAAATATTTAAACCACAACGGGGTGTGAATAAATCTCAGTGAGTCAATACCCTAAACCTCGATTAGGACGAGAATTCACTCAAAAGCAGCCTAATACAGTCGTCACACACAACTTACCTCGCCTCAGCACCTCCCTACATATTAGTACATCACATATGCACTTATAAACGCAGCATGCGTAATCAATAACTAGAACATATCATTTCATATCTCAAACAATCACAGAGGTTTCGATTATAGGGTAAAATTGTTATGAAACGTCCCATTTCGTGCCACACAATTTTTCCCATAATAAGGTGCGGTTATCTCAATCACTCAGGCATGTCCCAATTATTACGACCCATTGGCCACGGTTAACTCATCAGTCGGCGGTCATCTGGCATAACCAGGCGTTGTCTCGCTCTGCCAGACATGGCAACGTCTCATGTAATTGCATCAAGATAGCATTCCATAAAGGAGCATCGGTCCAGCCTCCATTGCGACCAGCATCCGTTGTCAAGAGCATATGAACTTAATCAGGCATCGTCTCGCGTAAATGCATCAAGACGGGTTCACTACCCCGCATAAACTCATCAAGGTACTTAAGTGATCACACACCAGCACATACTTAGCCAAGAACACTATGCTTTGTACTCAAATACCTCAATTTCAAATAATGAACTTGGCCAATTTTCTTCATATTAAAAATTCTCGGTAAAATAGTTGTGCATGGTCACACATTCAAATCGAACCATAAAACGTGGTACTCTCCTATTTCAAAATTCCACGATTTTATATAATACATAAAATATTTTTGGCGGAAAAAACCAACACCCGGTATTTTTCTATTTAAATACAATAAAATCAATTTTTGCAATAATAGTCCAAAACAATAATCAAGCATCCAATTGCACAAATATGTAATCAATTTCACATATAAATATATCCATGACGATCAGTGTAAAATTCTAACAAATGGCTATCTCGTCATAATTTACGCTAATTAGAAATAATTAATAATTAATTAAATAAATTACAAATTATTTAAACTAATTCACTTAATTAATTTAAATAAGCTAACCGAACTAACCTAATTGGGCTAACTAAACTAATCTAACTAGGCTACTTACATTAATCGAATTAACCTAACTAACCACCTAACTAGACTAGTCTAGGTAACTAACTAACCTAACTAACTTGGTTACACTAACTGTAAATCAGTCTGCCTTTTCTCTTACTGCAAATCCTATCCTACATGCTCGAACCAAACACATCGAAGTCAACTTCCACTTTGTCCAGGAAAAAGTTTCATCAAGCTCACTAGGTGTTTGTAATGTCCCTAGCACTCATCAACTTGCTGATATTTTTTCCAATCCGTTATCACAATTGGATCACTCTACTATTAGAACCAAATTGGATATGGGCTTCAGACCCCTCCCCAATTTGCGGGGGGATGTTGAGACTCATCCCGCATAGCCTCTTGCTGTTTCAACAAGGAAGAAAAGAAATGAAGATGCTGCTGGTGTAACAAAGATGGGAAGAAATGAAGTGAGCGAATCATCAGCTATATCAGCTATGCGTATGCCTGGTGTTGCTGCTTCAACTAGAAAGGAAAGAGATGAAGTCAATAATGAATCTTCCAGCTCCACATGCCAAACTATGAGTGGTGCCTTACTGCATAACCGTTACTCTGTTTTGTGCCTTTAACAGAACGAGAAGTCGAGCAACAGATTGGGATCCATGATCCTTTTACTTTCATTCCGTTATGTTCTATTTTCTGTCAGTTTGTTTCTCTGTTAAATGAACTATAAAACTACCTTTGGCTATTCTTTAGATCTGAGCATGTAATATAAATAGAGAACAGAGCAAGCGAGTAAACAAGCTCTCAGATGAATGTTTTTTTTTTTCTTTAGAATACAGAGAGAAGAAATCATGAAAGCTCACATTCTTCATCTACACTCATCGCTCTTCCTCTCATTCTATTCATAAATCTTCTCAGTGAGAAGTTTCTGTGAAGGGCTTGGTGATTGTGATTGTCGTAGATTGATGCGCTTCGCCATGATGCGAGACCACTTCGAGCTCTCTAGGCCAGCCTTCGACAAGATTGTAGACCCCAAGCTGGTTAAGATTATCATTGATTACAAAGCGTGAGTTTCGTCTCCCTTTGTCTATCTAGTGATCCGCTGAGTTTTTGTTTCCATGAACTTACTCAGGGAGGAATTTGCAGGCTTTAAAGAAAGTTTGGAAGGTATTAATTTGCATGGGAAGGATGATGGGGGTGAAAGCAACTTATCATTCCTTTGGACATTAAAGATTAGATTTTTTATTTCTTTGCTTAGGTCATTGATCTTTCATTGACTAATGTTCTCTTTTTGGTTGTACGAAGAATAGCATCCCTGCTTTCAAAACACACACACACACACACACACACACACACACACACACACACATTGTGTCTAGGGAATGTATATCAATATCACTTGTTGCAAAATATTATAATTGAAAGTTGATCCTTCACCATCTTGGGCAAATTGATCTACTCTATCTCCTAAATGAGAGGATCTCTTGCTTTGTAAATATATGTTGTTTTGCTTTATTTTCTTGGATATGCTTTTTGTGCAAAAAACATCAAATATATCCCCAAGCATTGCTCGGTTAAGTGTAGTGATAGTCCTATGCATTTAATAGTCATTTGAGTTCAAAACTTATAATTTTGATCAAATGAGTTCTGAGACCACATTCACCTGTTAACAATTGTTGACGCTAAAATAAGCCAGTCAGATCGGCCATGGGTTAAGGATTTGATTGCACCTTTTCTATAAAAGCTAGGAATTGATTAAGCAAAATTAGATGTTAGACTCAATTGATCAACAGTTGAAACATATACAACTTTTGTCTTGCTTATCCAATATATATATATATATATTTTTTTTTTTTTTTTGGGATTGGAGGAACATTTGCTTGGCCGTTGTGCTGGCGTAAACCCCCCTATATGACGCTAGATGGGATTCACCAATGGCGTCATCTTAAGAATCATTAACGACAAGTTGGGGTTGAACTTCTCCCCCGTGAGGGGAGAGAGCCATAAGTAGTGCTTCCATTGCGGGCGGTGGTTACTTATCCAAAATATTGATAATAGCTTATAGTGTAATGATGTTGACCACATATAAGGACAAAGTTTGCAGATTTAATCTTGAAGGAGATCAGACATTAATTTCATTTTGTGGGAAAATTACCAATCGATCCCAAAACCATTGTATATATGTTAATTTAGTCTTAAAAACTTTTTCAATTTTGCCAATTTTGTTTTGAATAATTGCGTGAAATTCCAATATAATCCTCTTATCCAATTTTTGCTGGAAATTATCTACATGACAATTTAATCACTACTAGTAAGGCTAATTTTTGCCCGAAATCATTGATTTTGGGGTCCAATTATCACCTGCCAACCTACTTAATAAATTGTTATGTCAATAATTTTTGCAAGAAAAGTTTTTACAAAAATTAGTAAAAGTGAAAAATTTAAGACTAAATTGACATCTGAATAACATGTCTTGTGATTAATTGGAAGTTTTCCTCTCTATGCACTAGTTCGAAACTATTTAATTCCAAAGAGATTACTAAGATGAAGTTGCTAATTATCCATTAGCAGTAGTTATAAGCAAAAACTAGTGTTTAGTAATGCAAAATAATGCAAAAATTTTCTGAGCTTATAACCATTAATTGGGGCAACAAAAAAAATAAAAATTCATGGCATTATTCCAACAATAAAAAAAATTGCTGCTATTGCAGATATGGTAATGCATTTTTTCCGTAATTCCTCAATGTTCGAAAAACATTTTAATTACAGATAGAAAGAGAAAACAGGAAAAAAAAATCCAAATAAATCAAAAGTAAAATGAGGGGGAATCACCGAAACGTCCACCCGATTCACTCCCCCTCTCTCCCTCCCTCGCAAATCCGCCGGCCGCCGCATTCCGATGCCCGTCCGGCGGCCGCTCCTCCGCAGACCGCCGGCCACCCACCCCCTTCCCGAACGGAACCGCCTCCGTCGGCCGAACCCATGTCGCGTCCGCGGCGTCTCCACCCTCCAACCCTCCGGCGAGCTCGCCCCCGCCGCCTCGGAGCCGTCGGCCCCCTCGACCTCCTTGCCGGACTCCCTCCTGGCGGAGAAGGTCCTCTTCGACCTGAAGCGAGGCAACGTCAGGGACCCTCGAAGCTGCCTCTCTCGCTTGAGCCCTTCGACCGCGGTCGAGGTACTTCGGCGGTGCCGCGACGATCTTCGGCCGGCCCTGAAGTTGGTCGATTTGGTTTTGTCGGGCTGCCCCGGTTTTAAGCACTCGCCCGAGTCTCTGAGCGCGATGGTCCACGTGCTGGTTCGCGGCAGGAGGGCGTCGGACGCGCAGGGTTTGCTTCTCAGGATGGTTAGGAAGAGTGGGGTCTCGCGTGCGGAGGTCGTCGATTCTTTGGTCGAGGCGTCCCGTGACGGCGGGTCGAGCTGCGCGGTGTTTAGTTTGTTGATCAGGACTTATGTGCAAGCTAGGAAGCTGAGAGAAGGGGCCGAGGCTTTTCGGCTGTTGAGTAGTAAAGGGATTCGGGTTCTTATCGGTGCTTGTAATGGTCTCCTCGGCGGGCTTGTGAAGGCGGGGTGGGTTGATTTGGCTTGGGAAGTTTATGGCGAAGTCGTTAGAAGTGGTGTTCAGGTGGATGTCTACACTCTTAACATAATGGTGAATGCATTGTGTAAAGATCGTAAGATGGACGAGGTTAAATCATTTTTAAGGGACTTGGAGGAGAAGGGGGTTTTTCCGGATATCGTTACTTATAATACTCTGATTAATGCTCATTGTAGGGAGGGACTAGTGAATGAAGCTTTTGGGTTGGTGGATTCGATGTTGGAGAAGGGCATGAAACCAAGCCTCTACACCTATAATGGCCTTATCAACGGATTATGTAGAAATGGCGAATACACCAGAGCTAGGGAAATGCTGAATGAGATGTCGGAAAAAGGTGTGAGCCCTGACAATGCCAGTTTTAATACCTTGCTCGTTGAGATTGGTAGAAAAGGTAATGCTGTGGAGGCTGAAAAGATTTTTGAAGAAATGTCACTGCAAGGTGTGGTTCCTGATTTAGTTAGCTATAGTTCGATCATTGGGGTGCTTTTGAGAAGTCACAATCTTGACCAGGCTTTAATGTACTTCAGGCGCATGAAAAGTGCTGGGTTGGTGCCGGATAGTGTAATTTATACCATCCTCATTGATTGGTACTGTAAGAATGGCTTAGTCTCAGAGGCTTTGAGGTTGCGGGATGAAATGATGGAGCAAGGCTGCTTTGTGGATGTAGTTACATATAATACTATATTGAATGGTTTGTGCAAGGACAAGATGCTTGTGGAGGCAGATCGGCTCTTACATGAGATGGGTGAAAGGGGTGTGTTTCCTGATTTTTGTACGTTCACTACACTAATTAATGGGCACTGTAGGGATGGGAATATGAACAAAGCAATGAGCTTGTTTCAGACAATGTCTCAAAAAAACCTAAAACCTGACATTGTGACATACAATACACTAATAGATGGGTTCTGCAGAGTGGGTGAAATGGAGAAAGCTTATCAAATATGGGATGACATGATCAACAGTGGCATAAGACCAAACCATATTTCATACAGTATTCTAATAAATGGTTTCTGTAGCACAGGAGCTGTTGCTGAGGCTTTGAGGTTGTGGGATGAGATGGTTAAAGGGGGTATTCGTCCTAGTCTCATCAGTTGCAACACTATATTAAAAGGTTTTTGCCGGTCTGGAGATGTATCCAAGGCAGATGAATTCTTCAGCAAAATGGTTGCTAAAGGAATTCTTCCAGATAGCATCACTTACAACACTCTGATCAATGGATTTGTGAGAATAGAGGACATGGATAAGGCTGCTGAACTGGTTTATAAAATGGAGAACATGGGACTGTTGGCTGATAAATTTACGTACAATGTCATATTGAGTGGTTTCTGTAGGCAAGGTAAGATGCAAGAGGCTGAACTGGTACTGAGAAGGATGATCAGTAGAGGTGTGAATCCTGATAGAGCTACATATTCAGCATTGATAAATGGCTACGTTAGCAAGGATGACTTGAAGGAAGCGTTTCGGTTCCATGATGAAATGCTGCAGAAGGGATTTGTGCCGGATGATAAATTCTAGATCTCATTCAAAGTGATTTCTGCATGTCATCATATGCGGATGGTGAGGTTTTTTCCCCCTGTTTGTCAACGAGATCCTATGCTTTTTTTCTCTCAATACTCTAGGGGTACTATTATGTTATGGTCACAGGGGAAGGCCTAATAATCTTCTCCTTTTGTGTTTCTGGTGCATCTGATGTGTGCTTTGTGACTAGATTGAATGTTGCAATAAAATGTTATATCCTTCTTAGATCTGTTTGTTCTTTCCCCTCAACTTTGAATTTAGACAAGAGGTTTGCTGCCAATTTTACCTATTCTCGCTTTTGGGGCTTGCAAGCTTCTGTGCTCCATTATGTTAAACTAAGTCTCGGTCTAAGTATATGTATCTTTATATATTCAAATGAAATGCATCAATCCTATTGATGGTTTTTCAATTTCACATGCCTTGTTGCAGGGGACCATCAAGAACAACCTTGTAGATTATTATGCTCGACTTTTTGGACCTATTTCATCTTTTGCTCAAGTCATGAGAATCTTCTTAAGAATGGTGAGCCAAATATTTGTCAATCCCCTGTCTATTGCAGTCTGGCTGCAAACAACTAGCTCTTTAGCTTTTGCCCCCTATTGACTCTGCAAAGTCTATGTAGCATCTTTAGTCAAATTATTACCTGCATTTGCTCCATATTTTGCTCAATTCCAGTAGTTACATCCTTGGTCTTTGTTGGGTAATCAACCAAATTCAAGTACCTTCTGTTTTTCAGGTGCTTGATAATCGTCCACATAATCTTATCTATGTACAAAATCAGATTTCTATGTGGATGGGAGTTTGGGTCAAGAAACAAAATGACAGGTTGGAGCATCGCAAGCGGCATGCTAGTTATGTGGGCTTGCTACTATTATGACTGAATTTTTCAACATGGGTGTAATGAGTTTCAATGAATAGATTGGCCAACTGCCGAAGCAGTTCTTTCATGTGGGAAAAATAATGGTTCTGGGAAAATTTCCCATTTTGATTGAGTTTCTTTGGCCAAACTAAGTTTCTCTATTTAAATAACATAATTTTTGGTTATGTGCCAAAAACATCTGTGATTCTTTTTATCTCTTTATACTCATATCGAATGTCCCTTCACCACCTCTTTCCTTTTACTTCCGTACATCTATAAATTTTTAAGTGGTAGTCTACTTGGTGTCTAGATTGGAATTATCTTTATAAGTGAAAGAATAGATATTATGGTTTCATTCTTCTCTGTCTCAATGAGTTGGCTCCATTTACCAATTTCCTTTTAGCAATTGCATTTTATATTTTAATTTTTTATCCTCTTGTTTCTTGGATACAAATAATCTTGATTTAAAAGCAGCTCCTAGATTTCCACTTTGTGCATAAAATGGAGATAGGTTCTGACATGGAACCATTAATTGAAGTTCCTGCAAACCAATTAATCCAGGGAAACCCTATCTAGATTGTTTAAGCCACTGGAGGATCCACTGATCAAGCATTGTCATGAAATCGTGAATCTGGCAAAAAAACATGCTTCTAAAGGTATAAGATTAATGGCTGATATTTTGTGGTCCAAAATCTTTCCCTGACCTTGAAGATGTTGGCTGCTGATGGGTTGCTTGGGAGGAAACAGTAAATTGCATACTTTCTGCTGCTTACTTCAATCTACTTTTGGTATTCTAGCTTGGATACAACCCCTATACAGGAACCTTTCTTTAGTTGTAACACTGCCTTTGCAAATATGTAGAAACTACTTGAGGTTATACACGAGGATTTACCAAAAATGTCTTTGATTGTTTCAGGCCTCAGTTACATAACTGATGTAAGGATATCTGGTGAAAGAGTTCCTCTCGTATCAACAAAGGTACATTCAATCTCTGTTGGTCTGATTTATTTGAGTTCAGCATATTGGAAAACAGGAACTAAAAATGGGACTGGAAGAAGAAATGCTATGGTAGGTCAAAACAATTGGGAGATGTTGTGAACTTATACAGGACTGCAATAGAAGAATTTACTGAGGATATTCCAAAGAAAATTAAATCTGAAGTGTTGAGAAGATGGTTATACAGATTCTGTAATCCAATTAACCGCATAGCAGACTACCCACTGTGTTTTGAGTCCATCTGGTTTGTCCTCTGATGTAGGAATTGGAAGCCACTTGTATTGCTATTTTCATTAGTTTTCTTTAGTCCTGTGGTTGGCTTCAACTTTGTAGGAACGGAATGGAATATGTTGTTTGACCATCTTTAGCTTTTGTTGTGCAGACTGACAGGAGGAGCTCAACTTACAATAGCATTCGGATGCGAAGGTCAGCAATTCTTCAAATCACTTTCAATGGTCCCAGCAATGTATCACCATGATATGTTCATTGGCATCATATCAACGGATTTCCATAACTTTATGGGTATGGAATACAACTTTGAGAAGCCTTATGAGTGACTTCTTTTGGGGGCCAAGGCCTCATGGAGGTTGTGCACATACATGCATTTTAGTGTCTGAAAATTTTGCCAAGTATTTGTTTGTGTTCTCTTAGTCTTAGTATTCACAAGTCTACTAGTATGCCTACGTTAAGTATTTGGTAGTATACTTAAGTGTCTTCTTAATAATGTTTGGCCAGGGCTGTGATTGCAACGACACTACTTAGCAATTTATGTTTTGGAAGGCTCATTCCATCTGTGCAGTAATGATTTGGAATGCCAAAATTAACAATGGTGGCATTTCAATATGTGAATAAATATTTTAATTTCATATTATATATTAGTTTAGTTGTAATTTTAGTTCTGGGCATAATTGAAGGCATAGTTTTTAAAATTTAGGATTATATTGGTTTTATCTGTGGATAAAGTCTATTTTAATATGCTAGTACTAACATGAATTAAGAATAAGTATGGATAATATACTTAAGTGGATCCATGCTCCTTGCGCCACTGTTCCTTGTGGTTATGCTCATTGGTCGGATTAAATCTTATTCTGTATTCTAGAGGATAGAAATTCTAATCATTAAAATTGTACTTTTAAGTAACTAACTAGAAATGTATTTCTGACTACTATAATATATAGAAGTATTGACATAGAACCAAGTCATTCAGTAAAATGAGGATGATGTGTATAAGTAGTGGTTGGGTTAGCTCAGCTAGTGGAGCATAGGATTGAAAATCCTTGTATTACTAGTTGTATGGGTGTACAAGACATTATTTGTTCTAAGAATCTGGGGTGGTAGTGACCCTTTCATTCTCCCATTGATGCAGAGCTGTATTTGTTATGCAGGAAGATGCTGACATATTCTTCCCTAATGACTTTTGGAATGGAGTGACCATTTTTGTTCTGGGTGGCTGAAACTTAATGAAGGCACATCATCTAGACGAGGAGAAAGGAGGTGAACAATTTTGGTAAGACTTTTTTTTCCCTTTTCCTGTACATTTTTCATGTTACTTTAAATTATTTAGCAATGCTTTTTCTACTGGAAAGAAAAAAAAATATTTATCTGCGTAAAAGTAGAGGAGATTCATCGCATTATAATTTTTACTCATTTGAGTGGTTTCAATGTTCATATGCATTATCCATCAAAATGCTTCGAGCACCTTTATTGAGGAAAATAGCTTGCACATGCGGAAACTTGCATTTTCCAAGCAAATAAGGGGCATTAAGTGAACTACTCCATATTTATTGGTAATATAGTGATCTTAGAAATCACTTTTACTGCAAGGTGGTTGCCGTCATTGAGCACAACAATGGCAACTGCTTCACAGTGGTCATGCAGCCTTGAGAGGGTCACAGAGCTCATAAAGCAATGATTCTTTTCTCTTGCCCCAGCTTTTTCTTTGTCGAATTTCAGTTACTTATCATAGCATTTTATATCTAGTATTATATGACATGAACGGACTTTAATGTCGAAGAGTAGATACCTATATCTGGTGTCATCATTCATTCAGAAGCAAAAGTATAGGATGTAGGAAATCCTACCATATTATATCCTATTACCATATTATATCCTATTTAATTAAATACTCTGGGTGACCAAATGCAGGCTATACTCTGTGGGATTACTTGATTCCGTCTTTGGCCTTAGCAGCTGAAATGAATTTTCATATTTGCTTTCGTGGTCATGTTTTGCTTATCAGGCTTTCTCCGATGCAGCTCAATGCTGCTTCATTTCATGGTGGAATTCACATTACCTTCAAGGACATGAACCGAGGATGGATACAACCCTCTCTTAGATGACTTTAAGGACAAAATTCTGTCTTCCTACTCACATCAAGTGTGAAAACTTGTGTGCTCAAGTTTCCGTGGACATCGCCTCCTCTATTTGCTGGAGGAAGAGATTGATTTGGGTTTTCTCAAGGGAATTCAGCAATCTTTCTTCTTCAAAGCAGATGGGTCTCTAGATTGAGAGTTGCAGAGGATTCTAAACATCACAATTGTCTTGTCTCATATGCAGAACAATTCTGTGCAATCCAGCAAAAAAACTGCTGAGATTTTGAGACTTATTATTTGTTTTCATTGGCAATAGGATGTCCTAGATGATTCATGGTCGATATTGTGCTATTTTATATCAATGCATGAAGATGCAACTGCCTGCAGTACATAAATCTATGTCTTTTTTTTTTCTTCATTTCTTCTAGCTACTGTTAATCTTCAGCAATCTGGGTCGATTTCATATGAAATTGCTATTATTTTGTTTTGAGTTTTTTCCAAGTGAAATGATCACATAGTGAAGTAAACGGGTCCATGACATTCCCTTTTTGGGATACCGTTTTCATAGTTGCGGGACAAATGTTTTGATTCAGCTAAAAGAGGAACAGAACCAAAGTCACTTTGCCACTGAATTGGCTAAAAGAATGTGACGAATAGAAAGTTAAATACACGAAAAGGACACAACTACAGCAACTTCTGAACAACCTATTCTGACTTACACGCCAATTATCCAATCAACTAGTTCTCACATTTCCGCAATAGAAAAGGGAATAACGATCGAGCATAGCAGAAGGTAATCTAAATCCATGCGATGTGTCTGAGAGATTGACTGCTTAGCCATCCTTCGGAGTCAACGAAACTCGTGCTGTCCAACTGGTTGACCCTCGCCAGGCCCAGCTTCTTCTCCCAACTCACCCGGAAAGAAGTATCCGACCCGGCTCCGTAGCAACCGTACTCTGAAAATGTCAACTAGGAGCTGATCCATTTCAATCAAAGGAAGAAAAAAGCAACCTTCAATACTTCTATTTTAAGCCTTTGAAAAGGAACAAATCTTGAGATGGAACGCCCTTTTTAGAGAATGCAAAGCTATCTTGTTATTTCTTAGTTTCTAATTACTTGAATGGGTAATAGTAGACATATAAGCGAAACTAAAATAGGGACGCAGATAAATTCACGTCAACAACATGGTCTCACTCTATAGTAAAATAGGAAAAAGTAATGGCACAAGTACAAATATCAGCATAAGTAGTCTTGATTAAAATGAGGTGCAAAAAACTTGACTCGCTTTAACCCGCTATTTTCTTGAGTTTGAATGCGCAATGAACAATTTATCTTAAAATGAATATTGAATTATGAGCAAACGTCGGATGATAAGACTTCATGATGGTCCGAATGCAATCACGAGGAAAACATTTAATTTCCATAGCGTTAATGCCGATTGTCTTCTCAAAACAGTAATGGAATGCCTTTTGTTCTTTTATGGAGAGAAGAGAAGAAGAGGGAAAACTTTCTTTTAGAAGGTTCTTTCTACCAACCACCCCAATAGTTATCTCCAGAAGTTTTTTTATAGACTTCCTTCATACCATTTCAAAATGGTGTCTCTCCATTATAACAAATTAAGACGAACTGGTGCATCTTAATCGCATTCCATTATAGACGTATTAATAAAGTATAACATCTCCCATTTAGATATGATGCATTGATAGCGTTTTATTAAGAATATAAGGTATTTAACATTCATTTACTTTAGAAACGATTCGTACTGGCAAGAAAGCCATGCGATCAATGAGTACACCAGAACTTGAGAGCTCAAATTATACATATGTTAGGGATGACATAATGGCTGCAACCCTAAAAAGAAATAAACAATTGATGTCATAATACCCCAAACATATTTTGCTACATCAGTTCAATCATATCTATCTCTTAAATGTTATACTTGATTATTCTCATAACACAATATATTTACAATTATATTCAAAATCACAAAATGCAATATAATTGGTCGACCGGTAAATACATATAATAGATGTAAAATAATAATAGTCTTCTTTTGCACTTATGTCTCTCTCTATTTTAGAATAATTGCTTTCCTAAAAACGTTCCATGAAACCATATCTATTCATGATTGCCGATAGCATGCTAAAGTAGTAATATTGATTTTTCACTTCGAGAACATAGTCATAAATAACATAGAGCACAAAATAAGGTAAATTATAAATTACCTCAAGAGCTCACATGATTAGTAAATAGAGATATTTTCACTCACCTTCCCTTGTTGGTCGTACAATGTACATGTAGTATGTATTACATGCTATAGTGGATTTCTCTTTCTATAAGAGCGTATATCATTTATTAAACACATCCACTATATGAATCTTAGTCTAAATATAGTCACGTGCTTCTCACGTACTCATAGCTTGAGTGCTATATTAACTCACTTTCTACATCGTCTAATTAAATACTTGCTTCTGGCATCCTATGAGCATACATAATTGTGAGACTATCATGTTTAGTCTTATCACATACAAATCACAGATTTCATCTTAACTTCAATCAAGGCGACACATTATTTTATATATTAAACTTGCTCTTTCAGCATTTATAGGTACATAATATCTTATCTCAACGTGCTAATTATAACACTTGAGGTGATTGCTCGTATGAGTGAGCCAATCATTGTCTATTGACATACTTTTTAACAATATATATGTATTTGCGCTAGTTTCATAATGGATTTGTATTTATTGATAAAATATCAAGTCACTATAGACAAACGAATACAATACATATACTCACATATACATAAACCAATAATCCTCTACAATATTACATATCACATTTTACGTTAGAGGCATCATGTGGGTCAAGAACACGTCTCTAAAAATGGCATTCATAAATGGATCAGTAACCATTCTATTACTTGAAATGTATTGAAGGATCAATTCTTTATGCGCTATTATATCTCTGATAAAGTTATTCTTTATGTCAATGTGTCTCGTCATTCTATGATACTTGAGATCTTTCACATAGACAATACTCTCACTGGTCTTGGAACTTTAGTGACAATGACTAAATTTTTCAAGAAATATTTTAGCCATACTGCTTCTTGCACTACATTAGAGCATATAATAAATTCCGTCTCCATCATAGATAAGGCCGTGCATGTTTATTTCTTGCTATTTCAAGAAATTGCACATTCATTAAGCAATAATGCATATCCAAAAGTCGATTTACGCTCATCTAAGTCTCCACCCCAATCAATATCTAAATAGCTTAATAAGCGTAAATCATTCCCTTGATAACAAAGTCGATAATCCATGGTGCCTTTTAAGTATCTTAGGATCTTCTTCATTGCTTTTTAGTATGCTTGATTAGGATTTAATTGATATAGACTCATCAACCCCATGGCATAACATATGTCAAGTCGAATATATATCATAGCATACATCAAACTTCCGATCGCACTAGCAAAATGAACAGTTTACATTTCTTTATTTTCTTCTAGATTTTTAGGATACATCTTAGTACTTAGGCCTTCGCCTTACATGGCAGGAATATTAATGATATTACATTGCTGCATATTGAAATATTCAAGAATTTTCATTATATAAGACTCTTGTGATAAAGTAAGGAATTTCCTTGATTGAACTCTTTCGATCTTAACTCCTAATATATAAGAAGCTTCTCCCATGTCTTTTATTTCAAAATTAGAGGATAATCATTCTTTTATAATAAAAACCAAACCATTGTCATTTCCAACAAATAGAATATTGTCAATATAAAATGATAATATCACAAATTTATCTTCGAACCATTACACAATATTCTTATTCAATTATCGTAAATCCGAAAAACATTATGACTCAATGAAAATGAAGATACAACCGTCTAGATGATTACTTAAAGTCACATTTTGAGCGATGAAGCCTGCAACTTTATGCTCCTAACATTTAACTATGAAACCTATTGACTTCTTCATATAAATTTCATCATCTAGTTCTCCATTGAAAAATGTCGTCTTTACATCAATTTGATATAATTTTAGATCTAAATGCGCAACGATAGCTAGGACAAAGCGTATAAAGGTAAATATTACAACTGATGAAAATGTTTCCTTATAGTCTATACCTTCTTGTTGAGTATAGTTTTTCGCTACAAGACAAGTCTTATACTTCTCAATAGATTCATCTGCCCTTTGCTTAATCTTGAAAACTCATTTGTTTCTAATAGCTTCGCAATTAGGTGGTAAATCAACCAAGTCCCAAACATGGTTTGCCCTCATTTACTCCATCTCATCTTCCAAAATTTTTCTCCATTCTTCCTTATTAGAGGATGAGGGAGTCTTTTGAATAGTCTTAGGCTTAGCATCATCTTGTGGAGCAATTATAAATGATTTCCCTTCACTCTTAAAATGACGACAAGAAATTCTTTTACGATTACTTTTACGTAAATGAACTTCTTTTGAATTTTAGTTTGTTAGGCGATGCAACACTCCCACTAGGTCTTATATGTTGAGGTAAATCTTCGTTTCTCTTGACAACATTAATGGGTGTGTTATCAAGGTCTTCCATATTATATAATTAGAAGTCCTCATCAATTTCACCTCTGCTAGGAAAATCGTTCTAAAAAAACGCAACATCTTGTTACTTTATTTCAATAAAATTTCCACCAGCTTGCTCACTTATGAATATGTATCCTTTTAGAGTATTCATAATATCTTACAAAAATACATTTCTTCCATCTATGACCTAATTTGTTAAATCAATGGAAAGAAATATGAACATAAGTTACACACCCCTAAGGACATAGATTATTTATGTTTGGTTTTCTACTAGTCCACAATTCATAAAGGGTGGGAGTAATTAACTTTGATGGTACACGGTTAAGTATATAGGTAGAGTCAATAACACATCTCTCTTATATGAGATAGGTAGATTTGCTTGTGCCATTATAGACCTAACCATTTTCAATATGGTTATATTCTTTTCTCAGCAACCCCATTTTGTTGCAAAGTACTAGGAATAGCCAATTGTTGTACAATTCTCTTTATATCACAAACAACCTTGAATTACTTAGATAAATACTCACGTTGACAATCGTTTCTTAATACCTTTATTATTTTGTTCAATTGATTCTCTACCAACGTTATATATCATCTAAAACAATATAATGCTTCTGACTTATGGGAGATTAGAAAAACATAATCAAATCGCATGGAATCATCTATAAAAGTGATGAAATATGAGACTTCATGCTTTGCCCTCACATTCAATTAAGCCAC
The DNA here is from genome assembly GCA_016097615.1 of Eucalyptus dawsonii. Lineage (NCBI taxonomy): Eukaryota > Viridiplantae > Streptophyta > Magnoliopsida > Myrtales > Myrtaceae > Eucalyptus > Eucalyptus dawsonii. Next base: position 53,068,594 of record CM027873.1, read on the forward strand.
ATATATTATAATGTATGAGTTGCAATGGAAATTCAACTCTAATTTTCTTATCGAATGGTTTTCTAGTTATTTTTCCTGTTAGACAATGTTCACATATGGGTGAATCAATATTAGCAAGTGACCCCGAAAAGCTTTTTCTAGATAACTTTTGTATTCTTTTTTACTTAATATGACTTAATCTAGTGTACCAAGTACTTACATTAATTTCAACATTACTAGAAGATATAATTAAAGAAAAATAACCATCAACATTAACATTGTATACATCATAGTCAATGTCTAATACCATAAAACCATTTAATATATTGTCAAAATCATAATAAATTGTTTCAAACAAAATGTCAACACAATCACCATGTAAATTTAATATATAACTTAAGCTAAAAAGAATAACTATGGAGATCAAGTTCCGTTGAATATATGGGGCATAGAAGATATCATATAGAAATACGTTTTGATCAACACGTAAAATTAATTTACATGTGCTGATACCATTTACTTTAACTCTTGAGTTATTTCCAATATATATCCATCTTCTTCCAGATTGAATTCAACGATACTCCATAAATGCTCGTTGATCTCTAGTTACATGGTCTGTTGTTCCTAAGTCTATAATCAATATTGGATTAGATTCAACAAGTATTATAGTGCTAGAAATAAAAGAATCACTTAAAATGATAGAGTAATAAAGTGTTTCTTTTGACTTAGTGCATTCACAAGTAAAATTATCAATCTTGTCACAATTGTAGCACTTCATCTTAGCCTTGTCCATCTTCCCACCACATCTTGTGTCGGAAGGTCCTAGCCCTCTTGGATGCTTGATTAGTCTTCTTCCCTTTATTATTGAATTGATGGTTCATTTTGCGCTTGAAGTTCGAAACTTTGCGTGAACTCGATTCAGTAACATAAGTATGAGGAGATGATCTCCCAGCCTCTAAACACTCATCTTCTAATTTCAAATGATGCACTATATCGTAAAAAATGACAATATTCTCATTGTGCATCATGTTGATTTTCAAATGCTTCTGACCGTCAGGAAGAGACCTTATAATAGCCTAGACTTTCTGTTCATAAGTGAGGGAGTGATTTGCCGACTTTAGCTCACGAATTATGTTTGACATCCTCCAAAGATGCTGGCTTATCGTTACATTTAGACGATTTTGATATGTGTTAAAATTGATGGTAAGTCTCCTTAATTTAGTAGTAGAAGTACCTCCAAACTTATCTTTCAAGACAACCCATATTATTTGAGTTTTATCATAATTTTCAAATTTACACATGAAATCATATTGTATACAACTCAGTAACGTGATGTGAGTAATGCTATTTTTCTTTTTCAAAGCTTGATAAGCTTCTTGATATTTCCTGTGCTAAACTGAAGTTCCATGCTCAGGCTCATCTATAGTATGGTTGAGGGTTTTCAAAACCTCTTCCTCCTTAAGGATATACTGAACTTTTCGGTGCCAAATATCATAATCGTCACTATTCAGCTTTTTATCCTTATTAAGGTCAATCATAATCGTATTGGATGCCAAAGTGATAATCAATTGCTTTAATATATTGACATAATAAACGCAAAATCAATATTAGCACATTTTCTGTGTAACACACATATTTAATTTGTAGCAAAAATAAACTAAATTAATGATAATTCAACAAAAGATACAAAAACAAAAGTCACTATATTCCTAATCAGCTTCTTTGTACAATTGTTTACTATCATTAACTAGTTTAATTTTTGCAAATTTTAAGTTCTAGATAAGAACTTCTTGAATTTTACCAACCTACGAACTCTCATTAGAAAAATAATTATATGACCCCACGTATTTTCCACATTGTTATATTAAATATCAAAAGGTATGTACAAAAAAAATGATGCAACCATTGTTCTAGTTTACTTGGAATTGGGAAATTGCAAGCACATTAAACCATATACATGCTATCATCAAACCAAACTCTACACAACATATATGTGCTCATTTTCATATAGGCTAGCTTTTGTATTTCCAAAATCATAAGAAAATACAAGCTAAAAGGAATAAACAATGCATTTATACCCCCAAAAATATGTGTAATTAGGGTTTTGTACACATTTTTATACTTTTAAAAGTCTCAAACATGCAAAATAACTTTACTACAATGTAGAGCATATTCATATGAACCAAATATTGCTAACCATGTGCCAATTAAACCTCCCATGTACCCACACACGTCGCCTGAGTGTGCGACACGTGTAGCGCATGCGATAGCAAGCCAATACAGCTCTTGGCCAATCCAACTCATTTGACTGATCCAACCACTAGACCGGTTAACCAACCAAACTGATTGACCAGTTAACCAGTTCAGGTCTCATAGTCAGGCCTCCAGTTCGGGTGTTCGATCAAGTCTAGTCACCAATCGATCATCGGTCGGCCAACTACCCTTGGTTGGATGACGTCATCAATGACGTATTTCTCCAATCCTAGTTTCTTTGGTTGCGCAGAAGTGAGGTATTTTTCTCAATATTTCACTTGGATTTCTAATCAACCCACCCCAAATCAATTGGTGGTGACTCCTATTTGAAATTGACTTACAAATTAAAAGTTCAGATCATAAGTTGTGAATTGGTAGACGTGGGAGAGCCTGGGCTAAGCCTAATACTTAGCAAGCCGTTAGCCTCCGCACGCGCCTGCCTTAAGAGGGGTGCCAAAAAGGGAGGTCGTGACAAGGTTGCATGCTCAATGAAGATTATAGACTCCCATATATAAAGCTGAGGGTTCATTGGGAGTCGGCGGGAAATATAACTATATAAGAGATGCGTGATCAAAGGTTGAATCTTGAGTAGTCAACGGGCCATCGTGTTCAAATTGGAGCGTGTTAGTCATTGTAAAGCAGCATACTATAATCAGAATCTGGTGCATGTCAACTACAAATCCGTACAAGCCTATTTTAGTTTGACAAAGGGGCTTCTCGCGTGAAAATTGGCTGACCCGGGAGTCGGCATTTGTGTACAAAATTGAAGGCTAGATCAGTTAGGGAGGAAAACATAAGCTGTTGCATGGAATTTGTGTGGGAGTTATTCAAAATATGGTCAATTCAGGGTTGCTGTTAGGTCGGGTTCAAGATCATGAACCTCCCCTAAATCAACGGACAAGAAAGGAAGATTAAGAGGAAAAGGCACCCTAAGATGTTGGAAAACTAACGTGGAGATTGGTCTGCATCGACTAGAATAAACAACATTCAGTTGTCTTTGTTCTAAAGTGGAAACTTTACAGAATAAAATCAAAAGACAATATTGACCGTCCATAAATTACTGATGAGCAATTTTCTTTTGGGCCGAAAAGTGAAAAATTCCCTTCCCTTCCCGAAATGTATGACTATCATTCTATTCTTCCGTCAACATTAACATATCTTCCCTTTGACTTTCTCTGCGTCTAGATCTTCATCAGTAGGGTAACAAAGACTGCCCCCACAAGTGAGGATTTATCGTGGACCACACGTATACCTGTGTGTATTTGCGTGCGCTTTTGTGAGAATTTCGTTCTACTTATGAATGTATAGATTTGGTTGTTTGGGTGGATATACGAATGGTGATTGGTAGTCCATGTTAAATGATATGTGACACTATGACCTTGCTTTTATGGAATTGGAGGATGACTATGGGGATAATGTAAACATTAGCTGTATGGTGCCTTTTCTAAGTGGGATTTGTATGGCTCTTGAAATAACACAAATTGCAGTTATGATTGAACTTTTCTATGCCACAGTTTTCTGACTATATATTAGGTTACAAGGAAGCCGAAAATGGCTTGAGGTGGTCGACTTGTTTTGTTCAACTTCATCATAAAAACTCAAAAAAGTACTAATTCATTGAGCAAATTATCAGGAACACCTATTCTTGAATCATACAGAGAGAGAGAGAGAGAGAGAGAGAGAGAGAGAGAGAGAGAGAGAGAGAGAGAGAGAGAGAGAGGTAGAACTGTGCAAGTGCCTAATTTGGTAGGTGTGGGGGAGGAATTGATTGGTTATGTATGGGCTCGTGTTGATTATTGTGAGGGCAATCGTTGCATATTAAATTGGAAGTGAAGTGTTGAGTGGTGTGGTGGGGTTGGTGGCCTGCGAATTAACAGAGGGTGTCCTTCATTTCACAAACTTCACGTGGATAGACATTTGCAGTTTGGTGGGCGATATAAAGTGGCCCTTTCCGAAATAAAAAACCTCATCGTGAAGAATTAATGGTATTATCTTCTTTCTACAAAAGATGGAAAATTTTACTAAAATCAACCTGTTACTAAAAAAGAATAGCTTTAGAAACGCTAAACTTCTTATTCTTATAACAAGTATTTGTTGATCATATAATGTGGTGAGGTTATGGTTATTAAATGTTTAAACTATGAAATTTGGTGAGAACACAACTGATTGTTCTAAAAACTTAGGTTATTAGATGAAGGCATGGTTTAATATTTAATTACTCTAACACTCCATCTCATACTTAGTCCGGTCTTTTTACCAAGTAATAAGTGTAAAAATTTAATTGGGGAGGCAAATGGAGTCTAAAAAGATTTGAACGTAGGATCTCTTACTCTAATATCATGTGAAATTTGGTGAGATTACAACCAATATTCAATGTGTGCCACGTCATTAAGAGCGCAAACATTCTATCTTAGCGTTCCTACTCAATGCATCAAGTGAGAAAACTCGAGCCCTCAAGTTTCCAAGGACATCGCCACATCTTATTTCTGGAGGAAGAGATTGATTCGGGTTTTTAGGAGATTCATCAATTTTTCTCCTTCAAAGCAGATAGAAGGTCTCTCAATCGAAAGTTGCAGAGCATTCCGAACATCAGACTCAGTGGTCTTCGAGGAAACTTGCTGAAGTGCCGAGGTCATTGACGGTACATGCTTTGTTGTCTCATCTCAGATGCAGAACAAAGCTGTGCAATCAGGTCAAAAATCTGCGGTAATTCTGAAACTTATGATTTGTTTTCATCGGTAATAGGATGTCCTGGATGATGTGGTCAATGTTGTGCTATTTATATTGCTTTTCAAAGATACAACGGCCCATAATACATAGATCATAGGTTACTTTTTAATTCTTATAGTCACTGTTAATCTTCAGTAATCTGGGTCGATGTCGTATGTCATTTCTTTGATTTTGTTTTGAATCTTTTCAAGCGAAGTGATCACATAGTGAAGTGAACGGGTTATGACTGAGTAAGCGTCGGTTCTATGACATTCCCTCTTTGGGTTGCCGTTTTCATAGATTCAGAACAAATGCTTTGACTCAGCTCAAAGAGGAACAGAACCAAAGTCACATTGGCAAATGCGAGATGTTCATAAAAATATGATAAATGATAATTTACATATGCAAAAAGATTGGACACAACTACACCAACTTCTGAACCACCTATTTCTAGTTACATGCCAATAATCCAATCAACTAATTCACATATTTCCAGAATGGAAAAGGGAATAATAATCTAAATCCTTGCAATGTATCGGAAAGGTTGACTGCTAAGCCATCCTTCTGAGTCAGCGAAACTTGTGCTGGTCAACTTGCTGATCATCGCCAGTTTCAACTTCTTCTCCCAACTCACCCGGAGAGAAGTATCCGACCCGGGTCCATAGCACCCGTATTCTGAAAATGTCAATTGGGACCTGATCCATTTTAATCAAAGGAAAAATGTATAAGCAACCTTCGATACCATTATTATTAGCCTTCGAAAAGGAACAAATCTTGAGATCAAACACCCCTTATAGATAATGGAGAACTAGCTACTCATTTCTTCTTTCTTAACCAATTACAGGGGGAATAGTAAACCAAATAAGCGAAACTAAAATAGGAACGAAGATAAAGTAGCAGACTGGCCAGTTACTAATTGACCGCAAGCTTTAAACTGATGTCAACAATAAGGTCTGACGAAACTAAGATAGGGAAAAGTAATAGTACAAGTACAAATATTTGCACAAGTAATTTTGATGGGGAGCAAGAACAATGACCCGCTTTGGCCTGCTAAGTCCATGAGTCTGAATTGAAATTCGCTAACTTTTGTGGTCATGATTGATCTTGGGATGTCTGTTTAGGGTTATAAAAAGTGAAAACCAACTTATTTAACTTTCCCGCTAGAATCTAAAATATCATTTGAATGGATTTAATTCATGTTTAATCATACTTGTCAATATCAGTAGATATTGTGACAGTTTGAAGCGTTTAAAGATCGTGCTCAAATTTTCTCTTTGGGTAATTTTTCAAGATGAATTAGCTAAAAGGGCATAGTGAATAGAGAACGCACTCTTGTCCGGCAAAATTCCATGCGTCCCAGCCTCAGGGATTCACAACGTCGGTGAAATTGGAGCGATAGAAGATGCCTCTCGCGTAGGCTCTCCATGCCCTTCCCAACAAGGCCGAGCCGGAGCCAAACACATTGCACTCACTGAACACGGACCCACTTGCATCGTCTGGATTGCTCCTCCCTTGCGCTGTGATGAAACCTGTCACTCCAGGACCCAGGGCTCCTCCAAGCACCGATATTGCACAATTCTACAAAATGGATAAGTTACGAAAAAAATAAGTTGGCGACATGCAAGAATCAGCACGTACGTCTTGAGGATGACATGCAAGAACAACAAAAGAAGACCTATTTGTTTGATATACTCTTGAGGATGATTGCAGTAGAAACGATATGCAGCTTTGCATCTACCTATAAAATCTTATGTCACCTTACGTGTGCGTAAAACCAGACAATTTTGATAGAATTTTCTAATCTACATGAATTGCAATGTGAGGTTGCTTCTAAGACAATCAATTACCTCGTAAATGGATTGACCACTACCGAAGATGAAATCAACATCTCCTTGGACGGCGCAAGGCTTGAAATAATGTGGTCCTTGGTCGTCCCACAACGTATCTTGCAAACCATATAACTCGCACCTATGGAGCACGTTCTTGTCCCCAGAAACCCTAGCTGCAACTGCTGGAACCCGAGGGTGTTTCTTGTTAATAGGATTATTACACGAATTCTGTGACATAAAAGGAAAAATTCTGTGACATAAATGGAAAAACAAGTTAGGATATAGCTCAACTTTTATTAAGTCGAAGAGAATTACTCAACCACCGTTGGTTACATTATACACGCGAAAAACTCTATTGGCCAAACCAAGTCTCAAATGCTATCGCTACAATGTTCAGTGATTGTCTAAAAATATTAGTTTTGCAAGATCAGGGGACATCGACTTTAATCCGTCGTTTTCTCTTACCCTAAAACTGATGCTTTTAGCAATGATGTTATCGGCCAGCGATGTGAAAGTCGGGCTTTGCATGATGTTGTCATGGTCGACTGGTCGTCCCACACGATCTCAGTCGTCCGCTTTGCTTGTCCTTTGAGGATGATATAAGGCTTGTCCTCTGGTATTTTTACCTTCTCCTGCATTTTCACGTTAGGCACTTCTCATCACATGTACAACCTTCGCAAGGAACTTTCCGTATTTCTTTAGGATGAGACTACGGATGGTCGATCTATATGGAAAAGTACCAAAAAGTTCTAAACTTAACGCATGGTATTAATTCAGTCCTAAACATTTCAAGTAGACCAATTTAATCTTAAACTTTTTCACATTTGTACCAATTCAGTTCTAAATATTTTAATTGGAACAATTTAATTCCAAACATTTTCACATTAATACCAATTCAATTTATCCATCCAATTTTGATCGAGCGACACAAACATGGACGCCGGCGGGTGGCTGGATGTCGACATGGTAATCTTTAAATATTTTTTATTATTTTTTTTATAATTTTTATTTTATTTTATTTGCCTTTTCTTTTTCCTTTTCTTTTCAGTCTTCTTCCACCTTTGTGAACTTTCCTTGCAGTGGCGGACGAGAGACCGACGAGTGTTGCAGCTCTTGCCAGTCTCTCCTAGGGCCGCAGGCAAGGCGGCTTTGCCCAAATCTGGGTGAGGCCATGGCAACCTTCGCCTAGGCCTTGGCGATTATTGCCATGGCCTCACTAGCCCGTGGTAGGCCAGGGCAAGATTGGCCTCACCCACGGCCCTAGGCAAGGCTAGGCGAGGGTTTCACGACCCTCGCCCAGTGGCCAGCAAGCCTCACTAGAGGCTCCTTGACCACTGTGAGGAAAGTCTAAGAAGGAGGAAGAAGAAGGAAAAGAAAAGGATAGAGAAAACAAAAAGGAAAACAAAAATAAAAGAAAGAAAAAAATGAATAAAAAATTCAAAAGAAAAATTATTTTAAAAAATTGCCACGTTAACGTACTAGCTTTGCGTCCACCTCGCATTGGCCGCTAAAATTGGTCGATTGATTGAACTGATATTTATGTGAAAATGTTTAGGAATAAATTGGTTCAATTGAAAAATTTATGACTTAATCAGTATCAATGTAAAAATGTTTATGACTAAGTTGATCTAATTGAAAGGTTTAGAATTGAATTAGTACAAATGCAATAGGTTTAAGGCTTTTTTGGTATTTTTTCTGTCGACCATGCTACAGACATATGACAAACTTTAAATGAATACTCAAATTTCCTTTCTTTTCCCATGTGGAAGTAAAATATAAAAATTAAGAATTGCTTACGCCCTTTATGCCCGTTTTCATCTTTAGTTTCTTTCCAAAATTTGGAGCAGAGGTGGATTTTAGAGAAGTCTTAGCGAAAAAGAGAGAAAAGTTACTCGAAGGATACCTATAAATCCCTTTCTTGATATAGATGCAAACCCACTTCTAATTATTCAAGGGAACGGAATCAATGGCGGATTGTATGGTGGTGAAGTTGCCGAGCCGGCCTGACGGGTCGACGAAGATTATCTGGTAAGCACCACGTTCCTGCTGATTTGCCGGAGCCAATCACCATCATCCGCTAGTCCCTCCGTGGATTTCGCATGGAGAGGAAGAATAACCAAACCGCATAGGTTCCACAGGAGAAACAATTCCACTGATCTCGAAGAAGCCATGAGCGTACAGATAGACAGAGAAGACGAAACAGACAGAGACTTAATATCACCAACTTGATGTTGCATGCTCAATGAAACTTATGAACTCCCATATATAAAGCTCGGGACTTAATTGGAAGTTTGGCTGGAAATATAAATCTTGAATGGTCAACGGTCCATCATGTTCAAATCAGAATCAGTTGGATGTCAACTACAGATCCACGCAAGCATATGCTGGTTTGACAAAGGGGCTTTTCGTATGAAAACTGGCGGACCAGGGAGTCGGCATGTGTCTACGAAATGGAAGGCAAGATCAGTTAGGGAGGAAAACATAAGCTGTCTCATGGGATTTGTGTGGGAGTTAATTCAAAATTTGGTCAATCCAGGGTTGCCGTTAGGTCGAATTTGAAGATCATAAGGAACCCCTAAATCATTGGACAAGAAACAAAAAGATAAAGAGAAAAGTCACCCTAAGACGCCGTGAAAATTGACGGAATGATTATTGGTCTGAGTCGATTAGATTAAGAAATGGTAAGTTATTTTAGTTCTAAAGTGGAAACTGGGACCCGTTGACATAGACAGCATTAGTTGATACGAGAGACTATATAAACTTGGTCTTATGGGATGGAAGGATGACTATTGGGATTATTGTAGTTGTTTAGTGCCTTTTTGTCAAGGGGGATTTGTATGGCTCTTGATTTGACACATATCGGAGTTATGATTGAACTTTTCTACGCCACACTTATCTCGCTGCATATTAGGCTAACAAGGATCTTGAGAAAAGCTTGAGGTGGTCGACTTGTTTTGTTCAACTTCCGTTATATAAACTCAAACGTAATTCTGATTATCAGGAACGCCTATTCTAGAATCTCAGAGAGAGAGAGAGAGAGAGAGAGAGAGAGAGAGAGAGAACGAGTGGAAACCGAACGTGCAAGTGTCTAATTTGTTAGGTCTGAGGGAGGAATTGCCTACGCATAGGATCACGTTGGATATTAAATTTTGTAGTGTAGGGATTGAGTCATGGGGTTGGTGGAGGGCGTCCTTTGTTACACAAACTGCCCGTGGATGTATATTTGTAGTTTAGTGGGCTATATAAAGTAGAGGTAAGCAATTTCAAGTTCTATCTTAAACCTAGAACTTATTAATTGAAACAAGTTCCTCAATTTTAGAACCTACAACATATCATGCATACCCTAAAACGTGGTATATACATGTCATAGGTTCTAGGATTAGTTATAGAGTCTACTCAGATTCCACCTATATTGTTGACACCTAGATTTTAACTGTCCGTTTAGTCATTTATCGCGTAGCATATAGATTTAGGTGCATTTTTATTATTTTATTTTAATTGGCGTTTTATTTTTTGGACCGGTGCAGATGGGTTCAAATTAGTTGGATTAAGCCCACAAAAGGAACAAATTAGCCCAAGCCCGTTGCTTTTTAATTATTTATCTCGTGGGAAATTGAGATTTGATGAAATATTATGGTGGTTTTTGACATTTAAAAAAATCATATTGCAATCTTATCTTTAATATTTTGGTGGTAAAATCATTGGGAATATTAATGAGGATAAGGAATATTCTAAAATGTTTTGTTGCGGATAGAGATTTCGAAAGATTTTAGAGTTGGTTAATGGAGCTTTATCTGGAAAATCTTCACAAAAAATTTCGGATTATCTTCAATCGCTGAGTCAATATATGAAATCTTTGTTGGTAGAACAGATTGATTTGTTCTTGTTCTATAAAAGAGGGGCTTTTTTCTAAGGGATTCTCGGGGTCGAAGGCTTAAAAAAAAGGAGTGAAAAAGTGCAGCAGAATAGTGACAATAGAGAGAGAGAGAGGGAGAGAGAGAGAGAGAGAGAGGAAAAAAGGTAAAAAGTAAAAAGGCAGAGGTGAGGGGACGTTTACTGTTCATCGTCTCCCTCACGCTCGCCGGCTCTGTTTTGCCTTCCCCCCGCAGCCACGAAGCCCGCCGGACGCCGAACCTCTCCACCTGCCGTGCCGAAGCCTCGGCAACTTCCATCCGCGAAGACCCCCACACCCACCGTCGCTCCGCCAGCATCCCGATCGGTGACCGACGTTGCTCGCCGGACGCTGTAGTCTTGCCACACCGACGCCGCCCGGAAGCCGAGGCCAGCCGCGGCCACCTCGCTCGAAACCCCGCGTTGTCCGCCCAAGCTCTCCTGTTCGTGCCGCACCAACCCACGATTTCGGTGACCCGTTGCCGCCCAACGCCTTCCCGTGCCGTTGCGACCCAAAGCCCACCGCGCAGTCAAGCCCGAGCGCCGCCCGTCGCCTAGCAGCCGAACGTTGCTCCCGGCCTTGCCTGAATCACGACGCCCTGCTGCTCGGAGCCAAAGACCCGCGATCCACCTGCTGTTTAGAGCCAAAAACCCGAGCGAGATCTGCCCACCGCTTGCACCGTGTCGACTCCGAGCCTCCTCAACGATTGCTGCTTCTGCTCCGTGCCGTCCCTGTCTAGCGACCCGCGACCAACCGTGCCTTCCCTTCGCCGGAGCCCACGGGGACTGACGCCAGTTGCCGTAGGTGACCTGCCACGAGCAATCCGTGCTTGGGAAGGGAAAAAGAAAACATAAAAACAAAAGAAAAAAAGGAAAATCAATTAGTTAGTTTTTTTACTTTATGTTATTTTCATTTATTTACTTTGTTTTTTAGTAGGATTATTCCTGAATGAATGGTTGAGATTCCGACATGAAAAGTCCCTCAAGCTAGGGATTGATAGTCCGATTTTCGAGTCCGAAATCCAACTCGCAATCCCTTACAAAAATCGACAATCCAATCTCAAGCCCGAGATTCGATTCTCGATTTAATTTAAAATTGGCTAACTCGATCTCATGCGAGATATGGTTCGTCAATTTTTAGATATCAATCTTATCTTTTGTTTGATTTGCTATCGTCAAGTTGATTGAGTCAAATCTTATTTTCGTAAAATAAAAAAAAAAAAAAATCTTAATTAGGATTAGGTTTGTTGTCATTTTGCATATTTAGGATTGCAATCTTATTATGAATTTTTAAATAAAAAAATCCGAAAAAGAAAGTGCATTCATTTAGGTTGTTAGTTTTTATTTGAATTGCATTATGTGATAGTTTTGATTTCGACTTTCTTAAAGAAAAACACAAAAAATCATTGTGCATATTAGATTAGAATTGCATGTTTCATTCTAAATTTAGATAATCTTTTTTAGATAAATTGCATTTTTGATTTAGATAATGTCTTAGTTTAAATTAGGATTTAATATGACTTAATCTCTAGTTTAAATTAGATAGAATCTTACTCTAGCTAGATCATTTCAAATTTCATAAAATTTGTCTTAGGATAAATTAGTTGCAATTTCTAGGATAGATTGCATTTTTAAAATAAAAATGTCATTTGCATGTCATATAGAATTAGGTTCATGAAATGCATGTCATTTTAGTGATTATTGTTAGGTTCATTTCTAATTAGAAATTGCCGTCATTAGATTAGGTCATTTAATAAATGTCGTTTGACATATAGCTCGCATATTAAATTGCAATGTTGCATGTCATTTTAGTTAAAATAATTTTGTACGTTATTGCATTGCATTGCATGTCATTAGAATCAAGTTATTTTGGTTAATTTAGATTGCATATTTAACAATTGCATGTTCATTAAGAGATCACAAAATTTTTATTCATATGGTTTAGGACATATTGCCATGCCATATCATTTCATATTAGATTAAAAGCATTGCATTGCATATGGATTATAGTCTTGTTTAATAAGTGAAAAAAAAGAAGAAAGAAATTGCGTGTTAATTAGAAATCGTATCTAGGATTATTAGTGTGAATTCTGATCTAACACTGCAGATGCTTTTGTTGCTTTGAGGTAAGTTCTGCATCATTTAATTGCTTTCTTGGGTGTTAAATTGGTGGTTTGCGCACCTGCATGAACACCTCACATGTTAGGGAAATAGATTTAAAATCAATCCAAATTGCTTGCCAAACATTTTTCAAAATAAAAAGAAAGGTGTCGAAAGGGCGTTAGAGAAATCTAACGTAACCAAGTCCCCGTACCCTTAGTCTCTGGTTCGTAGGAGTAAAGTAAATCTCCCGTTACTTTACTAGGGCCCACCAAAAATAGATTAGTGGCGACTCCTAGTTAAAAATCAATTGCATGTTAACAATTCAAACCTAAGTCGCGAATTGGTATGGGCTTGGGAGAGCCCGAGTTAAGTCTAGGCTTAACAATCCATTAGCCAAACCATAGGTGGTTCGCCCCCTCGAAAAAAATTGGTTGCGACAACTTGGCGACTCCGCTGAGGACTTGAGTTAAAACTCTTAGTGGACTTAGGCCAATTTTTCTATTCTTTTGAAAAATATTTTTGTTTGGCAGCGAGGATCCCAGGTATGTCCCTAACATTTAAGGTGTTAAATGTTTTTGCAGATTGGGAGGTATACGGGGAAGTGACTGCTAACCCTTGCCTTGCTGGTTGGAGTTAGGGATGCATGGTTTATTTCGTTTTTTGAAGTGTTGTTTGATTTCAATTGCTATGCATGCCTTGCATTATCACTACACTTTGCACACATAACCTGCCGCCGGACCTGGGCCGCATAGGATCATTTAAGATGGTATTGAGATGGATACCACTCCAACCGCATGCTCGTGGTACGAGTCGCCCATCTCAATCCCGAAGTTTCTTTCATGGTGTCAAGAGTACCCACCTCGGTCCGCATGCCCGTGACCCGGGTCGGCTCTTTGCCAAGCTGGAGTCATGAGGACCTAACATAGTCCATAAGCCCGTGGCTAGTCTGATCATCCTTGTGGCTCCACCTTCTTAAGCCTTATAGATTAGAAATCGAGCCACTTACCATGCGCATGTTTATGTGATTGTCGTCGATTTTTCTTGGTAAAGTAAGTTTTCTATCCCTATACCATGCAATTTATTTTGTCATGCTTTTGGTCTGTCCATGACAATCTAGGATAGTCATTTGATCTAATTCCTTTCAAGAATGAAATGAGAAAATTGCCATGCAATGAATCATTTGGAAAAATAAAAAAAACTTTGGAGAATTTGTTTTCAATTCATGTCTTGGAAATTTGATCTTACTAGGATATCTATTTTTCTAGCTCTCTTTAGGGAATTCCCTCCTTGTAAGAGCTTTTCATGAAAAAAAAAATGATGAAAAAAGTTGATAGATCATTGTCATAGATTGATTCTTTATTTGCACTTCATACTTATATATTTTCATTTATTTGAATTAGGTGATAACGGATCCCTCACGTTCGCCTATCATTACGCGATCAAGAGCTAAAATGGCCGACCAAACTCAAATGCATGATCATATCTCCGCTATGGAATACCAACTCCAACAGTTGCTCACCTCTATGCAACTCATGACAGCCCAAATCCAATCCCTCCGAGCGGATTTGACTCCTGCACCTGCTTTCCCTGAGGTAGTAGTTTCGAAGCAGGAATACAAGACCCAAATGAGCAATAACGACATGCCTGAACTGGAAGATAATCCACTGGTCATTGCCAAACTTGATAATGTCCCTAAGATGGGGCAAGATGAAGTGGAAGTGATGGACACTTTGGGGCAGCCTAGTGGCAAGTTTGATTACCTGGTGAAGTATTCGGCTCCTCCCAACTTTTACTTTGACTCCCGCAACATAGTTCCAAGTGGATAGGATGACATGGACGATCTGATGTCTTCAAAGACAGAGAACTCTGATGACGCCCCGGAAGGAATCACAGGTCTGTTCGATGACCTCCTCATAGGAGCCAATGACGAAGGACCTTCGGAAGACATTGACGTTAGCCTGCAAGAGTAACTTGTTACCGTTGCACCTTCCCCTGCGTGGGAATTCTTATTGCTCTTTAGGAATCGTTCTCGCTTTCTAGGAATTGTTTTTGATGTTTTCTCTTTTTAGGGGTTAGGAATCACAATTTCCATTCCAATAATGTAATTCATTTGATTCTATTCAATGAAATTACAATTTCTTTTCAAATTTTGAGGACATGACGGGGTACTCCAAACCAGTCCAATGACGATATCCAACCATGAAAAAGAAAAATATCATCTACGGAGAAATCCTGAGGGCTGGACTTTCTCATGTTTCCTCCCAAAAAACCTTTTCGAAAGCAAAAAGCATTTCATTGTCAAAAAAAGCATTTTTCCAAAGCACATGTAGCAGATTAAACTTGTTTGTTTGTCGACTCATTTGCTTTTTGTCTCGAGCATAATTCTATAACTCGTTATGACAAGGGACATCGAGAATAGCGTATCAAGTTCCAATGATCATAAACTTGACTTGTGATCAACAGGTTTAAAGCGCACTTGCAATGAAAAAAGATTTGGGGGCAAGTAAAAGAGAACCATCACTCTGCGGTGGAAGATCTTGGGGGCAAGTTTGCTCTAAATTACAGCCTATATGTGGTAAGGAAGGTACTTCCAGGAGGTGCCATCCTAGTAGAAATGAATGGTCGTGAGTTTTCAAACTCCAATAAATTATAATGCTTTCAAGAAGCATTATCCATGATAGAATTTGCCATGTCATGTTTTGAGCTACATGCATTTCTATGATGAGTAAATTGCCCCAGTAAATTGAATTGTTCAAATTTGTTGCAAATCTTGCATTTTTCTTCCTTGATGAATTGTGTGAGATGGATTGAATGTGTTAAATGGGATACTTTGGAATGATGAAAGGAAAACCTTATTCCATACACTGTTTCATACACTAAACTCCAGTAAGTTGTGTGGAAAAATTTTATGCCTATGAGGAAAATGGTGATCTCATAAAGGGTACGTCAACCAAAGTGATGAGAGGTAGATTCTTCTTTTACTTGAAATACTACAGGTATGCCCATGGTTTAGCCTTTTGAGCCCACACACATGAAGAGTTTTTTAAATTATCCCTGTCAAGGATCATCCCACATTGGGACAAGATTTGAAATGAATGATAGCAATTTCTTTACTCACACTTGTATCAATCTTCAAGTATTGCTTTCGCAGTGTAACTTGTACGATAATTTAAAGTACCTTAGGACGATGAAGAGCAGTTCTTTCTCTATCCTATACACTTTATCTTTGCATATCCCCATTGAGTCTATGAATTCATTTCACATTAAACCCAGTTGGTGATCATCCCCCACACTAGGGCAAGGGAAGAAAAATCAAACCACTCAAGTAGCAAAATGGAGACTTTGTCCAAAAAAAAAAAGAGTGCAAAAAATGGGCATGAAAAAGTAGTGTGCCTGATAAAAGCAAGGCCAATGCCTAAAGAAAAAAATCAAACACTTGATGAAGTGAGTCGTATCTCCAACAAGGTGGTACCCAAAAAAAATAAAAACTCAAATGTTGAGATGTTACAATCAGTGGAATTGTGATGTGAAGAGAATCTTCGACGATGGGAAGAAAAATTGTTGGAAATATCAAGATAATCACCAACTTTGACCCCATAAACACTTTTTGAGCCAAATGATCATTTCGTTTCTCAACTCATGAACCCAACCTACGTTACGTCCCTTACAAAGTCTCTTCAGATTAGGGCATTTGAATTAACGTAAAAGTTCATATGTTTGAAAGTATCGCTTGAAAAAGTGCGAGTAAGATAATTTCTGCTTCATTTATCATGTTTCTTGGCTTGTAAACCCCAAGATGATTGTGAAGTATCACTCATTTTTCAATAGCCTCGACTCAAAGAGCCTCCTTTGCTAAGCCATTGACCAAGCCCGCATTACAGTCCCTGTTAAAGACCTCTCAGATTGGTAAGTTCGTACCACTTGCGAGATTACTCGGACCCTTGTTTGGCATGATGACAGTGAGATAGAGTGACTGTTAAAAATCCTGCATCAAAGGTCAAGATGAAATGGCCATTTTAATCAGGGAGTGAAAAGTCCTTTCTGATCGAAAGATCTCTCATTTGACACATCCATGACACTCATGTATTCACATTGGAATATTCTTTTGAAATGTCTCCAATGGAAATTTGAGTGATGGAAATGTCATTATTCATGAACCCCAATTGAATTGATAAAAACTTCAGTAGATTTTGAAGTGTGCATTCCAGAATAGCCGTAATTGCTTATTTATTTGGTAAATGCATTTTTGCTATAAATCGTATCTCAAAGACCCAAGAGCTCTTGACATTCAGGCTCCTTTCAAGAAGAGAAACCATCACGAATATTCAAGGTGCATCCTTGATTTATTTCTATTGAGGGGTGAGAGACTTCCACAAGATATCTGAATTCCAGAAGACATCCTCAAGAATCAGAGATATCATCAGGTGAGTATATCTCTACCCATTATTGACGCTTGACTTGATCAAGATGTCCCTTTATATTGACCTGGCGTGCTTTCGTAGCACAGAGTCCCTTTCATTGACCCGGCGTGTTTTCGTAGCCCGATGTCCTTTATATCGACCTGGTGTGCTTTCGTAGCCCAGAGTCTCCTTCATTGACCCGGCGTGCTTCCGTAGCCCGGAGTTCCTGACCTGGCGTGCTTTCGTAGCCCAGTTTCCCTTTTAATAGACCCGGCG
The DNA here is from genome assembly GCA_016097615.1 of Eucalyptus dawsonii. NCBI lineage: Eukaryota > Viridiplantae > Streptophyta > Magnoliopsida > Myrtales > Myrtaceae > Eucalyptus > Eucalyptus dawsonii. Next base: position 53,086,034 of record CM027873.1, read on the forward strand.
TGCTTCTGTAGCCCGGAGTTCCTGTCTTGGCGTGCTTTTGTAGCCCAGAGTCCATTTTATCAAACCGGCGTGCTTTCGTAGCCCAGATTTCTTTTATTGAGCGTGCTTTCATAGCCCAGAGTCCTTTACACCGACACTCAATGGAGTTGTCCCCCAAAGATTTTTCCTCCAAATTCAATCTGATTAAGGCGATCGAAGAAAGGTTCAGGTCCTGGTCAGATAATCTATGCCGCAACGTTAGGCGACCGAAGAAAGGTTCGGGTCTTAGCTGAGCAAAACCTTAGTTTAGGTGACCGTAGAAAGGTAAGGGTCCTAGACAACCTTATTGCTCTAACAGGCGACCGTAGAAAGGTACAGGTTCTGGAAAAGCAATCACCTCAGTTCAGACGACCGTAGAAAGGCACAGGTCCTAGGAAAGTAGTTTCCTTACAAAACCTTGCTACCCTACTAGGCGACCGTAGAAAGGTACGGGTCCTAGGAAAGTAGTCTCTTCGTTACTATTTTTAGGCGACCGTAGAAAGGTATGGGTCCCGAACATGTAACACCAACCAGGTAGGTTCCTTTACCATTTGCATACAAATTGCATTCCAAAATTTTGACATCTCGGTCG